>JAINEB010000029.1:6255000-7505000 GCA_022840565.1 Eubasilissa regina | reverse complement strand
GAAAGAGAGAGACAGAATACATATACAGGTAGACGGAAAATACAGTGTTGATGGATATTAAATATATTTTAAAGGAAAAATACCTAATATGGTGCTAATGGATAAATTAATTTGATTATTAAGAAAAAAAGACAATAAATAGTGGTGCGATAATTTTATATTCAGTCTCCCTTTGTGTTCTATTTAACTATATATGTATTATATCTCTCTCTTTCACATGTAATTTTATATTCTATTTCCTTCTTTTTGTATATATAAGTGCACCCTTTTTGTATTTATAATTAGTTTTAAATACGTCCTCATAAGTTGAGATAAGCGAAACCGGTTGACGTATAATAAATTTCGTGGATTCATACAAAGTGATTGTTATTTTATTTAACATATTAAAATCATTATAAATATAAATATATAATGCTTTTATATATCCCTGCAAATATATTAAGCCAATACAAAATAATTAATTTTGAGCGTGTTAGTGTATTTAACACAAAATACAACAATTTTCACTTGGGCAAATTTATTATATAAATGTATCAAACCACCCTTTGTATAGAGTTGCAGCAGATTCAAAACGAGAATAAGCAAAAATTGAATTGAAATAAAGAAGTTGTCCGAGTATGTGCATCTCTGCAGAAGAATTATTTAAATGAATTCCGGATGTTTTTTAAAAGTCAAATATCTAAAGTCTTAGCCAACGAATAAACATTTCACGTGAGAGTTTTAGCAATGTCATCTATGTACGTGGTTGTTTTTTCAGAATACAGACTAATATTTCACAAGTGTTCCGTTTGACTTGTCATGAAAAATTTACATTTTGTTTTAAAAATTCCTATCAAAAAAACTATAATTTATTGAAGTATATATTCAATCGCGATTCATATATCATATGTAATCAAATATAGTTGTTTAAACGTTTTATTTGTGTATATCATATATATATATATATATATATATATATATATATATATGATAGTAGCTTGTTGGTGTAGTGGTCAAGACGCTGGTCTAGTGATCCAGTGGGCGGTGGTTCGCGCCTCGTTCCAAGACTCCAGCAAGTTAGTCCTATTTTCTAGCACAAGCTTTTTAGCTTAATTTGAAAATAGTAAGAATATTGATGTGACATGTATTCCGTGTACGCATCTCTATTTTTTTTGTTTTAAAAAAAAATTAAAATATATATATATATATATTCTGCGCCCTTTATTTTCTCTCCTATTAAAATCAAATATAAATACAATTTTTAATTACAAAATTTGTGTACTATCAAATTGAATTAAACATCCACATCGGTCAGGTAAGTCAAAATACTGAATAAAGCTAACCCCAGGGCCTAGCGCTTAATTGTCATATGTACGCTGTAAATGAAACCATCCAATTAATTTAACTTAAGTCTTTAGGGCTTATGTGAAAAATTACAACATAATTTATCATACTATATACATACGTACGTGCACTGTGTGAATTTTTATAAGAAATTAAACAATATGATTAGTTTTTTTTTAATCTTGGAATGATATTTTTGTGAACAGTTAAGTATAAAAACACTTTTAAATTATTCTAACTAAGATAGTACCAACACATTTATTATAACAAATAATTAGCATTTAAATAAATCTCTTAGTAATATCAAATTCAAACAGCTTACTCATAAAACACGTCCAAACCATTTGATAATTAGTTGCTATAAATGAAACATAAATTCAGGATTAAAATGTTGAAACTTGTTCCATTTTAGTGCGTTATGAATTTGGAACGGAACAAAGTTCGTTATCCCGTTAATTTATTTAATGTGGCACTTAATTTTATTATTTTAGAGCACCTTTTTCGATATTATATATTGTACGCGGTTTCACGGATGACTGTTGCGGTCGGTAAGTGCTCAAACGCTTTTCATTGGTGAAGAAAATGGTTAAATAACTCGTACATAAAATAATTTGGGTAAATAATCGAGCTAAATCGATTGATGGATGAAAAATGTTGAAGACCATATGTAATTTTATAAAGATGTTTCATTAAATTTGCTGACATTCTTATACAAAATAGCAAACGAAGCACGATTTTATAGTACTAATTCTGTGATATATATAATGTTTATCCTCTATTCACAAAAAAATATAGGGTGTATCTTTTTTAAGTTTTCACATTATAGATAGGTTGTTCCAAATGAAGAATGCATAATCTAAAATTTTAAAAATATAATGTTATATTACAACATAACAATTTCATGCTCCATTACCGAGATAATATTATATAAATAAATATTTACTGAACGATCAATGAAGGAATGGTCAAACGGAGATAAATGCATAATAAAAATTGAAGAACAAGGTTAAGATTGCGTGTGATGAAGTAAGATTTAATGAATAAAAACTCTCTAGGGTATAGAATACAGCTGTTGAATGCTGCAAAAAATGAGTCAAAGTAGCGGGACTTCATTTCGATCATTTAATTTAGGTACAATTATTAATTTTTTTATCTTGATAATAGATCCTTTGATAATTGCATTTAAAATAATTTTCTACTCAGAAAATCGTTCAGAAAATATATGTTTTTTATTATTTCGGTAATAAATAATTATGATGTAACAATTTTTATTTTAAATGTTACGTTATACCTATATAAAAATCGAAGTTATTTACGTTTCTTTTAGAACACTCTGTATTTTAATTATCTAACTATGGGATTTTTTATGACAATGATTTTTTTATTTTGATTGAACAAAAGACTTTATGAAAGTATTTTTTCTTGCATTATTCGTCGTCAATTTGAAGAAATTAAAAAACGTTTAACTGGAACTTGAAATAGAGCGATGGAGTCAATAAGACATTACGCGCTCCGGTCGTCACCACCCGGAATAAGAAACTGCCACAGTCTGGTTGATGAAAGAGTTTCAGCCGTGAAAGAGTTAGATTTAGGTAACAACAAGAACCATGTTTGTTTTAATTATTAGATTCGTGATTCAGATTGCATATTAAATATAAAATATATATTTTTTAAAACTAAAATTTATTTATAAAACAATGCTTATCATTTAAGGACGATCCCAAAGAGTAGTCGTACTCAATCTTCAAGAAGATTCCCCTGTATGTAAAATAAAAAATAGTTGAGGTACAGTGTACTTTTTCGCTTCAGAAGCGCAGAAATTCAAAAATCTCTCACTATTCAAATTATAAAAGGAAACGTCAAAGCAATTCAAAAGTAGCTCACTTTTAACATTTTTTATAACAAAACTAATACCGCTTGTTTTAGTTATTTTTACAGAAATATATTTGTTAAATTTTCAATTAACGATTCTCAGTTTTCCAAAATATTTACAAATTTACTACCACATGGACTATTGAAAAAAATTTCTACGTATAAAAGACACTTATAAGTATGTGTATTCAAAGTTTCAAAAAGATTGAAAGAAATGTGATTTTTTTGGGAACGTTCTTAAGACCTATTTTATAAAACGAGGCTACCAGAGTAAATAAATACTGTTTAACACAATGTTAATAAATTTATAATTACTTTAAATACAAAGAATTCATTCATATTTTCTATATAATTTTAATCAATATAAATCTGCATAAAATAGAATTTTTTATTTACTTAAAATTATAACTAAAAGCACTCGGCGTTTATTAACCGTTTGAATGCTACGCGTCGCAAAAGCGCTGCGATCGTTTGTATCGGAAATTGCTTAGCACTTAAACGGTTAAATAAATTTTAGTTAAAGTGCATAAAAGCTCATTTCTTAATTGAGCTTATATTTCATAGAGCTTTCTATTTTTATTGTGGTTTTCAACATGGAAAGAAACTAAAGTTAGTTCAATAGGTTCATATATACCACGCGCAGTTTTAAATAGGATTACCCAGAGAATTTAGAGCTCCATACATTCCACACGCACCATTTTACTAGTGCTTTTTTTTACTTTAGTTAATCTGTATAGATTTAAATCGATTAATTTGCACCACTCATAATCGGAACAATTGAAGTAAACTAGTAAATTTCAGTAATTAAATTTGAACGGGACATCTAGGCATGATGACATAATTGATTGAACATGAAAAAGTTTAAACATTAAGTCTTTACTAAGAAATATAAACACAATGACGTGGTTGATAATCTACTATAACAGTCTATAGTCTGTATAATCTGTTATCATCAGTCGCTATTCAACAATATATTACAACTACCTGTGTTATTTGGTCATTAATTATGTGAAATCGCGTCAACAATGACACAAAAAAGTCGTCTAAATCAAATCTTCACGGAATAATTAAGTGCCTACCTTCTTGGATCGAAAAAAATTTCAAATATGGGAAGTAATTTACTTAGGATATATAAACCTATAATTCATATGAAAAAATATAACGTTCAGAGAGAATTTTTTTATTATATCCAGACAAGTAAGAAAGTGCTAGCCAATTATGTAAATTAAATATATTAATTAGAAAGATATACATATAAAATCAATTTAATCGAAAAATATTGTTGTTGCGCCACCGGGATTCGAACCTGGATTTCTTTCCAAACCGGAGAAGGTGCGTTATCCAACTATGCTACAGCGACGATATTTTCTAACTTATATGTTACATTTAATCGTTCCATTATTTTAAAGAGCCGTCTACCTTATTTTACGGAATCTCAAATACTTTTGAGTAATCTGCTAGCAGGCTCCAGAATTATCAAATCATTTTTATTAAATGTTTTACACATTGATACAACTTTATTATTAGGAAAACACATTCTTATTGTGAACTTGTAATTATTCAGAACAGACGGTCTGTCATATTTTAAATATCACCAGGTTCGAATCCCGGTGGCGCAACAACAATATTTTTCGATAAAATTGATTTTATATGTATATCTTTCTAATTAATATATTTAATTCATATTTAAAATATCACAGACCTGTGTTCTGAATAACTACAACTTCACAATAAGAATGTGTTCTCCTAATTATGTAAATGTTTTATTCGAAATATTCGATACAAGCGGAGAGAATTATTTTAATATTGATTAACTAAGTTTCTGTCAATTATCTGAACCAATACGTGGATATTTTGACATTTTTCGAGTGTTGAATATGTATTGGAAATTCACGTATATATATATATACATTTGTGATTTTCAACAATACATATAATAATACGTATCAATAATTTTTCCAATTAATGATTTTTCAAATTAATTGCACAAAAACTACCTACTAACTAGAATCTACTTGCTGTGTATATTATAATAATACGTATATGAATTCAATATTTTTTAGTTTTATATATTATAAAACTTTAATTGGTTCCGTTAATACTTTTTATTTAAGATAAGCCCGTTTTAATATTGTCGCTATTTTACTCCCGCTCATATCATCCGACCAGACACTCTTTATTTTATGATCTTGTCTTGACATTACTTTTAAATTGAATCATATCTTTTGATTATATACAGTCCACAATCACATACGTCTCGGTGAGCATATTGACGCTGCTTTCGGTTAAGTTGTATTGCACGTCGGCACTGGTCTCTGTAGGTGTAACTATATATGCTGCAACCACACCGCCTCCCCTCCACCCTGGA
Organism: Eubasilissa regina; assembly: GCA_022840565.1. NCBI lineage: Eukaryota > Metazoa > Arthropoda > Insecta > Trichoptera > Phryganeidae > Eubasilissa > Eubasilissa regina. The sequence goes on along the minus strand of JAINEB010000029.1, from coordinate 7,499,437 downwards.
TAATATTACATCCTTTGTCCAGGCTACACTTCCAGAACCTGAAGAACATGTCGTCTCACTTGAAGTAATCCCACTGTAAGTGCTGGAATGTGTAGACAGCGAGATCTAGAAGGTTCTTGAAAAAACATCGAGAAAATATGTTCCGACGACTTTTTATCAACACTGCTTGATCGGAGAAAAGTTATTCCGTTAAAAAGGAGATGCTTTAGGTCGATATATAAATTGATCATTTTGAAAAAGGTTTTCCTATGATATACGCATGATGATGACGATGTTCGTTATGTATACAATACAACAATAAATTTTACATAATTACTCTTTTAGAGCATGCATAATACATAGGCTCTCCCTTCCCCTTCGCCACTTCTTATAAAGTTTTAGGGTGTGTATAGTGATGGTAAAAGAAGATGTATATTGCTTTTGTGGAGATTAAATTATTATATAAATAACTCACCTATGACTGTGTACTGACCTTTCAAACTACTCTTGAAGCAAACAATTTTTAGCATACGCGATTTTTTGTGTATGAAAAGAAGCAAATAACTTTTTTTTTAAATCACTACACGCACAAATATGAAAAATATATATTTTTTTAATTTTTATATTTAGTAAAATTTATAAAAGAAAACTGATTTTATTTTAATTAATTACTAGTGAAGCCTGGAGTTAGCAAAAGAAAAATGAAAGTAGACTGAATGCAGTGAAAATGAGATCACATAGGCGTATATGTAGCAAATCTATTTATGACAGAGTAAAGAATGAAGAAATAAGGAAAGAATGTAAAGCTGATGTTAGTATAGTGAGTAAGATTAAGAAAGGATCACTTAGGTGGTTTGGTCATACGGAACGGATAAATGAGGAGAGAATGGTAAGAAATATTTATGATGCAAGTGTTGATGGCACCAGAAATAGAGGACATCTGCGGAAGACTTAGCACGACCAGGTAAACCAGATAATTGAGGATGGTTTTGTTAAAAGCCTCAATAATCGGCGAGCTTGTATGAAAAGATATATGAATTTCGATGAGGCGAGAATTGTGTGTCAGGACAGAGGAGTGTGGCGCTCTATCCTCTCTACCTACCCCCTCGGGGAAAGTAAGTTATGTTAATTGTACCGTATTTTTTCGATTTTAAAACACACCCTTAACTTTTGCATACCAATAATAAATAATACAAACATTATGTTAACTTTATTGTAACAGACAATGTCATACAATCACAATTAAAAAATAGGCATATTATTTATGTACTATCATCACCATCGGAGTCTGAAATTTCTTCAGATTCAGTGTCAGATTCGACTCAATTCTAATAGCCGCATCTCCTACACATAATAAAGGTGCACTATATCAAATGCCAACCGTTTCAAATTTTTCTCAGTTGCACTCTAGAACCCTGATGAAAATAAAATTATTTCAATCCACCCTCACGGATATCACCTTATTCCTGCATACATTTTTATTGTCTACGTAAAACAACCTAATCTTACGGCGCATTTAAAATAATAATTATAACTGAATTCCGGGCAACGTCGTGCAACGTTGGTGATGCATTAGAGGTTCGCTAAAGTGATCTACTTAGCGCAGAACTGCTGACCTGAAAATACGTGTTTCATGATCATTTTAGATTTTTGATTTATCCGAAAGGTTAAGAAAACAGACGCGGGATAATCAAAAAACTTTTTCTCAGATATATATATATGTGTATTATGTCAGAGAAAAAGTAAATTGTATATATATAGAATGAAATCCTTGCTAAATTTTTTCTACGGGATGGTGTCACGTTAATAAATAAGTGAGTTATCTTTCTACTTGCCAACAGAGAATGTTACGTATATAAATATCCAAATAAACTACTCTTTTCCTCGCTGTAAATAAATTAGTGTTTTTTGATTAAATATGAAACATTAAATAATAAATTTTTAATCTATTAGACAATAACAGTTCACCCCGACAGATTTTGAATCCCCCCCACCCTCGGTGTTCGATTGATATTGAAATTCGCGCCCTTTTACGAAAGTGAATTTTCCCGCCGGAATCCAGTTATCCCTTTCTGAACAGATTTCCTCAATTTTATCCCGGTTTCCGGCCCAAAGGGGAAGCAAAAGCGATGAGGATATATATCACGTCGCGAGGAGACGTCTGCGCTCGGCGCCTCAAATTGAAAAACTAGGAAATAATCAAGGGTACACCGCACCATCTTGTATTTGTATCTCAATTAATGCTAGCATTGCAACCCCTAAAAATAATCATGATTTAACCAGAAACATTTATTTATAATATTGCGCAAGCAAAACTATTATAGAAATATATTTTTATCACTATTACTTTAAAATATTATTAAATCAACTAGAAATATATATAGAAAAAATATATTAATCAAAAACTATAATAATATAATAATATGGAGTAAAAAAGTATCAATTTTAAATAGCTACAAATATAAGTACAAATAAATATCGTAAACGTACTTGGTTAATACAGCGAAATTAGTTTATGTATTTCCCCTGATAGGAAAAAATGCAAGTTCATTTCTCGGTATCAATTAAAATATGTTTCCGTTAAATAAATTTTTCTCTGTTTCTTTACAATTTATTCATTTAATTTGTATTAAAAATATCACAGAACTATGTTCTGAAATTACAACTTTATAACAAAAATGTGTCCTTAAAAATATTTCTTTATAAATGAACATTTCAATTGGGCCATCCACTTAATTTTTTTTTAATGTATATTATTATAAATACATGTTAATACAATATAGTGCTAAAAGATACAAATAATCAGTAAACGGGCAATCAGTAATATGTACATGAAAGCATATAAAATACAGGTATAAAACAATAAATACATAACATACGTTGTAAAATCAATAGATACTTATTAAAGCAATAAATACATTAAAAAATTATAACAAAAAATAATAAAATAAAACCATTAACGTATCGATCCCCTTAGAATAACAAGGTTCCATCTGACAGAGACACGGTTTTGAGATAATGAGCTCAAAAGTGTTGATTGAATTTCAACATTAATTACTTATTTTCAGTATTATCAATGACCACTGTGAGATGAGGGAAATTCAAAATAAAAATAAACATTGTAAATTAAGAATAACGATTCGTAAATAAATTAACAATAATGATTCGTAATAAATAGCTGATGCAGTTGAAACTTTCAGCTCTTGCTATTTCCTTTAATACCCGTTAAATAGAGTCGGTGTGAATGGAAAAAATAAAGAATATTGCGTTTGGAACCCATTTCATAATTCTAATTAGCCCAAAATATTAGTTGGAACCTTGTTTTTCTAAAAGGTCGATATGACAAAAACAGTACCTAAGTACTAGTTATAGCAATAAATACATCTGAAAGTCATAATAAATGGCAAAAACAATAAATTAAGGGTAAAAGCAATAAATATAGTAGAAAATCATATTACATGGCAAAATTATACAACTTCGGCAAACTGTATTAAGTCACAATAGTATTAAGAATCACCGAGTATAAAAGTCTTCTCCATAAATAACACACATATAATATTGCTTTCGTAGTATAATATAAACATAGTTTAATTATTTCCATTATGTATATGTCGAAATTAAATTAATTAATAAGGTTTAGAAAATTAATGAAAAAATAAATTAAGAATTAGAAGTTCAATCCACTCCGTGATGTAGAAATTCTATTGAACTTCTATTGTAGTAGGACAGGACAGCTTAACCACGCCTAGTGTTCTATCATTGTCCTGAAATCCTTTATACTTCGTTCTTATTTCACATTGTGTTTTTTGTTTTTGAAAAAATGTAACAATATACCTTAAAACGTATATTAATCATTCTTCTTCTTTCCTCCCTCAGTATGGACGAATTGTCAGGGGATCAATTGTCGGAGGTTCAATCATCAGGGAACCGTATTGACATATTATAGTGGCCTCAATCAGATGAGACTTCTGGGTCGCGCTCACGGCTGACTTCAGGGTCTCTGCAACCAAATTATTATTATTATTTATTGGTAACCATATAATATATACGTAAAAATGAAGTTGAACTATGCCCGTCTCACTAGAAAAATTCTGTGTTGAGACGGGCATAGTTTACAAGAAATTGTACTAATAAATTTGTATTACAAGTATATAAACAAAAAATAACAAAGTGGACTTACAAATAAATTCTTTTGAAGAAATATGTAACAATAATTATTAAAGGTTTGAATGAATTTGTTTGGGTGAGTGCCCCAATACTACGCAACACATATATCCAACGTTGTGGCATTCTTTCAAATCTTCAGCCCAAAGTTGGGCCCAGGTGATTCCTTTTTAGGCTAAACTTTTACGCATATTAGCAAGAATCTTTTATTCACCGCTATATATAGGACTTATTGAATACATAACATACTTCACCAGCAATACATTTCGAAGGGGTTTATTTAACGCTTATCGCTATTGACTATCCAAGTCTCCAAAGCACACATGAAGATTAGAAAGACAAGAGTGTGAACTTACATTATTTGATTTGCTTGCTTAATGTCACTGTCTTTCCATATTCTCGTAAGCTGGCGCATAGCAACTTTAGTGAGTTGTATCCATCTTCGAATTTCCTGCCCACTGTCACTAGTGTTCGTGATCAGCGCGTCCAAATAAATTGCTTCTTGAACGACCTCATCTGCGCGACGTGCATGAACATATTTTGGATGTTTGTTGTGATCAAATGAAAATACTAGCTGAGCATAATGCTAGTACAACTTTTATTTCAGACCAATTTATTTCATAACCAAACTGCTTGTTCATTATTGGTGGAATAAGATCCCGTGGACTGCATCGATTAAATTAATGGTTAGTTGATGCAATCTGAATTGGAACAAGAAAGGAATATTGGCAAATAGATCTGACCTACCTGTCCTGGGTTGGACGTCAATTTTTACCTCCAGTTAACTCGCACTTTTTTAGTGAAGAGCGAAGATATCACTGCACTACGGATGCTGCAGAACACCGCTTCATTTTCGTGGTTCGCATTGTATGTACGGCGCTACTCTCGAACATTAAAAGAAACCCATATGTTGACCGTTTCGTATCGAAATACAATCTGTTCCCTCGTCGGCGAAATCCCTAAGTAATTAGTTGGTCAGAGCGGGAAAGGTATATTAAGATTTATCGGAAGGACAAAATGAACAGGGAGTAGGTACTCGACTTGCGTCAACAATTATATTATTAATTATTAAATTGTTTTAAATATATTATAAATTTGAAAACACGCTGTATTTAATATACTCAATATGTATTTTTAAATTACTTAACCAGGTTTAAACTTTCAGCACCTTTAACCATCTTTGAGTTTTGCCTTTCGTAGGGAAGATAATTTGCAAGAAGTTAACTCTTCTAATTATTCTGCTAATTAGATAGTGAAAGTTGTGATCAAAAGTTAAGAAATTATAGAAAAAGCTCTTGCCTTCCAGCTTCTCCACCTGCTCAATAATTAATTAATAATTATTATCTCAAAAGATTATCGAGAATAATTAATAAACTGTATGAAAGTATTCTAACTTAAGTTAAGAATTAGAAAAGAAATACCGTTGAACGTGCGTCACATACTGTATTTATACCAAAATGATAAATTCGTCTTCGCCATACATAATTCATCTTGATAATAAATAAATAATTTTGCTAACTGTTTTCTAATGTACCGTCTTATTACAGGTGACGCGCTTAACTGCAGTTATATATAAAAATGATTATTTTTATTTACTTCGAATCTCAGATTGGAGGATCGAATCCTTTGCCTTACTTCTGAATGTACTCATACAAAACGAGATTTCAAATGAGAGGATTAACTTGGAATGGAAGGGTGCTAGATTTTAGAAGTTTGTTCATCTTTTGTTAGTAGTGTGTTTTTAAACAATTTTTTCTTAGGCGAGAGATTGCATAGTTTTATTTGCTTTTGATGAACAAATAAAAATAATTAATTATTAAGGAAAACACATTCTTATTGTGAAGTTGTAATTATTCAGAACATAGGTCTGCGATATTTTAAATACTAAATTAATATATTAATTATAAATATATACATATAAAATCAATTTTGTCGAAAAATATTGTTTTTGCGTCACTGGGATAAAACAAAAAAAACAATATTTTTCGACAAAATTGATTTTATATGTATATATTTATAATGAATACATTAATTTAGTATTTAAAATAAAAATAATACAAATTAACATAACCATGTCGCCAGCATTCGGAAATGCAGTCAATTTACTACCCACGGCAGAATAATCTGGAATAAATTCAATTATCATCGGAAAAATCTGATTCTATATTCACATTTTCTTTTTCATTTTATTCTTCGTCTTTACTGCGGTAATATTAGAAAATAATTCATTTTGTACATTTATATACGTGATACTAAAAGCGCATTAAAAATGATTGTGATAAAAAGTTTAATATTTACGTAGCATTTAAATTTCTCTATAAATAATACAATTCTCTTGTAAGAGAATCATATCAATATTGAAGAAACCAAAAATCTCCTTTAAATAATAATATTAACTTAGAACAAATATAGGATTTTTTTAAATCCTAATCCTTTTTAACCAATGAGGAATATAGTAACAAAATTTTGAATAAAATATCATGTTTCATAATATACTAAAATAATTTAATTTACCGATTGAAAATTGTCATTTGATGTTATGAAATGAAAAATATAAAATGTGTAACACTACAAAATCAAGGCTTTTTCAGAATGTTACAACGTACTTTCAGAATTCATAAACCATTGAAATTTTCTTAAAATTAAATTTCCCGAAACGGAGAAATTTTCCGAAATGCTTTCATCAAAATTAAAATCCGAATCTTAATTATTTTTTCGGCCGATATTTTAATGGAAATTTATTTTCAGAAATGTTAGTTGAGGGAGACCAGACCACCCGAATTAGGCTATTAAATTTAAAATGAAAAGATTTTTCACAGTAATTTACTGCCAACGTACGCGAGTAATTTCATGTTTACTTTTGGTCAGAATTAAATAATTAATACTGTTAAGACAATGCGATTTTTTATTTCATGTAAATTTAGCTAGAAATCTTGATAAAGAGACCGTGAAACCGCTTTCCATTTAAAAGTTTAATTATTAAATATATGTATGTAAGATGATTCAAAAGTAGGTACACAGTGTAGCTTATTTGCATATGTTGTTTGTTTATTATGTATTTATTATATTATATACATTATAATTGCGGCCCCTGTAATTCAGCAAGCATAACACTGGATTCTTATTCCGGTGACTCAGGGTTCGATTCCCGGTAAGGACAAAATAATATAAACGTAAATGTAATGAACTAATTAATACTAATTCTTTTATTTTTTGACTAGTAAGTACTAATAATTTTATTTTTTGACTACAGGCGGCATTCATTTTATAAAAATCCATTGTTAATCAACACAATAAATTAAACACAATTTTTTGGTTTTGTGTTTAATTTTTACAAATAATTGGATGATCGTTTTCCAATTTTCATTGCACAAGCATTCAGTTTAGTTTAAAAATAGTGAGAATATTATTATAACGCATTTCAGATTTCTATTTTTTTAAAATAAAAATGCAAATTGACTATACTGTATACCTACTTTTTGGCTACTTGTATATGACACATAATGGATTTTCTGACATACATTGTACAAGTTGTGAGTCATAAATTAAAGAACGTAAAAATGTTTTTCATCAAATAACAAAAACATATTCCCGATATTTTAAATAATAAATATATCCGAATTTGTGTATTGTGACCTAGCGCTTTGATCCATTAAGGCATTCAATATATAATATTATTATGATGTTATATATCTATAATATGTTATTTGAAGCTTCGACTTTGTACGGTTCCCGTAGTAAACTAATTAATTAATATCCCCTGATACAAAATCTCTCTGTCAGTCGTATTCCTTAGGGATAAGGGTCGTGATCTCTTCGACCTGAATAACTCCTTGACCTGATACAAGATAAGACGCCTACGATTCAAACCCAATTTGGTAGTCTTAATTCATAATGAAAACATTATTTATATTTTCATGTCTTAACTTATTTTTTAATAATGTTACTTTTTACGGTAACATTTGGTATTTTAATGGTAATCATAGATATTTTTAACATTTGGTATTTTAATGGTAATCATAGATATTTTTAATATTGCACAACATTCTAAATATCCCAATAATAATAATAACTAATTTATTTCTTCTATATTATCCAATTTCTTTCTGGCCTCATTTTATATAAATTATTAGACAAAATACTTTGTTTAAACAACTATTTATTGATTATTCAACATGTTTCGATACCTATGGTATCTTCTTCAGGAAACAATGTATACTGAAATTAAAAATACAAGCATAGATAAAAACAAAACTAAAAAGTGGTGAATAGGTAAGAACTAATATGAAAAAACATTTAACAGGTGACTATAGCAATAACTATTCAAAATTTTTCAATCACTTTTTGGAAATAAGTCATTATTTTGATATTAACAAGAGTTTAGAAACTATACATACAAATACTTGGGGTTTACAGTTAGATAAATTTGAAATTTTAGAATACCTTTTAAATTTGTTTTCATATTAGTTCTTACTTATTCACCATTTTATAGTTTTGTTTTTATCTATGCTTGTATTTTAAATTTCAGTAGGTATACATTGTTTCCTGAAAAAGATACCATAGGTATCGAAACATATTGAATAATCAGTAAATAGTGGTTTAAACAAAGTATTTTCTCTAATTATTTAACTAATTTGTTGTACAGTTTTACGACATATTTCGTAATAGTAATACGCTAAGTCTTCCTTTCTTGGCCTAATTTAACACATACTCTGCGGTGGTGGGTCAGATTTGACCCGGGTGTTTGTAAAAATATGAATTACGCTACAAATATCCGTTTAATGCTGTTTTCCTTCTAGTTAATCTTTTATTAAATATTTCCAAATAATTTGAGATACAAATAAATGTTATCGTACGAGATTCAAATGAGTTATTGATAAAAATGTGAAAAAACGCTCAAAAATTGTCCTAAGACAGTCGTATTGAATCTTAGCGCTTACGTTGATACATATATTGTCAACATTTTGAACAGGTAGACAAAGGATACCAGGCGTGCGTCCATGTATTTATTTTGACTTATTTTCGTCTGGCGACCCCTAGACAATGCCAGTAATATAATGATTTGAGGTACGTTGCTCCTATCTGTAAGTTTTATGAACTACCTTCTCGGGTTCCGACGAGAAGATCACGTGCCAGTGGATGTTTGTATTTTTGCTGTGTAGAGCGTCTGTTCATGCGTGAGAATATACACATTATTCGTAATATTTTTAAGCAGAAACATTATGGCACATCATTTCATTAAATCATATTTAAATTGATATATCTATAAAAAATCTCCCACAAAACGGTTGAAAAATCGAAAACTTGAGGTAAATCTAAAATGACCCAACACCGCCGGACGTGTTTTGTTTTGACCCATCGGGCTATAAATGTTAAATGTTACATAAAAGGTCACTCCCGATCATACAATGTATTTTTTTTTAATCTATATCTATCGCACCCAGCTGATATCTGCAAAAGTTTTCATTTCTTATTCTATAATGACTGATGCATCGGTTTCAAACGTAATTGTAGCATTTCTTAACTTTACCTGTATCTCAAGAACTACTCAACTCCAATAGTCATAGCCACATACGTGAATTTAAAAAAACTTAATTAAGGCTGTTAAAATTAATATATCTTCCTCAAAGTATATATTTAGCGTTGCTCCTAAATATATTTCTTTAAATGCCACCCAAGGCCACGTGGCCTCATAAATGCTTCAATAAAGTTCAGTTGAACAAATGACAATGTTTTAACGATTTATATGTACAAGTTGTAATAAAAAGTTAATTTTTATTACTGGCGGAAGTTTGAGTGAAGTTATGTAAAAATGGTCACGATATACGACGATGCTGCAAGCTGCTATGAAAATGAAATCCACGCGGGGTTCGCTTCGGTCAGCAGGTAGGTTCACGTTGCATTCAGAGGAAGGTGGTAAGATGTATCATCAAAACTAAAATTCAACAATTCCTAAGAACTTAACTTTCAATTAACACGTTTTCTTAATTCTAACCTACGGTGGACACTTACAAAAGATCTCATCAAAAAATTTAATGTGACGGTTGACATGACAGCCTTAATAAAAATAAATTTAAAAAACAATTCAATTATTAAGTTCTATTATTATGCTCTTTAAAAATTATAACTTTTATTTCAAACTGTAACTTGTGATTGCAATGGCGACAAAGCCGTTCAATCTATTCGCAAAGCTTAACTGCTGCCTGGCGAAAATTAAAATGAAAGAAATATCGTTACTGTTTACTAGTTGTAAATTTTTCCTAGAATTTATGGATCCACAAAATAATCCTCTTTGTATACGTGTGTGTACGATTACGTGTTTGATAATGAAAACGAATAATGATTGCGAGACACGACTAAAATGAGATTTAATGAATTTTCTAATCCGTCGCCTGCTCCGCCCATAACCGTGGGATATTTACAGCCGAGGATGACAGCCCTAACTATAAATTACGTCTAATTGTCACCCCATCTTAGGCCGGGGAGGATCGGGAGAAATCTCCAAACTTGGGCACTAATCGACGCTTCTAGGTTTAATTCGAGGACAGGCGAATACTTAAATCGGTAGATTTATTCTCAAAGGACATCTCAGTTTGGAATATTTAAGAGATATTTAAGTATTATTAGGAAAAGAGTATATTTACCCATTCATAAAAAGGATAATCGTTTCTCTTCTCGAGTTCAAATTGGATCTTTCTTTGTGAACTGTTTATTTGTGTATTTGCAAGAAGCGAAAGATTAATAATATTATATTATTTAATATCCGAACGCCTTTCGTCGCACTTAGGGAAATTTTGTGAAATGGAGTGAAGTGTCATTATTTTAGAAATAAATTATGCGTATATGTAATATTTTTGTTCTGAAGATATATTTTTCAAATATAGATTACAAACAAATCCAAATTGGAAAACTGTAATGTGGGTAGTTAATTATTTAACAAAATTATTATTGTTAAATGTAGTGTTATTGTCGCCAGTTTTAGTTTTGTTCCTACCCCTTAGCCCACTCACAATGCAGTACACATTGTAGCGTCAGTTCGACTGATTCGTCAAATTCGTCGATATTCGGAGAGGAAGGGTCCTCATGTGATAATTTCGCTTGGATCACTAGTTTTGTATATATCTGTATATACCGTGCGCTACGTCCATTTTACGCTCGTCATAATCGTCCATCCGAGCAAGTAATTCGAATAACCATGGATCGTTATTACACCACGCATACTTTAATTAAAGTATGCGTGGTGCAGAAACGTCGTACAGTGTGCACCGAAGAAGCTGTTGTTTCTTCAGAATGTTACAGTCAATGGAGAGCACTATAGATCCGTGATTACTAACTTTTTCGTTCCTCAATTGAATGGTATTAATGTAGAAGAGCTGTGGTTTCGACATGACGGCGCAACATCTCACACAGCGCGCCCAACAATACATTTATTAAAGGAAACATTCGATGAGCGCATAATTGGACCTGCGAATTGGCCTCCTAGATCGTGTGATTATTTTGTGTGGAAATATGTGAAGTCGCAAATCTACGCCGATAAACCAGAGACGATAGACGACTTGGAAGCCAACATTCGTCATGTTATTACCGACGTACGCCCCCAGCTGCTCTAAAAAGTGATCGAAAATTGGACTTCCAGATTACGCTTTATTGCCATATTCGCGAAATCATATTTAAGCATTAATGGCATAAAATTATCTTTCCAATAAAGTCAATACCGTGGCCATTACCGCAATTTTTATGTGTTTTATTTCATTTTAAAGTTCTATACCTCAAAAAAAAAACACCTTTTATATCTTGAATATATTTAAATATACGATATACATTATATATTGTTAGAACATTTGTCGATTAGTGAAAATCCAACGATAGGTACTTTAGATCTTTGGTTTACAGTATGTTTTACTGTAAGAAATGTAGCTCACACATCAAGATTAGATGTTTGTCGTTCTATTTTCACCTGAATTAGCAATTTAGGTGAAAGTACCTACCCCGCCATAAAATCCAAACATTAATTGGGCAAAAGAAATACTGCTTTCGATACCAAAAAAAAATGCAGCTTTCGTGAGGTAGAATTCGGATCACATGTAAGGAAATTGAATGAAAATCTAATCGTGTTTAATTCCTATTAGATACATAATAATTATTGTGGCTTTGTCACTTTGTTGTATGACAATTTTATTTATTGTATTTTATTTAAGTACCTATGTAAAATAATAAATTTACAGATAAACCTACATCACGTGTCAATATATCTAAATAAGTCGCGTGATATATATTATAGTATCATTTTTTTATTTTTAAAATACGTACAGGTATATATATTTTTTACAAACCCACTCGTTAAAACTCCAACCTTACCCACTTTGACAGACCTAAGATATCCGCCGTAAAAATATTCCCTTAGGTAAATGTACCATTCCGGCGGTAACACGATACCGTCACGATTCTGTCACGTTTTATGGCCGTACACCGGCAAGTGACGCCGCCTAGCGAAATAATATTGATCTTTATACACGATACGCCTAAGACTTATATATATATATATATATATATATATATATATATAGGATTAGTAGTACAGAATCCTCCGTACCTAGATTTATTAACCATGTCGTTACAAACTTCTTATTTTCTGCGTCTCCTATCAAACTATATAACATAGAAAGAACACGAAAAGGGTCGTATGACATTGATTTAATTTTGTTTTTATTCAAAACATTATTGTGATTCCATTACAACTATATACAGGATAACTGCCCACAATACGAGTGTACATACGGAAACTGCACACATGGCATCCGTATACAAGACACACACACACAATCGGCATATCGTATTAAATAACCTGATGTAACCAATCTTAAAGGAATCTTAGCTATCGTGAAATAATGTATATTAATCTACTTAATATTCTATTATTCTGTGTACACTTAACACTGTCATACCACTCACAATGTGCCAAGAGTTCAATTACCGTGTGTTCAGTTGCCGTGTATGCCTTTATTACCATTTATTATTCGTGTTAACATAACATTATTTTGTAATGTGAAAAATAATTATATTTTTATGATTATTACTATGAAATTTTACAATTTAGTCTTCAAGTTAAGTCTTTAATGGGGTCGTCGCTGCACAATATTGTCTTTATGCTAAAGAATGTCGGCCGCCTTCATAAATTTCATTTTATCTCCTTATCCTCTGGGTGGAGGAGGCGGAGACTTCTCGAGACTATCAGCGCTTGCGTCGGGTCATATTTAAGGCTTGCAAGGATGAATAATAGAACAGCAACGGTGGCTTCTGCTTATGAAACAAGATGAGGTAGACTAATCAGATATCGTATCAGCGGGTTCTGTAGGAAAATTTGTGACTTGGCGCTTTTACCTGGACCAGAAAACTTTGCCTTATCTACGTTTCCTCTCAAACAGAATTACCGGATGGAGAATGAATGGACCGCAGACTAAATGTTTAATCTCTGTGTTCAATCATCTTAAGCCCGATCCCTTAATTCATTACAAAACTTGAGTATTATGCAACTCTATTGCGTCGTTTTCCCGCAGAGGTACGCAGAGAGGATAGCTAAGAGCAGCCGGTCCAGTCTAGACATCTTTTGATCTCGGGTTCAAGATCAAGAGCTGCTGACTTGCTTGGACACTCTTCACCTTCACGCTCTGTGATCTTCTGTAATCTTCATTCTCTATCTCCGACCAAATAAACGACTACATTACAAACAGCTCTTTTTTTCGTTTCTTTCATCTTTTCTCATTTTTCATCGCTTTTTCCATCATTCCTCATTATAGCGTACATAGATTTTTACCGCATTCAGTGAACTTTCGTCCTTTTTCTGCCATTTCCAGGCTTCACTTCCATACATTAGTGTAGGTTAGTTGACCGTTAGTCTTGCTTCGTGTGCAATATTGAAATCTATGTACCTAAGAAAATTTCCAATATTAAAATACGATAATGAATAATCTATATTTCTTTACAAAGTTACCACATAATATACTATTTAATTACATTATTATTATTTGCAGCTATTTACGATTCGTTATCATTTATGTGTTTTTTCACTCTTTAATGAATAAATAAATGAAAGCGCTAATGTAGTTACCACTCGTCCAGCCAAACAAATTCATCCCTCAATAGCCGCAAATTAGTTTCCCCTCGGTTCTCACCTCCGACCCTCCAATCCATTCACCTTCCGCTATCTCCCGATCTCGCTTCCGTTACCTCGCAGCCTTAGCGGAGAGCGTTTCGGCTATCTGCGCGACCCATCTTCAGGGTTGGGAAGGCGCCATTCAGCGGCCATCCCTTAGCTTGCAAAAGGAAACGGGATGAATGGGGAAAATTAATTAGACAGGTACTTGATTTAAATATTTCTTATGTAGATAGGTGTCTACATTTTTTACTTAAGACAATCTAGATTCTCTATTTATTACGCACGCGGGGTTAACAGTATTAAATTGGGAATAAGTCGAGAAATTCTCCTCATCAATTTCTCAAGTATTATAAACCAACCAATGTAGTGATAATAATGTCACTTTTTATAAACGTATATTCTGAAGACGAAATACAACTTGAAAAAATAGTTATATGACCAAAACCACGAAAGTGCATCTAGTTAAGCTTCTATAGAGTAATAATACGAATACGAATAACAGAAGGAATAGACTGAGACTGCCATTCACGAAGAAGGATAAATCTCAGAAATCGTTGATGTATGGTGCGATGAAATCTTTTAATAAAATGCCAGAAAACATGAGAAAGGAGGAGAAATTGAATAGATTTTAAATGAAACTGACCAAATATGTAAAAAATAAGTTTTAGTAAAAGAAAATACTTTAATCTTGTTTATATTAGAACATATATAGGATGCACTATGTTAAGAATTAAATAAATAAATAATTTATAATTTAGTGATAATTTTTGAATTGCCCTCACACAATTACATAAATTGTTTTTTAAAAATTGTTATTTCGCATAAAAATGTTATATTCTATTGCGTCTGTAATATACGAAAATAAAAAAATAAAAATTTTAATCAATATTTGGCCATTCTTCATCTTCCAGTGATTATCTAAAGTTAGCAAGCAAGGTAGTCTAGTGCTTAAGACGCTGTCATAGTGATTTAGTGGTCGAAGGTTCGCGCCTCGTTTCAGGAGACCAGCAAGTTAGTCTTATTTTCATAGTACAAGCGTTTAGCTTAGTTTAAAAAGGCAAAACTACAAAGGACATATCCTTCTTTCAAAAAATACAGCTGTCACTAGATCTTTAATCCAGTAAATGTTGCCAAAAGAATGCTCTCCCAACTAGACTACATCAATTTTGTCAATCTCATGAAAAATATAGCTACCATCGGGTCTTGAATCGGTATACGTTGCCGGTGGAATGCTTTACCAGCTGTACTACATCAACCTTGTTAATCTCACCAGATTTGTTCTAGACCGTACAGTAAACAAGTTCCGTACACAAAACAAGTAAACAAGGGTGGTTCGCTGATCTCAGCTTCTCTCAACCGGCGATGATGATGATGATGATAATGAGGTCGAAAGAAATGAAACACAAAAGATGTTCAATATAAGCACACTACGGCGATAAAATGGAGAATGCCTGCCGCAGCAGAATACTCTTGTTTTTATTCAAATTCATTACAATACATACAGTCATTTTGCAATAGCCCGCCGCTTGAGACGTTTTTCTAAGATGTCTTTGTTTTCCTAAATCTATCCCACGGGTTTTTTGACACCGCGCTGATGATTACACCTTGAAATTCTTATCGTATCAATTAATATGGCGCCTCCTCAGCGAGTAATTTCTGTGCCATACAAATATACAATTACTTTGATTCTGGATCAAACCGTAGTACGTACATTACGTAGTACTTACATAATTAATAATTATTATTAGTAAATATTACTGTTTGAAAATAAATCAAATGATGATGATTTAAAAAAATATATTTCATATTTACTATTTCTGAGATAAGGTTGTAGAACTGCATAATCACATATGTGAAAATAAAATACTTGTTTTTTTATTCTACTCGTTTATTTTACTTGGGACGCGTTTCACCTTGTAAAGGCATTATCAATCTGACAGTTTTCGTTAATGTTGAAACAGAATGGTTACTTAGAAGCATTCAAAAATTTATAAAAATCCTCAGAATTCTAATGATTAATGTTGTTCCTTTTTATCTCATGCAAATAATCTTTTATAGCTGTCCCCCACTACAGATGTTAATAAAAATTGTTAGATTGATAAAAGCCCTTAAAAGGTGAAACGCGTCTAAATTAAATTAAACGAGGTGAATCAAAATACAAGTGTTTTACTTTTACATACGTGAAAGAGATTTCAGTTAAAATTGACGAGAAAGTCGCTATTTTGTTATGTACCGACAGTCATAATTCATTAATTTATCTTGGAATCCATTCAAACTTCCGATTATATTCGTTGGACAAAATAAGAGCATTATTTTCAGCATTATTTCCGCACCCATTTAGCATTTGTAATTAAAGGTAAATGTTTAACTGCCTACTGCTGAACATTGAGAATCCTCCCCACAAAAGCAAACTTCTTCACATCTGTTGAACCAATTGCATTCAAATACGAGAAGTGCACCCTCTACCCTGCCTCGCGAGTAAATCACGCCTGAACCAGAATTACCTCAACGCTGTTCTCTAAGTAATTTCCTCTTTCCCCATGGTGTCCCCATCCCTATACTTAATTGAAGATATAGTGTAATCACTATTTTATTTAAATCTATATTTGCAAGTGATTGTACTATATATATATATATATATATATATATGGAACTAGCGTCTCTTTTAGGTTAGATCACATTTTTTAAATATGGTTTCTAGCTTTTTCTCCCACGGTTGACTTATAACTCCTGCCATAATTACTTTTAGGTAACACCTAAAAAATCGTGTTATTATGCCGAAACGTCGTGATACTAGTGCTCGCGAAAACATTAAATTAAACATATATATATACAAGGTGTAATAGACCTAGTCCACAATATTTGATGGTTGGGAGAGTCGAAGATGTTCATGGAATATTATTTTTAGAAATTTTTACAAAATCATGTTACGCTTCATGTCTATATACTTTGAAATTAATATTTGCGAAATTTATCCATTATTAATATATATCTTTTTTACTTTAGGCCCAAAATTACCTGACAAATATAGTCTGGGCGCCTGATTTACTTCACCTTTTCTTATAAATTCTGCTAATATTTTTTTTAGTGAGGATTTTAAAAATAAATACCATAACATTAAAATGTAATTTCAGTTTAAAGATTATTAAGATCAGATATTTATATCCATTACAATGATTCCATTTTGGTATTTTGTATGTTTAATATTGGTACTTCGTCTGATCTCGGCAGCCTATTTAAGTTTTTTATGTAAATAAAATCGGTCATGGTTGTCAGTATAAGATTCAATTTCAGCGCATTCTGATTTCAGAATGATTTTTTTTATTCCATTGCATATTACTTTTTTTTATTTTTTCATAAAGTTTTATGTTTTTTGATAATTTATTTATATTTGATTTCACATTCTTTACATACGCTTCAAGCAGCTGTAACGTGCCACTGAAAAAATATTAACAAGAAATCTCATTTCATTTAAATATTTGATAACACCTTGGTCACAATCTAGCTATACATATTAAGCTATATATCTTCAAGTGCATGCATAATATTTATTATTGATAACGTATGTATTAAATACGAGGTAAATCTTTTTTCGGTTATGTATGCAAATGGACTAGAAAAGACGAATAATATATACCAAAACACAGAACAGTAAATGCATAGACATGAAATAAACTATACATATAATGGAGGGATTTTGAATATTAGTTACGAGACGAGGGGCATTCTGGGCACACATTATTTGTAGAAATATAAACCCAACACGTTTTTACAACATCAAAAGTATTTACTTTTCGAAAAATATATCTTTGTGTAAACAAAATATATTTTTTACATGAACACATATTGTATTGTCAGCGTTTAAATTTTCGTTCCAATCGAGTTATATATTTTTAAAAAGTCGCGGAGCTATTTGATTGCGTAAATTATCACGCGGGTAACACCAAATTGAAAATATTGAGACAAGGACTATGCGTTAGTTCACGTCTATATATTTGGTAGTCTGTGAGAAAAGATGAATAATATATACCAAATCTATTTGGTTTTGAAGCCCAATATTGTAGACATTATCTTGACAATCTGCCTCTTGGAGTACATAGACACAGATGAAACTTTGTTGTCGAAACTCGAAGATTTTATATATATGAAATGGTCCATCTATTCTGCGTACAAAACACAATAGACAGCTAGCTCCATGCACTATTCAATACTCTCTTAACACGAGTTTCAAATCAAGCATTTGAACAATTTTGATGAGTTAACACTTTTAAATTAAGTAATAGAGTTGTAGTACTTACGATAAACATTAATCGAAATATAATTTTTAAATTTAATTATTCAAATATATGATGTTTTTCAAAATCATGTTTTTATTTATAAATTTATATCAAATCGCCAGAAATTGATCCACTACGTAATTCATTAATACATTACCAAATCGTGTATACTAAAATTTTTCCTTCTTTACGTGTTTTGTATTCGTAATATTTTTGTGACGTGATATATATAATATGTGAAATATTTTTAAATAAACGATCTCTAATAGGAAAGTTTATCATAAAGACTTACAATCTTCTAAATTCATAAGATTAGATAATTTCGAGTCGAATTGATATGATTTTTTTGCTGACGTCTATACATTTATAAAAAAAATTCAGCAATTTCACGTATAGATATATATTATATTAAATTATATATATATTTGAATAAAATAGAAGTAATTCAAACCATCGTAGGTGATTTTATTAAGAATACACTTTTTTATGTACCTTTTATTTTTGGATACTAAAAAAATTAGGTTTAATTATAACACATTGTGAGAGACTAACTATTAAAAGTTTCTGTGGTTTGAGTTTACGTCATATATAGTGTCAACGAAGCTAGGCAATCGATGCGATAAGGTAACGTTGACTATATACATATTTGGAAAAGAGATATTGGATATCTTATCGTTGTTTTATCTTTACGAGAATTGAAGATGATGAGAGGATGATTGAAGTGGTGTCTTATGAAAGTGAAACCTGGAGTATTATATATCAGTGAAGAATGAGCTGTCGGTTAACTTTGAAAGATAAATCTTGCGACGTATCTGTGGATCCATGAGTTGAAGAGTAAGTACGTAAAATTTGGTAAAACGACGAACTTTACTGACTATACAAGGCTTTTATAACACAAAATATATATAATTATGAAGGAGTGGACATGGACTGAAATGGTTGTACGATTGAAAAAAAACTCCAAGGGGAAAAAACTGATTGGAAGATCTGTACTGTACAAGAACAATTGTCATGGGTAGAAGAATAGGCCAAAATTGTGGAGGCTATGGTTTGATTTTTGGGCTAATATGATAATATTAAAGAAAACACATTTGCATTTTCAGAACATAGATTTCTTCTGTAAATCCTTCTAATTAATTTAAATATTAAATATTTTAACAACTATGTCAAATCTGTTAATTTAATTTAAATGATATAGTAAAAGAAAAAAAGATTTGATAAATTTTCAGCGTAACGGGAATTAGAGAAGTATAGCCAAGTTTAAGTACGTCATTTCTGATGAGAACCTGCGCTGAAGAGAGATAAATAAAATGAAAATGGTTTCAAAAAAATGCAAAAACCCCATTAAATTTTGTGACACGCTTCCATCTTACGTAACCGGGGGCGGAATCCGATTCGCAAATCCCAAATGAACCACCTTATTTATTGCTACATCAAGTTTCTTCTCCAAAAAACATTCAAGTCGTGTTGAGATAAATCGATCTCGCTTGTTTACCTACAAATTTCCATTAATACATCGCAGCATACATAAATTTTGATTAAATTTCTCGACTTTGAGCAAAAAGTGTGAGGGGGTAACATTTCATTAAGGGTTGGGGTGGGGTGGGGGCTGGCAACCTTGGCTCAATTTATTCCCCGCCCTAACTTACTTAGATGAGTCTCAACACATTACGTTACCTGCCTGTACTAACTTTTCCTGCTTACGAACCCTTAATACCTGCACCCTAAAAACTCGTCCACTTGTTTGTTTTACTAGCAGTAACCCATCAAAAACGACGCTAAAAAATCTACTTTATCATCAAAACCTACAGCACCATGTAATAATATTTTTATTTTATTTTCAAAGTCAATACAGTGTCATAAATGTTTCAGGTTTTTATTGTTGAAATATTTGATTAGAGTCAAGCTGCTGATATGCAAAGAAAATCGCCAGTCTGGCGTTTCCTATCGGATTTTACACAAAGATATTTGAGATTCACCGTAATATAAATTTGATTGCTTTTAAAACTGAAATAGTATATTTATCAATTGGGAATATTAATTCAAAATTTGTTTTCGATAGACAGATTTTTTTGTATGTCTATTTGTATATATATCGATTCATTTAATTTGTATTTCTTTATATATTTTATTTTTTTAATTTAAACATTTTTTGTTGTGATATTGCAGTTTCAGAACATAGTTATGTTTTTAATAGAAATTAAATTAATCATTTAGAAAGATGTAGAGAAAAAAACTATTAATTGAAACAATATTTGGTTGTTAACGGGACATATATTCTTTTAAAAATTGAATAATTGATTTCTCAATTATGAAAATATACAAAATATAATAACCAAATTTGATGTAAACGTAATCGGTTAATGTAGCGAAATGATAACATGTTTCCTCGGATAAAAATCCAGGTTCGAATCCCGGCATATATTTTTTCTGTATACCTTTGGATTCGATTTATTTATTTTTTTTTAGATTTCTTTACATTAAATTAAAAATATATACTTTTAAAAATTGGAAAAATTTAATTTGTGGTTAAAATTTATTATTTTTATTTGTTAACTTTATTTTAATAACAACTTATTGAGTTAAAATAGAAAATTTACTCATAAATTCTAAAGACAAAGATAATAAATTTAACAATTCTGGGGTCTATAAACTTAGCTGCAAGGATTGTGCTGCATTTTATATTGGTAAAACGGGTTGAAATTTTAACATAATAGTAAAGGAGCATTTAAAATGTTTGAGCAAATTGGGTTTTCAGAATTTTCTAATCATTTCATAGAAAATGGTCATTGTGTTGGTAAAAAAATGGGATTATCAATTTTGCATTTAAACGGTGATGGTAAATAAAGCGTGTAAAACTAATCAAAAAATTATAAACAACCAACTAAATTTAACTACAAGTCCCATTCTAAAATTTTTTCATGAAAATTATTCTAGTAATTTTGTTACAAGTAACAATTTGAGTTAGGTACTAAATTTATTTTTTAAATAATTATTGTTTTTTTTTTCAAATAGATTCTATTAAAGAAACAATAACATATGTTTTTGATTAGTTATTGACATCCTGAAGAAGATAATAATATTTTTTGATACCAGTAGATGTTTTTTAATTTAATAATAAAACAAAGTTAATAAATAAAAATAATTAAAAATATATTACTACTGCCGAGTGTATGACTTTGAACAACACCTTTTAACTTTACGAACATTATAAAAGCGAGTCTGTAGAGTTCCCTTAAACTCCTAGATCATCAACATCAGTCATAAACAGCAAGTTTCTCAACATTATTACACCATCTTCTTCGAGGTCTTCCTCAATGTTGCGTCCTTTGGGGTTGCTGAAGCACTACCACGTCAGCTACGCGAGTCCTGGAGAAAGCATTCTTTCAACATGTCCGACACAGCGTAATTGAAAACTTTCGTGTATTTACAATATCGGGTTCGTCAAATAACATTTGCGATTCGTGATTCCACCTATTTCTCCAATAACTTCTAGATTCCGTTTCAATTAATTTCAGATTTCATCTGGTATTTAAGGCAGTATCTATTAAGTAAGATACCTCTCTAAGGAACATTGTATGCAACAAAAAACATAATAAGTATTAAGGAGAACACATTTTTGTTGTGAATTTTCATTTTTAGAACATATGGTACTTTAATTAGGAAAAATCTATCTATCGAAAAAATACTTAGTTGCTACGGTAACAACTAAATATTTTTTTGATTGATAGCTTTTTTTGTATATCTTTCTAGTTGATTTATTTAATTTGTATTAAAATCTATAGTTATCTTTAAAGAAAGGAAAGCCTTAAGATAAGCTTTAAGATCAACCATAAACTTAAATTATTACATGAAAGAAAATAATTTTCAGCTTTTAATATACGCAAGAAAACCACATCGATAATATTGTAATAGATAAATAAATATACTATTACATATGTCAAGCACACTAAAATAAATACTAATGTATATATATATATTTTTTTTTAATTAAGCTTGTATTTAAACACACGTCCAAAAAAAGGGTTCGTAAATAAAATAGATCCTCTCTTATATTTTGTAACTTTTCCTACATAAATTACACTTTTAAAAAAGATAAAAATCCCTAACAAATGATATCCTGTACGCAAGTTTCGCCATTTTATCTTCAGTTATCTCAGCGTGTGTAAGTGTGTGTAAAGAAAAAGTATTTATGTACACAATCACAAACAGTAGGATAATGGTGTGATGGCGAAGGAGTAATGAAAAGTGACAGCATTCGGATACTGAAGAGATTCATTATGCTAATTAATCTCTTTGAGAGAGACAGGGTTGCCACCCTTCTCTGTTACAAAGATGCAGGAGGACCTGGAGGAGCAAATACGGGAATCTAAAAAAATAGAACTAATTTATTTATACAATTACATATTTTTATTTATTATACATTTGCAAGTTCAACTAGATTGCTTTTACAAAGTATTAATTAGGGAATGCTGTTGTCCGGCAGAAAACTGTTAAAGAAGTAAACCGTGTCAGGGGGTGCGTTCGGCGACATACCCGGCTGGCCCGCTAGTCGCCTCGATAATGCTGCCCTCTGGCGAGGCGTGGAGGATATTATGTTGCTAGTTTGGAGTTAGGTAAGGTTACTTAGAGTTAGATACCACACTGTGTCCGACTTATCTCAACTATAACAACTATAAGACGGCCAACAAAGATCCGTACACGTACGTATAACTCGCTTATTTTTTTCATTGTGACTTATATTAAATTGTATAATATGTATAAACGTTATTTCATTGTATATGTTAAAACGATAACAATGACAGTATAGAATAAATACCGCCAAGTCTTCGGGTTTCGGAGACATTCCATGCTCCCTGAAGGCTCGTGTCCACGCAAGAAGACACAATGAAATTTTTATTAATTTATTTATATTTGAGTTACATCTCAATACTATGTAAACGTGTTGAGATTTAATTCTAAAAATAAACTCAGAGATTAGCATGTAATTGGTAGAAAGAGACAAAAACTTAATCTGGTGAACGCGACGTTCAATCTGAAGATTTTACAAATGCACACAAATATTACCTAAAATCACTATACGAATAAATTCTTACAACTATTTTTTCTAAAATTAAGATATTATTCATTAAACATAAACATTACAATAACACGTTAAATAATGAACGTTTTAACTGCTGTTGGGGAGATTCAAAATTATTCAACTGAGAATAGCAATGACATTTGACGTTTGATGTACGTAACGAGCATTAAGTAAGACGTGAGACGACGAATCATGAGGACTATTAAAGCTGAGAGTTGTCTCCAAAGAATCTCATAAGAGCAAAATCTATATTTCCGATATTGTCTCGACTCGAAAATCTTTTAAAAATCACATTCGAGACACGGGCATTACAAACGTTCGTATAATCTGCCAGAAAATAAAATCGTGTATTTTCTGCTTACTTCAACTACTCATTGCAGAAAATCTCCCAGAAAATTTATTTTCAGTGTAGGTGTTCTCGCACCAACGCGTCCGGATGCCAAATCCACTTTTAATAACTGACAATTCTAACGGCAAATGAACGTTGGCAAAAATCGAAATTCAATGCAAAATAATAAATTCAATACGTGAAATTAATCAGATTGTATGCCGGCTACCCCGCTGTTGAATCACTGCACCGTTTCGATTTGAAAATTTCAATTCTGTGCGCTGAATGCGGAATTATAAATCCAGTGCACCTCGCGCTCGGACATTGAAATATATGGGATTTCGGATAAATTCGGAAAGCACGCCAACCCTGAAGCGGACTCCTATAAAGTAAGAGCCTGACGAAAGACGGCGATCAATCTGGGTGGATAAACCCTTTACAAAACCTTTACAGGGATGCCAGAGATTTATATTGGGTCGGTGTTTCCGTATTGGGTAACAATACAGCACCGAGTTTATACCGCACTGGCGGGACGCCTCTTTTGTCGGCCACATCTTCCTCAAATTGTTTGGAATGGTGAAAAGCAACGGCAGTGTTTTCAATTAATATTATATTACTGTTAATATATACGTTCACCGATTCTCACCCCTCAATCTCCATATGTATCAAATTTTTTAAAGTTGTACATATGTTAGTATGTGGAGTCGCTTCGAGTACCACTACACATTACCATCTGTGGACCAAATTTGATCATTCATTTTTTTCATTAAATATAATAAAAATAGCTTCGTCTCTATGAGATATCTGATATTTATTTAATAACAGTGCCTTTGTAGGTAAAAATCCAGTAATTGTGTGTTCTTGGACTTAATCAAATATTGCTAGAATATAAAATTACTTATTAAGGAGAATACATTCTTAAAAATAAAGGGTTATAAAACCGATCAGCCAGAAGTCTAAGTAGAAGGGGCATTTGCGGTGACAGGCCCAAAAGCGTGGAAATCTTTGCCCTCCGTTATAAGAAACAGTGGATCAAAGACTTCATTTAAGAATAGACTAAAAACCCACCTTTTCAAAAAAATGATGACAAATTTTAATTTTAAATACAAATTATTAACGAGAAAACATTATAATTGTAAAGTTGCGGTTTTTCAGAACATAGTTCTAGGACTACAAACAGTTTATGTGTAAAGCGCCCTTGAGGTGAACTTTTTTGCGAAAATGGCGCTATACAAATTATGCAATATTATAATTATTATAAGACCCTCCCCCTTTTAACAACACTGTATCGTTTTTTTACAAATGTTGCTAGATGGCCGAAGCGTCTACCATCTTCGATGGTATAGTGTTGTTACAGCTAAGATCACATAGAATTTGTGTGTTATAGTATTATTATTTATTACACAAGATTGTTTAATATACCATTCGATCCCCAAGACTATATACAACGCACATACATTCGCAACTTAGATCTGCCCAAAAACAATATACAATGTTGTTGCAGGTGCGGTCTCATATATATATATATATATATATGTTTGATTTTAGGTTTCCGCGAACACTACTGCGTGGAACTGGCATCTCTTTTAGGTTAAATCGCGGTTTTTGTATATTGTTTTCTTGTAACAAACCTAAGCCGACGTTTCGGCATGGTGACATATGCCATTGTCAACGCGTTGCCTCAAAAGATTACGGTACAACCGTACTTTTTTGCAGGTGATATAAATCTCCCACAATCGTGTCCCAACTCGTTACTTTTATAAAAAAATAAACATCTAAAAAACCATAGTTAGCTTTATTACAAATTAAATGTATTAATTAGAAAGATGTTCATATAAAATCAATTTATCGAAATAATATTGCTGTTGCTACCGGGATTCGAACCTGAATCTCTTCCTGTCTGGAGAAATGAACGATTATGCTACACCAACACAGTAAGTTGACGACAAATTTTCTAACTTATATATTGCACTTTCAAATTGACACATTTGTCTTTCCATTGTGTGAAAGCCATCTTCTTTATATTTACGAAATCTAAAACACCTTTGAGTAATCCGATAGAAGACGTCAGTTATCAATCATTACAATTGACCTCCAGTCACACAATCACAATTTAACTCATCAGTAAAAGTAACCTCTTTTTCATATGGCTAGATCGACAAGCCTAGATTTTACATCAAGAGTCGCCTAGCAGAGCTCTTGTATAGTAATGAAAATTCTATAAGTTTTCACTCAGCCTCAGTCTCCATTTACGTTGAAAGTATTTACAACATCCGTGGCCATACTTCAAACTTTCAAGCACATCACTGCTTCCTTGGTAATGTCTGTGAAGCAATATGATTAAAGAACATCACCATAATAATCATCAAATAGTATGCCACAATTCTCAACGGGTGTTCATGAGAAAGTGTGTGAATATGGAGGAAGTAGGAATTGTATGTACCAACAGCGAGACTGATTGGAGCAAGGAGATATACCTCCATAGATGGAGTGACATTCTTGAGTGACGGATCTTATCTCCGTCTCTCGCGGAGGAAACGACGATATGGTAAACAGTTGCCTTTCTAGAAAGTTCTGAAGAATTTTTTCATTATTTGGAGCGAGATTTGAAAATAACAAATAATAAATTGGTAAGCGAGCACCGCGAACTTTGACATAATTCTACTATCTGCTATTGGTTTTACTTTTTAGCGTGAATATATTTACGGTGTAAAACGGAACTACGTTGTGAGTTGGTATACATTTAAATGAAGTAAAATTCTTTTTCTATCCACCTACGTAATATCTATGATCACTATTTTATAAGGTACTGGTGAAAAATAGAAGACTGTTTTCTCAGATGTTTTTGAAATATTTTTAATGTATAAATATAAGACAAATTCATTGTACTGAAAATGCGACACTGTAAACAATTTGTGATCTCATGTTTGAACGCACTTGAATATATTATAATGATTTGGCAAAATTTAGGATAAGAAAAATATTTTCTATTAAGGACAACACATTCTTATTGTGAATAATTGTAACATATTAGGTTAATGCACCTTCTCTGGATTAGAAAGGGATCTAGGTTCAAAACCCAGTACCGGCAACAATATTTTTCGATAAAATTGATTTTATGTGTATATCTTTCTAATGAATACAGTAGTATTTTAAAATATTTCCATTTATCTACTGCTCTTTAACCGATCGAAACACTTTTACAGTTACATTTTAGGATCCTACTCAAAACAAAGCATTATTTCACCTCGCCCTTGCCACATCACACCCTCTGCTGGATAAAAAGGTGTATTATATTGAAGGTTCCAAATTTATCTCATTTATACTCTAGGACCCTCAGGAAAATTTAGACACTTCACTGCACTTGTCAGCAAAGTCCAGTGAAAAAAAAAATACCAAATAAGCTTTAAATTACGTAACTCGTGCGCTAAATCAACATGCATCTCGTTTCATTCCCAAAGACTGACGGTGTATGTGCTATTGCAAATCACTGTCGGATAATAGCGTGAATCAAAGCCACACAATAAGATTTATAAATACAAACGAATTTAACGTATTTAGTACATGAATTTTTTATTGATTTACTTCGATTCAAATTAAGTGTATCAATTAGAAAGATATCTAAGAAAATAAGAAAGGATCCAGATTTGAATCCCGGTAGCAAAAAAATATTTTTTCAATAAATTGAATTTTCCTGTATATCTTTCTAATTGATAGATTCAATTGGTATTAAAATATCACAGAACTATGTTCTGATAAACTGCAACTTCGCAATAATAATGTGTTATCATTAATAATGATTTACTTCGTTTGCAAAGGGTTGTTTTAAGCGTAAATGTGCTAAATAAATGTTTTAAATAATATTTATAAAATTATAGCACTTACACACTGTCCGCTCTCGGTCCACGATCCGAGAATCACCAGACAGATAACAGACGACGCTCTCTATACAGTACAAGAACCTTGTTTATTTAGTAATTTACCCTTATTTATCCTGGAACTCTGTGTAAGAAAGGGCTTAAGATGTTCTTAATTTATTTCTTTCTTTCCGCTTTTGAGGAATCTATTTTTCACGTTTAATAAAAAAAATTAACTAGCAAATTTGAATATGTTCAAAAACACACAATTACTGGATTTTTATCTATAAAGGCACTGTTATTAAATAAATATCAGATATCTCATAGAGACGAAGTTATTTTATTATATTTTAAAGTAATGATATATAGAAATATGGGGGGTAATTACAGGGTTTACGACCTGTCTTCGGCTGGCTTATGAACTTTCGTTTAACCAACGCCTTTAGGTAAAATGACTCCATCATAATAAAAATGTATTATTCTCGAACGCAAATAATAATCATGAAAAGAACACGTACCTGAGGAAGTTGATTCTTGGATCAGCTCCTATTTTGTTATATCTCTTCTTAAAAATAATTACATATTTAACTAGAAGCTATTAGTGACATTCATGACTGCAATACCGTACAAAGGAAAGATCCACAGCAACTGTTTGAATTATTCAACCAACTGTCAAAAGACATAAAATAATAATCATTTAATAACATTTCCACTTTATTGATAGATGACGAGCTTATTTACATGGCCAGGCCCTCGCCTACCTCTATATAGTCTGTCTTGATCCACCCATTCGGTACTTGCCTCGTATCTTCCAATATGTCCCGCCCACTGCAACCCCTTTGTTTTCACCTTCTTAAGAATATCTGGGTGGTATACCGTTCCAAAAACGGCAGATTCTTTAACACTGCCTTCCCCATCCATTCTCTATTTATACCAAACATTTCACTTATACAGAGCAATCGGTTGAATTAGTATTTCAAGCGAAGGTAGATAGGATATTCGATCAAGTCAATTTTGTCGGTTATCTAGCCCCGCCGGGTCATACATGGATTTTTTCAAATCTTTTCTCATAAATTCGTTCCACATGATCAAATCAAACCTTTAATAAATATCTCTACTTTGCTAAGATCATTAACTACACATTTTTCGCTGTATTATAAATGTATTTACCACATATGACCTTATTTCCAAAGCATTTAAACTAGATTTTTACTAAGATCAAGATGTCTCACAGAGACGAAACTATGGATTACTTTACACAATGTAACACTCACCTATTTACCCACGCTACCACATCTACCAAATTTTTGAAAGTTGTATATATATTAAATTAAGATGGAACATTTTACTTATTTATTAGCAATTATGTTGTCGCCATCCATTGACATTTTTTTTTAACAGGTCGTAAGCCCTGTAATGCCCAAACTTCTCATATAAAAAAATAATAGCTTGGTCTCTGTGAGATATCTTAATCTTGATGACAATCCCCCAGGGGATAAAACCCAGTAATTAGTTCCTACAAAGATTTGGACATACTTAAAATATTACTTTTTACTGCTCCAGGATTTCATCGATGTTGGAACCAATTCTTTTGATGTACAATATTCCATTATGCCTCCTTAATACCAATTACTACTTTCAAAATACTACTCATTCTATTCGCTCTAGTCCTTTTTAAATCATTCTCAGCCTTTCTATTTTTGTAAAACAAACTTTTTTTCCTAAGTACATAAACTATTCAACATTGTATACGCCATTATTTCACACGTTGTCTTATTTTTTCATCTCTGTATAATGCCGCCATTTTTAGCATGCCAACATTCATCATAAGGTTTATCCTACTAGACGCAGTAGATCTCATTTACCGTTAACCTTCCTATGTCATGTACAGATGTTGGTTCCCGAGTGATACATCTATATAATATCTCAATACAACTCCCATATTGTATATTTATGGAGCTGCACAATACGACTACACTACGTACACAATACGACTCTCATATTGTATATTTATGGAACTTACTTAAGTAATCCTAATTTTTTCCCCTCTTAACATTAACAAAAAAATGGTTAACGGAAACCTCACTTTTTCACACCATAACACATGTTTTGTTTTAACCTCCGCAGGGGAAAAGTTATCATTATATCATCTACACGTTTATTCACTTATTTACAAATAAAGGTATCCCAATAAGAGCTGAAAATAATTTTTTTTTTGAGAAAATACCGAAATTTTAATTTAATCATAAAGTAGACACGTGAGAATTATGGATGGAACAACACATCTGATAAATGCTCTCTCCGGCTTTGCTGGCACATTTTCGTTCTTTTGTCGAAATTTTCAATCACATTTGACATGACTGTGGCTAAATTTCAATAATACAGCATCCAATCTCCTCCTTCAAGGTTTGGGTGGTCATGTGCTTATTGACACAAACTTTGACTTCAAAAAACCCCAGAGAAAGAAGTCCAAAGGCGTTAAATCACACGATCTGGGCGGCCAACTCTGGTCGCCCAAACGGGAGATTGATTACACGATGACGAACTCTTTTCGCTATGTATGATCTGTAGGCTTAAGTTGTTGAGTCAGTTGGATTTTATAGATATGAAGACGCAAAATTTTCGTGCAGATATGCTGCGAGTGCGTCTTGAAATGTTCAATTATTAAGCACGGTGCCTAATGCATGTTCCCGGTCTCAAACTGTCGTGATATTTTCTTCTGAACAACTTCTCGCCACTTGTCTACCATCGAACTGTTATAATGGTTTAACTGTAACACAACAGCAAAAATGGTGCCAAATTTTAATTTAATAGTTTTACATACATTGAAACATATATAATACAATCAGATTAGCATTAATGAACGAGATCTAGTAATAATAACTAAGTGGTCCAGCATCTAAAAAAAATATATATATTATTCTGTAAATATATTATTGCAATCTCAGAATGATGGCAAACTCGGTAGTGCAAACATACAAATAAACTTTTTGATTATGAGATACACTTGATATGATACTTTGTTTTATTATTATTTTATTCTATAAAATATTTGAGATTTATTAAATAACTTTTTTACTGGGCTAATTTTGTATTATATAATATTGTTTGTATTAGGTACATATGTGTTGTAAAATTTCTAAATAAATAAACTTGATACCAGTGGAATCAGAAATATCCATCAATAAATTATTATCGTGAGTTTGATAAAATGAAATAATTATTTTGAATACTTAATATTATATTGAAATTAATGAAAATATTATGAAAATACCAACTAATAGTAGTCAGAAAAAATAGGATTTAAACGAATACGGCGTAATTATGTACTAGCCAATTTCCGCTAAAGAACGATTTCTGAATTATCATATCATTGGTCATAAATCATAACTGCTGCCATTCTTACACAAAGGAAATTAAAAAATCACGTTCTGACAAGTTTACCAAATTTATCTTTATTTTTTTTTTTCATAAAACATATTTTAATAGTTAAATTAACAACGTTTGGGCAGATTTCGAAATAATCGTGCAGTTTGGGTAGAATATTTTCATGTTTATTATTATATAACAGCTTCCTGAAATATCTTAACTTTCGTAGTTATCGAACCTTAACCAGCACTATTGAGTCATCTATCATTTTAAAAGTTCCATCACTACAAATTCGAAGAGACATAGCCGATGTCACTTTCCTGCACAAAATAGCCAACTCTAAAGTAGACTGTCCTGATTTACTCAAATGCATCTCCATTCGAGTGCCAGCCAGGTCGACCAGAACTAATCTTACATTTAACCTTTCACATTACAACACCAATGCCAAACAGAACTCATTTTTCTACCGAGCACCCCTTTATTTTAATTCACACCTAAACGAACTAGACACTTTTAATACTCCAGTTACCTCAATTATATCTAAATTCAATACATTAACTTTAATGGCCTTCATTTTATTTTTATCACACAGATTTTATTCCCTATCCATTTTCCTTTTCCTTTCTCTTCACTCTCCTGTTCCCCTGGAATCTTCTGAGAAACATATAACTGGTTAAATTATTAACTTCGCTTTTATTGTGATTTTTGTATTTACTGATAAACTGTATATTTTCCTAATAAAATATACATAATATAAAATAGAAAGTATGTCTCTCCTTCTTTCTCTTCTCTATACGTTCTTACACCTCTTAAACCGATCTAAATCAAATTTGGTACTATGCACCCTACCCCTTTACCTTAGCCCCTCCCCGCGATATTAACGCAAAATTTACCCTGAGTTCAGCGTAAATCTATGATCTATGAATCATTACCACCTTATGGTCCCAGATTAAAATGACGCATCCAGCACCTACATATATACTTTCTAATGCAAATTAAATTAATCAACTTGAAAGATATACAGAAAAAATCTATCTGACACCAAAATGAAAATATTGGGACAAACAATTTGTGTTAGTTCATGTCTATACATTTGTTTGTCTGTGATTGTAACTATCAAACAGATCTAAAATCATTTTCATTCAAATAAATACGCACATTTTGTTGACAGATAAAGTTTAACTATATTACTAAAGTATTAATTAATGTGATATAATTGGATTTTATTTTATTTAAATGCAAAATTAATATACTTATTGTATGTTATTTTTCAAGTAAATAAGAACAAAATGGTGATCTTTCATGTTCCCCGTTTTTCACCGGAACTGTTCGTATTTCCTTTGTTCCAGAGTTTTGTGCATCGACTTTCTGTGCACTTTTGAAAGGCTGCCTCTTGAATGGAAGCTTCATCTACAATCCGGAAATCAAACAGTTCGATCACTATTTACAAACATTCTTGAGAAATTTATATTGGCTTAGATCTAGAGTTAGATTTGTTTGTTGCAAAATAATTGCGTGCGGTCGTGCTTTCTTTCTGTTCTATATATAAGTATCAAATAAATGATACGTCAGTTTTTTTTAATATTAAAAGCTGTTGTACCGAAATTGTATCACACCAATTAGAACAAATTGCAAAACCTTTGAAAGCTACTAATAGATTTGTTACGTAAAGATGCGATGTCTAATCCAATTTTTAGTTGCTGTTTCGCACTATTATAATTTTTTTGAACAGAATAAATCTTCGTTGTTTTATATTTATCAATATCTATTTACAAAACTAAGATAACTGAGTGATAATATATACAATTCAGTACTAAAATATTTTTTTAAATATGAATTATTCTACTTTATTCCAACATATTATATGTAATATTATAATTACACATCATATTTGTTTGAACGAGAGGTTGGATGAAATTTGGGAAAGAGACAGGAATAGAAACCAGGAGGGCTGAAGGACCAACCAGAAACAGGAAGAAATACGACCCACCTGAGAATTTCTTCGTTAAGTACCTGAATTTTCTTCACTAGAGCCACAAGTCTTCTGGCTTCAGAACACGTACTCTGTTTTTCTGCACGAAATACTCTTGAACATACACTTCGGCGATGGTGATGGTCCAAAACCATAAACAACAAAAACCACAGAAAAGGTCGTGTTCTGGGTATAGGTGGGGGAAACAGGTAGGTAACGGAAAGGAACCATTACATATACGTATGTCATGTTCACATGCGCGCACACGGCGACCGGCGATCTATGAATATGTTATAAATATCGCACACTATTACATGTCTGCAATTTTATTTACACAGAATACGTATTTCACCAATACTGGTTCCCGTAATACATGACATATCAACACTTTTACAATTTTCAAACTAAGCCGAGCGCTTGTGCTCATGCTTGTGAATAAACGACTGTCTTGCTGGCCTTCCAGGTCGAGACTTGAGTCCCAAATACATGATCACTAGGCGAATACCATACCGTTAGAATAAACAAATATATTATAACATTATCTATTAAATACGCCTAAAATATATTCTGGATTTCTGATACCGTTTTCTTCACTATCTTCTCGTACAGAATGTAACAGACCTAGTCCATAATATTTTATGGGTGGATACCTGACTAAATTACGAGTCTAAAATGTTCAAGGGATATGTGCCTAAACTTAACTATGTCAGAAATATAACCATTTAAAAAAAATCATAAATATACGATTATTTCGATTAATTGAAATATTTTATTGATTTTAAATTATATATTGAATATAAAAAATTAAAGGTCGTCGAATTTCGAGTGGCCAGATTATTTTTTGTTAGATGATTTATGGTCTGAAGCAAAGATACAGATTAATAATAGATAATTTTATACTAATTTTATACTATATACTTAAAGCTTAATGTGATTTTAACAACAATAATATTTTTCGTAGCAATTTAGAATTTTCACACATTCCTTGAGCATTTTCGACTCGTGATTTAGTCAGATATCTACCAATAAAATATTGTGGACTAGGTCTGTTATACTTTATATATTGAAACCTTAACAAAAAACTTTTTACAATTTTATGATATTTAAACAAATTATATTAATCAATTTCAAAAATAAAACACAACCTCACGGCAACTAGGCAACTATCACAACACAAAACCAATTTATTTTACTGTATGTTTTGTAGTATTCGATTTTATATATTACACGGGTAGGTATTTTCTTTCTTACTAAATTTAATAATATAATTACCTGGAATCCTAGTTCAAAAAAACCTAGCGAACTACGTTCTAAAATACGTATATAAGAATATCCATAACAATAGATAAAACAAATTAAAGCAATACTAACCTGAATTTAAAGTAACATGTTAATATTTTTATAAAGCATAAAAATTTTATTTAACTAATAGATATTTTTGTAAAGTTAAATATTTTTATAGTAATTTTATAAATAAAATGGTTCAATAAAAGACAAGATCTTCACCAAGCAACTGGATAAGTCGAGCTACCTACAGCTTCCATCGCATCTCCTAAAATCCTTCCCACTGCCTATTATAATATCATAAGAGGTATTCATAATTTGCTCTAGAGAAAGTATCTATAATAATATATCATGATTTTTAATAATAATAACATTTTATAATATCCTTCATTATTCAATATATAGCATTGAATACAATAACGCGTTACGCGCTCCAGTCGTTACCGCCCAGCACAGATTGATACGAGGGTCGTATCAGAGCAAGCGGTGAATATTGATGATGTTATCCGGTATATATTGTAGGTGCCAAAAAAAATTTCAACTAAATAACATTTTTTTAACGTTATATATTATCTATTTAAAATTAACAATAGTATGTCTGCCCTAAGTTGACACAAATAGTTTCGTATAAATTACCAACTCAAACGAGACAACATGAAGTGTTCTTTGTAGGTACACATAGAAATAATTATGCTATTAACTCGCCAATATCGCGGATGCATCGACATGGTAACAAGTTGAATTTCGTTGACATTTTTCGTTTCAGGAGCATACCTGAACTGAAGAAATATTTGTACGTAAATTGTACTTAGTTTTTATTTTTTATGTTATAATTAAATTGTTATATTAAAATGTTAATTAAAAAGGAACTGTTAAATTTAATTTCTTGTTCTTATGTAAAGCCCACAAGGGCTTTGATGGAAATTAAATAAAATAATATCATGGTAGTATGAACTTATTGTAGAAATATTTTACGTACAATTTAAAGTTTTTTACCGCATTCGCTAGTAAATTACACTAAGTGACTTGTCCAATTAATTAAAGAAAGGCATTACTTAAAGATTTAATTATTATTAAAATGTTATAAATGGTTCTTCTTTGATGTAACTTCGGGTTGGCACTCGAATATTGCTTTAATAATGATAAAAGTTTCAATTTCCTTCCAAGTTTCTGAGCTGCCTCAAAGGCATCTGATATTATTTCGCGAGGCGAAAAAATGAAAATGTACTTTTTGTATAATTTTATCATCTTTCGGATTTTTAGGGAACATTTTTCAATTGATACATAATAGGTAAATACTCGTAATCCACCCGAATGCATAACGCTCAAAGCACCCAGAAATATATCAAGAAAAACATTCTAGTATTTTTAAGATCGTTCAGAATCTTATATGTAAGATATTCTGGGTTCCTCTGACCTCTTAGCAATATCAGCTAAAACGTCGGTCAGTCATAGATACACAGAAGAGTAATTCAGAAATTAAAGTAAACATAGCTTAGTTAACCGGAGGGATTGACTATACTTAACCTCGATTTGTTAGGTCGCTCAGAGGGAGTGACGGATGTTGTATATTATAATTCGGATCAGAAGATTGTGTACGTGGCGAGACTGAGGGTCATATATTTTCTCAATTCTCATGCGTGTTGATATATGTCGCAGTGTTTATAAATGTGAAATGAGCAAATGAGTATATGTGTTGCGACTAGAGCAAGGAATTTAAATAAAACAGGATTTATATTGCGGGTCGTAACTGAAGATGCTCGCTTGAGGTTTTTCCGAAAGGACGGGCTGTGGAGAAGTGGCTGGCTTTCGCATGGCTTCTCGGAGGTGTCCGTCTCGATGTATTGTTATCCGTATTGGGTCAGTACGCTTTGGCACTAAATGGCTGTAGAGCACTTGGATAAATGACCAGGAATTATGCGACGCGTTTAGACCTCTACAGATACGAGCATAAACTGTCATTGCAGAATTTACACTTTGAAAATTAATGTTTTAAAACCGCACCCAAGACTTCATGCATTAAATAAAATGTATTATGGCCCGTATCCATAATAAACTCTTAATAAGACTTTGATCTCTGAGTCGCTAAAAGTTCAAGTATACTGGATACGTCATTCTAATTCGCAAAGCATATGGGATTGTGATTTGTAAATCACTTCGGGCTCAAATCTGTACTCTATTTTCGACTCGACTTGATTTAAATCTCGGAGAGAAATCTCATCCATGGACACGAATCATTACACTGATAAATCTACAAAACTACTGAAGCGATTGTCGATCTATTGTCAATTTTAATCAATTATTAAGAAGAACACACTCTCATTGTGAAGTTGTAATTACAAAATACTGGCGCTATAACACAATTGGTAGTGTACTTCCCCAGATTGGAAATAAAGATCCCGGTAGCGCAAAAACAATATTTTTCGACAAAATTGATTTTAATTATATATCAAATATTCATTACATCGATCTTGATTATGACCATTGAACTATGGCCCGAAACGTCAGCTACAACGAAAACAATCCCGTGGCAGTGTAACGCAAAATGTATTATACTTCTTTCTTATTATCTTATTCCATACGTTAGGCATACAAACCACAAAAATACGAGTTTGTGGTATTAACACAATGTCAAATTAAATAGTATAAAATTTTAAATGAAGTGTACGTATCCAATCATACTACAATCAATTCAAATGAATATGTTATAAAATAAATTAAATTCTTCATTTCCAGCTCGACGCGGCCTCTAGCGAAAATATTTTTTGTTACAAAGAAAAAAACATTCCTTTGAAATAGATGACTGAACTATTTCAACTCGAGATATTTCACATACTTGCCAGAGGAAGCGAAGACTGCAGGGGAAGAATTAGTTTGTGTTTTGACCTACTCCTGTGAAGCCTCGATGGGGTGGTTTTCATAAAAGAACATAATGCAGCATTTGTAGGCTCGGTTTATTTATCGCTATCGTAGACATCTTACACTAAATTCAAAATGTCGTAGGAAATAGTAAATAAATAGGCGACATCCACGAGTAGTCCGGATTATAGGGATGTTTCACTAATGTAACAACTTTGGTCGCTACTCGGGCATGAGATTTATTGTCACTAATTCCTATTTTGTCTCAGAATTTCCTAACAAAACACTTTGTAACCCGTTCTTCAATCGTAGTCTTAAACAAGCGATCATTCGTAAATGTAGTTCTATATTTGTTTTCACATAAAGTTTTGAGTTGAAGATTATAATAGATTTTCTATCTGTTGCTGCGTTTGACGAACTGTAATCAATCAATTTCTCTATTTGAAACATTTCAAGCAATTTGTTCTCGAGGCTTCTAATCTATCTCTGTTATATTCTGTGAGAAAATAAAGAGTGACTCTTTCCTCCGGCATATTTATATCAATCAGTTTATGGAGGTTCTCCTAGTATCCATTATTTCATTCATTTATTTAATATTTTCTGAAAACAAGTCTTAGTTTTTGTCTGAAGTAATACTTCCTTCTATAATCAAAGTCAGGTTTTTTTTTCCGCGAGCAGTAAGTGCGTGTGCGCTCGGAAGATACGAGAGTTTTATTTTATAGGCAGAACCATGACTGATGTTCAAATAAGATGCTACCTCACCATAAATAACTCGCTTATTCACAGAACCAGCTCTCGAGCTTACTGAATCGTATTGTTGATGGAGGTTGACGGATTGTAGGTACAAACTGCTAGCGGAGCGGACATGTTTACACTGTAATAGCCAGAAGGCAAATGACGCGATAGAGATCAAATTTTGCACACGTGACCGCAGTCGTACCAACTTTAAGCATACGTGCGCAGAAGGCAAAATAACAACTTTGAATATGTGTTATGGCAAAAGTGTAGATAATTCTTTACTCGCCCTCATATATATACACATATGTATATGTATGTTTTGAGGTTTTCGCAAGCAATTATGCCGAGTTATCTATTTTGCCGTCAAATCAGGTGATTGAGGAGGCTATTCATATCATCACATTTTGATATTAAGCTATTGGGAAAAATTTCCCGCAAAATTTCAAACGTAGCTCAGGCGTGTATGCGGTGACACCGTTCTGTTAAAACTACACATATTTACCCAATTTGGTCACCAAGAAGTTTTCCAAGATGTGACGATACCGATCACTATTTATGGTTACAATATTGCCATTATTATTTAGATAAAAAAATGTAATAACTTTAACACGTTTTTTAAGCATAAGATGCTCTATAATTAATTGTAATTTAATATTCTCTACGATTGCTAAATGCAAATTGGCAAATATCTGCTAAACTAAAATAGCGGTCAAACAAAATCGGCCTGGAACATAATATTCACCCTGTATTTCTTCAGTGCTCAGCCTCCTTACGTCGCATCGTGATGATGTACATATATTTAGATTTCTAAAGGTATTTACAACACTACCAAATATTTAAAGATAACATAAAGAATTTATGTATTATGAAATATTAAAGCAGAGTTGAAAAACCGCCTCTGATAATGTCGGCCTAAGAATGAATCCACCATTGGCGTGCATAACTTCCTCTCATTCTCTTTGTTCCCTCTCCTCGTCCTGTCTGTTGATGTCAACGGCGGGAAAACCATAAAACACCCGCAAACAAGTCTGCCGCCTTCCGAGGGAATACACTTAACACCGAACGTTGTTTCTTGTGCCACATTATTTATTACACAATTACGTCTACAAATAATAAGCAAATCTATTATCGACATCTGCATTTGCAAATCGAAAGCTAACTTTATTAGGCGCAATGCTTCTATGAATTAACTTTAAACTAAAATCACTAGATGACGTCAAGATTCATAATTCATTTTTACCGCTAAGATAATAATAGGAATTAATCTCTTAATTAATCTGGAAATAAATGGAATTATATTCAACAGGAACTTGTCAACCGAAGCAAGATTAGTGATAATGATGTTAGGAAGTGAGCCCTGGAGCTGGCAGAAGACTGAATGCAGTGAAAATGAGATCACTTAGATCCATTTATGACTAAGTAAAGAACGAAGAAATAAGGAAAGAATGTAAAGCTGATCTTAGTATATTCAGTAAGATTGAGAAAGGATCACATAAGTGGTTTGGTCATATGGAACGGATGTATGAGGATAGAATGATAAGAAAGATATATGAAGCAAGTGTTAATGGCACCAGAAATAGAGGACATCCGAACGGCGGAAGACTTGGCTCGACCAGGTAAACCAGATAATAGAGGATGATCCTCTTAGAAGCCTCAATAATCAATGAGCTGTATGAATATGGATGAAGCGAGAGAATTGTGCGTCAGGACAGAAGAGTGTGGCACTCTATCCTTTCTGCCTATCCCCGCTGGGAAATGGCGTAATGGAAAGTTAGTTAGTTAATGAATTAGAGATTTTCAGGTATTTAATTATTTTATCCGCAATTAATAAGAACTTCTACCAATATTTTAACTCAGAACCTCAACATTGCAGATAGATAAAAATAGACGTTTCGTTGAAGAAAAGTGCAAAAAATATTGTATATTACATGAAATATAAAAATTAACATTTTGTAATAATTTTAATTATTAATATTTTAACCCCCTGTAAAAATACTCGATGTATTAAAGCACTTGTCAGAAATTATTTATTTTTATCGCACTAAGGCTTGTCAAAGCGACAAAGACAGGCTTAGTATCCAGTTTAACGCCTCTGGGGTGGTGACAGTTATCCGCTATGTATTCCGATATTATGTACACATATATTCTTTCATCTTGCGTTGCCTTCTTCAAAATCTAAAATTCAATTCGTAAATTCAGTACATTTTAAAATGAATTGTCATGGTAACACTCCTACGGTACACGTATACAAATGAGACTTGTCTCATCTCAGAGATGTGTTAGAAAAGTTGGGTACGTATCATTTGCGTTGCTCCACTCTGTATACAAAATAAGTCATAACTTCTGCACTGTCTTTATGTGTTTTTGAGACAAATCTTATTCGTATACACGCGCCATTGCACATTACTTACGCTCTCACGCTATTCGTCGAACGCGTTAATGAATAATCTTTGTCATTCCTAATTCTGTGCTCTTTTATCTTTATATTATTCAACAATAGTAGCGATGGATTTTGTGAACTGTCACGTAGTTTATTAGATTGCTAGCAGACATCATTATCTGATGATTAATGTTTCTTTTGTTCTATTGTCATAGCTACTTACCCTTAAATTCAGTTGGAGATATTATTAAAAATATAACATTTATCATAGTTTTCGTCAGTGGGATTATTAATATCGTAATAAGTAAACGTAGCAATATCTAGAGTTTCGTGATTTTATATCTGTCTCGCTGTATCTACATATAAAAACCATCAATCTTAGTGATCGCACGTCCACAATAGTATTAAGATTCCTTCATCCCTTTTCCTCTATTCTTGTACGTTTAGAAAGTAGAGGTTTTATAAATGCCACTCTTCAACTGGGATTTCTGGATGGATTGCGTGTTTCAAATATAAGGGTTGTTTTTTTTTGTGTATAAATTTAACCCTTGCCAAAAATATATGTATATATATACGTGCGCCCTCCCATTCCAGGAATGGAGAGTAATTGATCCAAATAAAAAAAGGAAGAATCTATCTCCCTTTGATTGACGGAAGGAAATGAGATTTGCTTTGGAGGGAGAGGGACTACTAGTATTCCGGAAGCGTCCGTTAATGGTGTTCTTCCTGTGTTATTCCATATCCGAGAAATTTTTCACTTCGTATTGTCAGTTGGCGTTAAATATAAAGCATTACTGTCTGTTTTTATTATATTAACATCTTTTTAGTTTATCCAGCAAGGACAACATCTTCGTTTTAATCATTGTTTCTAATTTAATAAATCTTTATCAATGATTATTATTTCGTAAACGAAAAAGTTGAATTGAATCTAATTTGAGTCAATAGCAATAATATTAAGGAAAACACATTCTTATTGTGAAGTTGTAATTATTCAGAACATAGGTCTGTGATATTTTAAAAATACTGGCGTTATAGCACAAAGGTAGTGCACTTCCCCGGATTGGAAATGAAGATCCAGGTTCGAATCCCGGTGACGCTAAAACAATATTTTTCGACAAAATTGATTTTATATATATATATTTATAATTAATACATTAATTTAGTAATTAAAATAGCAATAATATTTATTACTTTCTAAACTACATTTTCATGAATACAAATTTAATGTATCAGTTCCAATTTTCAATTCAAATCAATTTTTTGAAAAAATATTTTGTTGCTACCGGGATACAAACCAGGAACCCTTGCTATCCAGGGAAGTGCGCTCACCATTACACCATGTCAACATAGTAAGTTAACGAAAATCTTTCGAATCTATACATTTCATCTGTTATTTTATTTTTTAAAAGCAATCTACCTCATATTTACGAAGAATCTCAAATGGCTTTGAATAAAACCCAATAGGAGACAATTATTTGATTTTTTCGATAAATTAATTTCATCTGTATATCTTTCTAATTGATACATTAAAATCAAATGTATTCAAAATATCACAAAACTGCAACTTCACAATAATAATGCATTCTTTTTTATAATACATTTTCATTGTTTATATTGTCTTATAAGATTATTAGATAATATTTCGCCTTAGTAAATGTATTTTAATTCTTCATAAATAAAATAACTTTACTAATGACTTCTACAAAAGGGGGATATTTACGCACTGCGTTCTTAACTTAGTTTGCATAGCAAACCTCTACCGAATCGATTTGATAGAATTATATTTTCAATGATCCTATTTAGTTCTTAAAAATGCATTAATTCGGTACAAATTCAGTTCAAAGATGTATATCTAGTACAATAAACGTATGCAATTTCTTCAAAAACATAAAATGTGACTTATTCATGTATAACATTGAGCATTCAAGTATATTCAATATTTAGTTATAGTCTTTTTTTTTTGTTAAATAAAGATTTGCAAACCCGCATGTCACAAAAATATTCCTATAATTTTTCAAACTAACTTTTACTATGAAATTGCACTAATTTAGCGGTCCTCAGGATAAGACTCAAACACCTAAACACTTGGTCGAAAGAAAAGTGTCTCGCCGCTAAATCAAACAAGTTTGTTGTCTATCTGTTATGTAATGTCTTATCATATACGAGGGGCAAGTAAAAAATAAGGTTCCTACATTTTTTTCAGGTATGAGGTATTTTTTATTGCAATAAATAAGTAAACCATCTGAAAGCTTGTACTTTATTCTATTTTTCTACATAGTCTTCTGATTTTTCTATGCATTTTTCCTAACGAGTTATCCACTTCTGAAAACCCGCTTCGAAGAATTCCGCCGCTAGGCCGCCGATGAACTTGGTGACCGCTTCTTTCACCTCTTCATCTGTATTGAAGCGTTGTCCACCCAAGTGTTGCTTCAATTTCGGAAAAAAGTGGAAGTCGCTGGGAGCAAGATCAGGGCTGTAGGGGGTATGGTCAAGCAATTTCCAGCCGAATTTGTCCAGTAGGGCGGTGGTCTGTCGAGAGACATGCGGGCGAGCGTTGTCGTGGTGCAGCCTAACGCCCTTGGTCAGCCTTCCTCTCCGGCGATTTTGAATGGCTCTTTTGAGTTTTGT
Organism: Eubasilissa regina; assembly: GCA_022840565.1. Lineage (NCBI taxonomy): Eukaryota > Metazoa > Arthropoda > Insecta > Trichoptera > Phryganeidae > Eubasilissa > Eubasilissa regina. The sequence goes on along the minus strand of JAINEB010000029.1, from coordinate 7,456,363 downwards.
CAATGTCTCGCAGTACCTGTCCGAATTGATGGTGGTCCCTTTAGGCATAAACTCGGTCAGCAAGACGCCTTTTCGGTCCCAAAACACCGTAGCCATCACTTTCCCTGCGGAAAGCGTCTGTTTAAACTTTTTCGGCCTAGGCGATTCAGGATGGCGCCATTGTTTGGACTGTTCTTTTGTTTCTGGAGTGACATAGTGACACCACGTTTCATCTCCCGTAATAATGGAGTCCAAAAATTCTTCGGTATTCTTGGCGCATTCTCGAAGAAACCTCTCGGCACACTTGACACGATTGTATTTGTGGGTTTCTGAAAGCATGTGTGGGACCCACCGCGCGCACACCTTGCGATAACCAAGTTTATCGGTCAAAATGTTGTCGATGGTTTTTCACAAACCTCAGGAACCTGGACAGCAAGCTCCCGAAGCGTTACTCTCCGATCTTCGAGGAGAATGCGCTCAATCTTCGCTACGACTTCGTCCGACACCGATGGCCTCCCACTCCTTTGCTCGTCGTGGACGTCTGTGCGTCCTTCGGAGAACTCCCTGCACCATTTGCGGACGTGTTGGACGCTGATGCAAGCTGTGCCATAAACTTCTTCCAACTGTCGATGAATTTCAACAGGTTTAAGCTTCTTCGCATTTAAAAATCGAATCACCGAACGGATTTCACACCTGGCGGTAACGGCGATGGCGGGTTCCATAGCGGATGGCTGTCAGGCCTTTACTGAGCGTCGCAGCGTTTGCTCCCGGTAGTGGGGATGTAGTTAAGGGACCAACAATCAAGGCAGTGTTGCCGGATTTCGCCTAGCATCTCGCGTGGCGAGTGTACAGCGTAGGAAACCTTATTTTTTACTTGGCCCTCGTATGTTATAAAATATTTACAATTTTAATTCAATATAAATTTAAAATACTATTATTACTATAGTCTTGTTAGTATGTTTATGTAAGTCTTTGTATTCATAATTATCTTGTGATTTGTTTATTATATTTCACGAATTCTCTTACATTGTAACGAGAGATTTCGCTTTAAACAAAGGGTTCATCCGTTAGAAGTATCATATTTTAGAAGTATCCGATCTCGCTTTTATATTGTTTCATTTTATTTTCATTATGTTTATTTAATTTAACATTTTCCATTGTGTACGTAAATAAAATAATGAAAATCTTTCTACCATAATTCCTTATTATTAAATTTTATAAATTAATTCATTTTTTAATTTAATTTCATTAAGATTAAAAAGGCGAAAATACACAGACACCAGGAAGGAACTGCCGCAGGACTTGTTTAGTTAGAATATTCTAATAATATATTCCTGTATTTTAAAGCTACCATGTAATAAAAATATTATTTTATCTTCATATTACTTTAAATCACCGTGAGATGAAAAAATCTCTCCATTCTGAAAAAATGACCACCACAACATGCAGGAAAATAGTGATTGTTAAAGTTAAATCGTTATTTAAACCATTATTGTGAATGTGATTGTGATCGATTGAAACAATAATTGATTCGATTCGCAATTCTTGGAGTAACGACTGATATACTAGAAGATAAACCTCCAACAGTTAAATCTTAGCAATCGCTATTACACCTTAGTTACCAATCACGTTACAATCACATTCACTAACAGTTTACCATCACTACAGGAAAATAACTTATGCGTACTTTTGGCTTATTAAAAAAAATGGAGAGAGCTTAGCTAAATTAGAAAATCGATGATTGGGAAGTCGATATGACTAATGAACCAAATCCAAGAAATGACCAGAATCTCGATACACATTTCACTAAATTAGACATAGGATCGCAAAAACTGAAGATAGTTCGCGCTGAAGAATATCTAAATACTACATTTCTTAGACATTGCCACATTGACTGTCATGGCGCTTTACATGTTATTCTTCCCTTAAAATTATTTATACACCAATTTAATATTTTCACGTTTAATATCAAGCACCAAAATAAATAAAAACCCTATACTGGCTACGTCAATTTGTTATGACTTGTAGGCTCTGATGATGATGATTGGATGAGGTGACGGGAATAACACGCTGTTTACAAATTAAATTAATAAATACAGACGTTTGAATTTGAAGGAGCTACAGCATTAAATAAATTCAAAAATTTCTGGTCAACCTATAGGAATAGGGTCAAATCCAGGTAGCAACTAAAATATATTTTTTAATAATTATTTTTTTCTGTATATCTTTCTAATTGATTAATTGAATTTATATTAATAAATTTCAGATTGTACTACAATAATTCAAAATGTAATAGAATATTTTTCATCAACATTCCTTATCAGTAGTTCCACAATACAAGGTAAATATGGTACAAAGTTTTTCAACTTACAGAGATAAACAGAAAGGATACAATGTCGCACAGTTCTGTCCTGGCATTCCACTCTTGCCTTGCTCACACTCACTAACATCGTTTCGTGTACTCTCATCGATGTTGAAACTTTCAACAAGACTGTGATATTTGGTCTAACTGATTCCGCAAGGTTTACTAGTATTACTAATAAAATATCATGTATTACAAAAATAACACAATAACAAATTTAAAAAATAAGCAAAAGGTGGGGTTCTAATACGTAGTAACGTCTTGCTCGGAAAATTGTTAGAAAACATGTCCGCTTATTATGTTAAAGTATAAGGAAAGCGACGCTGTCGTATCTAAGCAAGCTTGCAATATTTCACGAGAAAACTCAACACATGGATTTCTCAGTGAGCGTTGACTGTGCGCCGAGTCGAGGTGTACATGGCGCTTTCTTCATATTAATGAGACAAAATTAAAACTTGGTGCAATAAAAAAAATACAAAATATGCTTTACTTCAGCAACATTATTGATATTTCGGCAGCAATTTTATCTAAATTATTGGTGTTACCTGCAAAGGATAATTAAATGTCAGTAAATGAAACTAGAAAAATGGTTTTATAGAACACAGTGACCCAGAAAAGTTTTTGTGGAGCGAAATGTGTTTTTTGAAATGTGAAGAAGATTTATATAGGTGAGTACATCACACAATATTTATTTATTTAATTTTGGTCGTCGTTGGTACTTCAGCCTGCAAAAGAAACTGATGAGACTAACGTTTTTCTTCGTGTCGAAAACTCGGAAGGAAGATAAAATAATACAGGATTTATTTGAAAGAAGCACCCTCAGAAGAATTTTCGGAGCTGTCAGTGAAAATGGAGTGTAGCGTTGTCACTACAATCGAGAACATTCTGACCTGAATGATGAATCGAAAGTCGCAAAATTTATTAAACTAGGGACGTTATATAAAAACTTATGTTTTATACAACCAATCTCTAAAGTGCCTGATTAATAAAGAACTTGAAGGAAGACGAAGAATGGGTAGAGTATAAACACTGTAAGAATGCGGTTGAGATTTCTGCCACGCGCATCCAACTGATTGGGTTGAATATATTAAAAAACAATATCATTCAATAAAATAATCAGACTCGCTTGCAAGCCTTAAGGTGAATAATTTAAATTAATGTTGCTTTTCAGCTGCATTCTTACACTGGACCTACTCTAGATCCAAAATTAGATGGAAGGATGACATAAATACTGCAATCTGACAGGGATTGGCAGATTGTAAAGCTAGGGATGATTTTGATAAAACCTTCAGCTATCTAGCATTTTGCAAAATCGCATTTCTAAATCACGCACCTTCAAAGCGCATTTCTAGGTCACGCACCTTCAAAGAGTGCGTGACTACCCGTACCTATGTTAACCAATCTGCGTATATAATAAGCTTAGGAAACGTCAATATCATTTTAATACGAGATCTATTAAAATTCATAATTATATAATTACTATGATTATCTGTATTATGTACTCCAATATTCTTATACTTTCTCATCTTATAAAAAATATATAGACTTTTACGCGATCTCAAATTTATGAATGGAACAATTTTTTTTTATTTTATTGTAAACAAAATAAATACAAGTTACAAGAGTATTATATATCCTAGCATGTGTCACTAGTATAAGAATACAATACGAATAAACACAATATGTAGTTGTTAATTGTATGAGAAAAAAGTCAAAAGAAATTTAAAAGTAATAAATATACTGACAAAGAAAACAATTTACATGCTGTATAATAGAATTTTGTTAATTTATTTTTTATATATTGATAATGAAATGAAATAGATATCAATATACAATAAATTGTAATATATGATATTTTGTGAATGAACTGTATTCTAATAATTGTAAATGGGATTTTATATATGTACCTCAAAAATTTGCTGATGGAGCAGTACATTTATGAATGGGACGAAAATTGTGTGTTTTTGAAAGGGTTAAAAACACAAATATTGATTGAATTATACTTGTTTACAGTGAAACCATCATCTATCCGTGTCCTGGATGCCACTGGAGCTGCCGTGGCCAACACCACCACCCTCGGCCCGCTGACCGAGGGCACCCAGGTCCGGCTGGAGTGCGTCGTGCACGGGGGCAGGCCCTCCCCGAGACTGACGTGGAGCATACGGGGGAAGGAGATACAAGGTAGATGTTACATATTAATTAATTTAATTTAAAGGCATGCTCATCAAAAATTTCATTATTAATATATGAAAAGCCTAGAAATGTACGTCAGTCATGTAACGCTGTATCTGGGTAAAATCTCAAGTGATAAAATTCTTCTATTACCACATGTAAAAACTTACCTGATAAGTTATCTTACCATGTAAAATTTTAGAATTATAATATAACCTATTGTCGTTAATCGGCTGGAATAATTTGAAATAACCATTATTAAATAGTTCCTTCAATATCGTCAGGTGTTTGACAACTCCAGGTGGGTCATGCCTGCCTTCAAAACATATCTCAACTGATTCTTGTCCAACATGGCTGAATGCTAGTTTCTTCCCCGCAGAATTGTGAGGTTTGCTGTGACATGGCCATTTTATTCGTTATTCAGTTTAGGCCTGTCAGACTTCCTTCGCTCTTCTGAATTACTGGACGGCATGTCATTGCCTGGATCCTGGTTCTCTCTCTATTCGTTATACATGGAAAATGATTCTACACTAGCATCCTCACACAGCGTATAGAGCTCACAATTTCACCTGGTGATTTTACCGTATACTAGCCAAGAATTTGTACACCAGTCCTGATGAAGATACATGGTTAACGTAAAAACAACTCAAATATTTTTAGATCACTTTCACTCTATTTAAATTTAGTTCAGGATTAAATAAAATAAACCCTTATGGCCCCGTGTATATGAATGAGATTTTTAAGAGATTTTCAACTCGATATAATCTCTGAAATACATGTTTTGCTACCATGAGCTTTGTACGCTTATTGTACGTCAAACGTTAAATATCAGTCCATTGACCATTTATGTTCTTTTCGAATCTCCCCAGCAGCAGTTAAAACTGAATAAATGTTTATAACTTAGCTTTAGCTTCTTTTTTTCTAACCTATAGAATAAATTGTTTTAAGTATCTACGGTTGTAAGTAGTATTTATGCACAACTTCATTTATATGGATGTAATCTTAAGAGTTTATGTCCTGATCAAAATCTCAACACGCGTACATAGCACTGAGACTTATCTTAACTAAATTTTTGAGATTATATATCATCGCGTTTCATTCAGTGGACACGGATCATCTGAATAATGTTGTGACCAAATTGTTTATTTAAACCAAAATAACTTTTGACTTTTACGTGGGTCTACAATTTACACAATTTTAATATTAAATATTGTATTTATCAATATATTTATTTTTAACAGCAATGAATCAGCATTTGCAGACCTCTCAACAATATTTATTATTTAGACCTGTTGATTAGAGGGATTGCACCTCTCGAAACTATATTCATGGTAAATGAATTCTCAGTTATGTGCAGTATGAATAGTTTATTTAAAATATTTGATATTTAGATCACAAAGGTGTAAATTTTCCGATTCCGGTCGGTGGTAAAAAATCAATCATACGTGGTAATTCATTTTTTGATTCAATTTATTTTATTTTTGTTTTACTAGACTTTCAATTTAAGATTTTACTTATACGAGAGTTTTTAAAACTTGTTATTAAACCGCACACGAATAAACTGTCTTAATATAATACTGTCTGTTAATTGCTTTATATTGTTGATATTTGTGGCATTAACTTTGCGGTTTAAAATTATATTTATATTTAACTTTGTTTAAACCACTGTGTTATTTTTACGTCAGCCGGTTTCGATACTAACGTATCTTCGTCAGGACAGTTGTACGTCAGTCTTGACGAAAATACGTAATTATTGAAACCGGTTGACGTAAAAATAACACAGTGGTTTAAACGAAGTTAAATATAAATGCAATTTTTAATTAATTGTTACTCACACAATCACAGAAAGTTTTGTTAATAAGAGTTACTTAAATGGTACATTGTATAGGTTTGTTAAATGAAAATATCACTTGATCTCGACTATGACCGTACTGTACTGCTTCTGACAACGGGAGGTAACTTATTCCGCGCCATTGGATATGTCACACAAAAGACCCTGTCGAAGTATCCCGCTTTGTTTGGTCTCAATAGGATGAAAAGTTTGTTTTGAGCGTCCGATTGTCCGATGCCTTTCGTTGAGACCCTTTCACGCACAGATCTCTGATTTGTTAACCCGTGTACCGCCCTATAAACTAACAAAAGTAATACTTCTGCTGCTACATTGTGAAGCTGGTACTGCAACGCTGGTGAACTCTGGAATACAGAGTAAAATGCCTGGTGGCATAGATAATGAGATGTTTTATAACTTTATAGTCGCGTCTTATTCTGTAATATTTATGGTAGTTACATTGTGTTTTGATATATTAAATACTATAACTAAAATAGTTTAGTATTTCATAATTTGAACACTAGCCTAATTCGAGGTAATTAACTAAAAAAAATTACACTTTAGCCTGGCTCTTTTCCCAATTCTGTTTCTTAACGACACTGTGAATATTTTTTTGTCATTTTTAAAATTAAGATTTATTTCTTTATAACAGTGTATACAACATATTAGTATAAAATATTTGATCATATTAATAAATAATTAATAAATAATGCACACCTCTTAGAATAGAGAAATTATTTATCATTAATTTTCATTACAGTGCTAAAGAACAACTTTAGAAAAAAAAAAAAGAAAAATAGTAATATTTTTGTTAATAAGTTAATATTTATTTTATATCTTAGCTCAACTTGATAGTTATATATGTATAATTTTTTTATATTTTATTGTTTAGAATTTTTCACTATTTTTTTTAATATTAATAAAATACTATCTTAATTTCTTACACGATTATGATAAAACACAATTTTATTTTAACGAATACCTTTTGCACTTTTATTCTAAATATATAATAATACAAGAACAAAACGAATTAGAGAAAAAACAAATCAATATCGTATTATTTCATGGCTACTAATGGACCGAGCATCAAATAAATGCGATTCGATCGCCAAAGTCTTACGCTAACAAAAATAATATTTGAGTACGAAATTTTTCAGCAATATTCAAATCATAGATTCCCTAAAAATAGAATTAAATTATTTGTCTATTAGCTTAATCCCCAAATACAAAAATTTCGCTACCAAAAATAATAGTTGAACACAAAATTTGAACATCTAACATAATCAAACCTAGCCTAATAAATTGAATGCTAATTAAAATTATTATTTTGGTGCCTAATTAATATTCCGACATCATTAATTAATAAATTTGCTATCGTAAATTATTTTGGATGAACGTCAAATATATTTTATATAATCGCGTGTATTTTATAAATTATCGTAAGCAATTCGTGACCAAAAAATATTTTAATACTCATTTAAATACATATATACTTCATTTATTTTTTCTATCCTAATCATATCAGTCGATCGATGAATAGATAAAAAATTTAAATTAAAACCAAAAAGTGTACGGCCGTGCACGGACGTAATGTATTTCAATTTTCGTCGAGTAACATCAATGGAACAATCATTTTCCATTTAGAAATTGATTGCAAATTGGTATAAATTTCCAAATTTGATTTACATCCATGGCAGTAAATTCGGTTCGGGTAAAGGATGAGCACCATCAATCATCCGGTGTGCGTCCCGGCTAAAAGTAAACTAAATAAATATATTGTTTGTATTGTGATATAAAAAAAACTGACATTTTCTTCTCCATTAAGGCGAAGAAAATGGAATATATCGCTGTCTAGCTTCATAGAAATAAGCATTAAGAAACTTCGCTAAGTGATCACTCATTTTTCAGCTTTTATTCACAGATATCCCTTTGTTTTTGCCGAAATATTAAAGTACAACCTTTAAAATGTTATTAAAAAATTGAATCACATCTCGCTCATGCTTTGGATTTTTCGTAATAAGATGATTGATTAAAAAAATACTATTACAGCTTCGTATTAACATCACAAAACTTTTTTATAATATTTTAAAATTTAAGAAATGGTTTCTTAGCATTATACATTGGGTAGGTAGGTACTAAATATATATATATATTTTTTTTTTTTAATTTTTGGTAGGTACGGAGCAGACTTTAGGTATCACAGGGGGTAGGTACTGCCTACCCCGTTGAGTAATTTAAGTATTTACATTGAAATACCGGTACAAATGTCGCCGCTCTGATCTGAAAGTTTTCCATTTGCTTCAAAAATGACTCAACGTAAAGAATTATTCCGGAAAAGTTTTATCAATACAATTTGAATTCCAATACGTCTTAAATTTCTTTGAGTCACACTCGAGGTAACTTTTGGAAGCAGTTGGGCAGGATTGGATCTCGAGTTTTATTCCCCCAAATAAGCCAGTCTACCTACGCAAGTAGTCGGTGTTTGGTCGGGAAGTGGAAATCGTCAGGAAAAACAAGTGGGCGGAAGGAAGTCGATGGAAAACAAAGGCGGGAAATCCTCGGTTTGAAAATCGAAAATCGGGATTTTTCAACACTTTTTGATTTTCAAAACCTACGTGGGGCTAAACGCTTGAGAAATCGCGTGGAAAACATCGCGAAATTTATTTTGAATTCAGTCTAAATAATGTGGTTTAAATACCGTAATAAAATAGTTTTACGTGTTTTATGGGGAAGGAACATTAATGACATAAGATATAATAGGGTAGAGATAGAATATATTGCTCAAGTATACGCATTTAATTGATAGAATCAAAAATACTCACATATTTGTTTTATGTCAGTGACGATCAGTTACTAATATGAGATGCACATAAGATATCGAGGCTGAACAAGAAAAACTTGTTTTATTTCTTGTTCGGCCTCGACAATATTTTCCTTTCGAAGTTATCCAACAGCATTGACCGACCAGGTTTCATTTGCATAAGGCTCAACTATAAGGATAATTTTGTATTATCAACAATACTTAATACAATATGTCAAACCACAAAGTGATTGCTTTAAACGAAAATATAAAATACTTTTTATTCTGCCTGTATTTAAAAACACAATTTTGTATCTAATTTTGAAAAAGTTTTCAAAAATGTGTTAATTTATCATTTGGCACTTTCTGCATTGACAGTATATTATGTAATTATTTATGAATTAGTTGATTATCTGTAAAATATATATGTATATACATAATACCAAGAGGGAAAAATTGTCTCGAGCGAGTTTCCCTGCCCCCGCGAGCGCCGCAGAGCTAAGGGCTGCCCGCCGAGCAGAAGGCAGGAGCAGGTAATTCTGGCAATACTTCTATACGTTCCCTAGTGTATTGGGATGGGCTGTGTTTTTCCTCCGATTGATCCGAAGGGGTCGAGATTCATTTATTCCGAGGGCCTCAAATAAATCTCAAAAGGCTGCCGAACGGTTCGGGTCTCGGGAATAATGCGTTGGGTTTCAGATTCATTCTTTATCACACCACCGCTTGAGATAAAAATTACTAGACCTTTGCATTTCTTTTTTAAGTTTGCGTAAATGTACACATAGATTGTTTAATTATATTTTTTAAATACATTAAGTATTTTTACCCAAAAACTTACTTTGTTTATGTAAAAATAATGGTAGTGTTTCGTATTAGAAAACTATTTATTTTCTTACTAAAGTAGGTAGGTACATATTGAAATGGGTTATACGTATTTTTAAAATAAAAAATTTAATGAATTGATAAATAGAAATCATTTAATACAATTATAAGAGAAAATTATCGTGTACAAAGAGTAATATTTTTGTTGGTTAATATGTATTTAAATTGTATTATAATATGTATTTAAATATAAAAATTGATACAAACGTATTAAGCATTATTTTGTAGAAAGAATTGACTATATAGCTACTAGTCAATAATTATCATTGCTGACTTGTAAACATAAAAGCAAATACTTATATTATTATGTTTTATATGCTTTATACTAAAAAAATACTGGGTAAAAATTTGATCTATAATGCTTAGTTACCGATATAATAAGAAAAAAAAATTATTGAACAATCAATGTATTATGTACCAAAGTAAAGTACTGCATATTGAAACAACATTTTTCTAGTAGAAAATTATTATTTTTAGAAATAATAAATTTTATTACCGAGATACAATTTAAAATATCTGTACCCATGTTAAATGCTCAATTCGACGTATTTTTTGCAGTACTTAACAAGAGACCTCAAAGTTACACACGTTTTAAGTAAATTCTTTTACAGATTTTTTTTTGAAATTTTTATATTATACATAAGTTACATGAATCTGTTACAAAACTAAAGTTACATATTTTTGTGTTAAAGATTATCTTAATTCATTTAAAATTACCGAGTGTTTTTAATATTCAGAATAATTCGGAAATAAATAATTCTATTGGGACAAATTTTGATTTTGAAATAATCCACGGGTATCCCATAGAGGTTGGATGCAATTATCAAATACGCTTATTTCGTACACAGTTTAATTTGATTCCAAATTTATTGTAACCAAAGTCGAAAAATCATGAACTAGTGAATTGAATGTACCTCGCTGTCAATCAATGGACACCGCTGTCATCGGAAATTCTTTTCGCGTATTATTTGATTTTTGCATTTGCACACAAAAGCGCGCCGACTCATCCAGGATTGTTCGCAGATTGTACGCGAGCAACGCCGGACAAAACATTCCCACGGGATTTGGAACATTTTCCTGTTTTTCCAGCTCCCTTCAAAATTTTTTGTGACAATTTTACGAAGCATTGTTTCGGGAAAAACAGAATTCTCTCAAAATAACTTGTTTTTTAAATCGAGTCCTATTGGAGCAGTTTGCAGCTGCAAAATGGTACTGACAGATAGTAAAAGTACAATGATGGTAGACGCGCGCAGTCAGTACAAACGAATATGCTGTACACAATTTGTGTGAAATTGATTTTAATGTAATATTTATCCGGTAGAATATGGTGAATGTGACTGAAATCGTATTCTGTATTCATGCGTTATATGTGTCATATAAAATTAATTTTGAGTATTTCAAATCAATCGTATAATACGTAAGTACATCAAAATTTATAAGAAAACGAGCTAAACTGAATATTTATTGTAGTTTTAAAAATACATATTTTAAAAATAACAACGCATTGTATATTTTGTATTTTAAATTTGTTTTATCGTCGCTGCAGTTGAAAATACCCGCTCAGTAGCGGTTGACGTTGGCTTAAAAACTATTAAAATCGTTTTAAATAGTAGTTTTCTGTCCTTTTTTTTAAATTGTAAAAATATCTTAAATCTTTTTTTAAATTATTTGAACAAACAGTTGTAGTTTTTACGAGAAATAAATGGTGCTTCTTAATTCAGTTTGCAATTCGGACGTCGATGAGCTCTTCGTATCAACAGGCATCTCTTCCACGTCTGAATCAGAATTCTGATAATTATTTAATATTCCATCCTTATAAATTAGTACGAACAAATATTCGAGTTTTGAATAGTAGAAAAGGGCCTAATGTGTATTGAAAATTCTAATAATCGGGTTGGAATCTCTACTCCGTACGCGTAGAAACTTACTCCAGGTTGCTCTAAATACCAGTACAGAGTATCCTCAATGTCGTTATTTTTGTATTATATTGTTCGTATATTATTTTATAATGAAGATAACACCAATTAATTCATATCGGTCTATACAGGAACGCGTCAGATTTTCTTTCAGCATTCCCTTATATATTCAATACACTTGAGGTATATCTGTTGGACAATTTTATTTTTTCAAAATTTCATTATTTTATTTTGCGGCATTGTAGAACTCATAAACTTATTTTTTCCATTACTACTGAACGCCATTTATCTTTAGATATTACACACCAATTTGTTGAACAATTTCAGTTTTCCTCTCGGTATTTGCCTTTGTCTAGATCTTGTTGACTTAATTTATTTACCAAAACCTAAAATCTTATTTCATATACCTATGTAAGTGACCAAGTTTCAAGACGCTTGCTAAACAATTAGTTTCAGCGTTGTACATAGTTTAATATTCACAAGTCAAGACAGTGAGTGGACCTTGACGTCAGTTATTTCCGTATCACGAAGCATTCAGTCATCCCATTTTAGACCATCTGGCAGAGAATCTTCATCTACTGTACTGTGCTAAGATACCCATAACAATATTAACCAAATAAATATATGACGGGAGATAAACACAATAGAGGAAAATGACTATGGTGACTGGTGAACGGCGAAAAATGGGGTGAAATCGGTTTCCTTTGAAGCCAGACTTTAGCAACCACTTAAAGTTTTAACACTTTATGGACCGAATAGGCCCTCGCGACGGTATACGCTCCTTTTATGTGTCTCTTAAATCTTTTCACGAAGAATTTATATTAGATTCAAAAGAAAAAACTTCGCCATTCAAAGTAAATGTAGGTTCCTGTCACGTGATGTTATTGCTCGGAAAAATTATGGAAAAGAGCTTTGAATTTCTTGTAAGGATTTTACTCAAACGCTTTTCGAAATGGCTAGCTAGCTTTTTTAAACTCGTACACAAATATTGCGCGTTACACATATTCTATCATACATTCGCACCACGTCACTGACTACCCTTACGGGGGGTAAGGGTATTCAGATATTGACAAATCTTGTGGTACATTTAAATGGATGAAAATTTGCTCTCTTGTCTAGAATATTTGACGGTAAAAGTCGGTATGCATCGATTAATCATTTTTCTCTACTAACAAATTACAACAGACAATTAATGATAGATATATATAGAAATATGGATGTATTTAATAACAGTGCCTTTGTAGATAAAAATCCAGTAATTGTGTGTTCTTGGACATATTCAAATATTGCTAAAATAATATCCTGGTCAAAATAAGAAAAACTGAAAAATATTGATTTTTCAGGCGTATTCTAGTACAATGTGTTAAAAAAAACATTTTACAGATAAAGAATATTGCTTTAAATTATTTTCAAAAAAATCAGATTTTCATTGAGTTGACATATATGCTGTTTCAATAAAAAAATTATTATAAAATTCGGTCCATAGATGGCGATGATGTAGTGGTACTCGAAGCGAGTTCACGTACGAACATACATACAACTTTTAAAAATTTTATGAATATGGAGATTGAGAGGTGAGAATTGGTGAACATCATATATATAAAGTGATCACTTAAACCAGCTGAAGACAGGTCGTAAGCCCTGTAATTACCCCGTATTTCTATATATCTTCCATTAAATATAATAAAATAGTTTTGTCTCTATGAGATATCTTATATTTATAAGATTATATAGAGAACAGACACATAGAGAGTCATTCTGTTTTATATATTGTACATACGTGTACAGATAAATACTAGTATTGAGTATTCGCACATTTTGCAAAAAGACGATGGCCGTGAATAAATCGCTTAGTAAAGAAGTAACTTTATGTAAATTCTTCACCCGGAAATATAAATTCAGCTTTAGCGATTCCCCGGGTGTCCGGCCATCGGGTGCGTATTTTATTTACATGTATGTATAATAATATGCTGTTGTGTTGCTTCACATACTATTATATGACGTCACGTCGGCAACTACTGAAAATTCAGAGCCAATTGTTTTGAATAATTCAAATGATAAATCGTTATAGAATGGAGTAAAAAGGAAATATACGTGCGTATTGTAGCTCATGAATATGGAACGTTCTGTAAGTCGATGCATCGAGGAATCCCAAACCTCGGTGACTCTGACCCCTCGGCAGATCCAAAATAAGATGGAGCGATAATGTGAGGAGAGTTCTGGAGGGGCTGCATATTTCTGTCACTCAGTGGAATGTGTTGGCTCAGAACGGAGATGCTTAGCGCACTGTTGTGCATCAGAACAAGGCCCTCATTAGCCTTGGAAGAGTAGCAGAACTTGTGCATATCTTCTAGAATCTAATTGATACAACGTGAATTTTATGTTCCAGGCCGATGTTGTTTTTGAATAACTAAGAAATCAAACATATTTTTTTTAATTTTTTTTTATTTATCAATTACTTAGTTCATTACAATTATGTATGGAATGTGACATTGCCTAATGGTTGCCTCTAACAGCGGCAAAATTGCGTCTTCTTATAATCATACTTTTCATAACATTCTCGCACACTTCGCGTATTATTTCACCAATTTCATTTCGAATATTGTCTTATAGCATCAGAATTGTAGTCGGCTTGTTGACGTAGACCTTTATTTTTAAGTATCCTCACAGAAAATAGTCGTGAGCTGTCAAATCAGGTGATCAGCCAGGCCAGTCGATATCAGTGAGCTCAAAATCACAAACCGTGAGTCAATCACTAATATATTTGAGTCCCACTCACTATCAGTGATTTAATATATGGGAATATCGTGATTTATGATTCATTTTTTTATTTTATTTATATTTGGTTGAGAATCGTAATTCGGCGCATGTGAAATGAAAATATTCATGATTGAATGACGTTATAATTCGTAATAAGTAGAGATCTAGTAGATTTTTCCCAAACTTTTTACACATTTGATCTTAAATGCTGTGAATTTGACTCGAAAATTAAACTGACATTTTTAGGGGTTTTCATTCTCTTTGTGATGATATTAAATAATACATATGTTTTTATGAATAATATAAGTAATTGGGCAAAAAAATGTGATTTATTTATTTATTCATTCATTTCGTGTATTGTGATATCGTGCGGCGCAAGCGTATTAGTAATGAAATTCTGATCACAGTCACAGTTTTCAATCACTGATATTATCGAATACCAATCACAATCACACCAATGAGTCAAGAGTAGCATTTTTTCTCATCACTAGTTTTGACATTATGTGTTGATTTTTATTTCACTGCCCTATTTTTCATTTCGCATTCGTTGATAATACATTTATGAATATTTCTTTATTTCTCTTTAGTTATCACGAAGCTCCTTTCATGAAAAAGATTATTTTTTACAAAAATAATATTCTTACGTGATATTGATTTACTTTCAGGAGATACAGGGCTTAAGCGGATCAATTTCAATTGGCACGCACGTGCTGTAGCAACGCATTATAAATCGTTTCCTATCCAATCTCTACCGCCCTCCAGATCTTCCTAATGCGATAGTGATTGTCAATTCAATAACTCAGAATTAAAATTTAATATCTAATATTTATTCAATTATTTTATTTATCGAACACGTTCGATTTTTGAAATTAAAAAACCCTATTAATCAGTCATGTCTGTCTCCCGGTAAACTGGATAACTAAAATATTTTTAATATAGAATATTTCTTCGATGTCTTCCCGAGTAAAATGTTACCTTTTATAAGAGGTTCGCGCGTGAGGATATAATATATAAGAACGCTGTTACGAATATTTAGTATCTTTGCAGTCGACACTAACGAGGAATAAATATTTCCACAAAACAAAATATCATCTGAATTTAAATGTGTGTATTAACGTGTATAAACTAAAACAAAGTGAATTGACTTGTATACGTATAGAAAAACAAAGTATCCCATATATGTCTGGGGGGCCAGTTCCATATGTACAGATAAAAAAAATTAAAACGTATGCTTACATGTGCATTTGATATAGATCATACAAACCAGAACGAATTGACATGGGGTAAATGTAAATAATTTCTTAATATATGTTGAGATTGAATTCACGTTCGCGATTGGTTCAAACATTTTTAAATAAATCGACTATTTGGCATTCCATTTTTAAATACGTAGGTACTCGAACCGTTATATTTACCGACGAAATTACACTCTCTTTCAAATCTCTTGCGAGATCCAACAGCGTGCAAATCAAATCAACTAAATGAGAAAGCGGGTATTCGAATATTCTCTAAATATTAAAAAATATTAAATTTGATGATTTGAAACATCTTTAATGTCCATGTCCACGGAATGAAACAATCTCAGAGATTTAGTTGAGATACATCTCAATACCGTATATACGTGATGAGGTTTTGATAAACAGACAAAAACTCATACCATTGTACATGGCGTACTTTCTGACAGCGAGTATGTTCACTACTACTATATATTTTAGCAATATTTGAATTCGTCCAAGATATGTTATTACTAAAATAATATCCTGGTCAAAATAAGAAAAATTTTGATTTTTCAGACGTATTCTAGTATAAAGTGTTAAAAAAAAAACATTTCGCAGCTAAAGAATATTGCTTTAAATAATTTTCAAAAAAGTCAGATTCTCATTGAGTTGACATATATGCCGTTTCTAATAAAAATGCATTATCAAATTTGGTCCATAGATAGCGATGGTGTGGTGGTACTCGAAGCGAGTCCACGTATTAACACATATACAACTTTCAAAAATTTGATACTTGTAGAAATTGATGAGGTGAGAATGGTGAACGTTATATGTATATAAAATGATCACTTAAGCCAGCCGAAGACAGGTCATAAGCCTTGTAATTACCCCATATTTCTATATATTTTCCATTAAATATAATAAAAATAACTTCGTTTCTATGAGATATCTGATATTTATTTACTACTATAGATCCCTACTGAATGTAAAATATAAATGATTAAGCATTAACATAAGACGTTATATATATAATATTTATAGCATTTTAATTGCTACTGAGGAGATACAAAATAACCCAAATGACGAACATGACGACAATGACATTTGACGTTTAACGTACGAGACGGCGAATCTCTGAGACACGGTGTATACTCGGTAAATACGAAAGTCAATAATTGTCTATAAACCATCTCATGCGAGCAAAATACGTATCACAGAAATTATATCGTGTCGTGAAAATCTCGCCATTTCAAGCACCGCCCTAATTTTCGATACTTAAAACACGAGTAAGCTCAACAGACATAGCGCACGTCCGAATTGGCTGCGACCGCTTTAGTGTGGAGTGACTAACCTCATCTCCTTTTTTTGTATAATAATTATTTAAACACCACAAATACAATTTAAAAAAACGTAACTACAGCATCACACGCGCGCCTGGCGTACGAATTTCTTAAAAATATTTATTTTTTCTATTAGTTTCATGGTAATATTACGGATTTTTATCAAATGGTACAATAAAAAACATTTTTAGAGCTAATTAAGGCAACGTATACAATATCATAATTAACATTTTAAATGGCGACGATACAAAAGGTGATGAGGGGGGGTAAGTGCTTTAAGACGAAAGTTTTCAACGCAAGGGATAGAAAGTAGAAGTGGCCACTTTAAATACATAAAGTAAAACACCATTTTCATACATTTATCGTGCAATAATACAAAATGTAATTTATAAATATAATATGATAGAACTTTATTTATTTTATATTATTAATTTAGTAGTTGGAAATTTATTTTTATGCTAGTACTATAGAGTTCTTTCAAAAGTAAACAAATATATATACTTACTGGATTTTTACCTATAAAAACACCTCATAGTAGATAAAAATCTAGTAATTGTGTGTTCTATATAATATGATATACTTGTCAAAATAAGAAAATATATTTTAAAAAATTAAAATATTGTTTTTTTTAAATTAATTGTTTTTTAAATTTAAATTTAAATTAATTGTTAATGTTAAATTAATTTAATTTAATTGTTTTTTGTAATTAAAATTTAAAAAATTAAAATATTGTTTTTTCAGGCAAAATAAGAAACTACATTTAAAAAACATTTTACAGATAAAGAATATTGCTTTAAAATTATTTTTAAAAAATCAGATTCTCATAGTGATAACATATATGCTATTTTAAAAAAAGGAAAAATGAATTATCAAATTTAGTCCATATAAGGCGATAGTGTAGTGGTACTCGAAGCGAGTGCATATACTAACATATATATAACTTTCAAAAATTTGATTAATATTGAAATTGAGTGGTGAAAATTGGTAAATATTGTATATATATATATATATAAAGTGATCACTTAAGCCAGCCGAAGACAGGTCGTAAACCCTGTAATCACCCCATACATTTGCCATTAAATATAATTTTAAAAAATTGCTTTGTCTCTTTTGTTGTGTTATATCTGATATTTTTATTAAATATATATATATATATATATGCGTATATATATATATATATATATATATATATATATATATATACGCACTGTATACGCATTTTATGTGTTACTCCAATATTAAAAATAAATTAATACAGAGCAATCGACTATCGCCGATTGCTTGTTCCTAGGCCAATGTTGACTGCTGCACGGCCACGGCTGATGCACGTGTTCCGCCGTTAGTGCCGTAGTGCCGAGTTCCGAGCGAGCCGTCGCCGCCCGGTGACAAATAATGACAATTCAGTAAAGCGGTTTGTGGCTAAAATGTACACCATCAGACGACGGTGGTTGAATTTACTTATGTTTTTGATAAAATATAATTAAAGATTGGTAAATATTAATTAGTCTATTTTAGCAGTTGATCGTCTTCAACTATATTTAATGCATTACGTATTTAATATATTTCTGCTACAAAAATTTTGTAATATTTCATTTTTCTTGACATTATTTATGAACCGTATTTGTGTGAACCACTAATGCATCACGCTAATCCTTAATCATTACCTTTCATCCTATATCAACCCGCTTTCTTTGTAAAAACTCCGTAGGTACCATCCTCCCCTTCATTTTCTTACGAAGATAGCTTAAATATATATAAAAATATTTTATCATTGATTCCAGCTACTGCTTCCAACTCAACCTATTAAATTATAACTTGTTAAGTTAGTTTGACGCGTTTCCACCTCTCTTAAAATATCTAGTTTGAAGAAATCATTATGTATTAACTAGCCACTAGTTACTACTTACTACTTCTACAAACATTTTACCCCATTTTACAACTTTTTATTGGGTTATTCAATGCTGACTGTTGCAACTATGCATAGGCACTTTTACAACAAACAAAGATGTATTTTAAAACCACCAAAGAATCCTGAAATTATTCAGGTGCGGCTTTGCCTTCGTCAAGTCGAAATATAATGTCTCGGCTTATAGCATTTATTTAATTATTTATTTATGTAAAGAAAAGAGAAACTAACGGTTTAATATGACAAATTTTAAAATAATTACGTATGGGTGATAATCGAAATATATCAAAATACCTTATAAGTTTCTATGTATATATTAAATATAATACAACAAAACACATCAATATTCTATATACATCACAGGTCCCTTCGCGTCCGCGAATCCACGCGTTCGCGTCGGCGTGTGTCTCACAGCAACAAAATTAAACAAAAACAATATTTAAATGAATTATTTTCAAATAAACTCCAGAACTGTCATTAAAATTTTGAATGTGGAAAATTATTTAATGATACAATAAATAAATTGGTAGATATACTATATATATATATATATTCATAGACGGAAGAAAAAACATTTATTTTATAATTAAATTGATAAATAATTATACATATGAGTGTATCATTTTAAATTTTCCTATGTTTTTCTACTGTATTTTCATAGATTTTTAAAATATATTATCAAAACTATGAAGAAAGTAACAAAATATATAAAAAAAAAAAAAATTTAATGGCGAGTAACGTACTTATTTAATTCAGAACTAATCATACTACACATAAAAGCCCACATTTCTTTTCATCGATAAGTATCAATATAATATAAATTCTACAATTCGAATCGACGGAATTTCAACGAACACTACCCTCTATGGAGCCAAGCTATACGCCTAGTTGATAAATAAATAATACGCATTAGAATGTAATATATGTATTTAAAATGAACGTTTTACGACCTTTACCCATCATTGTATTATCGTAGTACCTGTCACGTTTAATGAATGAGTCCTTAAACATAACGTAATTACCTATGTATTCAAGAAAATAATTGGAAAAGTGTGGATACGGTTACCGTAAATTGCCGAAATTCGTTAGAACGCGATTTACTAGTAAATACGCGAAATCTCCAAGAGCGTTAATAACATCGCGCTCTTACTGGTAGTGACGGAAAGGTGCTATTTAGTAAATATTCGAATTGAAACATTAGATAAGAATGTCGCGCGCTGATTGGTCTCTGCGATCATATGACGCGGAGAACTATTCTCGCATGCCTCATGGGAGCGCTAATGCAATGGAGTATCATTCGTTCCAGTATAAAATGGAATTATTATATTTGTTAATTCGTTTTTTTAATTTTTTTAACAAGTGTGTGGTAAAATGACTGCTTCTTCGCTGATTGTATAAAAATAAATATTTTTGAACGATTTAAATGGTAAACAGGCAAAGATCTTTAAATACACTGTTTTAACTACAATAGAATAAATAATATATAGAACTGTTAAACAAAATTAAAGAAGCAAAATTATCCACAATAAGTCTTATATATTAGAAATAGGAGGTATTCAGAAAATACCTTAGATTTCCTACCTACTAACCTAACTAAACCATACCTAATCTTGTTTCAATGTATTCATTTATTATTATGTTAGGTCAGATTTTAAGCAAACATTTTTTTAACAAATGTCAGATATTTCATAGAGACAAAGCTATTTTTTATTATATTTTCCATTAAATATAATAAAAAATAGCTTCGTCTCTATGAAATATCTGATGTTTGTGTAATAACAGTGCCCTTGTAGGTAAAAATCCAGTAATTGTGTGTTCTTGGACATTCAAATAATGCTAAAATTATTTTTATCTTCAAAAATGGTATTAACATTTTTACAACAAAATTCATAATCAATTCGGATATTCATTGTTATCAATGTAGAAAAAACATGATTTAACTAAAATTTTCAGTAAATAACCGATAATGAACTAACTATATAGTAAGAACGCGAAGTTTTTAACGCTCACAGAGATGTCGCGTATTTACTAGCAAATTCGCGATCTTACGGATTTCAGCCATTTACTTCAACAGGTATACTGAGTATGCACAGCGTAGCGCAGGTTGTAAGGAATTATTCATTCATTATCACTTACGGAGCAGGCGACGCTAAACAGAACCTTTCTGATAGAAAGATGAAGTTTCAGGGCAGGGCTGAAGCGGAATATTAAAGAATTTATGATCGTGCTTCTCAAGCAATTATTGGAATTCTGCCCACCTACTGTTTTATGTATAATGTCTTCGTTTTTTGAACAGTCCAGATGCTTTTAATTCTGATTCATACTTCTTTATTTTATGCTCAATACTGAGCGTCGTCATCTCCTGATATATGTAACTAGAACTTGCTGCATAATACGTCTCCATTCATCCTGATCATGAATCGGAACCGTATTGATCGCAGCTTTTAAAAAGGACCCTGTTAACTTATTTTTTATTATTATTATTTATTTATTTAAACACATACAATATATAAGCATTGTATAGTTACAAAAAGTAAAGTATTTTGTTACTTATATTTTACATACATTTTTAAATGCATTGCCTAACTAGGCAAGCCTGTTTTATAACAAACTGTTCTTTATTTGGTCTATCTGTTTTGTAGACGACTATCTCTCTGATCACTTTCCCTCAATCCTCTGCCTCCTATGATCTCGAATTTGTCGAGAATATCGTTTGTTCTGGAAAAAGTAACGTATGGGAGAATCCTCCTCCCTGTGTTAGTGAAAGTCTTTCGGTAATCCTCAACTCTTGGAGGGAAGAAATATCTGTGCACCTCGCGATCCAAGGGGTACATAACATCCGCCTACAGCACCACATTTCGAAAGCATTTAACGTGTTTCTTTATGTCTTTCTTTGTGTTCATATTTCCACTTATTTTCAATATTCTATTCAATTCGAAGCAGACTTATATTATGTAAATTTTGATCTGAATCTGAACTAACCAAGTATTTAACTAACTTACTGTAACTCCGTTTTATAATATATTATAGCGTAGAATATAAGTCTTTCACAGACGCCCTCTGTTCTCGTTGCTTTCTTTCTCTTCCTCTTCTTGCTCATAGTTTTCATTAAAAACTATTTTACATACTCTCAAATTTGTTCGTTCTTCCGATAGATTTTCCGCACATGCGCCTAACGACTATGCAGTCTACTTTCATTCTTTTTTTTGCCTGTCTTCACTTCCGTACATCATTCAAACATTGTGAATTTTTATAAAAATCATCTTTTATATTTTTAATTATTTTTATTTAAAAAAAAGGATGATTTAAATTTAAAAAAATTAAATTGATGGATTTTTATATAAGATGATTCAATCAATTGAGGCACACATTCAAATTTATCATTGTAAATTTTTACCGAAGTCATCATTCTAACATTGAGAATTTTTATCTAAATTGGCATTCTTCTTCTTAGTCTGTTCTTCAGATCTACGTGTACTCCAGCCCTTTTGACTAACACCAACATTATTTCGGCATCCTACATACCTTAAAACTGCCACCAGTCAGAGAAGTGCATGTTGCTTTTTTACTTGGTCAATCTAACAGATGAGGATTTGCAGCGTGGTCCACCATAACAAGTTTCCCTAAACAATCTTCCCTTTTTATAGGATGTCCAAAAAAAATATGATTCCACTTCGGGCCAATAGCAAATCATGATGACACAACAATTTTAATTGTTATATTCTGAGTTCAATTTCCTTTAGATTTGAAAGTCATATTGACCGCACCAACGCATCGTTACTAATCTTTACTTAAATAAAGCGAAATGTGTAAAATATTTAGAAAAAGAAAAATATTTCTTCTCTCGTCATCTCTCATTTCTTAATAACCTTAATGTTCTGACGTTCGAACTCTAAATGATCCACGATCAATCCTTTCGTTGTGCGCTACAAAGAGCTGATGTGAATGCGAAACTCGTGGCTTCCTTGACTTGATCAATTCAATGAGCAGGCAATCATCTACTCTGATTTTCCACGATTTCTATCACCATGAGCCTCTCTAGATTATCACCTTTTCGGCAGACAATGATACCAAAGAAGTAGATAACGTCCCAAACAGATCGTAGAGAACCTGTCCCAAACATTTAACTTGTCCAGAATGTTCGCTACGATAAAACTTTTTAATAACTTGAATTTCTGTAAATAATATATGTAGTAACTTTCCAATTTGACTGCACTAGTATGGTGCCATTGGAAACACTATCACAGATTCCCTTGGGTTTTTTCTTTTATTGTACACTCAAGTTGATTGTAGTAAAATTCGGTATGAGACTTGTGACAACACTCATTTATTCCAATTATTTATTTACAGTAATGTACAAAAATATACTCAGATATTGCTTATTGTTAATTTGAAGGAACGATGGGAAAAAAGCCCCGTTCCCCAGTGACCTCCTTATATCGCATGACTCCCACCACACATCTCACACACACACATCAACTCAGCCGATAACTTGGAGGTTAGAGGAATTCTCTTATTTTAATCATGCAAAATGGTCCTCATATCTTTTATTTCGGTCGTAAATGATCATTTCATATAAAAATTTATTGATATACAGAACATTGTTCGCCCACTATTGTTCGCAGTCACAATAGTTCGCGGCCACAATAGTTCGCAGCCACAATCGTTCGCGGCCACAATCGTTCGCGGCCACAATTGTTCGCGACCACAATTGTTCGCGGCCACAATTGTTCGCGGCCACAATCGTTCGTGGCCACAATCGTTCGCGGCCACAATTATTAGCGAACATAATTATTAACCCACAGTTATTCGCCTGGAAAATTATTTTTTGATTATATTAAAAAAATATAATTTTGCTAAAAAAACTAAATTAATAATGGCATTTTTGATTTTTTGGCCGTTTTAACTTGAAACGCTGGTTATTTTATATTTACACTTTTTATAATGCTTAGGTTAGGTTAATTCATTTTAACTTTATTTTATTTCATACATCGTACTGTTATGCTACATTTCTTATACATAAGCATAGAAGTAAGTATGTATTGTAATAATTGTATTTTTAAAAGCGCAGAACCTGAAGTATACTTTTTTTATATATGCGGTAAAGAATTGTAGAGTAAAAATTATGAAAAATTGTGGAAAAACAATGTTTATAGACCGTATCTGCTTAAACTATGTTTAGATTTGCTCTTATCAAAGTCGCGCTAACAATTGAACCGCGAGTAATGCCATTTCATTGACATCGTGTTTCAACTTTTGTTCAACTGACAGACGTAATTCCGCAAAGAAATACTTGACTCTTTTCCCCGCACCTTGTACAGCGGAACGATATTTTAAAACATTCCTACGCGATCTTATATTGAATGTAATAAAATGATTAAACGAATGTAATATAAGGCAACGCGTGTTATATCACTCGCATAAACACTATGGCCCGCTTCGACCCTGCGCGAGGAATCTTACGAAGACGATATTTTCCAGACGCCCCTACTAAATCTTCGTTTCCACCGAATTTATGCTAAATTCTACTCGCAAGAAATTTCGTGCTGTGTACATATTGCCTTGCATCACATCTCCTGGAACTAGGGGGCGCTGAAGTACACGTTGTAATATTACAATACTCGTGAAAAAATGTGTATTATTAAAAAATTAAGATATAATATCGCTATTGATAAAATATTGTCTTTAACCGACTAGGCTATTATGCCCTATACATACAAGTCTTTAAATTTCATCTACATAAGTAAGACTTTTTTTATTCATTTGAAAATAACCATTGCAATATGTTTAATTAACCTTTGCGTACGTGTTACATCAATATTCTTATTATATTCAAACTATGCTAAACGCTCGTACTATGAATATAATACTAATTTGATGCTCTCCTAGAATTTCTATGATACTTGAACTTCCGGTATTTTTACATAATCACTATTCAACTGGTAAATTGACGGCAAAACTGGGTTCCTTTCCTACAATTTAAAAAAATTGTCAAAACTTTTGTGAACTATAATCTATTGTCAAATGCGATTGGTCAAATTAGTGTGAAACTGTAAGCGATTTATTGCATTTTAATTTCTATAAATTTTGATATAAGAGTGCAATAATATTATTACAAATTATATTTTGTCTTTAGTGATCAAACCATGCAGAGTTTTGATAAAAATAACTTAATTTTTCAATATTTTGAATATGTCTGAATCTTTGTAGTAACCAATCTGGGATTTATCCCCTGAAGGATTATTATCAAGGTATTGTAGATGTCTCACGGAGACAAAGCTATTATTTTTTTTACATGAGAAAGTAAGTATGGAAGCTAAATAATAGCTTCGTTTCTGCGAGACATCTGTAATAACTTTATTTTTGTTTAAAGGTCATTGCAATGCATCTATCATACCAATATTAAATTCGTTAAAGTGATCTCAAAAAAAATCCCCAGATACTAGAACTGCATCCAATTCACTAATGAAAATAGAAGTGCTTGATGACAGAGAAAGAATCATTCTAAGATACACGACGAGGAGCAACAAAATTGAATTTATGGAGTACGCTGTTGAATATTCTATTGAACGAGATAGACCAAAGATCTGGATTAACATTAAAGAAACATCGACGCTGACCAAGAAATTTAAAAAAGTCATGGCTTTTCTCCCCTTGGGAAGACTTTGTATATCTTCACATGGAACGAAAAAAGTTACAGACGGTAGAAAATCTCATTTTCATTTGGTAATATAAATTAGATGTCTTATAGACTTGTAGAATGAAAATTTAAAAAAATTTAAAAATTATATATTTTACGAGTACTATTGGATATAACTATTGAGACGCGATTATAAAGCAAGTTTTTTTAAATATAGCTAAAAAAGAAGAAGATTCGGCAACATTTTATTACACGACCAGAGATTAGAAATTTTTAAAATTTAAACATTGCTTAAGATCAGAGAAAAGCATAAAAACAGGTTACGTATACGGTATCCCAAAAAAATATTTTATTTAGGTACAGCGTCATATGAGAGACATATTCTTTAATTATTCAATACATTTTCCAAATTTAAATTATTATTAAAGCGCCTATGAAACAAGTGTTCTACAGATTGAAAATACCGTAATTAAAAAATATATTTATTCTGTCCACAAGACTATAAAACATTGTATCTGTATTTTTGATGTAAAAAATTATATTTAAGTCAAACGTCACACGTGACACTTTTAAAATTATGGACACAAGAGTTAGCACGTCATTTTGTATTATATTTTTAACGGTTAGTTGGAGCATTGCTGCACATCGTGGCGCTCCAGTTCTGACAGCTCGCGGTTTTTACATCTACTCCCCAGGATCAATCTGCGTGCACGTACATCAGCTGGCTGCGCCCGCACAGTTTGACGCCCCTGGATCCCAGCGGGGACCGTGAAATTTTATCGCACCAATAATTTATAGCCCCATTTAAAATAAAAATTAACGCTGAAAAATTCGAGCCGAAACTCGCAATAAATTAATTATTCGAGATCAGATTAAATAGGAGAAACAAATTGCTACCATTTCGCGACGCATCTAACTTTGTTATTAAAAATATTTCATGGCCCATCATTTCATTATTATCCAGATGTACCCATCATCAGCTTTTGTTATCTAAAGAAGAAGTAAAAGTAAAGTAAAGTGACATAACTAAGTTAGTGAAAAGTGAATTCTACATTATATTATCCCAGAAACGCATGTCACCACAGTCATCACGTGTCATAGTACTGTGGTATACCCTTGTTAATATATTATAAATATCGACACATTTCGCAATATCAGCTGTAAGTACGCGGAGCTGATCAGATACCCTTAGGAAACACAGTTTCAAATCTTATCTTAATTTAGCCAGGATACAAACATCTAAAATTAAGACTTACTTACTAATTACATTAAGACTTACTTACTAATTACATTAATTACTTACTTACTAATTACATATATTTTATCTCGAAATAAAACTATAGATTTGTATAAAAAAGAAAACCACGGACACTCTTCTTTATATATATATATATATAAAGAGGACCCAAAAAAAGTGAGAACATTTCGTAAAATGTGATATAATTCCATCAAAATTAATTTAACTACATCAACAATAGCTTAAATAGTTTACTCATTTACTTATTTACCTATATAACGTTTAATATCGAAAATTTCCATTCACCATCTTGAATTATTAATTTTCTCTTTATTTATATTTGGTTTTTTCATATTGTTGCCCAGAATGACAAAAATCAAATCACTGCAAAAGCCCGTATTCTGATCAAAAATTTTCGAATTAAAAAACATTGGGGTGCTAGGAAAATGATCAAAGAGTTTCAAAACAAAGCCTGGAGTATAGCCAGACATTACAACATAATTGGACATTACAGCAGGACGGAGCTTCATCTCACACAGCCAAAAATACAATCAACGCTCTTCGTCGTGAGAATGTTAATTTGAAAGTGTTTTGACGATTTCTGATTAGCTAAATATTGTGCAAAAAAAATTACATTATGAATTATAATGAATTAATTACGTTTTGAAATAACTCGTGTGTTACGAGATGTTCTCACTTTTTTTGGGCCACCCTGTATATAGATAGATAGATTAATATACATGTATATTATAAGATATTTGTACATGGTAATGGTAACAAATAACTTATATCCTAGCATATTTTATGCAAATAAACTGTTAATTTAAAGTTGTCAAAAGGAAATTATAACTAATAATCACACTAACAAGGAAAAACCGTCTACATACTGCATCGTAGAATATTATTAATTTGGATTTTAAATATTGGTAACGAAACAAAATATAAATCAATATCGGTGAACAAGTCATTGTAAGCTCAATAGGAGAACGTAATCTAGAATTGGTTCGACTTGTTGGAATACTAGAAAGAGGGTGTAATCATGATAATCGGAATGGAATATTCTTGTTAGCTTTGACTTCGACATTAACTCTCATTCTAAATATTCGCGAAGCGAGTAATTATTTGCACCATTTTCGCAGACAAACTTTAACATACCTCCAATTTAATATCTAACTCTATTTTACTACACCATTGTATAAGAGCACAATGGTATAGAAGATTCTGGTTAGCCATTAAAATCTGAGAAAAAATTTCAAAGTGTATAGTTATCGTGTGTCAGAAATAAGAACCAAAGAATACCGAAGTAAATCAAATTATTGAGAATCCCTTTTTTTATAGTTCATACGTCAGGCTATCGGTTTTAGGGTGGAATCATCTCCGCTTGACCCGACGAGACTCACCCGTTGTTGAGTGTAAGGGTTCCTCTATAACTTTGTCCTTTTAGTAGCTCACGAAAAACGCATTAGCATAAAAAAGGTTTTTCATTGTTATTTGATCGTTCCACGGTCCTCGATGATTGTTTGAATCTTTTATCTCTATCTCTTAAGTTCCCTTTTATCTCCTACTTATTTCTTCCAACCTCTCTTCGACTTATCTTTACCCCCTCTGAAGTAACTGTTATCTCTGCGACCCTTTTCAAAGTATTGTTACCTTTTTTTAGCTTATGTGCATGTATAGTACACACTTATTTACATCTGCATAGTAGGTACGTCAAAACAGTATAGAAAATTACAATGACTTCACTTTTTTTTAATATATCTATTATTTATATACTAAATATATATTAATGGAGTGGAAATGACATCACTTAGCCGAATATGTGACAAATCTATTTATGACAGAGTAAGGAATAAAGAAATAATAAAACAATGTAAAGCTGATCTTAGTATCGTGAGTAAGATTAAGAAAGGAACACTTGGGTGGTTTGATCGGATAAATAACGGATAAGGAACGGATAAATAAGTAAATAATGGTAAGAAAGATATATGACGCAGGTGTTAATGGCACCAGAAGTAGAGGATGTCCGCGGAAGACTCGGCACGACTAGGTAAACTAAATTCTGCAGGATACAGGAAAATTGTGTGTCAGGACAGAAGAGTGGGGCCCTCCATCCTCTCTGCCTACTCCCGCGGGGAAACGGTTTGATAGTAAGTTAATTAGTTAAATATACAAATAATATAAAACGTATTTTAAAAAATATATCTACAATATTAGATCTTTTATGTATTTTATTTTATTTTAGTTTTTATTTTTAGAGAAACTAATAGTACAACAGTAAAAATATAATATATAAAAATAACACCAGTAAAGTTTCTTTGGAATTAAATAGAACATAACTAAAAAATAGTACACTCAAACAAACTGATAAACAAAAGGTTGTTTTTAAACTGAACTTACAAAGTGGAAAAGATAAGGAAGGGAGGGAAATGGGATGCGATATACACAATTAATGTTAATAGTTATTGAAAAGTTGGCGTAGTTAAATTAAATGTGATTTAACAGACTCAATTTATTTTTTAAAACTCCCAAATTTATTTATATGTATATATTATTTTTGTTGATACTTTCTGATGTACACTATGATATCGATTCATAATTACATTGGAACATTGGAATGCAGAAGATATGAATTGAAGAGTCTGTCCCGATTCGCGGTTGTCCTATCGAGAACTCGATTTTTCATACATTTTTCAAATAAATATCAATGAAGTTGTTCAGATTGCTAATTAACAAATATAATCGCCAATCAAGTCTGAGACGCCATAAAATAAAAGCCTTTCAGTTACCATTTCTGACCAACTAGCACCACATACACGCCCTCCAAGTGACCTGCTGTGACAATCTTTTAGATAAAATGACGTCATTTCGCAACCCACGTGACTGTTTTATAAGAAAAGAAGGTTCTCTGCCAACGTCAGTCGGAAGTAACAGTTTCCGGCACCGGAAGTCCTCATTGACATTTAATGTCCGATACTCTAACTTGATAGATCCTATGGAGTTTAAGATGGGGATACTTCGGACTGTGAGATAACTTTATATTAAATCCTCAAGTATCTCCGATTTTATTCCTGTATTTTTAAGATTACTGTACTCTTACTGTAAGTGTTAAAATTGTAACTATTTCTTAACTTGTATGTATTTTTTCAATAAAATAATATCTTATAGCTGAAGAAATCAAAACTTTAATAAAAGTTTCCACTTACCTACCTGACCAAAAAAAATATTTAACAAAATATTCATTCTGTAACATATTTAACATAAATCATTGGTATTTGTTATGAATAAGCCTGTACAAATAGTCGACTGAGTTTGGTAATGACGTAAAATTCAAATTAAATATCACCATTACCAAGAATAACTACCATTTTTTAATTAAAGTAACATAAAATATAATCGAGTGTGTTCGGCACGCATCAATTTTGTTTACAGGTAGATGTGCAGATTAATAAGATTTTTTAAATTTCAAACCAATACAAATACTATTTCTGTTATGAATGAAGTACAGAATATCCTAACCTGGTCATTTAATAAAATTTTCAGAAAATGTAGTAGTGTAGTAATTTAAACTCACTTGAAAACATGGAGCCAGTATAGATTATATAAGTTGCTTATGTAAACTTAGAAGTATCTGTGAGAACTGTCACTTTGTAAATGTATATGTGTGTGTGTGTGCGCGTCATGAAAGTGAGTAGATGAGTGGTGAGGAACGAATCTTATAAGAGACTGTCTCTAGTGGAATAGCTCTCTTCCCTCACAGCTTCTTCTGAATAACTAGTCTATCTCTGAATATATCATTTATATTTAATGTATGTCATCGAGACACAATCAATTGTTTTATTACAGTGGTAATGTCAGAACTCATGCACTAGCCAACTACGCAGTCCCCATGCTTCATTCTTTAGGGAATGAATATGCGGAGGTAGTCGACATTTTTGCTGTTAATTTAATTCTATATAGGACTACACTATTACAATTTTTTTGTATCTCAACTCAATGGTGACGAATAAATTGCTTTTTCATGTTTTATATTTATTTTTATTTTAGTTATGTAAAAACATTCTGACACTATGTAATTTTTTTCTTAATGTATTGCCCTTCTGTAGTAATTTTCTGTTATTTTACAAATTATATTAATGCCTGAATAGGGCGTGTATAATAATATATGAAATAAAATAAATCAAATTAGCTTAAGTGACTTTAAAATTTGAGAATTAAATGTGACAAAATGATTAATATAATTCATCAAGATCTATACAAGCTCCTTGTAAAAAAAAACAATTATATTTGTATGCTTTTTTTTCTTTTCACTCTGAAAATAATGTATAATCTCTTTCTGTATTACTGTACTGTATTATTAGTAAACGTAAATGTTTTCCTTAGTATTGTATTATGTTGCGTGTATTTACAGAAATATTGGGGCAGTTAACCTGTATTACTGCATGGTTTGGGAAGAGTTAATTATCTTGACATATGTATGCATCTTAATAAATCTTCATTAATAGTGTCGTCAACCCGGGCCCTCTCCGTAGCCTTATACTGATATATTAATGTTTTTCATATTTTCTCTCCAGCGCACAAAATAACATTTATTTTTAAGTTTGCATAAAAGATTTTTTATATACACACCGTGATCCAAATATATCCACCGGCTAGTTCAGTGGCGAACATGAGATGTGGATCCTACGAGCCAAAAGCTTACCAGAATTCCTTACCTTACAAACGATCTCACAAATCTGCATTCGACTCTCGAGCCAAAATAATAATTATATAATATGAAGATGTGTTGTGCTAATGAAAGAGGTTATTTTAAATTAACAAGTTTAATTTAAGAAAAATACAATTTAAAATCACCACTGTATGGGTGATGGTCAAAAAACATGAACCTGCGAAGATGACAAATCCACGCAGAATAAATACTACGACGACAATAGATCAACATGGTTTCTTAGCGACGATGTGGCGCGCGAGTTTCTCCAGATGATCATGTTGACCACCACTTCCACAGTGGTAAAAAGAATTGTTAGTTGTTAAACAACAACAATAATTAAGACAATAGTATGATTGAGATAACATAACCTAGGACACGGGACGCTCTTCCCCACATTGAACTCATTTTCATAGCTTTCTGGTCGAAGCGTGATGGGTTATGTGGAATTGACTTGCAAGTCTAGGTCTACTTGCAACATCCTCCAACGTTAATTATGGATATTTCATCCCGGGTCCAAGAGAAATAAATTATTTATGTTGTTAAATTATAAATTTCAAATTTAAATCTCTGTACGATATGTAAAGTTGGCCATCTTTTCGACGGCCGAAGCTGCATGCAAAACGCGTGGGCAGCCGTTCCGCTCGCCTTCTGGTGACAGCGACAGCGACAGCGACCACCGACCACGCATACGCGAGTATTGCTATTATCATAATAATTATTTTCCAAGGGCCTTTAATTTTTAAATGATATTAAGTACTAATATTTAAAATATTGGAACATAATTTATAATGTTACAATACATGACAAAATTTCCTTCCCTGTATAATATAATTTATGTCGACTTTCTACTTCAAATATGTATTAATTTGTCTCTAATTGGAATCCAAAGTTATGGGCTATATTATTTTTATTAAACGAGATCAACTGTCTGCTTTAAAGTTTTACTTAGAAACAGAATTCAAATACAACACAACACAAGTAACATATGTATAATTAATTTGGACATTGTGATTACAATAAAAAATATTATTCTATCTTATCTTCCTGAATACCAAAATTAATTTTCAAATATAAAGCAGAGAATTATACGCGCCCTCAAAGTGTAACACTGGCAAAGTGACCACCACAGTCGATAGATGGTGCGAAATTACATTGGGAATATATCGCTTCCCTACGTGATCTGCTTCTCGAGTAAAGGCGACATACATGCAAGGGATGTCTATGTACTCGTACACACGGGTTGTATGGGGACGTGGTAGTAAAGGGAGTGATGGGGCAAATCTATACTGATCGCTATTTAGATGGCTCAATTCTATTCCTGCATTCCAAAGTGTCGATTCACCCCCGAACCCTCGAGGAGCAGCTGATATTGGAACCGGTTCCCCCCAAAAAAAAAATTAACTACGTAATCACGTACTAAAAATATCTGGCGTGATCTAATAGAATCTCTCAATAGATGTATGTATTGTACGGCAGGTTCTGTATTTGATAGCTCTTCTAACTACCTAGCTTAACAATTTCTCGTCACACCGTATCTTGAAAATTTAGGCAGGGATGATGATAGAATTCCATTTTTTTTTTCAGGCTAACAACTCAATTTTTATTTTAACGTAAATTAATGAGACTCTCAATAAATAACAGCACGATTTAAAAAATATACACTTTTTCATTTTTATGTATATTTCATTCGAATTTACTTAATATCTTTAAATGTATTATTTTTTTAGTTATACAAAACAATTTCTTCCTTCAGAAGTAGCGAAAATATTAGTAAATAGTGCTTTTGTGAACACATATTTGGACTATTCTAATACAACATAATACCAATTAATCAATGTCAGCCGAGCAGAGTACAGTGTATATTCAATACAACATATATTTGTGAGGGAAAAAATGAACAGACACAATAATATGTAATAAAATTATTTTTTTGTAAAGAGACGAAATTTGAGCCTAGTCTACTCTGATTAAGTATTGACCAATCGGCGAAGCCGAAAGCTTTTGTTAGTTTATGGCCGCCTTGAGACCACATCGACTTTATAACCATGCCGATTGCTTTTGCTTCGTAGCGACTACTCCACGGCCATGGTCACAATAAAGAAAAGTCAGCTTTTGAATAATCTAACAGCGATTGGATTATTTAAAAAACAACTTAACTTAATCAATTAACCCAAACAATTAGATATCACCTTATATAATTGGACGTGTTCTATTTGCGTCAATTAACAATAATACATATTCTTCGATGATTTAAAAATAATAACGTAATTTATCGTTTCAATGGCACATGTGCCGCTTGGCGGAGATTATTAAAAAACCTGCTTTCGCGCCGACAGAGGAACAGAGAGGTTTGTTGTGTCTTGGCTATACGCGATCGTGTCACGACAAAAGATCCGATCGACAAAAGATCCAGCCGACAAAAGATCCAGCCGACCATTGATCCATGCGTCATAACGGCCACAAACAATGTCGATCAACGGCATTCCATATTCAAAATTATTGATTTTATGGCACGTTCGATGTCTGCTTTTGTCTAAAACTGTATTATATATTGTAAAGTTTTATACAAAGGTTTTTGTTTATTTATTACATCAATTTTTTTTAAATTTAATGTATTTTTAAACATTGCTTAAAACTGAAATACGCTGACAGGAGTCTTTGACGATGAAGAAGTGGTCGATTTTGGTCGAACTCCAAGTTGGTTTTTTTTGATCGGTCTATTCATTCCCTGAAAGCAGATATTTCTCCTAATTCCTACATTTCAGAAGTCGGTTTGCCACCTTTGGCCCTGTTCCAGGAGTTTGTACGGTACACTTATGTCTGAACATATTCCTGTTCAGAGCGGCAATAAAATACAGGAGGCAGACACTAAATATGGCTGATATTTATGTGCTTTTCTAGATAACTTCCTGTCGAGAATATATATTTTTTTAACATTTCCATCACTGTGGATAAATAGTGTTTTTCTGTATTTGATAGTATAGGAATCCAACCCTTAATTCTTAAATATAAAATCACAATGTTTTTCTGTGTGTCACACGTGGGCAGTGGCGTAGCTACCACCTGGGCA
Organism: Eubasilissa regina; assembly: GCA_022840565.1. Lineage (NCBI taxonomy): Eukaryota > Metazoa > Arthropoda > Insecta > Trichoptera > Phryganeidae > Eubasilissa > Eubasilissa regina. The sequence goes on along the minus strand of JAINEB010000029.1, from coordinate 7,421,546 downwards.
GCCAGGGCAGCCCGAGACTCGGGCCACGGGGAGCCCGGATTCGCTGAACAAGTTTAACAATCACAGTATAGTTATAATAATCTTTGTCAATAATGAATAAGTATATATATATACAAAATAATTCTACAGGGTTACAAGGAGCTTGCTGACATTCATTGTCCGTTGTAGAACTGATATCTAGATCGTTACAGCGAAATCTCCAATACGAGAGATCAAAGTCTCATCCGTGTACACACACCACTAAAGAAATATATAATTATAGCTACTTCCTACAATATTTTGATTTTTATTTTATTATGAAAATAATCTCTTTATATGTTTATCTTTCACTAATATGTCACCTCAAACGCCGTTTAATAACACCACAATTTTATAATTTTATTGACAGTGGCGTAACTATAAAATGTGCCCCAATGCAAATTGAAAAAAGGCCCCCTCGATACACTTATTTATTGTTTATAAGAACTATGAATATGAAGTACTATGTAATAATTATAATAGAATAAAATTAAACTTTTGTCTTCTTTAATATTCACTCTTACTCGAAAAAATTAAAGTGTGTCTTAGGTTTTATATGCACTTGCAACTAAAAAAAATCATTGGTTCCCTTTATGCCTATTTTGGGTTGTGGCGATGGTCTGTTCTCTAATACGATATATAAGCTGGGTAGGCACTAATGTATACTACCTATAACGTTTTCACGTATTTTCCTAATGTACGTGAGAAATTAGTATTCTAATTATATATTCATATTAATCTATATGTATTAGTTAGTAAAAGTATCTAAACAAAAAGTATTGTAGGGCACGGACGGCCTTTTAGGGCTCTACCTAACGTGGGTACCGCAATACACCGCATTGGGTTTCTTGGCGTAGTTACGCCACTGGTTAATAATATGTTTCAGAATGTTATAAAAACTCTGCACGGCGTGGTTTAATCGCATACTCACGAAATTTTTCAGCGAGTACTCACAATATAAAAGTAAATAATATTACAAAAACAAGTAAAAAAAGAGACCTTTTAACACAATTCTCCAATCTCTTATCTGTTTGGTAATGATCTGATGCTTTCGCACAAAAAAATATCGCATTGAGTGAACAGCGTTAAAGACCACGTTAAAGTCAAAGAAATGACGACGGCGCTGGAAGAAATCTTTTGTTTCATTATCTCAAAACTGTGACTTTTTTTTCTTTTTCAAAAAATGTCAAATTAACGCATTAAAAATACTAATCAATAACATTTGAATCTACTTTCTTACTTTACTCTTAAAATATCGCGAATTCTGTACAATATAATTTATATACGTACAATAATATTTAATCAATTTCATTTAACTGGCCACGCCGGAGTGAGCGTTGTGGAAGCGCCGGATCAAATCCGTCAGTTTTTTATTTTATTTAGCAGGACGTTGCAGGTGTTGCAGTTGAGTATCGCGATACGTATATCACCGGAGTGGTTAAATACGCAATTAAATATTTTTTTAAATATGTCTAAACGCGAATTTGTTTGCGTTAGTTGTGCTGTGAGACCCCGAATATAATACATGTCGCTGAGCGTCTTAGCAGTTAGCTGCGTGCACGTGTATTGCATCATCGCCGGAATGGTATATTACGTATTTAAATTATTTTTGAATATATTTCATACGGTATAATATTTTGGATAATTGGTTAAGTTAAGTTGTACTGCGATTGACCAGTTCCCATTTTTTGATCAATTATAATTTCAACTTCGAAAAATAGATATTTCGAAAATACTACGTTTGTCCGGCCGCGAGGCTGACATTATCTACTTTTATTTCGTCTTCTTCTTCATTTAAATAGGCAATCCACCCTTCAAGAGTGATTTGTGCCATTAATCAAGTTAAAATACATTATCTATTTTCACATAAATTCTTTGATTTCATATTTAGATTTTTTGGTTAACAAGAATTACTGACTCATGTAACCTGAATAAATATCGTAAACATAATATTCGTAAATATGTACGTGTTTATAATATATTCAATCAATGCTAATAAAAAAAATTCAAAACAATTATAAATACTTAAAACACGATAGGTTACGAATATTTTAAATATTTAAAAACACAATATTATTGCAATGTGGCAGTTTTTTCAGAAAGTTAGTTCTGTAATATTTTAATACAAATTAAATGTATTAACTAGAAAAATATACAGAAAAAATCTATTTATCGAAAAAATATTTTAGTTCCTACCGAGATTCGAACCTGGGTCTTTTCCTATCCGGGAAAATAAGTTACAAGACAACCGAGTGAGTTGACGACAAATTTTATGCTGCAGCTCTTTCAAATTAATACAACCTTATTCCATTTTATTGTTTGTTCCATGCTATTGGTTTGTAATTTGATTATAATTTAATTTCTATGTAAAATTTATTTTTACATCTTCATATTTAAATAATTTATTTAATTGGTTATTTTATTTTGGTCATATGGAACAAATTAATGAGGATAGAATGGTAAGAAAGATATATGAAGCGGGTGTTGATGCCACTAGAAATGGAGGACGTCCGCGGAAGACTTGGCACGACCAGGTAAACCAGATAATGGAGGATGGTTCTGTTAGAAGCCTCAACAATCGGCGAGCTTGTATGAGAAGATGTATGCATGTGGATGAGGCCAGAATTGTGTGTCAGGGTATTGTCTCTCCCTATCCCCACGGGGAAACGGCGTGGTGGTAAATAAGTAAGTAAAGTTATTTTATTTTTCCACGACTGAGCTTCATATTCCAATGAAGCCGTCAATAATAATCTGAAACCCTCAAATCTCAACTTTTATAACATTTAATTTGTATTAATATTTTAAAAATTATATTTTAAAATTTTGTTACAAAATGTTTGCATTGGACTTATACAGGAACACATTTTTTATTTAATCCAATTCCATCGAGTTCTTTGTCACACTAAAAATGAATTTAATAATCGCAACCCTTTAAAAATCTGAATATTGTCAGTGTGCGGAGTTTATTAGTGTTAGCAAAATGTTTTCTCTTTCGTGTCATTATTGACTTAATTTAGTGACCTCATTCTAATGAGATTCCTCTCGTAATGTCTCCCCACGAGTCCTGGTCCTCGATCCCGGTCCAGGGTCTCGATCCAAGGTCCCTCCAGAGTCACTCCAGCTAGATGCAACGTATCTATCCACCGTTGTGGCACTTTTAAAAAATTAAAATAACATATAATGACGTAAATGAATAACAAAAATCTGTGGTTATGTAAATAAAGGAAAAAACTTGAATTAAAACTAAAAGTAGACTCTTAATAGTAAAATACCAATACTGAAGAATGCGTTCCGAGATTGTAAGCTCTTAGCGTAATGCTAAAAGTGAAAAATATAAAATAAACAACATTTATAAAAAAGGTTAATCGTGCCCAGATAGCGATCGCTCCCGCGGAGAGTTCAACAATCCTTTTTTTTTCCTAATATACAATTATGTAAATATTTCTGTAAAATTCGCCGAGTTTCAAATTAGCATCTTCGTAATCTTTTATGCAAAATACTTTGTAATTAATGCGAAAATCTTCTAAGCGCCGGGGAATTTTACCAAAAAAAAAACTTTTTCAATCTTTCTACGAGTGCCTACCTACCCCTATTATTCGATTACGGGTACCTACCTACCTACCTACCTACCCTCCGACTCGCCTACCGGCGAAAGAAAATGTTGCGAGTTATGAAAGGGAATTTCGTTATTTGAGAATCTAAATGTAAAACCAAAAGAGATTAATAACTCTATGTAGGGCGGCACAGCGGGGTGAAAAATAAATGTTTTAATTTAAGGGAAGAAAGTGCTTACTTACCTACGAAGCTTACGACCGGAAATTATTCTTATCATATTTTGTTTAAATAATTAAATGTTTACATTATAATCATTTATAATTTATTTTATTGTATCTCTTGATTCTCACCAATTTATCATAAAATATGCATGATACCAATACTCACTATATCAATATCACTTTAATGCAAATGAAGTGAACGTTTTAATCATATGACTGTCTTAGACGTCATTGTTCACGCATGTACAACGTCAAAGCGCGTTTAGATTTGAAATATTTAATCAGTTTCGAATGTTATACTTTGCATTTCGTAACATCGAAACAACAAGGTATCATCTGACATCTACATTAAAACTGAAATATTATTATTGAGTTTAAAATTTCGAATTTATTTTTTTTCGAAAAGTTTATTTCATAACCCATGAGGCGAATTTTTTACAAAAATGTCGCTAAAATAAACTGATTCTGATTTTGGCCACGGTATCGATAAATCATAAACTGTTTAATTGTATTAAAATAAACAGTTACTTTAAACAATATTACATGTGTAACTAAAATACAGCTTGTTTTATTTTTTTTTCTTAAACTACTGGATAATTTGACAACACAATTTTAAAAACATTATGGACAGAATTTTGATACAAAAATTTTCGGATAATACCTTGTACCAAAATTACAAATTATCTTCATATCATGTATTTTCATTTAAAATAATAATATGGGGGTTCATAGAATTTCAAATTATTCTGCAAAAATATAATTTCAATCTACTGAGAATGGAGGTGATACGAAATATTTTATTAAATACTAATTAAATGTATTAATTAGAAAGATATATATATATATATATATATATATATATATATATATATATATATATATATATATAAAATCAGTTTTATTTTATCGGTTTGCGGTAACGCAACAACAATATTTTTCGATAAAAAAAACTTTATATACACATTTTTCTAATTAATATATTTAATTAATATTTAAAATACCACAGACCTATATTATGAATAATTACAATTTCACAATAAGAATATGTTCTACTTAATAATAAAGTTGTATCAATGTGTCCAAAATTTAATAAAAATGAATTGTTAATTCTGGTATTTGCTATTCGTTTACTCAAAGGTATTTGATTTTCCATAAAAATAAAGTAGATGGCTTTCAATTAATGGAACGATAGATGTTTTAATTTGAAAAGTGTAACATATCGGTTCGTAAATTTGTCGTCAAAAGTACTATCGCTGTGTAGTATAGTTAGATAATGAACTTTCCCCGGATTGGAAAGAGGTCCAAGTTCGAATCCTAGTAATATTTTTAACAACAATATTTTTCGATAATTGATTTTATATGTATATCTTTCTGATTAATACATTTAATTAGTATTTAAAATATCACAGACCTATTTTTTGAATAATTACATCTTCACAATAAGAATGTGTTCTCCTTAATAACTATTCTATTGATGATAAAATTATAAACTAAGAAAAATATATAAATATCAGAGAACATTTGTAACTTTTTTAAATGACACCGTTCAACTAAACTCAACTAGTTCTTCAGTGGGGCACTATTTTCATTTTGTGTTGTTTATAACATTTTTTTACAATTTTTTACATCAGTGTGTGGTTTGAATTTATAACATGTGCACGTAAAAATACATACAAATGCATGTAAATATTTATAGATACACATAAAAACTCACACATATGCAAACAAACATTATAATCAAGCCTATTATCAAATACCGTTTGCAGTATCTAAGTAATTCTGATTTCATTGCTACTATATAACATAGAACATTTTGTCAATAATGTGCTCATATTCAATAGTATTGGAAATAATATATTGCTGCCATAACCTTAGAAATATTGACATTTGGTAAATGATAGTTCGTTTCGAAGTATTCAAATATAAATATAAAACCGACGTAAAAACCTACGTATTCAGTCTATTTTTGAGTTTTTGAATAACAAGCACATCTCTAATAATATCATTGTGTTCAGAATAGGCTGGAATATTTGTTTTACACTATAAAATATGTTTTTTTAGTTATAGTAATAATTTTGCATCAACTAATTCAGGCAAAATTTTCCCGTTCTATGTACACACTTTTGTAAAAGATAAATCTTTCGCCAGATATTATAAAATAATAAGAAACGGTTCACTTTTCTTCATTTATAATCGTGGAAATAATTTCCCTTATATAATGCTATGTATAGGTACTTATTTATACATATATTCATATTAAATTTTGTAAATAATGGAAAAAATATGATGAAAATAGAGAACAATCTAAAAATATTCATGTCTAGCTTCTTACAGCTATGCAATAATAATTTCAAGCCTTACAATCGATTTCTTCATCAGAAAAAAGCTTTTTGGTTTGATCCCGTTGGGAATCAAACCCATAATCCGTGACTACACAGGTAAAACGTTTACATATATATACAACCCTATCCTAGCCCACACTATGCGCATTTTACAAATACATACATATTCATCTTCTAACGCACGCTCTTCTCTTGTAAAGGCTTTGTACATCACTCTCATTCAAATTCAAAATGCATTATATTTGGTAAGGTTGTTCATTCTTTATTATACGTTTATTATTAAATATATTAAGGAGCGAACGTAATTTTTTTTAGCATAGTCGACATAATTAGAAAACGGTTACTGAGAATGATTTGGACGTGTGGAACGTATGGAGAGATGTTGGTGACGAAAATATATATGAGGTGAGCTTTGAACACAATTGGAACAGAGAGCATCTTCAGAAGACATGATCAGTTAAACCTGATATTGGAGGATGATCCTTTTAAATGTATCGAGTAAATTTTAAATTTATTTTATTTTTGCTACAAACCTATTAAATCATCCAGTAGTTTGGGAATTAAAAAGAAAATGAAGTTATACATATTTTAGTAGCGCTTGTAATATTTTTTACAACAATTGTTGATTTGAATACAAATAAAATGTATGACTTAAATTTTATAACCTGCCTGAAGTCAGAAAACAGTTCACTTTTTTTAATATATTTTAGTTTGATTTAAATGTCAGATGATACCTTGTTCCATTTCGTTTATTCAGCGAACGACCCAGTGAAATTTGTCACGAAAACTGCGACAGAAATAGTGCATTAGAAAAGTTTGTAGCATTTTAATATGCGTTCATTTTTACCTGATTTAATTTTCACCTTTGCTGATCCTACCGGGATCCAACCACTGAGGCACCTCCAACCTTTTTTAAATCACAAATATCTTGGAGGCATTGAGTATCGATCCCGCTATCACTCATATGCTAACACAGTGTTCTACTATCTTAACAAAATCCCTAATGGAATGTGGTGTCAAGCTGTTATAATACGTAGAAGTATGTAAACTTGATTGTTTTACTTACTAACTTACTTATCATCACGCCTTTTCCCCGCGGGGTTAGGCAGAGAGGATAGAGCGCCACACTCCTCTTTTCTGACACAATTCTCGCCTCATGTGGATGAGGCGAGAATTGTGTCAGAAAAGAGGAGTTGAGATAGACCAGAAATAGAGGACGTGGGTCCTCTATTTCTGGTGCCATCAACACTTGTGTCATATATATTTCTTACCATTCTCTCCTCATTCATGCGTTCCATTCGACCAAACCACCTAAGTGATCCTTTCTTAATCTTACTATACTAACATCAGCTTTACATTATTTCCTTATTTCTTCATTTTTTATTCTGTCATAAATGGATCTGCCACATATACGCCCAAGTGGTCTCATTTCTACTGCATTCAGTCTACTTTCGTTCATTTTCTGCCAGCTCTTCCATATATCAGTATCGGTACCAGAACTCCATTTTGAACTGCTAGTCTTGCCTCAGTTAACAATTTCCCGTTAGCTATAGCTCCATTCAAAGTGCCGTTCACTTTATTCCTTGCAGTTACCCTCCTTTCGATATCATTCTCAGTCTTTCCGTTCCTATCAAACATACTTCCCAAATACACAAACTCATCTACTCGTTCCAAACATTCATTACCTACAAGTATTTAGCACAATGTCTTGCTTTTCTTCTTCTCGAATACCATCACTTTCGACTTGTCAACATTCATCATAAGGTCGTTTTCCTTGCATACATCGTACATTCTACTCACTAGACTCTGTAGTTCTTGTTCATTATTCACCATTAGTACTGCATCATCGGCGTACAGTAAACAGCAGACAATCAAATCGCCCATTTTTGCTCCTACATTCGCGTATTCCAGTTCTTTCACACAATTATTCATATACAAGTTGAACAGTCATGAAAACATTATACAACCCGACTTGACCAATGTAATGTCAAACCATGGTGTGAATGTTCCATTGATTGTTACACACGCAGAAGTTCCTTCATATAGGGATGCGATTGCGTGTATAAGTTTACTATTCACCCCGTAATCAGAGAGTACATTCCATAACCTTTCTTTTTCTTTTTTTAATACAAATAAAATTTAAATATCAATAAGAAAGATATACAGATAAAATCAATTTATCGAAAAGTATTTTTGTTGCCACCCGGACTCGAATCAGGAACCTTTCATATCCAGTAAAATGCGCTGACCTATTAAAGTACATCAACATTGTAATTTAACGACAAATTTTCAAACTTGTGTGTTGCACTTTCAAATTGATATATCTGTTATTCCATTATTTGAAAGCAATCTACTTTATATTTACGGAAAATCTCAAATACTTTTGAGTAAAATCCGATATGAGACGTCAGAATTAAATGAATTCGTTTGTATTAAGTATTGGATACATTAATACACTTGTATATTATTAAATAGAACACTTTTATATCGTGAAGATACAGTTTTTCAAAACATAGTTCTGTAACATTTTAATACTTATTATGAATGTTGCAATAAGAAAAATAAATAGATAAAATCAATTTATCAAAAAAATAATTATGTTACCCACCGGACTCGAACCAGGAACCCTTCCTATCCAATATATAATAAATATGATAGAACTATGTTCTGAAAAACTGCAACTTTATAATAATAATATAGTGTCTTTAATTATGATTTTTTATATTGGAATTTGATGCATTATTTTAAATTTTTATTTATTCGATCTTAACATCAAACTTTAATACTGATATTTAATTTAAATTAAAAAATCCCTGATGAACTTTGTGACAAGCTAATATTAATAAAGAGCTTAAGATATTTTAAAACGTCCTCGGCCATGGAGTGGTTAGCACCGCTGCCTATTACACAGGACGCTGTGGTTTGATTCTCCGTTAGTGAAAATAATATTGAATTTATTTAACTTGATACGGCGTCGGGCTTTCCTCACTGCCCGATCATCGTATCTCAATGCAACGTTGGTCACTGAGAAGGAGGCGGGGATGAAAATCAATAAGTCAATAATTTGGTAAAATATTTACAATTTTAATCGATTGGTTAAGCGAGGAGACAAAAATAATCCTAGGCTAAATTATCTTAATTTATCTTACGGTCTACTTAATTCTAATCTTAAATTAATCTTAACTCTACCTTAATTAAGTTCGGTCGGTCCGGGCTTCGAGGATCGATGTCCGCCGCGCGGATGGCGACCGACGGCGCGGTCTGGGCGGGACTGGGGCTTCAAGTCCGCTCTGCGATCCCGTCCTTCTGGTGGGCGGTCTTGTTCACCAGCTCCTCTGCACTACCCGCCTTCCACCTCCGCTCGAGTTGCACTAATTTCCAGTCTTAGTTTCGCCTGTTGTTCCAAGCGTTCCTTCACGCTGGCCGACCTCGAGCGCTGGTCGCCAGCCGTCCGATGGCTGACGGTGGAGTAGAATATTAACTCGAGAGTTTTAACTTTTCCATCTCTCCAAGTGTCTAAGTTAACTGTCCATGTTAGCTTTAACTGTCTTCAAGTAACCAACTGGCTAGTGCCTCATTGCAACTGTTCGAGTCTCCCTGACCGAGTCTAACTTTCCAACTTTAACTGCGACTGCTAACTGCTTAACTCCATGTCTGTGACGAACTGTGACTGCTAACTGCAAGTGTTCGTGACTAACTGACTAGTGTTAACTGCAAGTGCTCTACTCCAAGTCTTCAACTCCAAGTGTTTTTGTTCACCGCCGCGTCCGGCCTTTTTAAACCCTCAGGGGCTTAGGGTGTGCGCGGATCGTAAGGACAGGTCGGTCGCACGTGCTATACCATTAAAATTACCCTAGTCTATTGTTAATATACTAAAATCGGAAAATACTAAAACGTTGGAAGGTCTTGTCGGCATTCTGAGAATGCATCTAATTTGGCGGGCTTGCGAAAAATTCCGACCGGGTATTATCCTTGGAAAGGTACGTCCTCAGCAATATACAATCAGGATTAGATGCATTTCTTGGGGTTGGACCGTCATAAAATGTCCCTTAATCCCCCAAGAAAGCAAACGCATTCACCTAATCCTAATTGGTTGTACGGCCCTGTTACCCATGCTGATAATCCCTTAAGGAATGCACCGCGTTAAGTGTTTTTTTTCTTCACAATATGGGGAAATTCGCGTCACCTTAATCACCGGGCACATCAAACTAATATTTTGTACGATTCTGAAAAACATATTTTATGCAAGATGGCACAATACATGTATCTGAGACTTGCAACGCAATTTTTAAATTGTATTTCCCGCAGATTTCATCCGCAATAATCATTGAAGATTATATGAATAAATAAATATTATTTTTATACAGATTATTTAACCATGTAATTAATTAATAAAACATTAATTCATTTTTACTTAGTCAGGATATCAAATTAACATTGTTAATTTGATATCCTGACGAAGAAAATGATATTTTCCGAAACCAATGATGTATTAATTAATTGATTGGTTAAAATAACAAAGTTAAATAATATATATATAAATGAATCTTAACAGCAAAGTTGAATTTGCAAATATTAAAAATAAATGTTAATTGAAAATGGTTGAAAATTAGAATTAGAATTTTTAGAACTGTTGAACGTAAAGTGTGTACGCTTGCTTTATGTCCAGCTTTAAATAATACTTATGCAATAAGTACGCAAAGTATAGCGTAAACTAGTGTGATTACAGTTAGGTTAATTATTTGAGTACAGGGAATGTGAAGTGGCTATTCAGCCGCTACTCCAGAAGTAAAAACTTTCCACGGGATTTTAGTTTTGAATTTCCCACCAAAAGCGCAACTCGTCTCAGTTGCCGGAGCGTAAAATATTAACGTTTTTCGCTGAAAATTTTAAATCGAGTTTTGCGTTTTCTTTTTATTTCACTAACTTTTCAGACTTGATGCTTAAAAAGTGATATTTTTGAAAAATTGTTTGATTTTATTTTCTGCGAATTATTTTCATACTGTTTAATATAATACTGCTGTACAAATATTCGTGTACACAGAAGGAGATACGATAATATTACTGAGTGATTTAGTTGAGATACGTCGCAATACACGTGTTGAGATTTTGTTCTGGAGAAAAATTCAGAGATCATCTTGAGACTGTTAGAAAAAGACAAGGACTCAAACCAATGTATACAACCTGACAGCGAGATTTAACTTGCATACACAAATGTCACCTAAAACTACCACAGATCCCTACAATTGTCTATGTTGATAAGTAAATATACATGTGAAAATAGAACCCTTGTTTTTTTATTCTACACGTTTAATTTACTTGATACACATTTCGTCTTGTAAGGGCATTATCAATCTAATAATTTAACTTAACAACTTGTATAGCTATCCCCCCACTATAGATATAAATACAATACAATTTAACTCAAAAACTTGTGTTGCTGTCCCTCCACTATTGATGTAAATACAATACAAAACAATTTAACTCAACAATTTGTATAGCTGTCCCCCCACTATAGATATAAATACAAGTTGTTGAGTTGAATTGTTAAACTGATAATACCCTTACAAGACGAAACGCGTCTCAAGTAAATTAAATGATTAGAATCAAAAAACAAGTGTTTTATTTTCACATATGTGATTATGAAGTTCTACAAACTTACCTCGGAAACAGTATACCGATAAGTAAGCTTAAGTCATTAAAAATACAAGTCGTTAAATTACAAAAATTTATTCAGTTGAGATTCAAAATCGCTCTGGTAACGAATAACAATGACATTTGACTTTTGACGAGCGTGAATTAAGGCGCGAATTTATGATACATGGAGTATGCACGGCTACGACAGCTGAGAGTAGTCTCTAAAGAATCTCATAGGAACAAAAACTGTCGATTGTTTTGAGTGAGAAATATCGTTCATAGATCATTAGATATATTAATATTAAATACTGAATTAATGTATTAATTATAAATATATACATATAAAATCAATTTTGTCGAAAAATATTGTTTTTGCGTCACTGGGATTCGAACCTGGATCTCTATTTCCAATCCGGGGAAGTGAACTACCGATTGTGCTATAACGCCAGTATTTTTCTTGACAAATTTTCGAACCTATATGTTACATTTTTCAAATTAATACACCTGTCGTTCCATTATTTGAAAGCCATCTACATTATTTTTACAGAATCTCAAATACCTTTGAGTAAACCGACTGCAGACGCCAGAATTATCAATTCATTTTTATTAAATTTTGGACACATTGATACAACATATATTATTAAGGAAAACACATTCTTATTGTGAAGTTGTAATTATTCAGAACATAGGTCTGTGATATTTTATATAATAAATTAATGTAGTATTTAAAATATCACAGACTTATGTTCTGAATAATTACAACTTCACAATAAGAATGTGTTTTCCTTAATAGTATTAATATTAGATTATTGAATCTTTAAATGTATCTGCTGTAGTCCTAACTTATGCAACGCAGTATATAATTCAATCTTTAAGGATGAACATTGTAATTTGCATTACCGCACGGACATAATCCGCTGTCGTGTACATTTCTTACCATCAGAATGATGTATGTCTGTCGCGTGTTTCGGCGGTTTTATTTATTTTTCTCATACAGCTTCACATAAATATCGGGGCGCTTCTTAAAATACACGGCCACGAAACACAATTGCGGTTGTTCGCAAGCAGACACGCATGTACACGGATATATGTACTAGTAAGAAACCAACTTTGTCCGATGTAAACAAATCTTTATATTAAATTGTGAGATAATACCAATTTAGTATGTATGTCCTCGCCGATTTTTTAATTATACATATAACTTGAAATATTCCATGAGTATTTCGGTATCCAGTATGCAACAAATTTAAGATAGATCGCTTAGAAAGACAAACGAAAAATTTTATCGAAAAATATAGTCACTACCGGCACTCGAAACTTTATATTACCCGTAAATTGTTTTTGATAAGATAACCTACACAAAAATCGGCAAATTTTATTTATATACGTTTGCTAAGTGAGACTTGTATTTTTTCCCATTAAAAGTAACAAGTATTAGAAGATTATTTCATAAATCTTACATTCTCATAATTATAATTGTTAGTTATAATCATTATCATAATTATAATTTGGAAGCTATCGGAATACAAGCATTAGCCTAATGCATCAGAAACCGATCAAAACCATTGTTTGTTATATTATGTAACAATAATTCAATAAATAGATATTTCGCCACAGATATTCTTCTAAATTTTTCCGTTCAAATGAAGTTCCCGACACTTATTTCCAATTTTCTCTCAATTTAATAATAAAGACCCTCAATATAAGTATGTATGTAATAGTGACAGTTTATGTACCGGCCTTAAATCATGCTTTGGGTACTAATCTTCTAATCCAATCAAAATAAAGGTAGAGACAAAGGTATGCCATTTGAAATTCCAACCAACATCAGGATGTTATACAGTGACGTCATTAAATAATACTGAAATTATGTTATACCGACCGCGCCAGTGACAGCATAATCTTTACTACTGACGCAATTTTTAAATACAGGGGGAGTCCGGGACAGTTGAACCACTTTTTACAAAAGTGGTTGTAACTATTTTTGGAATTAATATAAGGAAATGAAATTAGCATTTATAGAAAGCTTGTTTATTAAGCTACAATATATAAATTTTCTAGATTCGTAAACTAAAGTGCCGTATCTGTTTAAAAAATAATCGTAAAATGGCACAAGTTTCCCTAATAGGTGGGAGAATTGAACCGGGGGACCCGGAGATTTGAACATACTCAATAAAATGGTGATTAATGAATAAAAAGTGATGTTTTAAAAATATTTTATTAATGAATGTATTAAATTTCAATTTTGGATTCAACTGTTATCATAGTTAAACATTTTTCCTCTAAATTATCTATGTTTATTTTTAATTCTATTTTTTAATGTGAAAGAACATAAAATCAAACTTTTTCAATATTTAAATCAACTTATAATGATTATATTGATGACATCCGCCATTAGCTTAATCAACAAAAAGAGAAAATTCGGTGTCGAAAACCAGTTAGCTTAGAACCATAAATATTATAACATGTTTATAAATACTTTAAAATGTCAACATTTATAACAATTACAGTACATAGAAAACATACTTAGAATTATTAAAGACAAACGTTTTTTGAGATTACTTATTTGTATAGGGTCTTTCAACGAGGACGCTCGATTTTAAAATGTAAATTAAACAGGTTGTGTGTGAGATATCTAGTCAATTTTTCTTTCATTTAAAAGTATATTTCATAGCATTAAGTGTGAAATATAACGTTGTTCGAATATCCGCTGCGGTTTTGTTCGGTTGCAGGTTTGGGAGGTCCAATTTTCTATGACTTTATCGCATAAATCTGGCTAAATTTGCTAGATGGCGTTTGTTATGTTGACTTTGAGGGAGTCAATTGTTTGCGGCTTATTCGTAAAGACTTTCGATTTAAGATAGCCTCAAAGAAAGAAGTCTAAAGGCGTTAAATCGCACGATTTCTGTGGCCAGTTCACGTCACCGCCGCGCGAGATAACCGTGCCCTCAAATCGCTCGTGACTTTGATAATAAAATTTGATGATTTACACGCGTTGTTCAACCTTCCGTGGTGATTTGCCGTATACTATTTAACAATTGACAATAAATTTGACAGATGCCACTTTAACAACATGGCTGCTATAACCTAACAAATTTTGAGCGTCCCTATTAAAAGACCCTATACTATTAATCAGCCTTTCATTTAGTCTTCTGACATCGATCGCGAAAACTCTTCATCAATAACAACACAAGCGACCATTAGTCGGATTTTCTTTATCACTAACTTGTAATTCACCAGATTTTTTATTTCATTTGGATCCCTAGTTTAGGTATTTATCTTTGCGATCAAAAATATAATAAATTATTAAATTTACTAAAATATAAATATTATACATACACGCTAGCGGGAGAGTTGAACCACTGTTCGAATCTCCCTCCAACGAATAGTTCAAGTCTCCCATCCGAGCCATTTTGACGTTGAAAATATAAAGCATAAAAATTAAAACAAATAATACAAAGCTGCTGATGGAACTTGAAGCTATATAGATTTTTAAAATAAATAAGTATGAATCTTGTATATACCTCATAATTAGAAGAAACGACGAGCAAACAAAAAAAAAAAAATATATATATATTCACTTTGAGTGCGTCAAAACACGTTTCTGTCGATTGTAACCAAATGGTAGTGTATAACGCGGTGTTGTCATGGAGGGTGCATGGAAGGCGTAATAACAAACGTTCTGGCATAACAATCGCTAAAATAGCGCAATATTTGAAAAATATATTTGCAGTGGGTCAAGTCTCCTCCCTGGTCAAGTGTCCCGGACTACCCCTACCTCTTATTCTTTCTACTCGGCGCCCTTGTGTAATATTAACTATCAGTATTAAATAACTCATTCGGGAAAATAATATTTTATATAACTTCAAAAGTAAAAAATACAATAATACACTTTGTTTGCCGCGGTGAATTAATGAATACATGTGTATGGAGTACCTATGTTTCTATGCAACATACAAGGATGGACGAACGCAATAAAATATAAGTCGTATAGTTATTAAGGTAATATTTAGATGGCATTATAAATTTATATTGTTTTATTTTCAATGGATATATTATCAACAGGTCATTAATATCTCTGATGAATAGTTCTAGAATAACAATAAAGTACAATGTAAAAACATTTTACAACAATTACATAAAAGAATAATATGCTAAAGAATACACTTTTTAATTATAAATGTTTTAAATTGTCTAAAATTGAGGAGAATAAATAAAATATTTAAACTACCCCACAAGTACAAAAGCGCATGGATTCGGTCATAAAGTAAGTACGTATTACACGTGCGAATAATCATGAATTTAACATTAAATTTGACTTTTTAACTGAACCTGTATCTTTAAGAATATATCCAAGTTAGCATTGATGGATGAGATCTCGCTATAAACAAAGATATTCACTGATAATATTATCCCATTAGATATGACAAGGTATTATCTTGTATTTACATCAAATTGAGATATAGCACTTTCAAGTATTCAATTTTAATTTTTCGATTTCCTCGGTGGAGTTCAGTCCATCGCCCACGACGATGTGATGAAATGAGGTGACATTTGTACAAAAATTTAGAGTAATAATAAAATAAAATAATTATAAATAATTTCAGTTCAGTTAAAAAATACATAACAAGATATATTTTAATTGAATTCAAATCAGAATAATATGACACGTGCTACTGAAAAATCTAATAAAATATAATTTATATTTTTTTACATCATAAACTACTAGGAAATTTAACATACTTGCGACACAGTTTTACAGAGTAAGTACTGTCAGAATTTTGATACAAAAAAGTTAATTTCGATGACACATTGCTGTTCCAGAAACTTATATTTCTATTTTGATTACTTGTCATTACTGCTATGAAAATTTTAATATCACCTATCATCATTTAAAACTGTCTGATACGCTTTCACTTTCACAATAACTTTCACACACTTCAATCGCTGGGGTGGAAACAGTTTTGCAAGATTACATCCACGGGATAATTGGATCGGGGCCGCTCATTAAACAGTTTAGCTGCGAGTTGTTGAAATCTCGATAATCTACGACATTTCAACTATCTTTTGACTATAAAGTTCTGAAGATTTATTTTACGAACTTGAAGAAACTTGCTTAATTGCTTAATTTCGTACCGTCGTTTTCTTATTTTTTTTCTCTCGCTTCTTCGTCTGCGCTGAGCCCGTAATCAGAACTAGACTTATAACTAGTTACAGAACCACAGCCAAGATTCACCATCTACTTTTGCAATTGCTTATTGTCCATGGTAATTCTTTATTAAGCTCCTCAGCTGGAAGATGGATTCACTTGGATTCAATGGATATTTTATAAACAGTTTCTTTCTATTCATCTATCTTCTATTTTTCCTTTTTCCAGTATGCGTATGACAAAATCTTATATGCTAATATTTAAATAAATTTAAGTTGAGACGGTTCTTAATAATATAAAAATCTATACCAAC
Organism: Eubasilissa regina; assembly: GCA_022840565.1. Lineage (NCBI taxonomy): Eukaryota > Metazoa > Arthropoda > Insecta > Trichoptera > Phryganeidae > Eubasilissa > Eubasilissa regina. The sequence goes on along the minus strand of JAINEB010000029.1, from coordinate 7,404,311 downwards.
GAAATACAATGGGTTATTTTTATCGCTTGGGTTATAAAATTAACAATATTGGTTTTAAATAATAAAATTTATTTATATTTAGTTTTAGGGTTCCACGTAATGTCTGAATCTATGTTATCCATGGGGCGGATGTTGTATTAAAATTTTCAATTGTATTTGATCCTAGTTTTGTCCTTTGCTACATTTAAATTGCGTAACAGTTAAAAGTTATTTTATTAAATAAAATTAATATTTATTTTACAGAGAAAGTCGTGTACATCACGGAGGTGGCAACGGCACTAGAGATTCAACTATTCGCGTCGTAATTCTCCCTAAATTTGGTAGTTTTCAACAAAAAGCTGTTCGGGATATAAAAAAAAACTTTAGTACAGAAAAATTACTCCCGCCTGGAAATTTCACAAAGTAATATAAGTACGTATGCACCTGCCTGTTGGGAATATTGTAACACCGGGGTATGGGAGTTTCAGCGTGGAATATGCAAAGTGCATTTTGCGAATTTTTAATGATCCGATACCTAAAAAGTACTTCGCACCGCTGGGGTTAAGTGCGGCTCACGGGTGAAATGTTCAAAGTGATTTTTTTTTTTTTTAATTTTATCAGTTTAAATTGTCCAATACGTATATTTACACCTCTAGAAAACTCGTGAAGTATAGATAATATAAATTTAATAAGATATCGATAGCTTAAAATTGTAATTAAATATTTCCAAGTTTATAAGTATGTTACGTACTTTAATATGAAAGATTCAATTTCAATGACAAACATTTTCCATGGCCTGTAGCTTTGTTTGATTTATTATTATATCATATATTGTCAACATCTTTTTGTTGATGTTTATGGTGAAAAATGTTTACGTTTTATTACGTTATATTTCAAAAAAATATGCGCCTAAATGTAATAAAAACATCAAACTCAATCTGAATGTAGGAAAAATAGTAGTAAGGAGATTAAAAATCTAGATATTATTTTTGAAACAGAATACACTAATTATGATATTGTGTTCAATAATATTATTATTAAATGAGTATTAGATATTTTTTATGTGGTGTTTTCTGGACTATCCACGGTAAAATACCCCAAAAACTCTAGATAGATGATTCTGAACGACCATAAAAATTTAAGTAACATTTTCAATTTTACAGATATTATCAAAATTAAAAGCATAATAAGCAATAAATAACGCTCAATTCAAACGTACATATTTTTAAAATAAATTTTTTACGGTATTTATGCCGCACGTCATTAAAAAATTGTATTTATATTATTATTAAATGTGTGAAAAAATAAAACACGTGGCGGGGTATTTAAATATTTTCTTCGCTTTCATTTCATTGTTCTAATTTATAAAACTTATTCATTATTTTATTTTAAATCATTATGTCTCCTACTTTGTCTTTAAAAAAATGCCCATTACTTATTTTGATTTTTCAGTAAAGCGCGAAATATTGTCTTTGAAAACTAGACTTAGTCTGATGCACCGTGCACCGTTAAAAAACTAATATTTCTCAATACATTTTTAAACTCTGAGGGATTTATAAAGCCGTATACCGAACGATGAAAGCAGGTTGAATTAAGAGAAAATGAGGTCAGCAAGATAAAAATGTGTGAATCCTTTCACGTAGAGTTTTTAAAAGTTTTTTTTATTTTTTATTAATTATTATTTTTTAACAAGATTTTGCCTCATTCGTACTATTATTTTTAAGCTTCGTATTTTATAATCTTTTATTTTGTTGAATTAAGTAGAATTATTCGAATCGAATCTAATGTGACTCATCCAGATGTATGACTATTCTCCGGATCTCATAGTTTGAATACTTCGCGAGGATATGCTCCAAATCTTCCACTACTTCGCACTCTAGATAAAGTGGCGTGCTTGACATATCCATTAAAAAACAATCTAACTAGAGCGTACCCTGATTCACCTATACATATTAATTATTAATATTATACATATATATATATATATATATATATATATATATATATATAGGGGCGTATAGTAGGTATTAATTTAGGTGATGCTGTTATCAGTGATATTATACAATCATATATGTAATACAATATAAGTTGTACATAGGATTATAAACTTTCGTTTAACCAACGTCTTTAGACAAAATGAATCCGACCTTACCATGTATTTATTTGTAATTTTAGAGTACTATTAATATTGTTTTTAATGTTTAAGTTTTAACATAAAATAATACCTTCTTACACATATAAAAATCAATATAAAGAATGTATGGACGTTTTTAAAAACATTTTCTATAATTAAACATGAAATTTTATTGTTTGAAAATCCTTCACGTAATAACTAAAGGAAATAATTATTTTTATTAAAGGTTAGCAAGAGAAATAGTTCTGCCAATTGCTTTTTGTTTTTCCGAAATCAAAAACAAATCCATGAGCCAAATGCAAAGAGCGATAATGAAATCAACACGTTAAAAACAGTAGGATAGTAAAATTCGCGAATCAGTAAAAGAGAAAGTAGACACTTCAATTTGTACTTTTGTAGCATAGGTAACGACTCCATACAAAACGGATCAACTGAAAGGAATTTTCAGTTCAGTAAATAGCCATTTAAATGACTTGAATAATTCACTAGCCTAAAGTCAGAACAGAATAATATGAATAGCTCGATGCGGTGAATACAAAAGAGCGCCATGGGTACAACGGTGAGTTGTAGTAGTAGTTTTTAGAACGAAGCCATTAAAGTCTCTACTGGTACACAGATGACGCTAATTGTAAAATAATGTTTCCGATTATTTTAATCAAATTATTTAATTTATATTTGTTTCTCATAATTTTTAGTAATCACAGCTTTTTTGTTAGTATGCACTGTACGCGCCTGCATATATATGATGATTCTAAAATGTTATGACTTGATGTCTATTTAGTTTACTCGCAAAAAGTAAACGTTCTAGATATCGTAAAAAAATGTTTTGAAAAATACTTTACTAATTTAAAATTGAATTAAAATATAAAATATTCAATGAAATGCGATTAGATATCGGTGCACTTGTGTAAGCAAACTATTCTATCGGTCTCAAAAATATATTTACCTTCCGAAATAGAATTTACATAGGATACCTATATTATGATTTTCCGTCTCAATACAATGTTTATAAAGGGAATGTATATTTGCATATTTGAAAAATAGTATATTTACACAGTACATCCAATGTTAAAAAGACTATTTTAAGCATTGAAATTAATATTTCCATCATACATATATTTATCACATTGAAACGGATTATGTCAACATATTAATTACATTTATTTCGATAGCTTCCACTCTAAAATTCAGTGTTTTAACCATAAATTCCGTTGCCAGAATTGTAATTATTAAAAAACTGGATGTATAAAAAAACATATATGTTTCAATGCGCTATCTTTTAATTAAATTGTAAATTGTGAATCCTCTATCATGTATAAAAAAAATAAAACAACCCTTTTCACCAAGTGTCATCTACCTTGTAAACTTCTTACATTGTTGATACGAATTAAGCGCTTTATAGAATAGATTCGGTTAGTCAAGTCTCCACTAATCGAATTGTTTTACATGAAAAATACTCGTACTTAAGTTTAGAAAGCCTAATAAAAAAAATATTTGATTTGTTCAACGAATATAGAGAGTTTAAAATTTATGAACCATAAAAATTCGCGTTGAGCCCTTGCAATTTTACGTGCCATTTCGTTTTATTTTGGTAGGACTGCTTTCGCGCTTGTTTATAAGACTCACGCCTGGCGAGTATTTAGAGTTCAATCTTTTTCACAATACAAGCGTAATTTGATAAATTATTTGAATTAATATTGAACGTGTATCTATTACACGCGTACATGTACGAGGACTGACAATTAGTTTCGCAGACTACTTTTCCTGCACATTATGTGGCAACACTGCGACACCTGTGAATTACTAGTGCAGTATTCTACCTGGAGATAATGAAACGGTTACGAGTGCGAGTGAAATGTGTCCGACCTGAATTGTTTGCGAACAAAAGCTGAATGTTACATCAGAACAATGCTCTAGCACACACAGCCACTATTGTGAGAGACTTTGTCAAAAACCGAATCGCATGTTTGAGTACCCATCCTATTCCCCTGATCTGACCTCCTTTATTTTATTTCATTCTCCAAAATCTGGTATAACATGAAGTATCATCATTGACGGTCATGAGCTGATTTGAAACGGATTACGATGGGAATTCTAAACAACTTCATGAAAAATGATTTTGAATACTACTTTCTGCAATAGAAAAAAATTGGACCTACGCATTGCCGTAGAGGGAGATTATTTTGAAGGTGTTTCAGATAATGAATACGTATGTTTTATAATTGTAATTTTTTTCTACTAACAATTAATACTGACAATTAAGTCAGTCTTGTCGGGTGATATGTACTTATCGGTATTTGTTTGTTTTATCCTTTCTACACGGGGACACTAAAAAGAGGAATTCCCCTAGATTGATTTATTATTTGAGGTCTTTCAAATTTACCTTTTTCCAGAGTGCTTGTCCGGTTATTGAACGTTAGCGATCATTTTGACGTATTTGTGGTCTAGTGGCCTAGTGGTCGGAGATTCAACCCTCGTTCCAAGAGGCCATCAAGTTAGTCCTCTTTTCGTAGCACAAGCATTTAGATTAGTTTGAAAAAAAGTAAGAATATAGATATGACACGTATTCCGTGTTCGCATCTCTATTTAAAAATATATGTATACAAATTGCGTTAGATGGACTGTGAATTTCTCGAACCATTACCTTTTTCTCTAAGGCAATGGTTTAATACAGGTTATGGTACTATTCTGTATGTCTCAAGATATGGCCAAAATATTACAATTTCATCCCCTGAAAACTTTTTTTATATATTTCATTAATATTTTTTGATCGTATAAAAAATGCATTACCTCAATTTTCTTTGCTTATATTGGCCGGTGGTAGTAAGCATGTCTACGATTCCGGGACCCCTTGATAACAAAAAAGGCGTTTGTGGTAATGTAGATTACCGCATTACCGACATCAAGCGCAGGGAAATTTCAAATTTCAAACCCTCGGTGTGACAACTAATAAATGTGCAAACTTTTTGCAGCATTTTGTCCTCGGTGAACCTCATCAACGCTGACGGCAGCATTACTGGAAACGGAATGACCCATTTCAACTGAAATGGCGTAATTAAACTTCGTGCCTTCTTTGGAAATATGGGAAAAATTTTGGAAAATTAGGGTGAAGTTGCCGTGACATATTTTACCGGATGATTTTAAAATCGTTTTGGTTATTTAGGTAAGCTGGGTCACTTTACTCCGTAAAGTTAAGTTCAAAGGTTAACATATAATTCATTTTTAAGATTTTAAAAGTTCATTCGATCATTAATATTTAGTTTCATTTTAATTTTATGTGCCAAACTATGCTCTTGATTAGTTTATGGAATAGATTGGGGCAGTTCTACAAAAAAAATGTTTAATGAGGTGAAAAACTTTAACATATGTCTAAAATTAAAAAAACTAATAATGAAAGTAATTCCAAACACCTCGCATCAGCAACTATGACAGAATGATTAAGGCATCTGATTAAAAATCAGATCCGATCAGATCAGACTGCCAGTTATTTTAATTTTGTATTGACTGTAGGTATATTTATCCAAGACATGTGCCGCTTTATTTACAATAAAAGCCTGGCCGTAAGACCTCTGTATACAGCCAAGTCGATCAAGGTAGTGCACGAGTGTTGTGTCATTACCGGAATGGTAGATTACGTATTGAAATCATTTTAATAAAATGTCCATTAGGTAATTGTTTGTTGATTAAATTAAATTGAACTGCGGTAGATGATTTCAATATTGAAAAATAGGAGACATGACAGTCATTGATTTCTGCTAGTTTGACTTTTTTTAATATTCAAGTAGTTAGGCCAGCCGCCATTAAAACATACATTGGTCAGAGGTTTAATCCCACTATCGAGTCATTTGTGATGGTCATATTTTTACAGCAGGAAAGCGTGCTTTCGTTTTAAAATGGTAAAAACATTTGCCAACACTCGTGTCATTTTATGAATAAAAAAATGTTTATCGGAAGCTTTCGAGGAAAATGTGTCACGAAATTGCGTTAAAAAGTCCAAAAAAACATTTCGAAAATATACAATTTTTGAAAAATGTGTTTATTTTCACCATATTTTATTTTTAAAACCATCTGAAATGAACTGAAAAATATTCTGTATGCGAGATGAAAATTAAACAAAAAAACATGTTCTATGCAGGAGTGGTATAATACGTATATCTGAAACGCGTATCGCGTTTTTTTTTATGAATAAAAAATTAATTTCTTTATTGAAAATAATTTAGGATAATTAAAGATGACTAAAATACGTACAATTTAATATAAAAATCGCTTTAAACAACGCTATTTTACATCTCCCTATCGGAAAATATCCCTCTTTAAATTCTTTTTTTTATAATTTAAATCTATGAATACAAATTAGTTTTTTCTAGCGTTCGGTATTTTTTTTTTAATTATAAAATTATTGCACGATCTAAAGAAAATTTTCATTTCAAACATAAATCTCCCATGCTTATTTCAAAGTTGAATTTAAATTTGTGTAATCACCTGCTTACATTGCAATATTATACCAAACGACCAACAATTATTCACATCGTGTTAGCATAAAATACGGTATTTTATCGTGATTGAAAATGAAATGGAAAACTGGTATCATATCGTGACCTTGGAACAACAAGGTATCATTTGACATTTAAAAATTTGACAATAATTTTCTCTTTAAAACTGTGTAACAAACAAAGATAAAGATAAAAAGAAAACAAAGTCATATTTTAGTATCGCCTGTAATATTATTTTAGATTTAGTATTGATTTGAATACAAATAAAACAGTGAGTTATATAATTTATATTTATTTATCATGTGCAGGGTGAATATTATGTTCCAGGCCAATGTTATTTTTGAATAACTAAGAAATAAAGCATAATTTTTTAATTTGGTTCTTATTTATCGAATATTTTATTTATTACAATTGTGTATGGTATATGATATCGGCCAAGTGACTGCCTCTGGTTGCGGCGGCACAAATGCGTGCTCTTTTAACCATATTTTTCATAAAATTCTCGCAACTTCGCGTATTATTTCAGCAACTTCTTTTCTAATATTGTCCTGTAGCATTGTAGGAATTATTGTTGGCTTATTGATAAAGACCTTTCCTTTCAAGTACCCTCACAGAAAATAGTCAGAGACATCAAACCATGTGATCGGGGAGGCCAGTCAATATCATCACTTTTTGTCATTATGCGGCCGGGAAAAATTTCAAGCGTAGCTCGGGTTGTGTGTGAGGTGGCAATGTGGTGTTGCAAGCCATCAAAAAGTTTTGCAGTAACGCGAACGCTATCGTTTATTTCATTGCCATTATTATTTAGATAAAATGTTTTAATGACTTTAATACGATGTTATAATAAATTGTATTTAACTACTCTCTACGATAATCAAATGCGAACTGATAAATATTTTTCAAACCAAAATGGTAGCCAAACAAAATTGGCCTGGAACATAATATTCATCATGTATGAGACATTTATACAATTAATGTTAAACAGTGTCTCACTGGAAAAATCTGTATTGAGACAGGCATAGTTTACAAGAAAGTGTACAAGGAGAATGAACTAATAGTTACCTCCAATACATAAGTTAAGATAAGGTGTATATATATATAGCAATTACAAGGTAGATATATAATATATGTATTATTTTTAAGAAATTTACAACAATATACATCCTAAAATAATCAATACTAGCATGCCCGCACAGCTACCGCACGGTAGCAGACGTATCCTGCAGAGACGCAGTACTCTGTTTTCAATCTCACCCAACAAAAAAAAAAAAACACTTTTCTCGGTATCTCAGAATTGGAAGAAACAGAGCCGACGTACATAGCCAACAACCTAAGGTGTGGTGGAGAAATTGTGCAGGAGCTACACAGACTCACCCCGCGCACCTAAAAAAAATACCACTTTTCTCGGTATCCCAGAATTGTAAAAAATAGACCCGACGTATACAACTAACAACCCAAAAGGGTCAAAGGCCTGATGATCTTTGAGAAGCGTTAGGTTAGATTACTAACCACGTAAAAAAAAACACCACTATTCTCGGCATCCTAAAATTGTAAAAAACAGAGCTGACATATACAACCATCAACCCATCTCTCCAGGTTTTAATAAAAACAAACATTTTGTTAATACTCATTGATAAAACCATGAAAAGTGATTTGACAGGAAAAGAAGAAGAAAAATAAAGGAAAAGAATAATAATCCATCACTCATCGAGCTTGTATGAGAAGATGTATGAATGTGGTTGAGGCGAGAATTATGTGTCAGGACAGAAGAGTGTGGCGCTCTATCCTCTCTGTCTACCCCGGAAACGGCGTGATGGTAAGTAAGTTACAGGTTTATCTATCACCAGAACTGTTCAATCTAAATATTGAATAACAGACGCGTAAAAGAACAAACTCCTTCGACCGGTCTGTAGTAAGACGGGCGTATTTAAGTCACGTGTACAACTGCGAAATAATAATTAATTCAATTACGCTTTTAAAAAATCATCATTGTGTCGTTCTAGACAAAACCTATAAAAATCCAAAAAAACGTACAGAAAATTTTTCTAAGTATAATGTATGATTTTACCTTAATTAACCAAATTCCGGAGTGAAATCATCAATTTTATCTTGTGCGGGAAAATATAAAATATCTATGACTATTGTAAGCTGTGAAATCTGAATCTCGATACATGACATAAAAAACGCGCGAAAATCAACAGCTGTTTATTACAATGCCGAGTCGAAATAAAGTCATACATTTGAAACGTCAAAAAAAAAATTGCGCGAAAATTACGCACTGCAATAATGACAGGTAAAACAGCTGTTTATTTAATTTTCAGGCAGCCATGTATGAAATGTAACCAATGAGGGTATTGACCAATTACAGCCCACGGTTGCTGCTTGAAAATATGAAGTGTTGCGTTTATTAAGAAAAAATATCAAGCATTTTCTTCAATTCATTTGTATGTAGGTAGGTACGTCGATTTTTCAAATAAAAATTACGCGTTTTTTAGATTTTAAAGGCGAATTTTAAACGATAGAAGCTTACAAATACGAAAATAAATTATATTCCATTGTGATGTATGCACAGATGTAATAAAATTATATTTTGGTCGTAAACTCGCAGAGAAAAGCTCAAAAACACGAAATTTCACTTAATCAAGCTTCACAAATAAATTAGAAGAAGAAGTTTTTTTTTTAAAGTGTGCAACGATACTACTCATCGGTGGCAATTGCCAAAAAATATTAAAATGATTTTAGCTCTTAAACTCGCAGAGTTATAAGCGAATGAAAAAAAAGTTAGGCTAATTAAAAAGTTAAATTTTCCAAAAATCACCAAACTAAAAGAGTTGTAACAAATAGAGGAGAAGAAGAAGAATGAAAAGAAAAAAATGTAAAGACTCAGTCAACCTTCGGACGTCTGGGAAAAATATCAGAATGCGGATAGAACGCCTAATAAGCGAGATATTAACCAAAACGTGTGTGACAAAAACGGTTACATATAAACATATAAACATCGCGAAATAGGGTCTATTATATTTATTAAGTTTTTTGTTCAGTATATTGTAAAAACATGTTTGCCTTACTATTTATTTTAAATATTAATCGATTATTGGCTCAAACGGTATGTATGGCGACATCTCTGTAAAATAAGTTGTACTAAAAAAATCTTATACTTAAAAAAAATTGTTTACATAAAAAAAAAAAACATTTAAAATATTCCTCACCCTTTTGTGGAAAATAAATTATATTTATTAGAAAAATATTAATAGTAGAAAATCTCATAATCTGTAAACATATTTTCCTTACCAAAATTATTTAATATATTTTTTTTTCTGAAACGGGATGTTTAGTGACATCTCTGTAAAATAAGTTGTACTAAAAAAATCTAATACTTAAAAAAATTGTTTACATAAAAAAAAAACATTTAAAATATTCTTCACCCTTTTGTGGAAAATAAATTATATTTATTAGAAAAATATTAATAGTAGAAAATCTCATAATCTGTAAACATATTTTCCATACCAAAATTATTTAATATATTTATTTTTCTGATCCGGCGTGTTTAGTGACATCTGTTGTCAAATTTGTAAAAAATGCATATGGATACGCGGCAAATTAATTATTAAATTTCGTTTATTATCTATAACATTTATTAATATTCTGAAAAGGCTATAAGATGCCATAAATTAAAAAAAGTAGTCTGTAAATAAAATAAATACATTTCTACCAAAAAATCGTTTTATTCGGCGGTAAAGATAATAATAAAGATAGAGAAAATGGACATGTCAAAAAATGTCAATGTACATATTTAAATAAAAATACTCTTTTTAATTCGGATTCGTCACATATTTCGCTTCAAGGTGGTCGAATGAACCGTTACCTGTATTATTACAATATTTATTTAATAAGCTCAATGTTACATAGAGTGTAGAAATAATTTTCAAATGTTTCATTTCTCACGTGAAAATGGACATTTTTACATGGACATGATATAATATTTAAACATTATTTATTAAAAATACTATTTTTAATTCGTATCGGGTATATATTATCCTTCAGGGTGCATGGACGCGAAGATACCTCCATGAATATGATCTTTTTAATAGACTGCTTCATACCGAATAGTGTACAGAGAACGTTTTCAAATCAAAAAATGTACATTTTCCCATGTGAAAATCGACATTTTTCATAAATCGCAAAGTTTGTCACTGTTTCGCCTGTCAAATATGGAAAAAACCGCATTCATTTGTTTTCTCCGGCGGTCGTGAGATTTCACTTTTCCGGGGTTATTTGTATCAGTTTTTTCGCATTTTCGGCGCATCTAGGTAGGTCCGTACGTTTTTCAAAAAAAAAAATACGCGTTTTTTAGATTTTTAAGGTGAATTTTAAACGATAGAAGCTTACAAATACGAAAATAAATTATATTCCATTGTGATGTATGCACAGATGTAATAAAATTATATTTTGGTCGTAAACTCGCAGCGAAAAGCTCAAAAACACGAAATTTTACTTAATCAAGCTTCACAAATAAATTAGAAGAAGAAGATTATTTTTTAAAGTGTGCAACGATACTACTCATCGGTGGCAATTGCTAAAAAATATTAAAATGATTTTAGCTCTTAAACTCGCAAACTTATAAGCGAATGAAAAAAAAGTTAGGCTAAATAAAAAGTTAAATTTTCCAAAAATCACCAAACTAAAAGAGTTGTAACAAATAGAGGAGAAGAAGAAGAATGAAAAGAAAAAGATGTAAAGACTCAGTCAACCTTCGGACGTCTGGGAAAAATATCAGAATGCGGATAGAACGCCTAATAAGCGAGATATTAACCAAAACGTGTGTGACAAAATCGGTTACATATAAACATATAAACATATAAACATCGCGAAATAGGGCCTATAACTTTAATATATATGACTAGCTTACCCGCACAGCTGCCGCCCGGCAGCAGACGTATCAGAGACGCAGTACTCTGTTGTCAATTTTCAGAAGAAAAAAAAAATCTTAACACACTTAATAAAACTATAAAAAGTGTTTTGATAGGAAAATAAGAAGAATAAGAAGGAATAATTCATGTTTTTAAATACATTACGTATTCACCTACTTGTAGAATTTTTCAAAATTAAAATCGTACAAAAACTAACCAATATAATCAAGTGTTGTGGCACCAGAAATAGAAGACGTCCGTGGAAGACTTGGCACGATCAGGTAAACCAGTTAACGGAGGATGGTTCTGTTCGAAGGCTCAACAATCAGCGAGCTTGTATGAGAAGATGTATGAATGTAAGTGAGGCGAGAATTGTGTGTCAAGACAGAAGAGTATGGCGCTCTATCCTCTCTGCCTACCCCCGCGGAGAAACGGCGTTATGGTAATTAATAATAAGATAAATAAGTATCGAACGTCTAAAAACAATATTCATACTATTTTGAATTTAAAAATAATAATAGACATACTCATACATAATAATAATAGAGAAAATTAAGTAAATTAAAAAAAAATCGCACTTAAACTAACCAATATAATAAAAAAAAGTGTTCATATAAATACAATAATAGAGCTATAATAATATATAAACTCCTGTTGTATACTAAAACTAACGCCAATGCTATTTCGATTGCAGTCAACCAGGCGTCTCTTTAATATATACACATATCTCTTTAATTCAAATTATTAGCTGTGCGTTACACCAATTGCCAACTCTCAGGCATATTATACTTATATCCAACACGATATGTTTAATAAGACTTGAATGACGCAAAACACTCTTTTCAAAATATTCATACTAATTTGAATTTAAAAATAATAATAGGCAGCATTCCAATTATCTGCACTGTGCGGCGTACTATCCTCTACGACGTTTGTGAAAATCAAAGAAGAAGGTGGTAATTTAAACGATGATAATGACGGATTAACCGGTGTCGGATTAACCGGTGTCGGATTAACCGGTGACGGATTAACCGGTGTCGGATTAACCGACGTCGGATTAACCGGTGTCGGATTAACCGGTGTCGGATTAACCGGTGTCGGATTAACCATTGTCGAATTAACCGGTGTCGGATTAACCATTGTCGAATTAACCGGTGTCGGATTAACCGGTGTCGGTTTAACCGGTGTCGGATTAACCATTGTCGAATTAACCGGTGTCGGATTAACCGGTGTCGGATTAACCGGTGTCGGATTAACCATTGTCGAATTAACCGGTGTCGGATTAACCGGTGTCGGATTAACAGGTGACGGATTAACCGGTGTCGGTTTAACCGGTGTCGGATTAACCGGTGTCGGATTAACCATTGTCGAATTAACCGGTGACGGATTAACCGGTGTCGAATTAACCGGTGACGGATTAACCGGTGTCCGATCAACCGACGTCGGATTAACCGGTGTCGGATTAACCGGTGTCGGTTTAACCGGTGTCGGATTAACCATTGTCGAATTAACCGGTGTCGGATTAACCGGTGTCGGATTAACCGGTGTCGGATTAACCGGTGTCGGATTAACCGGTGTCGGATTAACCGGTGTCGGATTAACCATTGTCGAATTAACCGGTGTCGGATTAACCATTGTCGAATTAACCGGTGTCGGATTAACCGGTGTCGGATTAACCGGTGTCGGATTAACCGGTGTCGGTTTAACCGGTGTCGGATTAACCATTGTCGAATTAACCGGTGTCGGATTAACCGGTGTCGGATTAACCGGTGTCGGATTAACCATTGTCGAATTAACCATTGTCGAATTAACCGGTGACGGATTAACCGGTGACGGATTAACCGGTGTCCGATCAACCGACGTCGGATTAACCGGTGTCGGATTAACCGGTGTCGGTTTAACCGGTGTCGGATTAACCATTGTCGAATTAACCGGTGTCGGATTAACCGGTGTCTGATTAACCATTGTCGAATTAACCGGTGACGGATTAACCGGTGTCGGATTAACCGATGTCGGATTAACCACGGTCAGATTAACCTGGATCGGATTAACCAGAATCAGATTAACCGGGTTCGGAATAACCGGGGTGCCACAGTTTGTATTTATACTTTTGTTATAAATAATATTTTTGTTAAAAATAATATTTTTAATCATCAATATATTTAATAAAACCATAAAGTGTGTTTAAATAATAAATTAATTTTTATTAAATAAATTAATATAAATTTAGCTATCAATAGCATTTAAAAAAATTAAAATCGCACTTAACGCACCTATAATACCAATTTTTAATTTTTTTTTATATGAAACAGCTGTTATCAATAATATAATTAGCGGCCATCTTGCATGAATATTATTATAACCAATGCATGAATATTACTATATCTTTAAACCAATCAATGCCTTCCGCCAATAAACGGCCAGGGTTATGGACGAATCGGATCACTCGTCCAATGAACGGCACTGAAAATACCACTCTTATCGATAAAAGTTTAAAAAACATATTTTTACAAAACATTGGCCGGCCATAAAAAAAAACATCGCGAAAAAATTTCAATTTTAAAATGGACTTTCTTATTCTTAAGAAATTTCAACGTATTTCAACGACTTTTCAAGCGCTGTATTTCAAAAAAATGTTTACATAAAAAAAAACATTTAAAATTAATTCATAAATATTTTATTTATTTTGTGGAAGACTTGGCACGATCAGGTAAACCAGTTAACGGAGGATGGTTCTGTTAGAAGCCTCGACAATCGGTTAGCTTGTATGAGAAGATGTATGAATGTAAATGAGACGAAAATTGTGTGTCAGGAGAGAAGAGTATGGCGCTCTATCCTCTCTGCCTATCTTTGCGGGGAAACGGCATGATGGTAAGTAAGTAAGTAAGTAAGAAGTTGATACTGTTGGATTAATCGAGTGTTTATGACTCCTGAAATAGAGGACGTCTGTGGAAGACTTGGCACGATCAGGTAAACCAGTTAACGGAGGATGGTTCTGTTAGAAGCCTCGACAATCGGTTAGCTTGTATGAGAATATGTATGAGTGTGAATGAGGCGAAAATTTTGTGTCAGGACAGAAGAGTATGGCGCTCTATCCTCTCTGCCTACCCCTGCGGAGAAACGGCGTGATGGTAAGTAAGTAAGTGTTGTTGGCACCTGAAATAGAGGACGTCCGTAGAAGACTTGGCACGATCAGGTAAACCAGTTAACGGAGGATGGTTCCGTTAGAAGCCTCGACAATCGGCGATGCTTCTAACGGCAAGCATAGCCAGCATAGCCGGCAACCCAAGAGAAAAAATACAATTTTTCTCGGTATAATTCTTTTCCGTAAAAAAATTAATTAACTCTAAAAAATAATTAAAATCATCAATACATTTAGTAGTGTGTTTAAATAATAAATTAATTTTTATTAAATAAATTAATATAAATTTAGCTATCAATAGCATTTAAAAATATTAAAATCGCTCTTAAACTAACTAATATATTCAAAAAACCTATAATACCAATTCCACATATTACTGCCCTCTATCGAATTCATTTCGTAAGTCAAAACGTCAGCATGGCCGTCTTGACACAACTGTCAAACTATATTTTAGGTTAAAAAAATTTGACATAAACAGCTGTTATCAATAATATAATTAGCGCCCATTTTGCATGAACATTAATCTAACCAATGCATGAATATTACTATATCTTTAGACCAATAAATGCCTTCCGCCAATAAACGGCCAGGGTTATGGACGAATCAGATCACTCGTCCAATGGAAGAGGTTACAGTGCGGACCAATGAAACGGATTGTCCAATCAGGTTAATTTGCGGCCTTAGGTTATGGCCATAGATTAGAGAAAAAATTCTAGAATCGATATTTTGGGGGTCTGTTGTTTTAATAATTTTACAATTTTAGGTACTCGGAAAAAATTTTCACATTTTTTTTCTCGTTTTTTACTTATAAAAGACGTCGGTTAAATTATAGGAGTTTGTTATCTTTGAAATAAATTCTGGAGCGTCTCGATCTATCTCCTAAAATATAAAAATAATTAATTCGTCGTAAGGTTACGGAGAAAACGTGAAAAAAATGAAATTCACCTTTTCGAGTTTTGCGAAAAAACTAAAAGCGGGAAAAATTTAAAAAGTACGCCCGGCGATGCGGTCGGCCGCGGGCCATCGCCCGAATATTTAAAAATAATTATCGCTTTTAAACTCGCAGAGTTGTGAGCGAAAATGTAAAAGTTAGGCTAAATAAAAATATAAAATAGCTAGAATTTGGCCAAACCGAAACGGTCGCGATAAATCGAGGAGCGGCGGTGGAGAAAAAGTGTCTATGGCGAAAAGTTTACGTCGGCCTTCGGCCGTCTGGCAAAAATAAAAAATACCCAGATATCTGGCGGGAAAGCCCCTAAAAAGCGATCGCGCGGTGTGACTACCTAGCCGTTTGTGACATATAAACAACACGAAATAGGGCCTATAACTTTAATATATATGACTAGCTTACCCGCACAGCTGCCGCCCGGCAGCAGACGTATCAGAGACGCAGTACTCTGTTGTCAATTTTCAGAAGAAAAAAAAAATCTTAACACACTTAATAAAACTATAAAAAGTGTTTTGATAGGAAAATAAGAAGAATAAGAAGGAATAATTCATGTTTTTAAATACATTACGTATTCACCTACTTGTAGAATTTTTCAAAATTAAAATCGTACAAAAACTAACCAATATAATCAAGTGTTGTGGCACCAGAAATAGAAGACGTCCGTGGAAGACTTGGCACGATCAGGTAAACCAGTTAACGGAGGATGGTTCTGTTCGAAGGCTCAACAATCAGCGAGCTTGTATGAGAAGATGTATGAATGTAAGTGAGGCGAGAATTGTGTGTCAAGACAGAAGAGTATGGCGCTCTATCCTCTCTGCCTACCCCCGCGGAGAAACGGCGTTATGGTAATTAATAATAAGATAAATAAGTATCGAACGTCTAAAAACAATATTCATACTATTTTGAATTTAAAAATAATAATAGACATACTCATACATAATAATAATAGAGAAAATTAAGTAAATTAAAAAAAAATCGCACTTAAACTAACCAATATAATAAAAAAAAGTGTTCATATAAATACAATAATAGAGCTATAATAATATATAAACTCCTGTTGTATACTAAAACTAACGCCAATGCTATTTCGATTGCAGTCAACCAGGCGTCTCTTTAATATATACACATATCTCTTTAATTCAAATTATTAGCTGTGCGTTACACCAATTGCCAACTCTCAGGCATATTATACTTATATCCAACACGATATGTTTAATAAGACTTGAATGACGCAAAACACTCTTTTCAAAATATTCATACTAATTTGAATTTAAAAATAATAATAGGCAGCATTCCAATTATCTGCACTGTGCGGCGTACTATCCTCTACGACGTTTGTGAAAATCAAAGAAGAAGGTGGTAATTTAAACGATGATAATGACGGATTAACCGGTGTCGGATTAACCGGTGTCGGATTAACCGGTGTCGGATTAACCGATGTCAGATTAACCGGTGTGAATTAACCGGTGTCAGATTAACCGGTGTCGGATTAAACGTTGTCGAATTAACCGGTGACGGATTAACCGGTGTCGGATTAACCGATGTCGGATTAACCACGGTCAGATTAACCTGGATCGGATAAACCAGAATCAGATTAACCGGGTTCGGAATAACTGGGGTGCCACAGTTTGTATTTATACTTTTGTTAAAAATAATACTTTTGGACCATAGTACTTATTTAAAGTTACATAAACACCAGGTTGTCGATTAATAATTTAAGTTTTATTTCATTTAAATGAAACTGATAATCACTATCAAACTGATAAAAAGCAAATGCAAACGAACAATGTTGTTATAATTAAGTAAAAATATATAATCATATTAAAAATAATATTATATATAATTAATTACAATGCGAACGGAACTAATGTTATGGTAAAGTACCTACTACATATACTTATTAATTTACTCGTAATTGTTTTAAATTGTTACTTGTTTACGTTAAGTTTCATAAAAAAATCGTTTTACAATACTTGGACGCCATAATTAAATAGTATTTGTAAAATACCGAGATAGAAGCAAAGTGATGATGGCTTACAAATTGGATAACTAATATAAATGATTATTTAAAATAAAATATAATAACGTATGTAATATAATAATGTATATTTAAATAATTAATCTTCAAACTCTTATTGTTCTATTTA
Source organism: Eubasilissa regina (assembly GCA_022840565.1). Taxonomy (NCBI): domain Eukaryota; kingdom Metazoa; phylum Arthropoda; class Insecta; order Trichoptera; family Phryganeidae; genus Eubasilissa; species Eubasilissa regina. Next base: position 7,386,557 of record JAINEB010000029.1, on the reverse strand, counting down.
GATATTTTAATGTTATTCGTATTAGTATCCACAGTAATGAATACTTTCCTCCTAAACAGCGCATATTGCCATCTTTCGTTGTTTTTTGGAAGTTGAAATTAAGCCTTACCAAATATTTTTAACATAAAAAGATCGATTGAAAAAGTATTTTTTTAATGTACGAAAATTTTGCCAATCCATTTCGTTTTAATATTTGACAGAAATTCACAGTCCGGATTATGCTCTAACATAGTTTGTTATAAAGAAAAAATGTATTTTTATGTCTATTCTAAAATTGACATAAAATTTTTATTCATTCCATGTCGTTAAATAATATTAATACATAATTAAACAAAACTAATGCTTATAATTATATTTTACTGCATGGTGTCCTAGCATAAATTCCTGTTGTATACTAAAACTAACGCCAATGCTATTTCAATTGCAGTCAACCAGGCGTCTCTTTAATATATACACATATCTCTTTAATTCAAATTATTAGCTGCGCGTTACACCATTTGCCAACCAAAAGGCATATTATATTTATATCCAACACGATATGTTTAATAAGACTTGAATGACGCAAAACACTCTTTTCAGAATATTCATACTATTTTGAATTTAAAAATAATAATAGGCAGCATTCCAATTATCTGCACTATGCGGCGTACTATCCTCTACGTCGTTTGTGAAAATCAAAGAAGGTGGCGATTTAAACGATGATGATGATGATGATGATGATGTTGATTTTTATCGTGTAAATAGATAAAAAATATAATTATTGAACCTAATTTATTAAAGAATAAGACGACTATTAACTATTTATCTAAAGCTACATTTCTTTTAACATTATTTTTAAAAACATATAATTTATTGTAAAAATTCATTAATTGTTGTTCGTCGTTTGAATATATTAATCCCTGAATGTAATCCTCAAATTCATAGTGTTTTTCAAAGTTTATTGCCTCTCTCTGCCTATCCTTGCGGGGAAACGGCGTGATGGTAAGTAAGTAAGTAAGCAGTTGATACTGTTGGATTAATCGAGTGTTTATGACACCTGAAATAGAGGACGTCCGTGGAAGACTTGGCACGATCAGGTAAACCAGTTAACGGAGGATGGTTCTGTTAGAAGCCTCGACAATCGGTTAGCTCGTATAAGAAGATGTATGAGTGTGAATGAAGCGAGAATTTTGTGTCAGGATAGAAGAGTATGGCGCTCTATCCTTCTGCCTACCTCCGCGGGGAAACGGCGTGATGGTAAATAAGTAAGCAGTTTATATTAATTTACTATGAAAATTAGATTAATAAAAATTAAAATTACACCTTAATTAACCAATATAATAAAAAAAAAACAGTGTTCATATAAATACATTAATCGAGCTATAATAATATATAAATTCCTGTTGTATACTAAAACTAACGCCAATGCTATTTCAATTGCAGTCAACCAGGCGTCTCTTTAATATATACACATATCTCTTTAATTCAAATTATTAACTGCGCGTTACACCATTTGCCAACCAAAAGGCATATTATATTTATATCCAACACGATATGTTTAATAAGACTTGAATGACGCAAAACACTCTTTTCAGAATATTCATACTATTTTGAATTTAAAAATAATAATAGGCAGCATTCCAATTATCTGCACTGTGCGGCGCACTATCCTCTACGTCGTTTGTGAAAATCAAAGAAGAAGGTGTTACTAAATGGCACTCTTATCGATAAAAGTTTAAAAAACAAAAAAAACATCGCGAAAAATTTCAATTTGTAAATGAAATTTTTTATCCGTATTAAATTTCTATATATTTAAAACGCATCTCGCGTTCTTCACTTAAAAAAATTGTTTACATAAAAAAAAAAACATTTAAAATTCATAAATATTTTATCGTGTATTTTTTAACATTAAAAAATATTCTCCACCTTTTTGAGGAAACTAAATTATATTTATTAAGAAATATTAACGGTAGAGAATCTGCAAACAAACGGTATGTATGGCGACATCTCTATAAAATAAGTTGTACTAAAAAAATCTTATACTTAAAAAAAATTGTTTACATAAAAAAAAAAAACATTTAAAATATTCCTCACCCTTTTGTGGAAAATAAATTATATTTATTAGAAAAATATTAATAGTAGAAAATCTCATAATCTGTAAACATATTTTCCTTACCAAAATTATTTAATATATTTTTTTTTCTGAAAAAAGGCATGGTTAGTGACATCTGTTGTCAAATTTGTAAAAAATGCACGCGGCAAATTAATTATTAAATTTCGTTTATTATCTATAACATTTATTAATATTCTGAAAAGGCTATAAGATGCCGTAAATTTAAAAAAGTAATTTTCTTTAATAAAATAAATACATTTCTACCGAAAAATCGTTTTATTCGGCGGTAAAGATAACCTAGAAAAAAATGCAACATATCAAAAAATGTCAATGTACATATTTAAATAAAAATACTCTTTTTAATTCGGATTCGTCACATATTTCGCTTCAAGGTGGTCGAATGAACCGTTACCTGTATTATTTCAATATTTATTTAATAAGCCTAATGTACAATAGAGTGTAGAGACAATTTTCAAATGTTTCATTTCTTCACGTGAAAATTGACATTTTTGATAAAAATGAAATAAAAAACATTTAAAATATTCCTCACCCTTTTGTGGAAAATAAATTATATTTATTAGAAAAATATTAATAGTAGAAAATCTCATAATCTGTAAACATATTTTCCATACCAAAATTATGTAATATATTTATTTTTCTGAAACCGTATGTATAGCGACATCTGTATGTCAAATTTGTAAAAAATGCGCACAAATTAATTATTAAATTTCATTTAAAACATTTATTAATTAAAATGTCGTAAAATGTCAATGTACATATTTAAATAAAAATACTCTTTTTAATTCGGATTCGTCACATATTTCGCCTCAAGGTGGTCGAATGAACCGTTACCTGTATTATTACAATATTTATTTAATAAGCTCAATGTTACATAGAGTGTAGAAATAATTTTCAAATGTTTCATTTCTCACGTGAAAATGGACATTTTTACATGGACATGATATAATATTTAAACATTATTTATTAAAAATACTATTTTTAATTCGTATCGGGTATATATTATCCTTCAGGGAGCATAAACGCAAAGATTTTTACATAAATAAGGGGTTTTCTCATGTACCGCTAGTACCGAATAGTGTATAGAGACGCTTTTCTAATAAAAAAATGTACATTTTTTCATGTGAAAATCGACATTTTTTATAAATCGCAAAGTTTGTCAATGTTTCGCTGTCATTCTGGAAAAAACCGTGTTTCATTTGTTTTGCGCGGCCGGGAGATTTCAGTTAACGGGGCATAAAGTGTCAGTTTTTTCGCATTTTCGGCGCATCTAGGTAGGTCCGTGCGTTTTTCAAAAAAAAAAAAAAGTTTTTTTACATTTTAAAGATCCAAATGAAGAGATGGGAGTCTGCATACTCGCTAATAAATTCCGGGCGATCGTTTCCCGCAAATTGAGTGGTAAAAAAAAAATATATCTCTCCGAGCGGCGGAGGAAAAGTGAAAAAAACGAAATTCACTTTTTCGAGTTTTGCGAAAAAACTAAAAGCGGGAAAAATTTATAAAGTACGCCCGGCGATGCGGTCGGCCGCGGGCCGTCGCCGAAATGTATAAAAATAATTTTGGCTCTCAAAATGGCGGAGCGGCGAGCGAAAACGCGCGATTTAGGCTAAATAAAAATGAAAAACAGCTAGAAATCGGCCGAACGGAAACGGTCGCCGTAAATCGAGGAGTGGCGGTAGACGAAAAGTGTCTATGGCGAAAAGTTTACGTCGGCCTTCGGCCGTCTGGCAAAAAAAAAAAATTTCCAAATATCTGGCGGGAAAGCCCCTAAAAAGCGATCGCGCGGTGTGACGGAGTTGGCCGCGTGATTTTTTGCAAACACCACGAAATAGGGCTTATAACTTTAATATATATGATGATGTTTGGGTGAGTGCACCAATACTAGTTCTATTATTGCGAATTTAAGTTATAATTATATTTTTATGTTTACGGGATAACTTATTTGGGTTAAATTTGCATCTAATATACCCAAAATATGTCAGTTTAATTTATTTACTATTTTAAATTATGTAGCGTTATTTTTAATTTGTAATTTTTTTGTTAACATTATTATTCAGCGACATTTTTGTGAAAGATTCAACTCACAGGCGATAAACCAAACTTCGGAGAAGAAATCGAAAAATGTATATTTTAAAAATTTGGAGCTCCATATCTCAGTTTGATGTTAAATATCAGATGATACCTCATCATTGCAAGGGTACGATATATGTACACAACATCGCCACAGTAACATTATGTATTTAAGAATCGAACGATTGTGTCACAAATCGACGAACAAAAATAGGCCAACAATTCGTGTTACGGGTCCCACATTCAATATTTGTGGATTGCAATAACAGTATAATATATTAGTCCAGACAGTGGGGACGGACTAACTGTTACTATTATTACAAGAGACGATACTGTGCGAACTCTAGACTGGAATTTTCTGACTATTAAGTACAATTATCGCTGATAATAGCGAGCTCTAGGCAGGTTGATAGCTGTTGGTCATTGCTGTATTTAATACAATTATTGTTCACAGTAATGACATTTCTCTAGTGTTTGTACAGAAACAGCAGCCAGGCTGCTCAGCATATTATATTATATTGCAGTTGTGAATTTACAATACCCAGCCTTCAATGTATTCCTTCGGTTTTAAATGTTGATAGCGATCAACAAATGTTGTTCTGTTCTGTTGTTCTTCAACCATAATGTTATCTTTCTTCCGAGGTTCCAACTTTCAGTAATCTTTGCAGGAGCATTATGAGATTCTCTGGATATCGCATTACATGTACGAGATATTTAAGTTTTCTGATTTTTATTGTTTTAAATGCCGTATTATATCGATTATAATTGTTTCCTATTTTGGTTGTCTATATTCGTGGTCGCTGTCAATTTACTTACTATACTTTCCATAGACGATCCTTGAAACCCACTTCCAGTGACCTAGTGGCCGCCGCAGCCTCTGCTGCATAATTGGCGTACATCCGTCGCTCAGTGACAGTTGAACGCGAATATTTTTGAATAAAATTGTGCCCCTAATTTTTTAATAATATATTCTCAAAAACAATTCACCAAGATGCTGCATTGAAATAAAAATTCGTTGTCTATCCAATATGATGTTTTTCGTTTTTATAATGAAGTATTTATTATTTTTTTCTTTCTATCTTAGAAAAATAAGGGTGCGTCTTATAATCGGTGTAAACGATATCTATGTTTCTTTGCATTATTACCATTCGTGTTCGTATATATCGCGGTATTTACCTTGGTTATGTATACAGAATGAGGTAGATATCTACGATAGAACAACAGAATTAAACGGTTGGAACTTACACGAAGACACTGAATATATTATATTATAGATTACAGTAATACAATAATAATAATAACAAGCGTATAGTGTTTATAAGGTGGATAAAAATCGGAGCTTGGAGTATACACTGATGTTGGCTCGGAAGAAGAGTGAGGGCCTGGGAATCATGTGCGACCAACCATCAGGCACTGGGGTTAGTTGTTTGCTATACGGAAGGTGTGATCGGAACTGTCCCGATCACCATAAAACTGTTATGTACACGGAAAAATATTTCCAATAGCGTAGCTACTACAAGGCTCTATTTTGACGTGATTATAAAAGAAACTGAAAAAATTATATAAATATGTTATAAATCAACTTTACCTACAGTTTTTGTTCTTTAAAAGTTACTTTAAAAACATTTAAAGAATTATTTTACTATTAAAGACGTAGTTAAATTGTTTATAATTGATGTTTTTTAGCTTTCTGGTAGTTTTCCTTACGTTTGTACCTTACACATGATGTTTCTAATAATTCACTTCAATGTATCCACGGCTGAACTATATTTTTTGATACTTAAAATAATAAAATCATATTTATGAACTTTCATGAGCCATGAGAGATGTTCCGAGATGAGCACACTTTCAGCAGAACGTGTAACAGCATCCCAGCTGCAAAATGAACCGGACAACATTATTGATATCTTTGCCGATAAAAAGGTTCGCTAGGACATAACATTTTCTATCGAGAACGAATGTAAATATTTGATAAGTATACAGACATAATATTTTTTTTCCGAGATATACCAAACCGAAGGTTTTATTAATTTATTTAAAGCGACAGGAATGGAGGGCACCCGCTAAAGTCTTGGCACTACCAGATAAACCAAATGCTAAAGGACGTCCTTGTAGAAAAGCTTCAGAAATCAAGAGCCTGCTTGAGTCAATGCCTGCCTATGTCAATTCAATATAAGAATTTTAAAGTTTACTACCTAATAGTCTTTTTCTTAAATATGAAAATAGTAATATATGCCTATAATATGAAAATAGTAAAATATATAAAGTAGACTGAATGCAGTAGAAATGAGATCACTTAGACGTATTTGTGGCAAATGACACAGAGTAAAGAATGAAGAAATAAGGAAAGAATGTAAAGCTGATGTTAGTATAGTGAGTAAGATTAAGAAAGGATCACTTAGGTGGTTTGGTCATATGGAAAGGATGAATGAGGAGAGAATGGTAAGAAAGATATATGACGCAAGTGTTGATGGAACCAGAAATAGAGGACGTCCGCGGATGACTTGGCACGACCAGATAAACTAGATGATGGAAGATGGTTCTGTTAGAAGCCTCAACAATCGGCGAGCTTGTATAATAAGATGTATGAATGTGGATGAGGCGAGAATGTCAGGACAGAAGAGTGTGGCGTTCTATCCTCTCTGCCTACCCCCACGGGGAAACGGCGTGATGGTAAGTAAGTAAGTAAGTAAGTAAGTAAGAAAATATATTTTCTTACTACCGTGATTCGAATCTAGTCATATTACTATCCGGGGAAGCGTGTTCACTATTTTCCGTATAGCAATCTAATACTGACCCTCACTGATCGTCGGGTCGGTGATTTGAAACAAAAAAAAAACAATTAAAAACGCACATTAATAGGATCGATATAAATATTATTTAGTAAGAAATTATTGTATTTTTTATATAAAACTTGATTTTAAATAATAGCTTAAGCCTCGAAGCATGTAAGTAAATATAATATATTATTTTAAATAATTTTTATTCACTAACACAATGTGTTTTAAAAACGTCGAAAATTGGTCATATGTACCGCAAATTGAATGGTTTATAACTCTATTAATTTTTAACGTTTAGCTAATTTAGTTCAATCAGATTTATCTCCGTAATATTGGCTTTAAGCTTATAAGAAAAAAAAAATTGTATATGGAATAATTTTCTATATTAAGGCACTTTTGCGAGACATGGAAAATAAATTTAATGGTCGTGGTGTTCCTTATAATGCTAGTAATATAATGCTTAATTATACCAAACAACATTCAGTGTACTAGTTTTACATTAGTACAAAGGTTCTATCTAAGCAATAGTTTTTAAAAAAATCTAATGTATTGTATAACTTCTGATACAAATAAATAATAAAAACCCATATTTTCGTAAAAAAAAACGCGTGATGAAAAATGAATTATTTTTGAAAGGTAAGCCTTAATTGAAATATTTTATTAACTCCAAATATATTATAAACAAAAAATTAAAGATCATTGAATTTCGAGCGCCTAAATTAATTTTTTTAAATGATTTAGAGCCTGAAATAAATATATATATATATATATTAATAATGGATAAATTTCTTAAAAATTTATTTCGAAGTACGTACATTTAGTATTTTAATAATATAATATTTTCCTTAACGGTGAAGAATTTGTATATATTGCTTGAACATTTTCGATTTGTAATTTAGTCAGGTATCCAAAATTTTATGGAATATGTCTGATACACTCCGTGTTTTTGAAAATAATGTACTTAATATAATTAATGTGATACGAGATATGTTTTTAGAGGAGTAGTAGGCGTATTGCCACGGGGGATGTCATTACGACACTGAACTTTGAACTAGTCTCAGAGATTTGACAATAAATTATAGTGTGCATCTGTTTATCTTACTATTCCGCGGAAAAATATCGATATTCAATATATAAATGAAGTACGTTCTGTATTCTTTATGTGCTGTACTTTAAGCCATTTTTATTCGTGTTTACGCACCCTAAGGATAAGACGAGCTACTGAAATAGATATACCAATCCCTCCCTGCCAAGTTATGACAGAATGATGTGTTATGACAGAGAAACAGTTGAACCCATTACTGTACAAGGGCACTACATACATATTTTATTACACTCTAGTATTTCATTGATGGGTAAAACAGTTTGTCAGTGAACAAATCTGTAAAATTCACACGTAGAAGAAAAACTGGTACACCTATCTACATGCCATTGTATTATTTATTAGGTTTCATTGAACGTTTTACCAGTCATAATTTGATTTACTGAATCTCCATACAGATATTCATTTTAATAAATTATAAATTGTTCCTGGCCGATGTTGCTTCATTCATCATAATTTCAAGCGTAGCTCGGAATCTGTGTGAGGTGGCACCGTTCTGTTGAAACCACATGTGTTGCAAGCCCAATCGAATCAATTCGGTCACAAATAAGTTTTTACTGCATTGCATCTTGAAAGAAATATAGCCCAATGATTCCGCTGGTCCACATGCCGCACCATAAGTGTGGGTATAAATGTCATCGGTAGATTAATTGAAGATTTTTAGTGCTCCAATAATAGCTGTTTTGTTTATCAACAAAACCAGGTAAGTCGAAATGAGCTTCGTCGCTCATGATATGTTTCATTCAAAAGACACATTTGCGTTTGTTTTAATATTTGAATATTATCAACACGTTGTTGAGGCGTTAAATATTTTATGTTAAATTGTAATCAATTATTCTATACGACTACTAAATACGAACTGGTAAATATTTTTTAAACTAAAATGGCGGTCAAACAAAATTGGCCTGGAACATAATATTCACCCTGTAAACATTTCAGGCAGACGCCTTAACCACTCTGTCACAGCAGTAGATGCTAGATGTGTGAATATTACGTATTTGTAATGAATAAGTTATTATTCTTTCTTTCATCATAGCAGTATTGATATATGGTAGTCTCAATCAGATGAGACGCGGTTCCACTTCCACAAGTCTCGGTCCTGTGTCGCCCTTATGTCTGACTCCAGGCAAGAAAATTTTAACATTCTTAACTTATTATTTGTACAGCACGTTGTATAACAGTTCATCGTGAAGAAATGTACGCAGCATCTCTCCAAATGTTTTGGGCACTAATTACGCATCCAGTTCGCACGTACTTTTACTGATTCTCAGCGATCAAAGTGTCATTGAGACATCATCGTAGACACGAGTCTTTAAATGGATGGCATTAAAACGGACAGATATTTATAAAAGCGTCTTATTTATTTGATAGAGCGACGTGACGTGACTGTCCTGCCGTCACAGGCAGTTACCTAGTCACTTTTATGCTTACGCACCCTCAGTTTATTCATCAGTCTAAAGGGTTACGACAGAAAGATAAGCCCCCTAGCAACGTCACAGTGTCAGTTTGACAAACGAAATATATGATGTTTTTCTTATAATCGGCGGAACTTAATACGGGCTTGGACAAAATACCTTCCTGAAAATGCTCTCCGTGCTTGCTGTATTTAATTCCAAAATCTATACCCATCTATTTTCGTTACCTTGTCTTTTACGTCATATCATTAACACCATCGTTAAATTCATTTCATTAGTAGGCTGCTTTTCAAGGATGTACCTAGACCGGTATCTAAATGCCGTTTAAAATATATTACAATATTGTATCCCTGATAGAAGGTACCATTATTTTAATTATAATTACAAATTGTCGAAGTGTAAATATGTAACTTCAAAAAATTAGAAAAAAATTTTTTTTTTAAAAAACATATTTTAGTATATATCCTACTTACTATTACTTATTACGTTTTTGTGCAGAAAATGAAATAAGAAAAGAACGTCATACTCTTCTTTTCTAAATTACCACTTCTAATTTGTTCATTTCATTCATCTTCTAATGCAACGAATTTTCCTGCGTGGCCGTCCTCCTGTATATATCTAATTTACTTGATCGTATCATGTATTTCGAGGCCGTCCTCTGTTTTCGTTACCTTCAAAACATGTCTCATATTTTATTTTCTATGCTCTCTTCATTAATACGTTTCGCATGTCCAAACAATCTTAGGTACTCTTTTTTAATTCTATCGACCAGTCAGATTTATCATACATTTGCTCTTTGTAAGATTAAGATAGGATCACTGAAGTAGTTTGGTCATTTGGAACGGATGAATGAGGAGAGAATGGTAAGAAAAATGTATGACGCAAGTGTTGATGGCACCAGAAATAGTCAACGTCCGCGGAAGACTTGGCACGACCAGGTAAACCAGATATTGGAAGACGTTCCTGTTAGAAGCTTCAATAACCGACAAGCTTGTATGAGAAGATGTATGAACGTAGATATGGCGAAAATTGAGTATCAGGACAGAAGAGTGTAGCGCTCTATCCTCTCTGTCTACTCCCGCGAGGAAAAGGCGTAATGATAAGTTAGTTAGTTGCTCCTATTTCGTTTATTCTTCAATCTACAGTATATATATTTTTCACACACACTCCTGAGTGATTGCATTTCTATAGCATTCAGTTGGCTTTCAGTCTTCTTTTGCCGAAACGCTATAACAATAATATACGAAATATACACAGTAAACATCTATCAAGAAAATATTATGGATCGATGTCTCACTTAAAAATATGCGTAATTGAAATCTGATGGCTTTTTATAGGATGATTATAGCCTAATTAGTAAAGCTGTGTACCGGAAATAGAAAGTTCCCGATTCATGTTCCGATAATGACTATATTTTATTATGAAATTCTTTGAAATTTCAAATATTAATTGGATTTTAAAAATGTCTCGCTTAAAGAGTTACATAAAATATAAATATCTAAATTCGTCATAAAATTAAACGTATAACATGGTGTAATTGTAATACATTCTCTCGACAATGTAAAATTCCGCATTCAAGTCCCGGTGGTATCGTTTCAATATCTAGATTTTTTTCTGCGTGTATTTAAAGTGATTTATTGATAATTAGTTTTCAATATCAAAGAAATATATCCTGAAAATAATAACTTCACAGATGTCGTTAAAAATGATAATAATATTAAATAGTATTCAAATCTAAATCTAAAATTAACTGAAACAGATATAAATCTTAAATATAATAGTGGAATAGTATAACAGATATGTACTTTATTTTTGTTGAAGAGTTGTTAAAAGTGGGATAGATATTGGCTTGGCTCCATATTTCCCGGGCGATAAAATATTTTTTAACTTCAGGAACAGAGAAAATAATTAGCGCTAATTATAATATTCCCGGCAAGGCGTGGGAGGGGGGGGCAGGGAATTAAACGAAGTTCAATGATAAAGTTCGAGAACTTTTGCCATTTATGCAAATCACAATGGAAATTTTTCAGAAGAAAAAATACTTCAAAAGATAAAATTTCACGACTTTTTAGGAAAACTCGAATAAGGGGCCAAAAATTTTTTTTTACCAAATTTACCAAAATTTTTACGGTATCGCCCCTTTTTTCTCGGGTCGTTGGAAGTGGCAGATAGGCGTACGGCAATAATTTATAGTCCAGACACAATATACGTGAAAAATCGTATCGGTGATCAAACGTGATACGTGTTTACTACGGTTATATGCAGCATATTACCGAGATATTTTTGGCTTCAATAATATTTCCGACTTTAATAAATCACCTCAATGTATTAATAATATCAGCTTCAAAGAAATATTTTCTCAAGACAAACTTGTTCGGATTCTGATTAATCGAAAAGAAAAATTACTTACAAGAAATAAAAGGCTACATGAAAATATTATATCTATTATATCTTTTCTCTTAGCTTAGCATATCTAAAGCTTCATCTTTCTAAGAAAATGGCCAGCTTATTAGAAAATTATGGTCGTAAAAATAACTGAGTAACTTACTTTCACGCCGTTTCTCTCGAGAGTACAATACGCCATTATTTTTCTTATATCTTCTCATACGTTGAATGTTAAAGTTTCTGACAAGTCTTTTGTAGTCATTTTCTGTTTACGTCGTCTTCTTTTTCGCTTCTTAGCCGATGAATTCTGTTTACTTTTTTTATTCATAGCGGAGATGACGATCGATGTTGCCATAATTACCTTCGATAGCCAGTTCTGGGTTTACAATTGGTATTGTTGAATATATGAATTCAATCTATGTAAATAAAAGACAACAATCTTTGTGAAATCGGGCTGTTACACGCCGATTCTTCTACCGATGGTAGTTCTTCTTGCAATCTTGAATCTTTGAATGAATTCTTGAATTCTCCAAAACTGTACACAACCGATAACTAAAAAATAATACCCAAAAATGTTTTTATATCACCGCCGTAAAATATCACCGACTCCGAAAACGTCTCTGAACAGAAGCAGTTTTACTTTTGTTTTCTGTTTCAAATTTACATAAATGGAATGCACATCTTCAAACTATAATACAAGGCCTTCTCATCGAAGTATAAAGCGCTTAAACAATCGAGGTAACCCGATCACCACTCCCGTATTTGTTCCTACACCAGAATCAGTAGTGTAACTATAAAAATTAGGCCCAATGCAGAATGGACAAAGGTTCCCCTAAATAAGTATTGTACAATATATAAAATATACGAATATTAGTACTACGTGGTTTATTCATTAAATAGTGAGAACAAAATTAATAAAATTAACAGATATAGATTGGTCTCCAGCCCGATATATTAGCGGGGCACTTCTGTATACCATTGGCAATGTTTTTACGTACTTTACAATTATTTATTTATTTCATATCATATATTGCTTGCACATTTATTATTTTAATATCTGCTAATTGTATTCTTGTGTCTGTCCAATAAATTGAATATTTTTATTTTTATTACATGTAAGATGAGTCGGGTTAAGTGCATTAATGGGGAAATTGCGTCTAAGTCTCCTAATTATGTTTGAAATTGGATTCCAGTACCACAATCTATTAAAAAATGTTATAAATCAATATTTGAAGAGACAGTCCAGAGATGGTGCAAATCCAAACATTAGTTTGCTTGTAATACCATTTCAAATTATCATAGTTGTGTTATCAATTTGCGAGTTGTTTATGCCTTTTCGATCTTTTGTATATCTCGATAATTTGTTTTACCTGGACGCTGATATTAGGTAAGTACCTTTATTTTGGGTTGTAGTTTGTGATGTTTATACCGGTGGCTCAGAAGTCGCGAATTAGTTTATTTACCATATTATTTCTGAAATATTAATTAAAACACAAAAATGAAGTTTGAACTTTTTTAATTAATCAATCATTTTTTTTACAAATCAATTGGAAAAAATTATATCACGTAGGTGACCTCCATTTTCTGCCTCGCATAAAACTGCTCTATTCACTGCATTTTCCATGACCTTCCGTAGTATTTTGGGCTGTATTGCTCGATCTTCATGCTCAATATTGAGTTTTAACGCTTGAATAGTTTAAGTAAATAAGCTTTTTCGAGTACCCCAAAGGAAAAATTCGGGACATTAGATTACAATGTATATTGTATCGTGTACAAGTTTAGAAAATATCATTTATCATGAATTGCAAATAAGAAAAAACACAAATTGTATGTTTCTATATATAAACATTAACTCGTTTCATATCACCAATCGCGGCTGATTGTACCAAGACACCAGATTCATTCATTCAGCCTAGACAATGCGACATTATTTAGCGAAATCCGAATCTGTCACCAGGCGCCATCACTGTTATGTATAATCGGTTTTACGGAAATACTGGCCGCCTAATGGCCACCATTCGCCAAAATGAAATATCGTGAAACAAATTGCTTGTAGATCTACTAATAAAATATTTATTTTCTCAATACACTTGTACAGAATTGCTTAAAGCAAAATAAAAATGTTACATATAATTTATTGTGGATGTCATGAATAGTTTATTCAGTTATAATATATATTGCCTACATACGAATACCTACCCCAAAGCTTGTAGAATCTTGAAAGAAAATTAATAAATATTTATTATTGTAGACAAGGCATCAGTAATCATTATACCATTAAGTATTTTCTATAAAAATAATAGTCAGTTGCCAGAACGTCTTTGAAGAGAAATTATATTGCGAAATTGACCACTGTGAATTGGATTACAAGTCTGAATCCCGCTGCGGTAATGAAGGTGTTTTGGCATTTATATTTTATCTTTTCGATGCGATTTATGCTACACACGTAAGCGTAATACAAGAGTTTTATCACAGATAATGAGTTAAAGGTATTAGTTATACGTATTATAAATCCCATAGCTCGTACACTGTCGGTATTTATGTTCTTGAAATGAGTATTTGCTGTAAGATCACGCTTGAGTTTCCACTATATTCGGAACGTACGATGGGATGGGACTTCGCGTTTTATATAAAAAAGAATACCCTCTCGAATTGGCGTAGCTTGTATTTATTTATTTCTTTCTTTCATTACTTTCATTCATCAGTTGCACGCACTATTAGATTTCACTGGACCTCGGTCTGCTTTGAAGGGGCCAGTACAGTTGATTTTTTACTCATGGCACTGTACAGTCGGCCATTGACGAATTTGTTGCTAGGATGATTTTTTTTATAATTACAATATAATAGTATATAGACTTGTGTAATGTTTAATTATTTTATGGATACGGAATGAACTAATATTACCGTATTAGCTCGAATATAATGCGACACCGAATTAAACACGACAAAGACATTTTTAATAAAAATGTTTAAAAAAAGAAATCCGAATTTTACACGATATAGGGTAAGCCTGGGTCATACGGACATGGGGGCAAACGGACACTTCCATATCGTTTCACTCTGGCCAAGTTTACTTATATACGTTAGCTGTCATTTTAAGTGTTTATCATAACGTTAGTAGTGTTGTGCTCCATATAAAAATAAATATCTCTTAAAATCTCAAGAATTTTTTAAGATATTTATAATTATTAGTGATAACTGCTTTTACACTAGTGAACATTTATACACAACTACTATAAGTTTGTTCTATTTTCATTAATATTTATGTTTAAATGCAAGAAAACAATTGAGATAATGTTTGTATGTTAATTTTTTTTAATAAATTATTTCGGTGATATGTAAGGATAAACGGACATAGCTTATCTTATGTTAATTACTTCCCGTTTGTTATAGATTACAGTACGTAATCGGAATATGACTACTGATCGATGTAACTAAAGTAAAGAATCGATGACTCTGACAGTAAAAGGTGTCAAAATTAACAAAATGTGTCATTTATCACCCCCTAAAACATTCAATATTACAAAAAATACATCAATTATTAATGTCGTTACTAATACACCTGTACGTAATACGATTAAATTTTCTTCTGAGAACTAAGTATCGCAAAATTGAGAAAGTGGTCAGATGATGGATACTAGAAATATAACAACTGACACATCATCAATGGCTCCAAGTACACTCGAGCAAATCAGTTCATTACCTAGAGCATGTGGAGTTATAAAAACTTCAAAAATAGGACGTTGAGGGACTGAGTCCAGAATCTTAACCACAAGAAAATTAATTACTGAACGAAAATGTAAGAAGCTACTTCAGAATGGAAAAAAATAAAAAAGTATCAATCAGAGAATTGTGATTCTTGTAATGGTGGTGTAAGGAGAAAATTGTGTTCAGTGCTTTGAGTGTGATGTCTGCTATTACGAAGAATGTGATTGAAATGTAAAGAAACCTTTTTTCAAATATGTACAATGTCTAATTGAAGATGGTGATTAGATGCTCTTTTGCCCCTTAACCAGGGACAAACGGATACTTCTTACATTTTTGGCTTTTTCTTTGTTTGATGTATTTGTACAGATATTTTTTAAAGAAATACATATATTTATTAATTCTTTTTTTTTTCATTGCCCTAGATAATAATTAATATTTATACAAATCTATTTCTCGTACTTTTTCTCATTTTGTGTTATGGATGCCCGTTTACCCCAGGATTACTATATATATTTTTTATAATAAAAAATATAGTTTTGTAATATTTTAATACAAATTAAATCCATCAATTATAAAGATATACAGATAAACTCAATTTATCGAAAAAATATTTTAGCTGCCACCGGGATCTCTTCATGTGATAAAAAGTGGGTGACCGCATAAAACATGAAGGCTCGTTCATAAAACATTCCATTACCTAGGTCTCGAATTTAGCGCGAGTCAATTTATTGCAACTGATAAATAGTCAAAAAATATTGCGTTATATTCGGACTAATACTGTAATCGATGAAACTAGTAGGTAAAGAAAATAAATTTTGGTTAAAAGTGAACAATATATTAATGTAATGGATAATCATTGAGAAATATTGGCAAGTTTTTAAAATGGTGTAAAAAAAATAAAAAATAAAAAATAATAAAAATAAAAATAATTGTTAAACTTACTTTATTTAGTATATAATTATATTAAAGGTTCAATTCCCTCTAAATCGTCGCTTGACGTTTCCGAGTCACTCAACGAATTCTCGGAAATTCATTTTTATCAATTACAATTCTAAAACATTAAACAAATAAAACAAATCTGAAGTACAACATATAACAACATACTGCGCGCGGTGTACACAACCGATACCATGCTTTAACTGACGTCAAGTGCGTTGTTGCTAGTGACTAGCGGGAAGCGGTCATATAGTTTTGTCTCTTTCTAACTTAGATAGCGCTTACCCACACATTGACGTGTATCGGTACACAGCACATTCTTAAGTGTCATGGCCAAAAAATTGACATCTCAAAATGGAATACTGCAACTTATTTATAGTATAATAAAAAAATTTAAATCAATTGTATATTGACAGATTTAAAAAAAAAATCCAAAAATTATAATATAAATATACTTAAGCATTTTAACACAATTTTAGTTTTTTTATCTTCCTAATAAAAGATAAGATATTTTTTAAGACCGGTTGGTGAATATAAATAATTCATAGTGGTTTTAAAAGTCATGTTTATAAACTATTAATTAGATACAAAATGTGTTAAAAATAGTTTTTTTTATTTTCATTATGTAATATAAATTATACACCGGGTTTCTTATATTTTATATATATATATATATATATATATATATATATATTTATACATCTCATCATCATCTTCAGCCATCGATCGATCTACTACTGGATGTATACCACTGCCGCTCTCTTCGGTCCTCCGTCAATCATTGCCATGTCACACTCACTGCTCCATTACTTTCGTCTACACAACGTGACTATGGAGTCTTTTAGGCTACTTATTTCCTGGATACCATTTAAGAATATTTTTTGACTGTTGGTTATTTCTGCGTCTCGAAATATGGTCTGCCCATTGCCATTCATGCTTTTTAACGATGTCAGTGATATGTGAATGTATCACAAAAGATGAATTAAAAATTATTAGTTCAAACTTAATATTGTACTCAAACTAGATTTAGATTGAACGCTATACCGTTCTCCCACAAAACTATCTAATTACTATACAGCGGTATTAATAATTAAAATATCTTAAAGAATAAGAAAATAATACAGTTTGCTTTATCAACATAATATAATATAATTCGTTGATATTTTTCGTTGTAGGAGTATACTTGAATTAAAAAAATATTTTTACGTGAATTATATTTTAGTTTTTTAATTTTTTTTTATATATAAACTGTTGTATTTAAATTAAATAAATTTGTATTCTTATGTAAAAGCCCACAAGGGCGTTGATGGAAATAAAATAAATAAATAAATTACGTATTGATACTAAAAGGCGTTAGAACACTATCTTTGTCATTTGTAAACACTTAGTATATTTTATTTATAGCCTAGCATCAGTGGCGGTCGGTGACTTATTATAGAAGGGATGCTGGATAATAAGTTTATACCTACATATTATCAAATGTACAAACATAACATACAGTCGAAGGATATTTAATGTTTCAATAATTCGGCTTCGAGTACATCAAACTGTTAAAAATGCGTCACAATCAAATTCCTCAAAAAAATCCGTTCGCTTCGTAATATGTATGCTATTTTGGGCAATAAAGTCGTTTTTTGTACGTTGGATGCTGTTAACAAATGCGTATACACCTTTCGAAGACCTTGACAGGCAGAACTGAATGTCGTATACTTTCAAACTTTGTGAATACGGAACGAATAATAGAATCCACTGTTGCTGGTATCTGTGTGTTTCTTTTTGACTCTGGAATACAAGGGATGGGATGTATGAATTGACCGCGCCTACCTAGCATAGTTACACACCATCAGTAGCAATGAAATTAATATTGCATAGTCACACAAGCGAGCACCGCAAGCCTCTTACCTTTTCAAAAAAATAAAAACCATTACAGTTAAATTTTAATGTATTTTTATATTCAATTATTTTGCTTGAAAAATATAGGCCGTCTTTTAAATCACCTCAAAAAAATATTATGCAATTTTTCTCACATTCCTCTCGAATAAATTCTACAATATTCAATTTATATACCGTTTCAACCTATATATGTGTGTGTGTGTGTGTGCAAGGTTGTATTAGTATTTCAACCCCGAGACGGGTATGAAAATGTCACTTTAATTTGTGTCAAGGAATTCCACCGGGTAGGGGGTGTATTGATGGCTTGGGAAATTGCTCCCTTACCTTTTAGGGATGATAAGAAATACTCACCTCTCAGGGTGCGCTAGAGATGCTCGCAGGTAGATCCAATACGGGATGTTACCCAACTTGACCTGAATATTTATGAATTGGTATGATATGGGACCTAGAATGAAATCCATAAATGGCCATCGAATATAATGAATGAAATTATAGGGCAGACACACGATTTGTTGACCAAGAATTACATATTTATTAAAATATAGCGGATACCGTTTAACATGAAAACTGTTTAATGTGAATAAAAATCTCAATACAAATTAAATTAATCAATTAAGTAGAAAGATATGCATACTGATAAAATCAATTTATCGAAAAAATATTTTAGCTGCCACCGGGATTTGATCCAGGAACTCTTCCTGTCCGGGGATGCGAATAGCTGCAACATAAATATAAGTTTGAAATTTGTTGTCAATTTACTAGGCTGATATGGTGTAATTGGACAGCGCGCTTGAAATATCACAGAACTAAAAACTACAACATAACAATATTAAATGATGAATAAAAATCCATTAAAATGAATAAGTATTCCGGTTCCAACAAAATGCTATTTGTTTTCATACATAATATGTTTTTTAACATTCAACAGAAAATGCGTAACATTAAATATTTCGCATCATAGAAAAACAAAAGAATATACCGGTCGCCATGTCGTCATCACATCGTTTACTCTTTATAACTTTATGACTCTTAACTACACCAACATGTGGCAATAAACAAGGTTGCCGCTTGCCGCACACTACTCTTAACATTTTAAACATTACCCGGATAAGCAATTGTTTACTATTAATGACTTTACGGCTCAACTTTCTACTGAGTGGATCGGGATCTGTTATTTCTTTTAACATGAAATTCATTTAACGAGAAAAAATATTTCGATGTCCCTGGTTTCATGTTAAATGATTTCCACTTGATATAATAGACCATCAGATAATGTGAATTAAGTTAAAAGACAAATTTAAATTAATTATTCTACAAATACATGATTTCTTGACAATAAATTAAATATATAATTACCCATTATCTAAATTAAATGAAGTTACAGGACAAATATGCAATTTCTTAAACAATAATTCAATTATTAAGGAAAACACATTCTTATTGTGAAGTTGTAATTATTCAGAACATAGGTCTGTGATATTTTAAATACTAAACTAATCTATTAATTATAAATATATACATATAAAATCAATTTTATCGAAAAATATTGTTTTAGCGTCACCGGGATACGAATCTGGATCTTCATTTCCAATCCGGGGAAGTGCACTACCTTTGTGCTATAACGCCAGTATTTTTTTGACAAATTTTCGAAACTATATGTTACATTTTTCAAATTAATACACCTGTCGTTCCATTATTTGAAAGCCATCTACATTATTTTTACAGAATCTCAAATACCTTTGAGTAAACCGATTTGCAGACGCCAGAATTATCAATTATCATCACGGTGACGCTAAAACAATATTTTTCGATAAAATTGATTTTATATGTATATATTTATAATTAATACATTAATTTAGTATTTAAAATATCACAGACCTATGTTCTGAATAATTACAACTTCACAATAAGAATGTGTTTTCCTTAATAACAATAAAAATATTGTTTTTGCGTTCGACAAAATTGATTTTATATGTATATATTTATAATTAATACATTAATTTAGTATTTAAAATAATTCTATTCGTTTTTTTCGTTTCAATGTTCAATTTTGGTTTCAATATTCTTATCTAAGGGATAGAAAGAGATTAGGCAGATCAATCAAGCTGAGTTGATGAGATTCGACACCATTCCGAAGTGGCTTGGCACATGATAAAATCCAATACAAAAATTATGGAGAGGATTTCATCGTGCAGTGAATTGACACTAGCTGATGATTATAATTCTAAAAGATAGTAAATGCTCATAAATAATTTGTGAGTGGCCATGAATTTTCCTAGCTGCCAAGCACGTTCTGAACACTGCTAAAGTCATTAAAAACGTAAGATTTGGATGATATAAAAATAATGGAAAGTCCTTAAGAAACTCGAAACTTGGTTCAGTTGTAACTATCATAAATATGTAGTCCTTAATAATTGGATTGCTGGCTTAACCATGCTAGGATCAGCATTCCTTTATTATTATCCTGCTCTTTGAGAGAATTATCTATTTAATACGTTAGAATGGTGAGTATATGTTGAAGTTTCAACTGGTGATATTACAAATTTACAGAACATTAAACAAATATATCAGTAGAACAATATTCATGCCTATTCTCTTGCGGTATCTTAACAATCATATTTTGATTGCTATTACGTAATATTGAATGTTTCATCAATTTTGCTGCTGTGATGACGGAGAAATATTGATATTTGACAGACGATGGTTTATTTCGAAATATTCAAATATAAAAAATACACAAATGTAAACGGCTACACATATTCACGTCTATTTTTAAAATAGGCTAACTTAAAAACACTATTAAACATTTAAAAATAAAGGGATGAAAAACGCAGCGTCCAACGATAATGTACAGCAAGTCAGAAAAAATTTGATAATGGTATTTTTAATGATGCTATTTTAGGGATATTTTCCCATGTTTTCCCAATCGTTCTCATCATATTTTGACAGTCAGAATGTCTTATCTTACAATGATCTACCAATTTTATTCTTTTAAAATGTTGAAATATACGGCGGTATAAAAAAAATGATTTTAATGAATTTATGAGTGATTTTGCTTTTTTTTTATGCGTAAATATTGGATATTCAAAATTTTGATGAAGTTTGTTAAGTATAAATATATTTTCCATTTGTATTACAGTATATTTTGCACGTTAAAATATTACCAAATATTTTAGTAAGGCTAGACCACTGGAATTTTCGAAAATATTTTAACATTTTATATATAATTTACTATATTCAATTTATAACCCCTAACTGTAAAGGAATTAAATCCGATGAATGTATATATTTTTCAGTCGTTTAATTAAGGTTATACCTTCGTAACGGACTCGTTCCTTGCCCTTAAGGGAATTTTTATATTTTTACTCCGAGATTAGCCCAACGTTGATTGAATATAAATATGAAATTAATTATTTTCTGCATGACATAATAATGAATACCTAGGACAGACTAAAAGACTTTTTGGTAAAATATTTGACAGTGTCTTCAACGTTTCACTACTCTTTTCGATTTCTCTAAAATCTCCCTTTTTCAAACATTTTCTGCTTCAAATTTAACGAATTTCTTTTTGCTAGGACTGAGAGTTTTCGCAAACCACTTAGAAAACATTTTTCTAGTAGATAGAGGACGAGCCCATTTCATAATATAGGGGATGTCGCCCAAATAACGGATGTTCGCTTTTTAAAAGATCGTTAATGGGAAGATATATCAAGGGGGTGCTATAATAAAAAGGTCATTTGTCAACCCCACCCCGAGGCCCGCGGTGGCTCCGAGTAAAGGGGGCAGGACCAGGTGAATGGCAATAAAACTTTCAACAAAGTTGTTAGAAATTTTATTAAAATAATTATTATTTAAAAACTCTTTTTCCAGAATTTTTTGTGACATTTGTTTAGGTGTGGTTTGGTGATTGTAGATTTCAGAGAAAAATTTTAATGTTGTAATCTCGAAATAGTCGGTGTTAAATAAAATATATTAAAATATAATTTAATATTTAAAATATCACAGACCTATGTTCTGAATAATTACAACTTCACAATAAGAATGTGTTTTCCGTAATAATATATGTTGTATCAATGTGTCCAAAATTTAATAAAAATGAATTGATAATTCTGGCGTCTGCAGTCGGTTTACTCAAAGGTATTTGAGATTCTGTAAAAATAATGTAGATGGCTTTCAAATAATGGAACGACAGGTGTATTAATTTGAAAAATGTAACATATAGGTTCGAAAATTTGTCAAGAAAAATACTGGCGTTATAGCACAATCGGTAGTGTACTTCCCCGGATTGGAAATAGAGATCCAGGTTCGAATCCCGGTGACGCAAAAACAATATTTTTCGACAAAATTGATTTTATATGTGTATATTTATAATTAATATATTAATTTAGTATTTAAAATATTTTCAATTTATTCGATGCTTTTTAAAATAAATAAAAAATTAACACATTATCATTTTAGTGTTATGCTTGATAGCTGGAAAATCAAAACTTAATTATTTAGTTTTTAAAACAAGAGTCGGTTTTAATTTTTTCAAGTTGTGGTTCAAGAAATCTAAGATCTATATTTCCCGTATTATATTATATAATTTCATTTACAGTAACTTTTTGAGGCAAAGCCTTAACAATGGCACGCGTTACCGTGCCAAATCGTCGGCCTAGGTTTACTCAAGGAAATCATCTACAAAAAACTCGATCTAATCAGTTCCATACCAATGCTCGCGGAAACCTTTATATATATACTGGGTGTAACAGACCAAGTCCACAATATTTTATAGGTAGATACCTGACTAAATCACAAGTCTAAAATGTTCAAGAGATATGTGTCTAGTCTTAACCATGTCGGAAATATAACCATTTCAAAAAATATCGTAATTATGCGATTATTTCGACTAATAAAAATATTTCATTGATTCCAAATTATATATTGAATACAAAAAATTAAAGGTCATCGAATTTCAAGCGGCTAGACTCTATCGTAGACTTCAAGCTTAACACAATTTTGTAAAAATTTCAAACAGTAATATTTTCCGTAACAATGCAGTTTGCACATATTCCTTGAACATTTTCGACTCATCATTTTGTCAGATTTCCATAAAAAGTTGTGGACTAGGTCTATTATACCCTGTGTGTGTACATATAGCGAGTACTCTCATGATGTATTCGTTAATTATACGGTATTAAAAGGTTGTATTATTTCAAAACTGTATAAGTTTGTATTTTTAAATTACGCAAATTTCACTAGTTTATGTTTGATAATATTTCATAAACTGTAATAACTGTTTTGTTACCGTTTGTTTACTGAATAAATGAATAAATGAATAAATAATCATAGTACAGCACTGGGATTCTCCAGTGTGTTTACAACAAATACACAATATCAGGGTACTTGAGAAAGCAATATATTTTGATTAGAAATTCAGAGTAAAATACATACAATACAGTATTATAAAGATTTAGTAGAAATATCACAGTACCTACTTACTTTCACGTCAAGTATTTCAAAAAGAAATATATATATTATCGGAGTACTTTCACACAACATGTTTTATTTATTTATTTAATACAAGTCAAAAGGCTTGTATTCCATAATATATTTTACAATATTATCTAAAATCGGTTTGGTTATCCCGGCAGCAAATAAATATTTTTCGATAAATAGATATATTCTGTATATCTTTCTAGTTGATAATTTAATTTGAGTTGCGGAGAGTTTTGATCCCAATTGTACACGAAGATCTCACCGGCATTCACACATTTCCCTGTTATTCTTGTTTCAATCCGTATTTGTAATCAGAGTTTTAGAAAAAAAAATCATGGCGAGTTGAAGGAAAAGGCTCGCAAAACAGGACGTGATTTTTTTTTAATGGATCCTGTTCGCTAAAATAACAGTTTTCTCGGTAAGGTCCCGGGGGTAAAATGAAAGGTTCTGGAATTCTTGGAGGCCGGTGGGTGATCACGTGCTTTAAGGGTGTAACGGTGTTGTTGTACTATGGGGGTACTTTTAGCGAATATTTTGATGGAGAAATTCGTGGCCGACCACGAAACGTTAAGGGGGTTAGAATCTGTAGAGACCGCGTCAGAAAGTGAACGAGCTTGGTCTAGAACGTTTTCAGTTAAATAGACTGAAGAGAAACATACCATATAGAATATTACAGAAAATTGAGCGAAGCATTTGCAAGGCGGAATCAGAGAATACATAGAACATGTAATTTAATCTTTTTTTTTTCTTATTACTTCACACAAAACTAGTGTCTAGTGCTATACAGGGTGAATATTATATTCCAGGCCGATTTTGTTTGGCCCCCACTATGGTTTGGCAAATATTTTTCAGTTTGTATTTGATAATCGTAGAGAATTGTTAATTACAATTCATATAATTTATTATAATTAATTACAATTTATTCAAGACGTTGCTACTTCACACACAGCTCGAGCTAGGCTTGAAATATTGTAAGAATTTTTTCCCGGTCGCATAATTTCATGATTTGATGGCTCCCGACTTTTTTCTGTAGGACTACTTAAAAGGAAAGGTCTACATCAATCAGCTAACAACAATTCCGATGCTACAGGATAATACTCTAAATGAAATAACACGCGAAGTGTGCGAGATTGTTATGAAAAATATGGTTAAATAGCATGCAATTGTGCTGCTGTCAGAGGCGGCCACTTGGCCGATGTCTTATTCCATACATAATTGTAATAAACCATATTATCAATCTTCTGTGCATAGTTTACTGGGCTAATCTGCCGTGTATATCTGACCTTTCTGGCCGACGTTTCAGATTCCATTTCAAGGTCCAGATGCATATTAGCCCATAAAACTATGCACAGAAGATTCTGAACGGCCGTGAAAACCTAAGAACGTTTTCAAATAATCGATAAATAAAAACTAAATTAAAAAATTTTCTTTCATTTCCAAGTTATTCAAAAACAACATCGACCTGTAATATAATATTCACCCTGTACATACATTTGTGAGACGCAGGAATCCAATGATCATTTTAGAATGTAAAAAATATTACGCGATTCGTAGGCATGTAGAAAAAATAAATAATTATAAACTGTAAATTATGTATCCTTATCCCATACATATATTTTTCTTATGTCCGTCCATCCATGTTGCATAGCAATATACCATAATATTGTAAAAATAAATTAATGATTTAGAAAGATATACAGAAAAAAATAATTTCGCCTTTTAATCTTTTAGGACCTTTTCATTTTCACAATAAAAATCGGTTTTCTTTTTAAAATATTATAAATAATTTATATTGGCAGGTTCCCGTATCGCATGGAAATATAAAACAAACAAGATGTATAGTTAATTTTTTTTTTTTTTAATTAACTTTACTTCCACTATCCGATCTAAAGGAAACTAGGAGCAAAAGCCTTAGGATACTAATACCAGATTCGCTCAACGAACTTTCTTATTTTGCGCTCCGCGAATATTTAACAAATTGCCACTAGACCTTAAAAGGTCTGAAGTGATTAACGACTTTAAACTAAAAATAACAAATTGGTTGCTTGATGTGGGTAGAAAGCAAAATGAATCTAATTTGTCATTTGTGCTAAATTAACTACCTACACATTTTTGTCTCCAATTATTGTATATTACAGACAATAATATTTTAATAACTTTTTTTAAATAATATTTCATAACTTCAGATTGTACTTTTTTCACATAACTTTTTCTAACTT
Source organism: Eubasilissa regina (assembly GCA_022840565.1). Taxonomy (NCBI): domain Eukaryota; kingdom Metazoa; phylum Arthropoda; class Insecta; order Trichoptera; family Phryganeidae; genus Eubasilissa; species Eubasilissa regina. The sequence goes on along the minus strand of JAINEB010000029.1, from coordinate 7,360,461 downwards.
AACATTATGCTTACTTACCTCTAAACAATTACAACTTTTAAAAACCGGACAGGTAATTTCTTTAGAACAGGCCACATCTAGCAAAGTAATTACCTTTATTTTTTCATATGTACTATTTATGCTACAAAAAAATTAATTAATAAATAAATAAAACTCGATTACGTGAAGGTGTGCAGTTATCGGACCAAACAAAATAAGTAAATAATATTTTCTTGATTATTTAATTAAAATATGGTTAAAAGTGTTATTTTCTGGTCAACATCAACGGATTAATTCTAGTTCTATCACTTTTATGCGAAAATGATAACTGTCACTATCCTAACTTCATAGATATTAATTTAATAAAGAATTCTGTTGTAACGTTTGTGTTTGTGTATTTGATTTTAACTTTTATTAGTGCATTTTTAGTTCATTAATAAACAAAGTATGAGTATATAAATGATTATTATCTAATATTATCGAATACAGAAGCTTAAGTCTTCTATTTAAGCAGGTAGATTCACAGAAGTTCAGTTCATCAGCAGTAACAGATAAATGAGCCATTATCACAGTGGAATTTGGCTAAATGATTCCAAGATTTAGTATAACGACTCTACTAATAGCTGCGCATTATCGACCTTTATCCTTCTCTTACTAGGCTTCCGACTGCCTTCTGTTCTGTCTCAGATGGAGAGCAGACACACACACACACACACACCCACACAGCCTTCCACACACCGGGATATCGGTTACATAATACAGGGTGGTTCGTAATGACAAAATAATACGTCCCTCTTTCATTTGGGGTGGAACACAAACCGTAACAGTTTTTATCACAGAAAAAAGAAATGTGGCTTTATCTTGGGCAATTGTGCACAGAAGAATTATATCTGTTTTTACACAAATTAATTTCTAGATTCAAAAAACTCCTTTCGACACAGTCCACAAGAACAAGGTAGATTTTGTTAGTGCATACGTCATGACATCTGCAATTGGTAATATTTCTATCGAAATTGATCATAGAATTTTCTAGCCTTAGTTTGAATTCTTGTTAAACTTGAAAAACTTTTAAATTCGGAGCGAAAGTACTGAATGATCGAGAAAAAAAGGTAACATGAAATATAATTTTTAGTAATAATGCCAAAATGCCGCTTGAAATGAACAGTGATGTCTGCATAGATATTCTATTTTGGAATAGATTTTGCTGTCAAAGTAAAAACTCAAATAGCAGTTAGATAAGTTAAATTAGTTAAACCAATATTTATCAGAATTCGAGTACTTAGTTATGGTTTTTTGCTTTATAGTTTGCATGAGCATTACAGCTAGGTAGTATGAAAGTGTTGTAAAAAAGAATTACCTTTATTTTGTTATTATTCACTCACTACTTCAGTATGGAGTAATTGGGTGCGGAGGAGCATACAATAATATAATGAACTCGGAAAAAATAATACAGAGAACAATCTTCAAAGTAATATTTTAAAAAAGATGTTGATCTTTTTTTTTGTTTTTCAACACAAACACTTTCTGCGAAATTCCTAGCTCCCAAAATAGATAACATTTACAAAAAAATCTCAATTAATCAATTAATTAAAGAAAATAACACCGTAAAATTTGAAACAAGCACATCATGAAGGTTTAAAAATAACTTTAAAATCCCTAAATGTAACACCAAACACTATTAGCAAAATTTTATACATTTAGGGATAAAAAATTTCAATAGCCTCCCTACACAAATTAAATAAATAAAAGAGTTTAGAAAGAAACTAAATGAACACTTCAAAAATACATAATTGGAAAATAAACAATATAGCAGAACACTTCAGAAGCACACAAACGGACAATGAATAGAATATGTAAGGTATTATATACAATTATTGTAGCGTAACTCCCTCTCCAAGCACAAGAGCTGGTCTCTTTTTTGGAGAAGTAAGCGAAAGAAAAACCATGTAATTTTAAAAATATAAAATACTTAATTCATGTTATAAAAAATATAAATGTCAAATAAATAAAAAAATAGAAAACCTAAATATAATGAAAATGTAATCGACAGTACGGTAAGGACGATCACGAAAGACTTTCCATGGTCAAATTTAAAAAGAAGGAATTGTAAAAAATGTAAAGAACTATACTAGAGATGTTAAATAAAATAAATATGAATTAAACGCATTAATTATTTATTAGACTTTATTGACATACATGTTTTTGTTATAACAAAGGTAAATATATTATAATATAACATGATAAACATAAGATACAATTATATTGCAATTAAGTATAATTCTCGTAGTTTATTGTCTGGGATGGAGCAGACTCCATCTCTGAAATATACAACATTGTCCTGGCTACTTTAGACCGCCGTCTGTGTTAAAGTAGCCAGTTTTTACGTGCTGCTGTTATTTAATTCAAGAAAAATAAAGATTCGACAGAAATAAAAAAAAATAGATAGACATACATTCAGATAAACTTAATTTATCGAAAAAATATTTTGACTGCCACCGGGATTTGAACGAGGATCTCTTTTATTCGATTAATTTAATTTATATTAAAATATTACAGAACTATGTTCTGAAAAAATTACAACATCACAAATTATAATGTGTTGTCTATGAAATAAAAAACAGATATATTTTAAAATAGAAAAATGTATAGTATAATTTTGTCTCTGCTACACGTGAGCATTATAGCACTATGGCAAGAATTACTACGAAATATATCAAAAATAAATATTTATTTGATTAAAATACAAGCGAAACCATTAAATTTTTGTTGGGTGTTTTGAATTATTATTCAAAAACTTTAGGTAACGACAGATATTTTTGGAATACGAAATATCGTCCTACATCCTTGATTCATTGTAATATATAGGTATTCTAGGTACGTATCTTACTTACTTACCATTACGCTGTTTCCTCGCGGGGGTAGATAGAGAAGATATACTCTATCTACCCCCGTATGAGGATATACGTCATACTCTTCTGTCGTGTCACACAATTCTCGCCTCATCCACATTCATACATCATACAAGCTCACCAGTTTATGAGGATTCTAACAGGATCATTCTCCAATATCTGGTTTACCTGGTCGTCTCAAATCTTCCGCGGACGTCCTCCACTTCTGGTGCTGTCAACACTTACGTCATATATATTTCTTACAATTCTCACCTTATTAATCCATTCCATACGACCAAACCACCTGAGTGATCCTTTCTTTATCTTACTCACTACACTAAGATCAGCTTTACATTATTTCTTTATTTCTTCATTCTTTACTTTGTCATAAATGGATCTACCGCATATACGCCTAAGTGATCTCATTTCCACTGCATTCAGTCTACTTTCGTTCCTCTTCTGCCAGCTCCAGGTCTCACTTCCATATATCAATATCGGTACCAGAACTCCATTTTGAAGCGTCGTTCACTTTATTCCCTGCAGTCACCCTCCTTTCAATATATTTCTCAATATTTCCGTTTCTATTAAAAATGCTTTCCAAATATATAAACTCATCTACTTGTTCCAAATATTCATTACCTACAAGTATTTTGCACGTTATCTTGCTTTTCTCCTTCTCGAATACCATCACTTTTGACTTGTTGACATTCATAATATGGTCACTTTCCTTGCATATCTTGCGTATGATCTAATCGACTTGTTGACATTCATAATATGGTCACTTTCCTTGCATATCTTGCGTATGATCTAATCGACTTGTTGACATTCATAATATGGTCACTTTCCTTGCATATCTTGCATATGATCTAATCGACTTATTGACATTCATAATATGGTCACTTTCCTTGCATATCTTGCGTATGATCTAATCGCTTTGATAAAATTTTGAAACGCAATTTTAATTTAAATAAAAAAATATTCCACATATTGTGGTAAGGTGCCTATAAAAAATGTGGTACAATAAGATACAGCGGTGCTGAGAGGAGTCTGCAAAGCTTTACAGCTTATCGGTTTGATCTACTTGAGCTGCAAAACTCATGGTTTGTATGTACAGATCGACATTGTTCACTTAACAGAAACTAATGATATAATTATTACATTCTAGATATTTCCAAACTACTTGGGCATTCGCTGAATCATATTTAAATTATTCAGAATGTTAGAGTGCTCGCGTTATTTTAATTATTCCCTCGAGAGTCAAAGTGCTCTATACCCTTCAATTAACTTCAATTCTCTGAATCTAACGCAGTCAGCCCAAGATATTTATATTCGGGTGAGGAACTCAGGTTTCGCAATTCTAAGGTTTTTTGTACTCAGTGTCTCGGCAATTGTTATCCACTCCCCGTCTATTTCTTAACACTTAAAAACTTAACACTTAAAAACAGTTTAAACCTCTTTTTGATTTGTGAATATATTCAAAAATATACTGATGTAGCTGATACCTTACATTTACTATAATTTTGAACTGAAACAATAAACATTTATAATAGATAAATTTTTATTCCCAACATGTGTAAGCACTTCTTCGATAAAAACTTTTAAAAAATGCTACATACTCAGTTTCTTGAAAAATAAAGCTTATCTATATGGCCATTTTTGCGTTGAAGCGATCAGATAATAAATATTGACGACATGTCTATACATCAGATGACATGTAATAAATATTCTCCATTTCTTATATCATGGTCAAGCTCGACCTTCATGTTCCATCTCCATTTCATCTTAAAAACTAGGCGAATTAAAAAAACGTAGATATAAAATAAAAATATTTTTATAAATAAACTAGCTGTACGTGCCTGGCATCGCCCGGGATTCATAAAATAATTAATATGATTTAAGTACAACTGAAAAATAATCTTCTTGCTGTTATTTAACAGTAATATAAACGTAGTTTTTTTTTTTATTATTACTTTTAAAGTCAATAATATTATTCTGATTTCTGTATTTATGTTCATTGTATTTATTTATATTATGTAGCATGTGTAGTTGAGATTATCAAATTACCTTTAAATTGGCAAAGACCATATTATAAAAAAAAATACGTATATACCTACATATATTTAATGCAACAAAATCTTAATAACATTGCATTTATTTGTATTAAAAGAATACTTCATTTCAATTAAAAATTATACAATATTATCTAGTATTATGTCACAACAAATTTTCACACCTCTTGATTGTGATCAAATTTCTAAATAATCCAAAATTTCACAAAAGAAATTAGGACACCCAAATAATCTTGTTACTATATTTTTATTTGTTAACTTTGTTTTTTTAATAATAGATTCTGGTAAAGAAACAATAATATATGTTTTTAGTTAGTATTGCATACATCCTGAAGAAAAAAATTGTATTTTTCGAAACCGGTGGATGTACAATATTTAAACTCAATAAGTGAATTAAATAATTAAATAAGTGAACATTAAAAATGTGAATTTTAACCACAAAGTTAATTTTGCTAATTTCAAAAGTAATATTGTTACTCTTTTCTGAGAATTTCAGGCAGTATTATTAAAATGACCATTTGTCTGCCTTTCGTAAAAAAAATGTACTTCCAATTCAGCTAAATCCAAGTAGACAATAAATTTTCTGTTATTCCGCGATTTTTTTACACAAATATTTTATATCAGAAAAATGCTTATTTTTGTTAGATTTTATTATTAAAATTCAATATTTACATATATATCTCCGCTATAACCATACATTTTCCTACATATAATAAGATTACAGATCAAGAGTATTTTTTTCCATGCTATGTTGTTTACAGACGAAATATTAATATATTGGCATGGCGTTAAGATCAACCAGAATGTTTCATTTATGAACAGTGGATGGATCGGAAATTACATACACAAATAGTTTATGAAATTTTCAATAAACGCAAGATTATTCAGCTGGAAAATAATATTTTATACCTAGATCAAAATTGTTTTGTTGACTTTTCGAAGGAAAATTTATTTTACGATCCCTACATAAAATCATTACATAAAGACAAAAATGCGTCACGGAAGTATGAAATCTAACGTCTGCCGTTGCTTAATCCGAAACGCGTACCGTATCGACATGTGCCAGGCGTTTTTTCCGGATGATATTGATTGAATCATGTGACGCATTATCGTCTCCAATGCTGTTTCTCGAGCAACTGATTTTGTTAAAACGAAAACTGTTATTTTTTTCGACGAACTGCGTAAGATTATTAAAAATATTGTAGAAAAACAGACAATATTAGAGTTATTCTGCCGTGTATCGGTATTTGTCGCAGCAAACTTTTCGGGATATATATTTCAGTGGACATTATAATAATAATGCATTTATTCCAGCATGATCAGCTTTTTTTTTTAACCCAATTCATCATAAAGATAATACATATAATATTTTACATTAGAGTTACGAAATAAATATAATGTTATGAAAAAGAAAACCAGAGAAAATATAAATAAGTTTTAAAATTTTAAATAGTTCACAGATATACATAAATTTAAATAAAATATAAATAATTATTAAGGAAAACACATTCTTATTGTGAAGTTGTAATTATTCAGAACATAGGTCTGTGAAAATTTAACTACTAAATTAATGTATTAATTATAAATATATACATATAAAATATATATATATATATGTGTATATATGTATAATTAATACATTAATTTAGTATTTAAAATATAAATACTTCATTATTGTATCTGTAGCAATTCTGAAGGCGTTTCCATTCTCTGGTCAGGGAACCAGCTTTCCATGAGAGCTCCGCTTGCACCAGATAATTGGTGCTGAGCTCCAACTGCAGTTTTATGCCCGCAACTCAATGTCTCAGAAGCGGAATGAATCCATGTATACGGCCTTCGGTAAACATTGTAGATACGCTGCAATAACGCGCCAATCCGAATAGTATTCTGTATGAGTTGTCATACTGAATTCGGAGACGGTTATACGTCACTTGCTTGTATTTCAGGTATACATGCTGGTGAAGAACGATTTAAACAGGATCCCCTTCACCTTCTTTCTACATCGGTAAAAACGCCGTGACAGCATATTTGCACGAACGCTCAACTGTCTCCTCTGCCGTTCTATGTCATCATCATCGAATATATAGCCAAGGTATTTGACCTTACTTTGAACGCTCAATTTCGTCCCGTCTAGCCACACGGGAGGGATATTACCTGGCCATTTACCATATTTGAACGCCATTATTACCGATTTGCTGACATTGTATAAAATATTATATTCACTAGCATATGTTTCACATATCCATAAAAATTTTCTCATCCCTTTTATAGATGGTGCTAGTATAACCATATCATCGGCATAACTAATGTGGTTCATATTTGTCCCGCCCGTGTGGCAGCCAATTTTTGCATCGGATAGTCGCTCGTTCAATTCGTCCATGTACATATTGAAGAGAATTATATACACAGAATTTTCCGCGCATCATTTTGACAAAATACATAGGTATACATTATAACGTCTCTAATTTCTCCAAAGACAATTTTTTTTTTCAAACGTTTTATCTTGACCCTGGACCATAGTAAACAAGTTGCTACATGGTGATACAAATCACCATATGGCATCTATGTATTTTCTGAGAATCTTATTCAATTTCATGGGATTCAATACCTAATAAGTTATATGGTTTATTTTATTGATAACCACCCCCAAAAACTTAGTTCCCTTAAAACCTGTAACGAGCAAAAAAGCCATTAAATACTTTATTCCGCCCCGCTAGTAAAAAAAATAATGGCAACATTGGTGGTCATAACGATGTGATAAAATAAAGTAATAATCCATAATTTGGCAAGACCAAATTTCTTCTATATGTTTGAATGCAAGAAATGCAGTCAAGATACAATACAATTAATATTAAAATAGGCAGAGGCAGGTAGCAGCCACTTTGTAACCAGTGCTGTACTGCGTAGTCACAGTCGATTTTTCTATAAAGATTTTATTTAATTGTTAAAAATGTAATTTATTGCCAAATTAAAGGAAGATGGTCTAACACAATACAACCTAATTTAACCAAATAACGCAAATAAAATAATTTCGAATCTCTGAGATCTGGTGCATATGAATAGTGCCTGCAATAATGCGTTAACCTTAAAAATTGTAAAAATGAGTTACAGTCAGATTCTTGAACGAAAAATTATATATATTATTCATTCTAAAAATATTGTATGCAGCTTAGACATTTACATAGTATTTTTGTCATCCCAATAAGTAAATCTAACAATCGTCCAAAGGAACAAAAGTATAAAATCTTTACCCTCAAATATTTTAGTTTGAGTTAAACGAGAAATCCATCCGTATGATTCAGTTTTTATATAAATGCATATTATACTGATAAAATATTAATTCTTCTCTTCAATAATTACAAAACTTACACTGTGGAAACATATTATATTACAAATTAATTTGCAATAATTGCAATTACTTGCAGAAATTTAGATATTAGAATTAAGGAGCACTTGAGATGTCTAAATAGCAGTAACTATTCTGAATTTTCCAATCATCTTTTGGTAAGAAACCATTTTTTTGATATTAATAATGGTATATATATTTTACATACAAATATCAAGGGTTTATAATTTGATAAATTATAAATTTTAGAAAATATTATAAATAACCAAATTCTTTTTGCAAATAAACCTACCTAATACCTAATACCTTTTAAATTTTTTTTCTCATTTGTTTATAATTAGTTACCCACCACTTATATTTAAAGTGTTCTTTGTTGCATTTTTAATTTTAGTATACATTATATCCTGAAGAAGATACAATTGATCTTGAAACATAATGATTTATCAATAAACAATGATATAAGCAAAGAGTTTTCTTATTATTAATAGAATTTCTTTTTTTGTTATACTCGTATAGTAACAATTACATGCATGTATCCAAAGACTCAACTTTTATGTCAGTTTAATATTAACCTTTGTTTCTATATATATATTAAAAATACGTTCTACATACTTACGATATATCAGACATCCAATCTCGCTACTTTAGTATTTTTTCTTACTGACATACATTAAGACCAGTTAAGACAGATGTAACAGACTTAGTCCACAATATTTTATACGTAGATATCTAACTAAATTACAAATGTTCAAGGAATATGTGCAAATTCTGCACTGTTACGGAAAATATTATTGTTTGAAATTTTTACAAAATCGTGTTAAGCTTGATGTCCACGTACTTCGAAATAAATATTTGGGAAATTGTTTAATTATTCGTATATATCTTTGCTTCAGGCCCTAAATCACTTAACAAAAAATAGTCTAGCCGCTCTAAATTTGATGACCATTAATTTTTATATTCAATATATATAGTTTATCGAAATAATCGCATAATTATGATTTTTTTGAAATGCTTATATTTCTTACATGATTGAAGTTATATCATATCCCTTGAACATTTTCGACTCGCAATTTAGTCAGGTATCTACACATAAAAGATTGTGGACTAGTTCTGTTACACCCTTTATATAATGATACTAAAAGATAAAATGCAAAATCTTTTCACTTGGCAGACAATTCGTTTTTTTTCACACATTTTTGATATCGTTGTCCTGGAAGTATTTGAAGCCGTCTAGCGATACGGGAACCATTCCGCCCCAGTCGAGTAAGCCCCCAAACTCCTCGGTTCTGTTTGTCCAATCTGAAGTGGGATTCGTAAATCTCCGTCTAATTGCAGAAGAATAAATACTTGTGAGATTCCTCTCGGTATCTGCGGACACAAATCACTTTCTCCCGCGCTCTGCTTATCTTACCAGCCGGGTATTGATCACGCCCCGACCGACACCAGCGGGCGCCGCGCCAGGGAAGCTGAACCTTTTACCTGAGAGCCGAATAATTATATAATTTTAAAAGCCACAACAAAGCCGGCATATCATTCTCTTTAATTCTTGGATTACGATGTACGTATACAAAATATTTTGTGCAATTTTAAGGACAAATGCTATTATTATTTGTGCGCTGGAGGAAAAATTAAAAAAGTATTTTGGTGAATTGTGCTTTTCCAGTTGGGAGTCACCACTTTGGTGAGTTGGTTATTGAGGTTTGGAAGTGCATTCAGGTTAATTTACCTTTTTGACTGCAGGTCAAAAGGTTTTACGGGAATGTAAGCATCTTGGGTAACAATAGAAATGATGGGCTTATCTGTGTTTCGGTTTACAATTGGAGAAGCAAATTCACAGGTTCAGTAAATTATGTCATAATACTACAATATTGTACACTATAAAAGAATTCACTAAAAAAGCTGCAAGACTAGACGAGAGCACGAGAAAGAATGGTCACCCGTCTCTGTCGACCGAACTATGAAGCAGTTTCGCTGCATGGCTACAGATGTCGCTCTCTGTCCGCCTTAGTATTTTACCAGTGTATGGCTACCTACTGGTGGATGGTATCTTGGGGCTTTATCGGCGTATGCTGAAAATCTTCTAGATTAACCATATTACTAATGAAGAGATATTAAGATGCGTAAATTAGTCAAGAGAACTATTCACAACTATCAAACGAAGGAAAAATGAAAAACTTCGGATGCATTCTCCCTAATGAAAAATATGATCTCTTAAAACTCATTATGCGGGGGAAGATAGAAGGTAGGTAGAATGACATTACCTTGGCTATGTAACTTCAGAAAGTAGTTTTATGACCAAAATATCAGTAATCTCATACAGAATAAATCTACATAATGTCGATAGAATGCAGCATATGAAGAAGTCTTGTTAAAAAATGTGTGTGCGCTATAATGCCAAATCATCTGCGCACGCACAAATATACATCTTAGATAGAACATTGGTAGTCAGGGCCGGCGAGGGTATGTGACGCACTTAGGCCATTGGATATTTAAAAAAAAATATATATATATATATATATATATATAAATTAGGCGCTCCATGACGCGTCTTTTACTATGGCAATAGCTTATGATCCCATTTGAAATTTTTCATCATATCAACCCTTATGACGGCCACTGAAACGTCAGCTGCTACAAAATCCAACCCATAACAGAACAACAACCCAGCAACAATATTTTTGAAAACAGACACACTCACTTATCATTACGCTATTTTCCTTCTGCCCTGGCACACTCTCGTGCCTCGTTTTCTTTCATATTTCTTCTCATACTCGCTCTTATCTGATCGTGGCAGGTCATTCACAAACTCTCTGTTTCTGTTGCCTTCAACAGAAGTAGCAAGGATAATAAGTATAATATTATATGTTAGCCGCTTCCTATCTCGCTAGGTACATATAAAATATTTGTTCTGAAATAGATAGCCATAATGTTCCATTAGCTATTGCTGATATTAATATTCCTGAAAACTGATGTGTGCATAAGTAGGAATGCGTATGAGGAGTGATGGTAAGTTAGTTACTTACTTTTGTAATGTATCAGTTTCCATTCCAATTTTCCTACGCTTGCAACATAAAGAGTCATTAGATAGTTTAGTTAATAAAAATCATTGTTATTTTATAGATACCACACATTCTTTATAAGACACTTTCGAAGAGATAGTTCGGGTCAAGTTGATTTAAAATCCGATAATTCTCGAACTACGTAAAAACAATGAATAGAAGTTTAGGAAAAACCATCGGTTGTCCATCTGAGATCTAGATTCCCTCCAAGAAGTGAAGATAGCAGAACAGAATTCACAGTAGAACTGTGGAGTTAGGGGGAAAGTTTTGAAGATTAGAATAGGTACACTTGAGGAGCGCTGCAAGTTAAACTTTTACTTGAAATAAGAAATGGTTTAATTTACAGGTTACATAACCGTCTAAACTTTTTAACTGTATAGATGTGAACATGCAGACTCTCAAGTACGTATAATTTGCTAGTTGAACAAATATTTCCTTTTACGCACAAACTAATTAGAAAGCGTTGAACATAAATTTTTAAGGTTTTAAAACTTCGAACTGTGTATACCGTTGAATTAATGAATTATGACTTTCTAATGACCACTCTTCATTTAACAATCTTATCGTCTAGAATTACTTTAAGTGATACATTATTTTTATTTAAAATAATAAATGGCATACTGGACGCTCTTAATTTAACCGAATTGATTATATACCACGTTTCCGTGTGAAGTACTAAGTCGTCGGCGCTATTCCGTATAAATGCATCACATACCAATTTTTATTGGAATGCACCCACACAGACTTCACAGGCTTTGGAATGATTTTGGTACTGTAAATATTTTCAGATGTTCAATGTTTAAATATAACAAAGATGTTTTTGATGCTGTCACGAGTCAAAGGTTATAATTGATTTTGGTACTCAGCCATTCTGAGTTAAACCTAAATTTTAAATATTATTTATAATTTTAAATAAAAAAAGCCATCCCAGGGAACAGATGTATGTATCAACTGATGGATGGGCTGGTTACGTTAGTTACTGGAAGGTATCTCAGATAACTTAGACAATCAGTTTGATTGGAGAACGTTTCAGTGACAAAAGCGCCATCCCTTAAGACGAGGAAAAATAAAAATATGCTATCAAGAGGTTATTCATCAAGATCTAGATACGTTCTAGTTCAATTTAAGGTGTATCACATCCCTTAACGCCAGTCTGCAACATTCCATTTCTGTATTTTTTTTGTGTTTTTTTATATACCGAATACAAAATAAAACCATCATATTATTGTTACAGGAGAAATCACCACGACAGAACTGGACTTGGAAACTGGCCCTGTGGTCACGAACACAATTCAACTGGTTTTGACCAGAGCAGAACTGGGAGCCCTTCTTCAGTGCGAGGTGGTGTCGGATGCACTGGACGCGCCCGTTGTCATCCTGATGGACATAGATGTCAATGGTGAGTGAAAAATAATCATATTAGCTATTTCAAATACTTCTTAACTATGTTTCATTATTTTTTCAATTCGATTAATATTAATCCTTTTTGATTCGATAATTGAGCTGGTCAAGTTCCTCGTATTTGCTTAACTCTATTGTAGTCATGATTTGGGGGGCGCATGAGGCTACGTACGTTCTTAAACTGGAGAGAATCCAAAAAAGTTTTTAAGATATCTACTTAAGGAAGTTTTTTATTTTATAGCATAAATAGTACATACGAAAAATAAAGGTAATTGCTTCACTAGAGGTAATCTGTTCTAAAGCAATTACCTGTACAGTTTTTAAAAGTTGTAAATGTTAAGAAGTAAGTAAGTATAATCAGAAGTTATAAAAAGACATTGAAAAAAGTTATGAAAATATTGTTGTCAGTAATATACAATAGTCGGTGACAAGAATGTGTGAGTAATTAGGTTAGCACAATTTACAAATGTTTCATTTTCCTCGGTATGGTTCTCGACTTCGGTTTCTAACTTCATCTTGGCTGCAATTGCTTGGAAAAACGTAGAAATATATTATTTAGACTGACGCGTTGAGTGTTCAAAAACTTCAATATAATTAAGTGTTATAAAATACATTTTTTATCTCAATTAATTTTATTTATTTATTAAACGAATAACGAATTATAAGAAGAATTCCATTTTTTTAATTTTATTTTGTTAAATTTTTTAAATCTCTTATATTTTGGTAACAATTTGACATGAGCCCCGGTACTAAGCCATATGGAACACATTTCTAGGCTTTTATTATTATGATATACCCGATAACGGCAACACTCAATAACTCAAAACAGAGCAATGTAATAAATATACTTGTATAAATTATATATTAAAACAACTAAAATTAATGACGATTATGCAAAATATTATACAAAATGTTCAAGTATTGATATACAAAATTAAAAATCGATTATTGCCATCACACATAAAAAAAATATCAAATATAATTTTGAAATTCATACTTATCCCATGAGAAGTCGGTGAGGTTTTAAACTTCCACAAACAAATCTGGCAGGCACACACAATAGTTTATACTGTAATGGTTTCAAATTGTTCAATGCAATGTTCGACGTAACTAGTCTTATGCAGAGTATATAGTATCTAAATTCAATAACTGATCATTTTTCATGTGTGTTTTTTTTTTGTATGTATAATCTATTTACCTAATGCTAAGTGATATATGATCTTATGTAATATATTTTTTAATATTTTCTAAAGTATTGCATAGTAGATGTAAGAATACTATTATAAATTTATTTACAATTAAATAAAAAATATACGTACATACATACAATACAATAATAAATGTTTTTTCCTATTGAATATACAGACCTAGTCTACAATATTGTATCGATGGAACTAAAGAATAACACAAAAATATTACAAATATATACAAATTCTGGACCATTACAAAAAATCCTAATATACGAGATTTTCATAAAATCGTGTTAGCTTTAAGTCTACGTAGGTTTTTGGAAATAAATATTTGCGAAATCGATCCATTCTTATTTGCTTCAGACCCTAAATCATCTAACATAAAATAGTCTGGCCGCTCTAAATTCGATGAACTTTAATTTTTTTTATATCTATTCAACACATATATAATTCTTCTTCTTCTTCTTCTTCTTCTTCTTCAAGAGTGATTTATGCCATTAATCAAGTTAAAAATTTTGTTTGATGAAAAAAGTACAATAATATTATAGAATAGGAAATACTATATTACAAGCCAATCAATCGTTCAAAAAACTTGCTATTATATAGATTAAACCTGGTGAGTTAAGTGAAAAAAGATGACACAATTTAACTGGGAGCTGAAAATTTCCATTGACGAGACCACTATAAAAAAAACCTGTGATGGACACGTCAATAAGATTTGTCAAGGGTTTCCTCCTCGGCACTACACTCACACATTGGGAAATATATCAAGTTCAATCTGAACAAATGAGAGGCCACCTGGCAATGCTCAATTCTCATTCTAGACACATTTGATACTGTTCTTTGTAGACTTTTCTTTTGGAGAACCAGGGGGTGCGGGGAATAGATCTTTGAATTATTTTAAGTCGATTACTCTTATGATTATTTGGATCCATCCATTGTGCAGTCCAGATAGAAGTCTCTATATTATAAGGATATGAAATTGATGAGGGAAAACTCCTAAAAGAGTGGCCTCTTTGACCATTTTATCAGCGCATTCATTTCCATGAATTCCCTATATGCTGGAATCCAAACAAATAACACCTGTTTATTGTTGCTGTACAAATTAAATAGATATCTTCTGATGGAACAGATATCTCATTGTCTAGCCAAACTTTTATATTAGCAGAGAGGGATTTGAAAGCTGCTTGCGAGTCGGAGAATATAACAGCCTTATCGACGTTCCGGAGTACGCAGATGTCCAAAGCCTCTTTAAACATATATAATTATAAATCAATAAAATATATCAATAAATCGAAATAATCACATGACTACGATTTTTTTAAATGCTTGTATCTTTGACATGGTTGTGATTCAACACATGCAGCTAGAACATTTTCGACCCATGTATATCAACCCTTAAAAAATACAGTACATAGTATATACCTATCATTATTTTGACAGTACATGACATCACTTTAAACGAATAAAATACCGATACCTGCCGCTAGGCTTAGTTGACGATAATTAGTTTGTAGACGATACTTAAAAAGTACATTTCTGTTATCTTTTCTTATTGTGTAAATAAGAAAGCCGCAAGGTAATTTAAATACCCTTTCGAATGTAGAGCCTCTTCATTATTTTTTTGTTTCTTTCATTATCGATTTTCATAATTAAAAACCCAAAGGCCAGTGTGTATAGGATCTCGTTAATAAATGTTAACACGGGTATGTTTTTAATTCATGCGAAAACCCTCATTTACATAGGACAAAATAATTTTCACATCTTTGCGTTGTACATGTTAATTTCATTACTCATGCAAATTTATTCACAGGAAAAGAATGGATACGTTATCCTGCAACAAGATATGGTCCTTTAGGACGTTTCGTTATCAGAAATAATTTATACACCTCAATACGTAATATAATTTCCTTTGTCTGAATATTCGAATATTCACCCCGCCCTTTATATTGGCCTACCTTAATATTCCATAACGTAAGCCAAAATTCTATAATCTAAAGCATTGTTAATTCATAAATCACTTAGAAAAGACAGTAAAATCAATCTATGGAAAAATATTAAGTTACCATCGAGACTCGAACCAGAAACTTTCTCTTGCCGTAAAAAGTCGCTATCATTTCACCATGTTGACCACTTAATTTTTCGAAGAATTTAGACTTTACGTGTAAATCTTTAAGTGAGACATTTCATCCAATTATCATCAAGAAATACAAATGACATCCAAATCAAATTTTAAATATCAAAGAACTATGTTTTAAAATTACAACTTCATAATAAAAAATAATATTTTATTAAAATACATTCTATAATCGTCTGGCAAAAAATATATTTTGTCACTTGACTGCAGTGGCGTGCAGTAGGTATAGATTTAGATTATGCTGTTACCAATGATATATATATATTTTTTAAATAGAGATGCGTACACGGAATACGTGTCACATCAATATTCTTACTATTTTCAAACTAAGCTAAACGCTTGTGCTATGAAAATAGGACTAACTTGCTGGTGTCCTAGAACGAGGCGCGAACCCCCGACCACTAGATCACTATTATACAATCATATATAATATATGTACTACAATATATGTTGTACATAAGATTATAAACTTTCGTTTAACCAACGTCTTTAGACAAAATTAATCTGTTGTTTATATGACGCTACCACGTATTTATTTGTAATTTTAGAGTATTATCAATAGTGTTCTTAAAGTTTAAGTTTTTTTGTAAAATAATATCTTTTTACCCATATAAAAATTATCTAAAAAATATAAGTACGTTTTAAGAACACTTTTTACGACTGAATATGATTATTTTATTGTTTGAAAATCCTTTACGTAATAACTAAACGAAATAATTATTTTTATTAAAGGTTAACGTGGGAAATAGTTCTGCCAATTACTTTCTGTTTTTCCCGAATCAAAAACAAATTTATGCACCAAATGCACCTCGAACGCAAAGAACGACCCTGAAATCAACACGTTAAAAACAGTAAGATAGTAAAATTCGCGAATTAGTAAAAGAGGAAGTAAACACTTCAATGATTTACACGCAGTTGAAAGCCTTTCTAATGTTATTCTGTTAAAAAAACAGCATAAGTAACGATTCCACACAAAACGGATCAACCAAAAGGATTTTTCAATTCAGTAAATAGCCAATTGAGTAATTCACTAGCTTAAAAGTAGAAGATAGTAATGTGAATAGCTACAATCGACGCATTGTAACTACTAGCACCACAGCTGCAACAGTGAGTTGTCGTGGTAGTTTCTAGAACTAAGCCATTAAAGTTTCTACTGGTATGTACATGGCGCTAATTGTAATGAATCCGTAAACATACGTTCACGGTCCATATTATAAATTATTTCATTTATATTTGTATCCCAGAATTTTTAGTAATCTACAGCTTTTTTGCTTGTAGGCCTTGCACGCCCCTGCTTGGCTGGATATGAAAGGATACTCATTCTAATATTTTTCAAATCTCATTGAGCTCGTAGCGTAAGCTTGGTTTCCGCGTGTTGATGAATATATATTTTTTTAATTGAAAAAAATATGTTTTATATTTCTTGAAAATTAAACAGAAGTTCGAAATCAATCAAGATGACATCACTTGTTTGATATTGTAAGATACGTACGTTGATATTATAAGATGCTATAAGATAACAACAGTAGAAAAGGTACAAGTGTAGTTTTGTAGTTGGATGTTAGTTTTTAGAACGAATATTTTAAGGAAATCAGAAGATTTTGAAGGCTATCGAAATAGTTTACTTGATTTCGGATCATCGATCAATTTGAAAAACTTTTGAATAATTTATTATTTTTAACTTTTTTATCTTTGTTATGTTAATAAAATACTGCACGCTATCTAAGCTGTGCTTTTCATATCCCACCTTTTGAATATTTTTAAAAATTATTTTTCCCCCGTCATTATTAACGGGCTTTCACCGTGTATTATCTATGTGTATCTCTATCTTCATAACATCCTTAACATCTATTATTATCATACTGATAATACTTTTAGACAGTAGATAAACTCCCATATACCATTCACTAGTGAATAATAATTGAGTAGTGAACATTGAATATGAAAAATATAGAATTAGAACTCGCATTATCTATAAATCGAATTTTCAGATAATCGCAAAATTCTGAGGATGAAAATAGGATACGTCGATGAAACTTTTGTCTCAAAACTCATACATAAAGATAGTACAGAGTTGAGCACGGAGTAAGCTGCGGCGTCTCAAAGATTTGTTGGTAAAGGTCAGTATGCATCAGTGTTCAAATTCTTCTTAACGTACAAAATATAATGAACAACGAATGGTCACTTCAAACTCATGATGAAAGTATCCACGTGTTACATAACACTTTTGAAAAGATTCCTTATTAAAAGGTGAGCGCTTCAATTTTCGGATTATACATTACTATAAGATAGAAAAAAACACAGTATGACACGACGACAACCAAAAAATCAAAAAAATTCTATGACCCAAACTATAATCTTTCCCTGGGAGAAGAAGAGGTGTATTTTTCCGGTGCTTTGGATGTTTCCCCGGAGCAAATCGCATACATATATTTACAGGATGTGTCTCGATCAGGTTGACTGTACGCTAACACTGCTGAATTAATGATGACCACGCGTATTTGCGGATCACGGTGCGGCAATAGAAAGCGAAGGGCTGCAAATTAAATTTACCCTTTTTTACCTTTGACCGGAGTTGATTGAATTGATTTATTATTCGATTTATATTCATGCGTCTGTGGGGCAAATGATTCGGCCGGCTTTTTGGTGGGGGGAATAAAAGAAAAGATTTTCGCTTTGTACACAAAGTGACATCGAGTTCAAGGGACCATCAAATACTGCGACTGCTATTTCGTGAAGTTTTAACATATTATATGATTCGAATATTAATTCTTGCAAAATCTAAATTATTTCATTTCACTCAATTTTGAGCTCTGCTCACGAGGACTAGGAGTATTTATTTTGACGTGTACAAATTTCTCAATAGGTATTTTAATGACACTAATAGGTAATCGTAAAAGTATATGAGATTAATTAAACCAGTGGCGTATTAAAACTAGGTCGACGTAAAATATATAAAACATATTAAAACAATTAAGAAATGGAGTGTTTCAATTGAGGAGGCAGAAAAGAGCACCTTAATTATTGAATTAGTATAATGTAAAATGCATGGGTTTCAAGGTCAATGATATCGAAAAATACGACGTGCGACGGTGAAATTCCATTCCTATCGCCCACTCCAGCCAGCAACGGATCTCCGTTTCAATACTTCGCGCGTAACCATATTATATTACAAACCGTACTCCATTGTCTAACATTTTGTAAATAAAGTTATGGCTAACTAGTTAGTACTATTTTACTCATGAAATACGTCTTAGAGTAGAAAGCAGGCTCTATGGATTTTTCATTTTCATTTTCTGGAGAAGCCAGACTAATAACGGTTCAGAAAACCCCGATGGTGAAACAAGTGAAAGAAAAAGGTGACACATGGAGAAAGATTCTCAACAATTGGGTAAAGGAAGGGAACCAATAAATACTCAACGGTTGACTTTAGTGGAAGAGGGTTACAACAGAAATGCCAATCCGATCGTCTAGGTTTTGGACCAAAGGGCAGTTCTGCCACAGACTACGGAGAAACTGGACTACAAACAAATCTACGTACAAGCGTCTTTCTAAAAAGTTGTTCAAATAGAACATAGAAGTCGGCTCGCAGCCACTGTGTTCCTATGTCTAACATGTCTCAGAATTTTTGGATCCAGGATTGAATCACTTGAGGACCCACATTCGTGAAGGTGTGAAGGTCAGTCTTCCTCAGACATAAGGGACAGTATATGATATTAATAGCCTATTTCATAATCAGGTTGAATATTTAATCATTCGAACTCTCCCGGTTTATATTTTGAGACTAACCATCAACCGTACAAATATCATAATGAGAAATTTACAGAAATTTACTATTTCAATATTAGCCTTACTAGGCTTAATGAGTTATTTTGATGAACCACCACAATCTGAATTTTGGCCAATCATTCTACCTATAAAAACATTTTGCTATTCCTTTACCGCAACAATAGTTGCAACCTCCCCACCCTTTATCCCACCTTTTTTCTTCTGCACCTAAACATACTTATGTACGTAAACATAACTGTGGATTTTCATAAATAATATCACATGTTAAATATTTATTATGTTAGTTATATTAAGTTTACACTGTCAAAAATCCCTTAATAAAATAAATAAATAAATAAATGCTCCGACACACATATTTCTCAATTCATTTTTAAAATAGTTATAAAAATATCCTTTCTTCTGATGAATAGATATTAAATTAATATCTTTCATATACAATGTAATGATTGTTGGCGAGTCGAATGGAGTATCAAAAGTGGGTATGTGACTGTGTGAAGAAGTACAAGTGGTGTGTGTGTGTGTGTGTGTGTGGTAGCCCCCACGCAGAATTGATTGAATCCATTCCGGATCAGTGTAGCCCGCTGGTTACATTAATATCATTGTCTAATCTAAGATCAATTAGCAATTCAGTGCACAGCATCAGATCGCTATTACCTACGTCGTACCCTAATCGGTGACTCTCATTTCTATGTGTTCAGCGCAGGAGAAATACTTCAGACTCTTCCTTTCGTGATTTGTTTCTATCCTATAAATAAATATGATATGAAGGTCTATCTATTTTAACCGTGAAGCTCGTTTATCAACAAATAATTGAATTTATTGTGACCACATAGGTTTTTAGAGTGAGAAGAAGAATACAGGTGGCCAAGGAGGCTACTCTTTCCGGACTTTTCCCCTATCAATTCCATATCCCGATGTATGACAGACTTAATATGGTAAAAAAACGTACAAATTCTATATGAACTGCACAATGGAAGGATTCAAATAATCATAAGGGTAATCGGCTTAAAATATTTCAAAGATCTATTCCCCGCACCCCCTGGTTCTCCAAAAGGAAAGTCTCCAAAAGAACAATATCAAATATCTCTAGAATGAGAATTGGACATTGCCAGGTAGCCTTACATTTATTCAGATTGAACTTAATAGATTTCCCAATGTGTGAGTGTGGCACCGAGGAGGAAACCCTCGACCATATCTTTTTTGCCTATCCATTACGGATCACAGGTTTTTTTACAGTAATCTCGTCAATGGTAATTTTCAACTCCCGGTAACTTGTGTCATCTTATTTCTCTTAACTCGCCACATTCAATCTATATCATAGCAAATTTTTTGAACAATTGATTGGCTTGTAATATAATATTTCCTATTCTATAATATTATTGTACTTTTTTCTATGAAATAAAGTTTTAACTTGACTAGCGGCACAAATTACTCTTGAAGGGTGGATTGTCTATTTAACAGAAGAAGAATACAGGCTACCGAAATGAATCTTAGGGGAGTAACAAGAACAACATTATTAGACCGAGTGGGAAGTACCGAGGTAAGAGATGAGGGATACCTTCGGTGTGAGGCGCCTACTGCTATACATAGATAGATCTCAATTACGGTATCTTGAACGTATCTTGCGAATGCCATGTGAACGACTACTGAGCAACGTTCGACTACAAATCAGACGACTGAGCAGTGCAAATCACCAAATGCGCGAGCGCACATAATTTTTACACTTACGCAAACTTCAATGTCATATTTGAATATCTATAAAATATATAAAATTTATGATTTTAATTTATTCTATAAAAATATAATAAACATTATTTAATTAATTTTATTATTAGGTTTCATTTATAAAAAAAACATAAAATATGAAAAAAATTTATTTAATAATTGTTTATCCAATACATATTATTGAAAATTAAACAATGGTGAAAATTGGTAACGAAGAGAAGCAAGGAAGTATGGAACTTTATTCTTAATGTTCTTGAGACGAATGGGTTCCAGAAATTTATATGTACATACTGATAATTTACCAGTCCGAGAAATTCTGTCAATCTCCATCGCACATCATTACTTGAGTATATGCGAGCAGGATGCATGCTTGATTATTAAAGAACGTGCTTGTTATTTAATATATAATTATTTAATTTATTATTGGTGTCAAAAGCTAGTTGTATAGAATTGGGAATATTTTTTATAATACTTTTATTTTTATCCATATTTGTATTTTTAATTTTAGTATACATTGTTTCCTGAAGAAGATACCAGAGGTATCGAAACATGTTGATTTATCAATAAATAGTTGTTTGAACAAAATGTTTCGTCTTGTTATTCATATAATATATGGCCACAAAGTCATTTTGCTAATATTGAAGAAGTAACAATAGTTGTCCTTGTTTCTCTAATCATCTCATGATCAGTGTTAAAAAAAATATCTCCATTAATTATCATTTCAATACAAATTAAATAATTTACAGATAAAATCAATTGGAGAAAATAATATTTTATTGGTACCGGAATTTGAACCTAAATCTTATTCTATCTGGGGAAATGCGATACCAGTGAGATCACGCTTACAAATTAATATTATCTGAATATGTTTGTATTAAAATAAAACTATAACTTCACAATAATAATGGGTTCTTAAAATTATAATTTCAATTGTCATTACATTTTATCACTTGAATAAGTCGGCTTCATATCGCAAATATTAAATAAACATGGTACATCTTGAGAATTTTCATAATAACGAAACCGGTATGTAACAAATTTGACTTCACATATAAAATTATTTTAGTTCCACATAACAACCCGTATTGCTTAAAATAATAAAAAATTATATTCAATGATTAGTCGGAGTGTCGCTTGACAGATGATTATATAATATTACTGTTATAGTATAAAAATTACAGTATGATTTTACACTCTGATCTCTAAAAACGAAATGTTAATCATTCAAAAATAAACATTAATTGTTCGTATTTAGTATTTTGAGTATTTCATTAATTCGCCAGCCACAATTATACAAATATTGAGGTGTCGATTGGAAAAGGGGTTGAGAACTTTACTAATTCAGCAAGCATCGGAACATTGTTTGAAGCCTTTTTGTGGATATGCGTAATTAATTGGCAAAAAACTTATTTTAATTAATTATTCCGTCTTTAGTCGATATTAAACCTTTTGATATTTTGACATTTCTGTAATTAAATATATTATAATGATGTCTCCATTCAAATCAGCTATAAATGGAGGATCGCATGTTGAAGGAGGTATTGCACAGGATGATTAAACTTTTTTTTTTCAGTTATTTATAATTATTTTTATTTACATATGTATACATATGAATAACTGAATATTTATCTTTCGGTTCTTTGCAAAATTCAACACTCTTTGACCAATATAACCGTATTTTGCATAGATTCTCTTTGGAACCTCGCGCAAAACAAAGGTATTTTCCCTCTGGCGAACTCGCCCCCTGTTCCCGATATATTCGTAAACTTATATTACTATTCCATTATTACCGAATATTGCCAAATTATACTTTAGAAACCCCCAATCTCCTCCCATCCACCTGGTCCCCTACTATTTTCTTCTGATACAAATGTGTTTTTTATTGAATCTATTCCAAATTTTGCAAATTACTCTTTAGAACCCTGCGTAAAATATAAACACTCTTCCTCTCCCTCAGACTATCCCTTCCTCCAATATAAATGTGAATTATATAATGTTGAATGCTATTCGTTCCAAATTTTCATAGTTAGTCTTTAGGACCCTGCGCAAAATATTAAAATTAATATTAAAATCCTTCCCCTGGTTACCTCACCCCTCCCCCGATATCAACATGCATAGAATGCTATCCGCTCCCAATTTTAATCAATTACGCTCTAGGACCTTTCGAAACGTATAATCGCCCTACCCCACTCTCCTCATCTTCTTACATCTCCCCCTCCAAATATCACACCCTCCCCTTGCTGGCAATATAAAGGTTCTAGGTCCATGTCCCGGTAGCATCCCTGTTTTTTTTAAAGAAATATTTAATCCCTACATTTTTCAAAGTTAAATATTTGAATTCGGCTTAGTAAAAGTGCTTAAAAATTTGTATGCGTATCATTCGATATTATAAACAGTAGACGATTAACTCGCGCCATGCACGGTTCAGAGTTCAGAGTTCAGGTTCAGTTTCAGAATTTATTCACATTCTGTAATAACTTTCTAATTTATGTATTAAAGGAGAACACATTCTTATTGTGATGTTGCAATTTTACAGAAGATAGATCTGTGATATATTTAATACAAATTATTAATTGTATTAAATATATTAATTAGAAAGGTTGGATCTCTTCCTAACCGGAGAAATAC
The DNA here is from genome assembly GCA_022840565.1 of Eubasilissa regina. Taxonomy (NCBI): domain Eukaryota; kingdom Metazoa; phylum Arthropoda; class Insecta; order Trichoptera; family Phryganeidae; genus Eubasilissa; species Eubasilissa regina. The sequence goes on along the minus strand of JAINEB010000029.1, from coordinate 7,336,250 downwards.
ATTGACCGATTATGCTACATACATGCTAATACAAATGAATTAAGTTTATATAAGTTCAAAAATTTGTCCTCAATTCACTGTGTTGGTGTGTAGCAAAATCTGTTAATGCATTTTCCCGGATAGGAAAAGATCCAGGTTCGAATCTCGGTAGGATTAACAATATTTTTTCGTTAAATTGGTTTTATATGTTTATTTTTCTAATTAATACATTTAATTTGTATTTTATAATTAATAAAAAATAGCATTAAATATAAAAATTCCGTCCGAAATGTCAAAAATATAAAATATTCACTTATTATTATTGATTCGACACTACATTTCGTCATAGGTAAATAGACTCAACAAGTTGAAGATAAAAAAATATTTTATTTTATATTTAAATTGTGACTAATTAATTTTTAAAAATTCCAAAAATGCCACATCTGCTATTATAAAATATCGCAAAGCAATCTAAATTATTCCCGTAAATACAGCACTATTGGGGCAACGTCCCTTTTTAGATTTTCAATATTTTGTAATATTCGGACGAAATTCATGTTCATTGCATTCTAAACAAATATATTTTTTAAATAAAATGTTACTTGAACTGCTTACAGATGATCTACGTCTGATCCCTCCAGTAATGAAACGTAATATGTACCTTCCCCCAATTAACCCCACTAACTAAACCTAAACCTTATCTGTCGAATCTGTGATATTATAACTGCTAGTACCGAGTGTACTATAAATTTGGATATCTCCAATCTTACCGCACAAATTATGCGTTTCCAATTCCACCCCCATAATATTATATGGGAAAATTTAACCGAACACTTGGATCTTGAAATTGTATTCATGGCTCTGTATCGCGCTCGAAGCTGCTGCAAGACAACAGACACTATTATAATTAGTGCTAAAATATACATAAACTATTTTTGATTATTTAAGCACACAAATATATTTATTACTTTCGAATAGTCTTTTATCTAGTACATAATTTAAAAAAAAAAAACAAATTAGATTAATCAATTAGAAAGACATACCTACAGAAAAATCTATGTATGGAAAAAATATTTGATGAATTATCCCTGAGACACAAACCTTCTCTTGCCGGGAGAAAGCGTTACCATCACATCACTTTAACCATTTAAATTTACGACAAATTTTATAAATGAGACATTTAGTACCTCAATTTGTTTCAAATACCACACAACTATGTTTTAAAATTGCAACCTCACAATAAAAATGTGTTTTCAAAGTATCGATGGGTACTTCGCAAAACGTGCATATGTAAATTGCATACATCTATCCGTATCGCGTAGCAACATAAAACAAACATTTATTGCCAGTACGTTTTGCATGGCAATTTGTACTTTAGTGAGAAATCTATTTTTTTAGTAGAAAACCGCCATATTTTGGAAGCGCAATGTTTCTCGGATTAACCTTTGAGCTACACCTTTTCTGCTAGGTGGGTGCCAAGATTTTTAATCATTTTTATCATCATTTCTATAACCTGGGTATTTTAGCTCAATCTTTATTTTTTACAATTAAATAACAAATTACTTTTATTTTAATTAGGTTTTACATGCAAATTATTTCGATAAAGAGATATAACAACCCTTTAAAAATAATATGGATGGATGAGTTTAAAAAAACCGACAGATTAATTTGATTACGGGAAAGGTTAATGTGGCCGAATGACCCGAAATAGGGGTAACATAAAATGTCGCTTATGTTGGGTATCTTTAATTATTGTTTTATTTATCATTTGTTGTCCTATGTCCGATACCCGAAACATAATCTAACTATTGCTACTTTCGACCTTTCATAAACTATATCCTTTTGATTATCTAAAAGCCTTCGATAGCTGGTTCCCAGGTTTCCGATTAACAATAAGCAGACATATGATATATGAACTGCACTAATCTCTATAATTTTCCTACCTTTCTTATCCGATGTTGTTGTTCCTTAGCTGGGTTATCTTCTTTAGATTTCGACCGAACGAAGAGTGCGCTGGTGGTTTATTTGTACTGCTGGACTGGTCGAAGCACGGGATGTAATAAGAACGATGCCTCGGTTACCGTCTTCTTAGCTACCGAAAAAAGGCGGTAATACTCGCAAACACACATGTACATTATTATAAACCAAGAAACCTAGTGGTGCCAATTGAAGTAACAAGGCGCGTAAACACCTTTGTCTGAAAGATTTAGAGGCTAATCTAAACAGTTTTTATGAGTTCATTGAACTAGCTGGTTAATATAATATAAACATCAACTGTCGGAACTCGAGAGTGACTAAATGTAAATGAGTTCCTTGACGTGACATGTTACTCAAAAAAAGAAAAAATTAACAAAATGTTGGTATGAACTTGTATAAATTGTATCTAATTTGATAAGTTTAGTATCAAGTAAGTTGCCAGAATATAATATGCAACCGTTTTGGTACTCTTCCAGAACTATTTTGTTTTAATGTTGTGCCAGGGATAATTTCTTTTTCTGGCCTGTCACATTGACTTTCTTATGCCTGTCATAATTTAGCTGTAAAATTAGAAAAACTATCTGTTAATTTAAATTAAATGTGTCAATTAGGAAAATATACAGATAAAATCAATTTATCAAAAAATATATTTTTGTTGCCATCCGGACACGAACCAGGAACCCTTCCTATTTGGGGATGTGCGCTGACTTATTACACCACGTCAACATAGTAAGTTAACGACAAATTCTCCAACTTGTATGTTGCACTTTCAAATAATGAAATAACAGATGTATCAATTTGAAAATGCAATATATAAAGTTCGAAAATTTGTCATTAACTCGCTATGTTGACGTGGTGTAATAGGTCAGCGCACTTTCTCGGATAGAAAGGATTCCCGATTCGAGTCCGTTTGACAACAAAAATATTTTTTCGATAAATTGATTTTATCTGTACATTTTTCTAATTATTTTCTATTTATTATCTTTGTTTTATTAACCACTGAATTGAGTTTAGATACATCTACCGGTTTCGAAAAATACCATTTTCTTCTTCAGGATATCATAACTAACTAAAAACATATATTATTGTTTCTTCACCAGAATCTATTTAGTAAATTTATTTTTTAAATAATTGTTGTTTTTTTTTAAAATAGATTCTGGTGAAGAAACAATGATATATGTTTTTAGTTAGTTATGACATCCTGAAGAAGAAAATGGTATTTTTCGAAACCGGTAGATGTATTTAAACTCAATTCAGTGGTTAATAAAACAAAGATAATAAATAAAAAATATGAATTTTAACCACAAAGTTAATAATGCTAATTTTAAAAGTATCTTTCTAATTGATACATTTAATTTGTATTAACATATCCCAGAACTATGTTCTGAAAAACTGCAACTGCATAATAATAATGTGTTCTGCCGTAGACAGCACTTGCCGTATTTGGATTTGTAACATTCTTACATGGTGCTTTCTACGATATACGTAACATTCTTCTCTAGCAGTACATTTACGTTTATCGCTACTGCACACTGTCCAAGAATCCGCTGCGTACTTGAACATTATTTCAGTTGCTCGTTTATTGTCTCCGTTCTTCCGCGTCTTTTAATTTCCTGCCTACAGTTGTGAGTGTTCGTGATCAGCGCGCATTAAATTATTTAATTGTGTATATTTTATTACAGTCCGCCCGACGAAGATATCCGTGTCGGGCGTGGAGGGGCACGCCGTGCAGGGCAGCAAGGTGACACTGGAGTGCCTGGTGCAAGGGGCGAGGCCCGCCGCTAACCTGACGTGGTACAACGGGTCCAGACCCATCGAATCCGAGCAGACTGTGGCTGTAGCCAAGTTACAAGTCAGTACACTTAAATGTTGCATGATATTGGCTAATTTTTTCCATAACTATGAATGAATCCGTCGGTTTCCACGATCAATTGAAGAATGATGTTTCAATATAATAATAATTATAAATTGTTTAATAATGGAACGATAGATGTATTCATTTGAAAAGGTGTAACATATAGGTTCGAAAATTTGTCGTCAAAAATAGTGTCGCTGTAGTATAGTTGGATAATGGACCTTCCCCGTTTTGGAAAAAGATCCAGGTTCGAATTTCGGTCGCCCAACAACATTTTTTTTCGATAAAATTGATTTTATATGTATATCTTTCTAATTAATACATTTAAAATATCACAGACCGTCTGTTCTGAATAATTACAACTTCACAATGAGAATATGTTCTCCTAATAATGGTATATTTGTTTTCATAATTCAAACTATAACAATTCCGTCAACTACAAAGAATTCTGCGCCTTTTGACTGTGATGGATTTTGTTTATTTGAATTGAACATGTTCAATTCAAAGGTTCGATTTATTTATTATTATTTTATATACTTGTTCAATTGTCTTTATGTCCACGGAATGAAGCACAGTGAGATAAATCTTAGAAGTTTAATTGATTAAGATTAGATTTAGATTGATAAAAAAAAGCAATAATTCAAACCTATTTACAGATGTTTGATGTAACAACAAGATCCGATACGTGCGCATAAACGGTATCTAGAACGAAATATATCTTTAACTACTTATTCAGCAAAAAGACAAACACTGGCATAAAATTATAAACATTTAGTTTTATCTTCTGCTGGTGAGATTCCAATTCACCAAATTTACAAACGTCAATGGTCAACGGACTAACATATAATGTACACGTGAGGCGCGAGACAACTCTGAAACTTGGTGTGTACGGACGGACTTCGAAAACTGAGAGTAGTCTTCAAAGTTAGGATTATATTCAATTGTGTAATTGAATATAATCCTAACTTTGTATTGTATTGTAATTGTGATTATATTCAATTGTAATGATTACTTGTTATTCTTTGAGAAATTACTGGTACACTAACAACCAACAACAATTAAATCTCACTTACCAATCATCGTAACAATCGAACATAAACACAGTCACAATAACGTTTTACAATCACTACTTGAAAGGATCTCATGGGAATATAATCTCAGTCTCAGAGATTGTCTATAGAGTCAAAAATCTCATCCGTGGACATGGCCCATTAACCTTTAAATTATAACTGTCCCAAAATGGACCTGTAATGCAAAACAATATAAATATATAAAGGTTCTGAGATAAATTTTTTTGTGAGATAATTACGCTTAGTGAAGCGTGAAAATTATATTTTACTCGTGTAATTTAAACGTAAAGTGTGTATTTACCATCCCGTTGAAAGTTCCTGGTGCAGAATTGAAACTCCGGTCCTCCAGAGGGTATCTTTAGGGTGTATTTCCAGAACACTCCCCATTGAAACGCAATATAGAAGCTAAAGTGTGATTTTTATTACCGAACGAAAAAGAATGACTTTTATTTTCTTCTTCAGATATCCACTAGCCTCTCAGGATTTTCATATAAATTTTACAGCAGTTTATATGGTTTTAGGGAGACTGCCGTCTTCCCCACAAAACTTTCCAATATCTTCTCGAGTGGCTGTTCGAGAATTTATATGATCGCATATTCATATTAAAAAAGCTCGCATTATTTGATCCAATTCAAAGAGTAACATATCCGAGTAATTTTTCTTCTGTAAAAAGGAATAACTCAAAATGATTCGATACAGTACTAAATATTCACGAAATTTTGTGTACGTCATTAGCAAGTAGACGTTTCTAGAAGCTGATATAAACTTGTTTTATACTATTCGTTCCCGTAAATACCTTCGACAGCTGTGGTTTCCGGGTTTATTATTGATAATATGGTCAGATATAAAATATGAACACTGCCACTGATCTTTGATTGAGCGCGCTGATGATTTGTCGTCGTAGTTGGTCTCCGATATTGTCGTTCGTCTTCTTCTGGGTAGATTTCCAACCGACCAAAATGCGTACTGATTATCGAGATCTCTTTACAGTACAATGTAATGGATGCAATTGCATGTAATCTCTGAAAATGGCGGCAATATTCATACACATATGTGACCAATAAGAAACAACAAGAAATCCCAGGTGTACCGATTGAAGTCATTTTAATAATTTTTATTTGATGTAGTAGTATCCATGTGTTGCCTATGGAAGTTGATAGGAAGAAAAACAATCTTTCAGCAATGTTTTATTGTAAAAATTATACCTATAGAAGTTACTCTGTGTTCTTAAGAAGTGTTAATATTATTTCTATTGTTTTAACGAAATTGTTCAAGTTATCTTCCTGTTTAAAATGTAATAATTGAGTACTTCTAATTATTTTGCAACACGTCAGTTCGAGCGAAGGTGTATTTTCAGAAAACCCAGTAGCGCGAGCGAGATCAGTATTGCATTTAGTTCATATATGTTGGCGACAAATTGTAAAGAAAAATATGTGTACAGATTTATTTGTTGTATCTGCATTATTCCACTATATATTTCTAGTTAATACTTTAATTTGCGAACTTTAAATTGTTTTCGCGTGGTCTTAAACGTTATCTACTGGACTTAAACATTAACATTGTCTACTAACTTTAATTAATTTGACGTTGACTGGTTTCAATACGTACACTTTACGTCAGTCCTGATGAAGATATATTGATATCAAGTTAGTTTTTTTTTTAATTAACATCAAAATTAACGCAATAAATGTCAGAAATTATAGGTCAGTCGATATTATGCATTTATTTGATTATATGAAATACACGCCCCTGTAGTATCATCGAATTTAAATGTTTTTAAATTTAAGATTTATTGTAGAACTTCATACTAATAAATTTTGGTTTAGAGTAACAAAACAAAGATATATTTTTAATAACCATTGCCGTGTTACCCGCGTGCATGTACTACAAGAATACGTACCTAGCCAGATTAAAAATGTGAAAGTATCCGTGTGTGTGTGCGCTTTAATGGATGAGGTCAGAAGGATTAAGTATGTAAATAATAATCCACCCTAAAGTCGGCTTACCATTCGTATTCCTATATTTTGGTATTCATCTTGGTTTAAAATAGATTAAAATAGATGGTACTTGTATAATAAACACTGAATTTTTGTTTTATATTTTACAACAATTAATAATATTACGCAGATAGAATTTATGCAATGGAATGTTAATACAGAGTTTGAAGTGTAACGATGTTGACTAGACTGAAAATGATCTAGGAGTGGTGAACGCTGGGTACAGAGCGCGTACCGTTCATCAGTAGCACCAACTGAATTCAGTACTGTGCCTTGCGCCATATGGCTGACGTCGCACTGCGGTGGTTTGATACTGCTCCGCTAGGTGCGTTCAGAATTATATTCATCTCTCGATAGTACTCATCGACGTAAAGAAAAACCACGAACACTCGTATATCTTTCTTGTGACGCTGTCCTCATTCATTCTTTTCACATAGCTTTTACGTGATCATTTCTTAATCATATTCATTATGCCTAAGATCAGCTAGAATGACTTCGTTTTCATTGGATTCAGACTATATTGTTTCATTTTAAATAGATTTCGATATAATTATTACATATTGCAGAAGGTCTCATAATGAAACTTTCGGAAAATATCAAAGACCCCAAAACCACCTATATTTATTATTATTAATAAATAAATATTTATAAATGGTGGCGGCTCTCAAATACGTTAAATTTCGTTTAAAAAAATTCTTTCACATACATATAACGTACTGCAATATACGAGAAATATAAAACCTCAAACTGATTTTTTTTAATATAATAATATTTTCTATAATTAAATAAAAATTATACAATGTTTAAAAATATACGAGGAAACGATTGATTCAAAGAAAACAATGCACATACAATATTTCGAAAAACTAATTAGCGCTTCCTCTCGAAAGCATAATGCAAGATTTTCGTGATATCGTGCAGCCTCTTTAGCTCAACAAATTTACTCTTTTTGAAAGAATCCTTTCAGGGAATATTACAGTCGCTCCGGAACTGCGTGCGTACAAGGAGACGACCGGCCATAAATTTGAAAGGATTGCGAAATATAAGAAAATCTTAATTTAAATTGCATTAAAGACCTTTTCAGTATGAAAGAGGCATTAATTTAAGATACGTGCGCCACTGGCTGCTGAAATGCTTTGAAAGTTTGCATTTTTAACGATTTTCATTTTCAGTAAATTCTAAAGTCCAAATAACTTTTAAGATGTGTACATAATGTAAACAATATGAATTTTTCTTTTTTATATTTTAATTTATTATGTAGGCACAACATATTAATTTTATGATACGGTGGCCCTCGTAGTCTACTGGCTTCTCATACCAGGGGTTTCGGGTTCACAATACATCGATGCGATTTTCTTTTGCCTGGGTGTTTTAATAATGTGTTTCACTACAGTATTAAGGCCTCGTAACCTGTTGTAGTGTTAATAATTAAAATCAAATAAATAAATAATATCTTTAATTAAGGTAAAATGTTTATATATAAATAAATTAAATAGGTAGAAATGCGATCGCTTAGACGCGTATATATAAATCTACGTACAATAGAGTGAAAAATGAGGAAGTTAACAGCTAATGTTAAGTTATTTGTAACATTGTCGATAGGATTAAATAAAGGATGATTGAGATAGTTTAGATACGTAGAACGTGGAAAGGATAGTAAAAAAAAGATATAATGCGAGTATTAAAGGTAACGAAACAACTCCTGTTACAATCAACGAACATGTAATATCGTACAATCGATGAGGAGAGGTGTGTAATGGGGCGAGAGTGCTACACTAAGACAGAAGAATATAGCGTTCTATCTTCTCTGTTTACTCATGCGGAGAAACAGTGTGATAGTAAATTAAATAAAAAATTACTTAAGATTTAGATAAAAATCACATAATATAAAATTGCTTCGAATTTAAAAAATATAGCATAAATAATATGATGTTCATATAATGTAGTTTAATATAATATTCAACGTGATCGTTTTTCAAAACTAAATCGTCCAAATTGTTTTACTTAACATTTCAAGACTTTGATAATTGAAAATTGTTAATGATATTTGATAAATATGAAAGTAGATTCAATTCAGATATTATATGTATATATAATACATATATATGAAGATAAAACGATGCTTAAATAGTGTCTTAGAAAATTGCAGAATTATTTCGTTGTAACTTAATATTTTTAACCATTAACTTATAATAATCGTAATAATCATTCACAATTTTACAATATATTTTTCAGAACATCGTTTGACAAAATATTTCATTAATTGTTTTAATTAATTGATTCTTTTAAATTTGTGTGAGTATTCTATTTTTATAAAATATATATAATATTTTCAAATGAGTTTATTTTTACATCTCCTTTCATTTTCGCAATGAAATAATACGTACGAATGATTTAAAATATGTTAAATATTTGTTGTAAATTCATTGTGCCTTAACTATTAAATAAGAATACTAACTATTTTAAGACTCAATATAATAAGTTAGCACTTTATGTTTTTAGAGTCTTACTTCGGGACTATTTGCAAATTAAATAACGCTAACAGTTGATATAATATAATATATTCCACTTCAATATGCAAATCCTTCGCCCCCCAATGTCCCAACAGATTTGCATATTAAACATCCTAGTTCACTTTTTTGTATGTAAATACTCGTAAGCCGATACGAAGAAAACAGAATAATGCTAATTACTAATAGTTATTTTTTATTAAGCATTTCTTATTTTAGACTACAGTGGACGTGTCCAAAATTTAATAAAAATAAATTGATAATTCTGGCATCTGCAGTCGGTTTACTCAAAGGTATTTGAGATTCTGTAAAAATAATGTAGATGGCTTTCAAATAATGGAACGACAGGTGTATTAATTTGAAAAATGTAACATATAGGTTCGAAAATTTGTCAAGAAAAATACTGGCGTTATAGCACAATGGTAGTGCAGTTCCCCGGATTGGAAATAGAGTTCCAGGTTCGAATCCCGGTGACGCTAAAACAATATTTTTCGACAAAATTGATTTTATATGTATATATTTATAATTAATACATTAATTTAGTATTTAAAATATCACAGACCGTCTGTTCTGAATAATTACAACTTCACAATAAGAATGTGTTTTCCTTAATAATTTATTTTTGTCTGTGTCTTCCTCGCTATTTTCTTCATATTGTATATTTCGTCTTCAATCATATTGAGGTATGCATTGTGTCTTAAGGGCCGGTTGTGTGCTCAGTGGTAAGTTTTTACTATGATAAAAAGTCACTATGGTAATTTGTTTTGCGAAAACGGATTGTTCGATGGTTGGTAAAACATACTTACTTCTCGAAAGTACATACATTCAATAGTAAATTAATTTTGCTCTCCGATATCTGATGGTAAAATCGTCAATTGTTGGTTAAAAGTCATTTGTCACATTGATACGTTGAAATTGCAGTATACGTCAATGAATCATTCAATATTCCAATATTTTACTGATAAGATTTCTTCCGATAATGATCTCGCTATTTAATTTATATAACCGAAGATATTTCATCACCAAAGGGACCGATTGAACGCTGTGGTGTATTTGATTATCATTCGCAGTGCCGCACTAATAGCTTAACAGATTAATAGATTAACTTTGACAGTAGTAAATATGCTGTACGAACAACCCGCAAATGTTTTTTATCACGGGCGATGGTAAAAAGTTACTATAGTTAAAATTTACGATGGTCAAAATTTACTACTGATCGCACAACCGGCCCTAAGAATGTGTCCTATCCATTGACCCTTTTGATTTTCTATAATATCTGTAGCGACCGGAATTCAAATCCACCGCCATCTCAGTCGGCATCGACGCTAGCGACAGCGTTGCCGGTTGCTGCCACAAGCCTGGCTCAGAATTCACCGCTAGGCAGTCTCTCTAGTTTCATCGTTCCACAATGGCGGTCTTGCCGGTTCGCGAGAGCCGAGCGAGACCGCTAATTCGCTTCACATCATTTCATTTCGTAATATACACGCACCTTCTACATTTTCATTCATTCATTTCATTCTATGTCTTTCTTGTTTTCATCATAATGTAATAAAACTTCAACGCGCAAACAAACATTTATCTTTCATTTAACCACCGACATAACCCCCAAATATCTATTATGGATCTCTATTTTTGCACTCTTCTCCACCACTTCTTCAGCACCACATTTCGAATGCTTCCAGCCTATAATTTTTATCTTTGATAAATATTCAATGTGAAAATATATTTTACCTCATTTTTGCAGTGGTCGAAGATTTCACCCACCTCGGACCCAATATCACCCAAAACAGTGAAGTATCTCTCGAAGTCTTAAACGAATAGCCGCAGGAAATAAAATACACTTCTTGTCGTCTCTTTTCTCTCTAGGTCATTTTTTGTCTGGTGGATACCATTCCAGGATATTCTTTATCCAACGACTATCTGTGCGCCTGAAATACGGCCCACCCATTGTCGTTTACGATTTTTAATAATGAAAATGACATTATTTTCCTTGGTCTATGTTCTAACCTATGTGCTTTAATAATAGGTATAACCATTTATTAGTTAATTATTCGTAATTAGTGTTTACATATATAATTAATATGTAATTGCCTAGTATTATTGCAAAGAAATCACTCATAGCCCTGTTTGTCACACTAGTTCTATATTGTACATATCGTCGTTCATCTTTCAAAGAGGTGTAGCTTGAATTTGTTGATTATACAACAGACGATATAGGTACTAACAAATTGTGTGATAAAAAAAAATCTTACAGATTTCTACGAATCTTTGTTGATTTAGACAGTGAGGTGTATTTATTCATAAATAGCATTACTGTCATTTGTAAGAATAACGCATCGAAATTAAAGTGGTTACGCAAAATGTTTTCATATAATATTAATTCATTGGAATAAAATTCAGATATAAATAATAATAAAAATATTGGATAATTTGTATAGCGCTATTTTCGTAAAAACTTTCACCTCAAGGGCGCTTTACACATAAACTGTTTATAGTCCAACATTATATTTGTTTTTAAATTTAAAAATTGTTATTTTAACTTACGAAAATGATTTTTTAAAAAGGTGCTTAGATATGCCTGTTTGAATGTATTACGGGCATATGTTTGGGCAATATAACCCCAGTAGTAACTCAATTTTAACAAAAAACGAAATACGCCTTTTTGAAAGATGTACAACGATACGTAAATCTTATTAGGTAGAATTTTGTCTGGGGATTTTGCCGGTAAGCCGGACATTTGTTGGTAAATTCGTTGCTCTGCTTACTGCACTAGTTTTAAACAATATTCAGATGTAATTAACTTGAATTTTTCCCGTAAATATTACCAGTGAGCCGTTCATTCGTTGTCCTTTCTGCTATACTAATTTTGTATTGTTTATAATATGTAATTATCTGGCATTATTACTGGGGATTTTTATAATAGATACTTTAGTTATTGTACTTTATAGTACATGAATCATCATCGTCCGCGTTGGTCCCTCATTACTGATTGATCTCTGTGAACTGCCGCCCTCTTGACTATGGTCCTCCAATTTTGAATTTAAGTTAGTTAGTTATGTGGCCCACCACAGGAAGTCTTTTATCTTTAAGCTGTCTTTTTATCTCGCAAAATGCCCAAAAAATTTAAGAATTCGTCTTAGGCTAATGGTTAAGAAGATGCCCTGCAGATCGGAGTCATTCGTCTCCTATTATTGCTGAAAATTTTGCTTGTGAACATTAGACTGTAAATAGCATCTGCTACATTAGTTTTACAGTGTTTAATTAATATTTAACCAGACTTATTACTGCGGGTTTTGACAGTAAACACTTCAGCCATCGGTCTGCCTACTGTATTAGTTTAATAGCGCATTATAGCAGACATGAAATAAAATAATATTTTATTAAATTTTTTATTAAGAAGAAATAATTTCGACTTAACAATTTATCACTCCATGTTTATTTTTAATACTCGTCAATATATTATAATTCTGTACCCTCAATATGATTATATTGGCTATTAAAATCACGTTTTTTTCCCTCGCTCCTGCCCTGAATCTCCAATCAGGGCCGGCAGGGCTTCCGCCCGCTCGGGGTACTGGATATATGGATTGAAATTAATTGAGTACCCTTGAAGAATAGGTAAATGTCTCGATACCAAACGTGAACAGAATCCAAATAATATTATTGGAGATTTTCGCTTTGTATTCTCATCTGGAACTGTGACGCATCATGAAAACAAAACGTCTTCCGTTTTCGCTTGTTTTGATTTATGTGTAGCCCACTTTGTTATGTTAATGTTATTTATTTATTTACTTAATAAATACATGACTGGTGAGCGGTTTTCCGATAAAAGGCGGGAAACAATGCCACAATATACACTCATGGAACTCTGTCGAAACGTCGTTAGAGCGTTCTATTGACTAGTTAATAGAAATACGATCTTTCAGTCTTTTTATATACAAATATACATAAATCAAACATAACATAGATAGATACGACTGAAAAATTACGGTTGTGTAGTAATTTTTTGAAGCAACGCCTTGTCAATTTACCCTTAAAATATTGCGGACTTGATCAGTTACACCCTATATACAATACCGATAGTTTCCTTTTTACCGTAACTTATATGCTTAGATTAATTTGGAATCTATGTGATTATTATTATTTCTTATATCATCTAACATTTCATTAAAAATCTTCATCGCACTGTACATCATTGACTTCCGAGATTTGGCTTTCTTCCTGAACAGCAGTCTTATTCTGTCTCTTCCTATTGCATGATGTTCGTGCTCATGACTATTTTCATCAATTTTTTATATAAATTCTGCCGATATTTCTAGTGAGAATTTTAAAAATAAATCCCGTAACATTTATATATATTTACGGATGGTTGAATATATAATATATGAATCGGAATAAGTCGAGAGTCATTCGTCGGAACAGAATATTATGGCTTATACCCGCATGAGGAAACGGCGTGACGAGAAAAGTATGCGAGAAATTTTAATGATAACGCTGATCGATTAAAAGAAGCTGGTGTCTAAACGACGCCAAGACGCGGCGCGAATAGCAAGAAGATGACCATTTAAGGGTTAAATGAAACCAGGTTTATCACTGTTGGTAAAAGTGTTTTTAAATATTCAAATTGCTCCCCGCGCTCGTTACACCTCCCCTCCCCGTCCTTCCCGTGCCGCCCGCCGACGCTCCCCGGAACTAGCGCTTCGCGGAGGGGTCGCACGCACCCCGCAGCACCATTAATAACCCTCCACCGTTCGGGGGTATTCCCCGACATAAATCAGAGGTGTTAAAATTGCGGCCGCAAACGTTTCCGCGGAAAACTGAATTTTGCGAGGATGTATTTTTTTTTTACAAACGGCGTCGCTTTTTTTGTTTCTAATTCGTTGTTAATGTATTTGATACAAAAAAAAAACATATTTCTTTATAAAAATCTTATTGTGCACACCGATGATGTTAATTATGTGTAATTTTCAATAATAATTCAAAATGTCGCCGCAAACGTTGACTCGGAATCAGTTGACTATGTAGTGACGCGCACTGATGAAAAAAACGCACGCGTTTAACCGCTGTTTGAACGCCACCATACGTTTACAAGGATCACAAATTCGAACGCATTTTAAATCGTGGGGAAAAATGTGACCAGTTACATTTTTAAAATCGCTCAGACTAAATCGCAAGTGCGTGTGTTTACATACACACCTATGAGATAAAATCCGCACACAATTATCCGCAGTGCGTGCTAGGCCTTATACTGGAACTGTTATTATTTTCTCCCCCGGCGCACATATGATAGCAATATTCCTTAAAATTTCACAAAAGATTTTTTGTGCGCGCACCGTGATCCGAATTGGAGATAACACTGCTCGTGGGATCTAATATTGCAAATATTTTAGTGATTAAGAAAAATTTTAAAATCCAAAACAATTAAAAGAATGGTTTCCGAAGGTTGGCATTTGTAGTTAATTTTGTAGTTATTGGTTTTATATTATACTATACTTGAAATTCTTCACGATAACATTGTCACATCAAAAGTAACAGAGTTAATTGAAAATTTAATCTACGAATTACATATTTTGTTGTTTTGGTTATAAAAAACTAATTCAATGTTTTTTCTGGCCATGAACCCTTGTAGGTCCAAGGCCCGCATATCTTCCTTCTTGCCGTTATCTCACCGTTTCTTTTCACGTTCTGTTTGCTTCTTCGTCCCCCGTACCACCCTGTGCGCCATCCCCTAATACCTTTATAGGGCTTCCCAAATCCTGCTTGCAGGTCGGTAGATAGGATGGTTACTACTTAAACGGTACCAGCGCAAAATAAATTGCGCTAAGTGTAAAGTGTAAACCAACAGGCTATTTAAAACAAGATGTATGCTCTTTTATTTCTAATATTTATTTTAATATTACTCACAACATTCAATCTAAATTTTCAAATAATGTTTCTAGCCTTGTCAGACTCCTTACATATCGCGATTTGTGTAATTGATTTTGAATGACATTAATTAATATGCATAATATAATAAAACTTTTTCACTCAGGTCATTTCTAACCTAAAGGATTAGCGTTTTTTTTTTTTTGCACTACAATATTTATTTTAAATAATCCAAAAACCGTAAAATATTGTTAACATATGTATCAAATTTGTTCAGTCGCGTAAATGACCTATATCGTCCCCTATCAATGTAATTTTAGATCATTTTAGACAGAAATAAGTATTGCCTATTGCAGGTCTCGCGACACTACTTCCGAAAAATTTATAGGAGATCCCGAAACCACCTTCCGTTACAAAGTTTATCTAAATTTATATATACATATATGAGATATGATACAGGTACCGCAGTTTCCATCAAATTACTATCAATAAAAAAATTCTTTAAATAATTACTTCATAATTTTTTTTTGCCAAGCTGATCCGCCATATTGAAACAAAACGGGGCAGTTAAAAAATTTAAAAAAAATTATTACTCTGTTAATGTAAAGTAGTACCGACAGGATACCATAAATCGGAAAATATTTTCCAACTAAACCAAACCAGTCATCTGTTTTGTTATTTACAAAAGAATTCATAACATATTTTCCTACTTTACCTATTTCAAAGGATGGTTCTCTTATTTCTCTAGCGATATTCATTCATCCCGGCTTCTGCTAAGATCTTCAGCCTCTTGTAACTAGCCCACTTTTTTATTTATTTGTTATCCATTGTTGTGTTTATTATTTTAACGGAGAATATTCCCTGAGTATTTTTTACGTTTATTTGCTCTGGTCAGTTGGATTTTTATTTTCTTAAAATTGTTTAATATGTATTTTTTCTCTCCTTTTACAATTTACTCCAATTTACTCCACCACATTTCAAATGCTTCCAATCGTAGCAAGACATTTTCTTTATACTCTTATTACTCTACGAAAATTCTACTTTTGTTTTTTCTCAACCATTTGACAAATATTTTACATTTCATACTCTAATCATCATTATAAGACCGACAACGCGAGGTGGGTCATAGCTACCAGCAGTTCAGTTTCAGTCTCTCTTCTTTTTTCCCCTTTTAAGTTGCCAGATAAAACCTTCGTTGCTGGTTCCTGGTCTTCCATGACCTAACCAGCATAGTCTACCGACTTGATTCTATGATTAGACCACGCTGACATGATTGTTTAGCGCGAAGAGCTCTCAATTATGCCGTCTTCACATTTCATATACAATCGTGCAGCAGAAAACCTGGCCCTGTCCGAGTGTTGACAGACCATTTATACTAAATTGTAAATTATCTAAAAGTCATATATTATTTTGACATATGAAACAATTTTTTACCGACCGACAACATATAAGAGAAGATTTAAGTAGTACAGTAAGACCCCGCTTAGCGCTGTTTCGGTTTAACGCTGATTTATTTGAATAGGGTATTCCTCGAAAATTGCATACCGCGTGGGATTCCCCGATATTCAAAGCGTAACGTGGAAGAGTAGTAGCCGATCGCCGCTGATAAGAGTGCATCGTACATTTACATAAAACCCATTAATTATTAATTATTTAACATTTGTTGGCGTTATTGTAAGTATAAATAGATGAAATACAGTAAATTATTGACCAATTTATTGAAAATGACACGGATTTTGATAGGAGCTCAAAGGCAAGACGGGGTGTCATGGATGTCTTATCCACTTATCGACAATTTTTTACACAGGCAAATGAAAAACGCAAATGACATTAGACACATTTTTGATAAAAAGACAGAAAATTGGAAATGCGGAAGAATCTGAATGATCTCAAACGTAAATGATGACTTAGAATCTCTTTGACTTTTTCTAATTTTCGCATCGAGTGTTTGTTACTTGACGCACTTTTAAAGGTTGGTTTAAAATTAACGATACCGGGTGTATGTTTATTTATATTTCTATATTTGTAAGAAATATTTTTTTGTTGTATTGTTATAAAAAAAACATATTTAATAAACTTAATTGACAAAATATATATTCATTATTAAAAATTTTCCCCTAATCCCAATATTTACATGGTGACATAACCCCGTTTAACGCTGTTTCCTATAACGCTCTACTCTGCTGGAACGTATTCCCCGCGTTAAACAGGGTATTACTGTAGTAACAAACTATAATGCTGCGCTAAGAATTAATGTTTTTATATTCATAAATGTATCTCTTATGCATACAAATACTGAATGCTATTGGGCACGTGCGACACGTACACAGGTTCAAAAAACTTACAATAACGTAACAGACGTATCTGCACAATATTTACAGGCATTTCGCAAATATTCAAAGTACTCTCTCATATTACTATTCTCCCACTATTTGAGTAGCTTAGAATAAAAATTCACATTATTTAAAAATGACATCCTAAAATGGCTGAAAGGCACAGACCAGTAAATTAATAGACATGAAATAAAGTGTATATGAAGAAGACGAGTTTAGAACATAAGTTGCTGGACGAGGGGCATTCTACACACATTATTTGTGGAAACACAAATCCGATAGTTTATGCAACACTAAAAGTATTTACCCTTCTAAAATTAAATCTTTGTGTAAATAAGACGTATTTTTTACATGAATGTACATTATATTGTCAGCGTTTAAATCTTCGTTCCAATCGAGTCATATATTTAAAAAATATCGCTGTTCTATTTGATTGCGTAGGTGGTACTAAAGTTGAAAATATTGAAACAAGGAAAGGCCTACAATAAAAAAAATTTACAAAACCTATTTTTTTATACTAAAGCTTAAATTTTATCATTATATATATATTTTTATTTTTTTATTTTATTTTATTTATTAGATATTACATTAATTAAATTACAGCATATATACGTTTTTTTGTACCATGGATGCCGTTAACAAATGCGTATACAGTATTCTAAGGCCTTTACAGGTGGAACTGAATGTGCATGCGCTAAAGTCGAATACTTTCAAACTTTATGGATACGGAACGAATGATAGAAACCACTGTTGCTATTCACGCGATTCATAGATGTTCGAAAGTTGAGAATGTATATGTATTCGATTCGTTCCGTACGCGCGCCGTGTCGTAGTGTGTCTCTAAAGAACAGGACGAATTTATTTGCAGCAGTGCTGTTTTCGGCTTTTTGACTCTAGAACACTAGGGATGCGGAGCATATAAAGCATGTATGAAGCGACCGCATCTACTCTACGGTACTGCGCTGTCAACAACGCCAACGCCATAATTTTAAGTAAAAATATTTAAGTAAAATTTCAAATAATCTAAGTGATCAATATTTCGCATAAAAGCTGAACCATAGCAATGTCACAAATGGAATAAGAGATACATCGAGAGCGGATCTATGAATACAGAGTCATTCATTTGAACGTTGTCTATCGCATTTTATATGGAGAGAAGATTCAACAGTTTCGGATCAACTTTTGTCTACACTTAGCTTCTATTAATATATTCACCTACAAGTTTCAACATCTGGAAACAATTGCCATACGTAGTAACCCGTGGATCACATGTGTCCGTTATTATAAATGTTTAATTTATAAAGTGTCATGTTTGCCATTTGAGATTTATAATTTCTACGAGTGAGCATTAACATCAAGAAGACAAATTTTTCGTTTCCCCGTTTTTGTGATGTCAAATACAAAGTCAGTCATTATAAATGTAATATACATATTATTCATATTTTCAATTTGTGGAACACTTGCGTTAGTATTTACATCAGAAGATATATGTAACAATTCTCGTTTATTACAACAACTTATTTACAGAATGTACAATTATAGAACTCAGATATTTCTTACTATTATTGCGAAGGAACGATGGGATAAGAGACCTTTTTTCCAGTGACGGCCTCTTATATCCCATGACCCCCACCACTCATCTCACACACACATACACACACACATATAAAAGTGACAGTTTTCACACCACATTTTATTTCTTTAATCTAGTGTTTTAGTATAATATTATGTGGGGCTAAAGTTCCGCCTCTCCCTTCGAATACTTGATACGAACAAAAAAAATCTTCTTAATTTTATTCCGATGTAATCTGTAAGTTGGTGTGAACTCATTATTTTTCTCCTCCTGGGGAGCAGAGATTACCCCATCCATAAATCTCAATTTAAATTACAAAAAAGCCAGTGGCGCTTCCCACCCGAATACCAAACGACCTGATACTTATTATTACTTAATTAATTAACCGAGATTTATTATAATATATTGTTTACTGCGCATTATCTGGTTTCAATTTATGGCCCTCTGTAAGCTTAAAGGATCTTTTGTGAAGAATTAATATTCCAATTGAATATCATCCCCCGCATTCGATGTAAAAAGAATACGATAGTACTCTCACGGTTATGTGTAAGTATCGGATGTTAGCGTGTTATGTATACAGTTTTTTTTTTTGTTAGAAAACGGTTCCTTATTTGTGTAAATAGATAGGTACTAAGTATTTACTATTTTTCAATTCAATTTTTTGGCAAGTAGCGTGGAGTTACTGAATTCATAAAATTCTTTACAAAACGATTGTTTAACGTTTGTAGGTACCTACTAAATAATATTCCTAGTCACCGCAGTAAGGAATACGACGTATTTGTTTGGTTATCAAAAATGCTAAATTTTATGTAAATTATCATCGCAGATTTTAATTTATTTGAATTTTAAAAAAACTATTTCAATATTTTCATTTTGGTGTCACCCACGTGATCACTTTGGTATCACTTGCGCAATCAAATAGTTCCGCGATTTTTTTTAATATATGACCCGATTGGAACGAAAATTTAAACGCTGACAATATAATATGCGTTAATTTAAAAAATACGTCTTGTTTACTATTGCATTAACATATCATAAACTATCGGATTTGTGTTTCCACAAAGAATGTGTGTAGAATGTGCAATCCGTACTCTTCTACATTCCTAGAAGTAGAACATCTTACATATAAAATTCATTCATTCACCGGTCATGCAAATACCATAATGAGAAATTTACAGAAATTCACTTGTTCAACATTAGCCTTACTACGCTCAAAGGGTTCTTCTTATGAACCACCACAATCTAAACTTTGGCCATTCACTATATCTATAAAAACTCATGTTGCTCTCCCTTTACCGCAACATTAGTTGCAACCTCCCCACCCTTCTCCTTCTTTCATTTAAACATACTTATGTATCCAAATATTTTTAGTGGATTTTCATTATTAGTATCGCATGTTAAATAGTTATTATGTTTATTACAATATGTTTTCCCTGTCAAAATCCCTTAATAAAATAAAATAAATAAAAATTTTAAAAATTTAAAAAATAATGCTCCTCGTCTGGCAACTTATGTTCCAAACCCCTCTTCTTTATATACACTTTATTTCGTGTCTATTAATTTACTGGTCAGTGTTTTTTTTTTTTTTTTAAATTGGCGTTTCACCCTTATGGAGTGTTCTTGCCATTATCGAGTAATTTTATTTAACGTGAAGTTTCTTTTGGATACATTTAATTTTTACAGGTTTATTTCATTGGCGTTTAGGAACCTCGTTAATATTTTAAAAATGGTTTGATTGTTAGATGATAACAAAGTTGGGATGTTGATGGGGAATGGAATTTTGTTGTTAGAAAGATCTTGGATTAAGTTTGGATACTGGTCATTGATAGGGCATCCTAAAAAAACATGATTTAAGTTTTCCTCTTCTAGTTGACATTCACACATAGGAGAGTCTCGAATGCGGATTTTAAATAAGTGAGAATTTATACAACAATGGCCGATCCTCATACGGCAGATCGAGGAAGTTTCAAACTTATTTAATTTCGTTTTGGAAAACCAGGGCCTAGTAGGAATCTCTGGCTGAATTTCTGCAAACCATTTACCTTTTACAAGTTTAGAAGTCTCCCATTGATCTCTCCAAATGCAGATCATTTTCTCTTTGAGAATAGGAAATATATCAGATATTGTCACATGATTATGTAAAGGGACGCCAGAAATAGAGGCTTCCTTTGCTAAGGCATCGGCTTTTTCGTTTCCCGGAATTCCACAGTGACTGGGAATCCAAGCTAAAGCAATATCCATGTCTTTTTGTTTCATACTAAGCATTAATTCTCGTATTTGGATACAATGCTCATCTTCGGCGTATGAAAAGGGACACGATTTTAATTTTTGTAGGACGCTAAGAGAATCTGACAGGATCAGGCTTTTATTACAAATGGGTAGATTTTTCATAATATATTTTAATGTCTCGAGGATTGCGATGGCCTCAGCAGTAAATATTGAGGTTTCTTTTGGTAATCGATATTTCTGTGCCAGGTTTTCTGAACCACAAAATGTTGCTGCCCCGGTGTGACTAGTTAAATCTATTTTGGAGCCATCCGTAAAGAAAAGTTTCCAGCCCGGCCACTTTGATCTGGTAATATTGATGAAGTTTCTTTTGGCTTGGAGGTTATTCTGGATTCCAAATGATAGTAGTATTTTGGGGGTGAATGTATGGGTTTGGAAATGAGTGGCATATAGGGGAAGAAGGTTTTGTCTTAAAATTTTGTCAGAATACGTCTGAAAAGTCTTAAAACTATTGGTCAACAGTGGGGGACTTTTATTTTTCCAATATGAACTAATTCTAAGTTGATCTGTAAGAGTTTTAATTTTTGGTATTAGAGGATGATCTTTTTGACGCATACATTTGAAAAGAAATTTGTCAGACATAAACTGTCTTCTCAATTGAAGTGGAGGATCTACTGTTTCTACCTGTAAAGCATTGATTGGGGAAGACTGCATTGCTCCAATTATTAACCTAAGACTTTGCGACTGGATACGATCTAGCCTTTGCAGATTTTTTTTTGAAGTCGGTTCCATAATGAAAGATGCATAATCTAGATGACTACGAACATATGCGTGATAAAATAACTTTTGGGTGTATGGATGGCAGCCCCACCACACGCGAGATACTGCTCTCATAGTATTGAGACTTGCTTGGCATCTATTAACAATTTGGTTTATATGGGCGTTCCAGTTAAGTTTGGAGTCTAAAATAACTCCCAAGAATCTGATTTGGGATTTGACGGGGAGGGTTTGATCAAGGCAAGTTATATGTACAGCGGGGACTTTTCGTTTTCTGGTAAAGATGATTACACTACTTTTTGTCACAGACAGTTCCAATCCATGTCCCATAAGCCAATCAACCAGATTGTTCACGCTATCTTTGAGAATTTTTTCTAACTGCTTTAAAACTGGACCCGAAACGTAGATAAAAAAGTCATCAGCGTACTGCAGGATTTGAGAAAGAGGATGAATACGGTAAGCTATGTCAAGGGTGTATATGTTAAATAGGATAGGAGATAACACAGACCCTTGTGGTAGGCCTCTGGTGACAGTTCTGAATACAGGAGATGATCCTTTCACTTCTATCACTATTAACCTTTGGAGAAAGATATTGACGATAAATACTGAATATAAAGAATGGAACAGATGATGATGGATAGTTTTGACTGCGGTGTCGTCATTTTAAAGAGTATAACGAAGGTGAAAAATAAGAAAAGTGTTTCTAGTTAAGAAGAGGAGAAAGTAAAAGGAGAGCACCCAGTTATACAATTAACAACTACTCAAACCAACGTTAGGAATAAGCCATGTATGAATGATGAAATACTATCCTCGGTACCTGTGCTGGTGCAGTCCCGCGATAAATCACTCCAGCGAGACCAGGTCCGCTCGGTGACCGACATGGCGATATCTGCCAGCACAGCCACACCGCAGACCGGAACCGTCGCCGTCGGACCAGGGTGACAGCTGCAATTATAGCTGATGTACACTCACTCACTCACTCGGGACTCGTGTACATCGACAATAGTGTACACGTTGTTTGAAATCTCTGAACTGCAAAGCGCGACCAAATTACGCGTACGTATTTAAATTATATTAAATTATTTTTCGTACAATACTCAAGTATCACATTACAATTTCCCTCTTTCTGATTTTGGATGATATCATCATATCATCAGCGACTTTAGGCCTAATTATAGATCCCGCAAGACGATATTCCTTTCCAGTACCTGAGTTCGAGATTAATAAGTTGGTACATCTCTTCTCTTCATGGTAAAATGATTAATAACACACAATATTGGGATACTCTTTTTTAATAAAATAGAAATAATATTTAACTAACTAACTAGCTGACTAACTTTCTGGTCTCCTGGTACGAGGCGTGAACCCCCAACCACTTAACCAGTAGACCAACAAGCTACTCTAGAGTTGATGACGCCGGAACAATTTTTGAAAAATCCAGTCGGCTGTTGGTCTACACTGACGACATCGATAACATCGTAATGGTCTGTGTCCAGAGACGATCTCTCAATGAGAGTGATCTCTAAAAGTCGCTAAAGGTACGTATATACTGGAGTCTCCGAGAGAAATCTCATCTGTGAACATGGATCTTAAAATCTCAAAAAGCTCTTCGTAATGCATTGTCAGCAATAAAAATAGCGACAAATAAATGCCGTCTTGTGAATCAAGAGATGGCTAAATACACACATGCCGGTGGATTGCTGCCAGCACGTTAGTCAAATCCTTTCACTTACTGTCGGAAGTTCTTATCCTTTGAGTAGTTTAATAAATGTACATTATCTAGGATCCCAATTGACAGACATAAATAAAACTGATAAAGGGATAAAAACTCGTATTCGTAGCTAATCGTCGCAACACCGGCCTACAAAAACAACTGAAATCGAGCATGATATCCAGAAAAACAAAGGTAATGCTATGTAAAACTCTGATAATATCTATGCCTACCTGCGCGCCAGTAACCTGAATTCTAAAGAACACTAGATGTATTTGAAAGAAGAATTCTTCAGGAGAATTTTCAAAGTTGCCAAAGAAAGTGAATTGTGGTTTAAGCCATAACCAAAAACTTTGTCTGTATGATGAGCCGAAAGTATTGATTTTCGATGCTTAAGATATTGTTTCTCAATGTACACCGCTACTTGTTCAATCAAAATTAGTTTATTATCATTAAGTAGATAAATCCGTAGTGCCTACTTACTCACAGCGCCTGTTAGGGAGCTTAATTAGAAGCCGAACCATTCGAATAATTCACGCGCATATTCGCATTTTCCATTTGTGTTTGTTCAGTGCGCGCGGTGACGTGTTTGCAGAGACGGAAGTCAACAATTGGAGCGACAGAAGTAATTGCTCGCCAATTCGGATACTTTAGGATATTCGGAGTAATTCTAACAATCGAATATTATGGCTTTATCAGTATCGTGGCGTATTTAATGAAGTATGTTTTTTTAAAGGTTCCCCCAGTAAAATTTGTTGCAAAAACTGTGCGTCAGAAAATTTTACTTTGTGTTTTATTTTCGCCATTGTTTCAAAAAGATTTGGAAGACGCTAGGTATCAATCACGGCATCTCTCGCGTGCTAACGAGCTCTCTATCATCTTAGCTACGCCCCCATCTGACAGCTTCCGTGTGAAATCGTTGTTTAAGAATATAATACTGATGACACCGTTCAGTTGTTAAACGAATTAATTATAAATAAAAAAACAACATAATAAAATATGCTTCTCTTTTAACATATATATATATATATTCAGCTATGTGTGCGTAATATCTACCATGTCAGTCATGTATAAGAATTTAAAAAAATTGTAGTCATACGATTGTTTCGATTAATTGAAATATCGCAACTGAACTGCAATATATAAGAACGTTGTTACGGGTATTTAGTATCTTTGTAGACACTACATGAAAGGATTATGTATATAGAAAAAAACATACATTTTTTAATGTATAATTCGGCTTCTTTGCTGTTGGACTTTGAATATTAGCGAGAGAAATGTATCGATACCAACATTTTGTAGAATTAGCTTTTAGACCTAGAATGTCCGCGTGGGCCTCAATGCATCGCGTTGGTTGCATTGGTGTAGTTACACTCCTGATAATATTATCATTGTATGCAGCCTTGCACTTCTTCAGGTGTGTATATAACATTGCGAAACATAAATCAATCGAATCATTATTAATGACACTACTTATGTAATCAATTTAAATAATTCCCTGATTTACGGCCCGGACCATAAACAAAGCGATGCAATTTTTTGCCGGAGCCGCGGCCCGCCGGCCCGACGGCCGCGCGTGGTGGCCATTTATCCAAATCAAAAATTGGAATCAATTCTAAAATGCTAATCGGCCCGATACCCAAAGTATATATTATCGCGGATTAATGCTAATTTTGCCGATAATTACAGCGAGATTATTCTAAAACGTTCTATGTATAATGTTAAAGTGTACTTTGATTTGTCGACCGCATTTACTGATTTGCAAATTCATTCATTTCACATCCTGTTTACAAAGGACGTAGATTAATTACGTATTTTCAATTAGCGGAACTACCAGCTCAGCTCGGGAAATATGTACTACAGGTAGGGACACCAGATTCAAAATGAAAAAGGAGGACAGTCTACTATGAAATCAATTGAAGCGGAGGACAAACAAGGACACAAGCGAAATTATCCTTGTAAGGCATTCCAATCGCTAGTATAGCCTTACATTAGATTAAAAATAACTTTGAACTGTTGCTTACAAAGTAATAACACGGGATTTGTTAAACTGACTGATGCGGACTAAGGATTTAAGAGCATTAATATTATAGATAATATTCGAATTCAAGCAGTGCATATAAAATGTCACACATTTCATACCAACCACAACAGATCGGCCTCGTGTGTAGGTATATTTTATATATATTTATACTCAGGTGGGTACGGACAGACTTAAGGGATGCTGGAGGGTCTAAATTTTAAATCTTAATTGCTAGTAATCACATTGAATTTTTCCTTCTTTTTTCGTTTTGTAATTGTAAATTAGCTTTGATGAGTGGGACCGACAAGGAAGCCCTAGCTTCTAAACCGGTTCCGGGAAAGGGTGGGTCCCCCCTCCCCCCCTCTTCAGCTGTTCTTTATTAAAAAAGATGGGTACAGAATAGTTCAAAAATTTCAAATTTTAAAGCTGGACGATCAAATGATAATTAACTTACTGAGTAGATTTTGAAAAGAACATATTAAAGAGACAATTTGTATATTGTACAAAATCTCTAAAATATGTACACTTGAATAGAATCATTTTCTAAAGAGTGGGAATTTAAAAAAACGCGTTTCATGAGTCACGTACATGTCTCATACCATCCCTGCATAGAATATTTTACTAGTTCGAAAAAATATACATAAATTCAGTTAAATAAATAAATATTAAGTTGGGTATGATTAATAAGAACGTTATGGGTTTATTTTCATTTTTATTTTCAAGGCACGCTCATACTACGAACGACACACGAGGCAAAAGCGGTAAGAAGTGTGCTATGTCTCCGAAGTTAGTTGCGCGTCTTTCCTTCTAACGGCAATCCTGGTAATCTCTTGTAGTGGTTATCCTGGAATGCGGTCTTTGAGTATTTGGCGCGTAACATTAAATTAATTGAGTTAAAATAAAATCCTCCCCAGCGGAGAACCGGACCCCAATCTTCCGTGGATAGACTAGGATAGAATACCGAATGAAACGTGAAAATAGATGTTTACAATCATATTTATTAATATTAGCTTGCTATAAACTTCATCATGGGTATATATTTTTCTTATACTTATCAATTTTTTTTAATTTGATATTGAGATTGTATAAATTATAAAGTACATACATCAATGTCAACATACAATACAATGTCAACAATATAAATCAATGGATTAAATTGTATACTTACATGACAATTTGACATTACAGTCCATTGTGGGATTGGGTAAGTTGGCAGGGCGCTGGCGAGAGGTACCGGGATCTATACTCGTCGCCTCCTAAATATTTTTGAATTCAAAAATGTTTTGAAGGCTCCTGGTAGTGGTAAAAGTGAAAATAAAAAAAAAACACTGGAAAGCGAGAGTTGAGAACATATAAAAATGTTACGTAATTTTATAACACGCTATTTTTAACGCTGTTTTTGTGACAAAATTGTGTTTGTGTGACTATGTAAAAAATAAAATTTTCACAAACATTAATTTGTTCAAAGCTATGAACCGAATGTATCAAAATCTCATACATCATGATAAATTATAAATGAATATATTTTTTAACATAAGGAATTAATAGACTTAAAGGTCTCTGCAGTTGAATTTTTTTTAGTATATGAATGTTTAAATTACAATAAATTATGAATTTGTTGACTTTGTCCATATTGCAAAGTGTCAATTAATTAATTTCTTATGTTCAGTCTAATAAAATTAAGTAAATTGTTTAAGATTGAAAAATGTGTATGCTCTATAATATCTACAAAATTAATGTAACAATCCGAAATATATTATACTTCATTTAAAGCTTGATATTTATGTATACAAAATAAATATTTGCTTTATTTGTTCTCCATGTCTATCTCAGCACATGAAAACAAAGGTTATTCAAACGGTGAGTTATTTTTCAATAATCCAATATATACACACCCAACACCGTCATGTGTGATGATGTATTCACACACTATATACACCGATAAATATCTGTCCATGTACATTTACATTTACCTTTGCACAAACTGACAGAAATTACTTCAGAAATGCAAGTTCAAATTTTTATATTGTTACTGGTATGACAGTGTGGTCTCTAAGTGCACACAGGTACGGTAATGTTGTGTATAGGTAGGCACGTTTCTGTGCTTATCAATCAATGTAATTGTGGACGCACAAATATTACGTAGATTAGTAGTATATTATACCGTGATCATTATACAATTGTACTTAAAGTTACCTCAATCTGAGAATCTTATTTCAGATTAAACCCAGTGACAATAAAATATATTTTTAGGTTGGTAGTGTACTTAAATCATTTTAATATGAATTGTTAGTTGACTCTGCAATAATGTGGACAAAATTGTGCCTAATATTTTTCAAAAGCTTTATTATCACAGCAGTGTTTGCGTGCACGCAAATACCAATTAATTTCAAATTAAATCTAATCGCACAATTCGAATGCATCACAAATGGTTTAGAAAGAGTATTTAAAATATTTTTCATTATTTTTATTTATTTACTTTGTTTTATTAACCACTTATTGAGTTACATCTATCGGTTTCGAAAATTACCATTTTCTGCTTTAGGATGTCAATACTAATCAAAATATGTTGTTTCTTTAACAGAATCTATTTTAAAAAACAATAATTATTTAAAAAAATTATTTAGTACCTAACTCAAATTGTTATTTACTTGAATAATTTTTAGGAAAAAATTTTATAATGGGACTCGTAGTTAAATTTAATTGGTTGTTTATAATCTTTTGATTAGTTTTACACATTCTATTTATCTCCAACGATTACAAATTATTTCATTTATTACACCGTTTACATGCAAAATTGACAATCCCATTTTTTTATCAAAACCATAACCATTTTCTATCAAATGATTAGTAAATTCTGAAAACCCACTATTATTCAAACATCTCAAATGCTCCTTTACTCTTATATTAAAATTTCTACCCGTTTTACCAATATAAAATGTA
The DNA here is from genome assembly GCA_022840565.1 of Eubasilissa regina. Lineage (NCBI taxonomy): Eukaryota > Metazoa > Arthropoda > Insecta > Trichoptera > Phryganeidae > Eubasilissa > Eubasilissa regina. Next base: position 7,307,411 of record JAINEB010000029.1, on the reverse strand, counting down.
GCACAATCCTTGCAACTAAGTTTATAGACAATTTTATTTTTATGTTCAAACTCAATAAGTTGGTTAATAAAACAAAGTAAACAAATAAAAATAATGAATTTTAACCACAAAGTTAATTTTGCTAATTTTAAAAGTAAAATATTTTTCATTTACCTTCACATTTAAAAAATCCTAAAATAACATGGTCTGTTTAAAGACGAAAATAATTTTTTTGTTTATTTTTCATCAAGACATTGAATATTGAATTTATAAAATTATATATTTCAGGCTGATGGAACTTTTGATACGCAGTCATCTCTTTCCTTTTGGGCCAGTCGATTTGAGAATGGTCAGGCTTTCCGCTGCGAGGCAGAGAACCTGGTCAGCAGGCAGGAGTCCGAGAGACCACTACATGCCACCAAGCTGCTTGAAATACTATGTGAGTGCACATCTTACATATGTGTAACCCTCTGTTTTGTTTAGGAGATTCATTTTTACTGTTATCTATTACTTTCATAGTAATCTGTAATTATATTATAATCCATTTTCACCCTGGAGGCACGTCAACATCCTGACTTATTTGCAATATTTACTACAATATCCCAACCTATTTGTTGAGAAATGACTGTAAATGAATAAATTAAATTAGTTGTCAAGTCCATATCATCTTTGACAAAATGCTATATCCGTAAGTAATCATATAGGTACTATGTAATATATATACAGAAGTAACAACATCCTATCTATGGACATTTATATATATCTAAGGAATACGGAAATTGCAAGGGTTTGATCGTACGGCACTTTCTAAGATGATTCATCATCCCGAGCACCAAGCAGTTATGAAAACACATTTAATAGACTAATATTATATACTTCCTGATTTCCAGATCCCCCTTTGGTGTCTGTCCGGCCAGATAATATTACAGTGAATGAAACCGCTGACGTATTACTATTCTGCGAATACGAGGCTAATCCTGCTTCGCTTACGAGCGTCACATGGTAAGGCGGTCACCTTTTATATATTTATCTTAACTGTTATATTGTCAAGAACCCCTTAAAACATATTGTTATTTTTACATGTAGGTATCACTTATATGCATTGTATAGCGGTTTATATAAACTGCTTTAAGAATTATATGTTGTTAAATACTTCATCATCGTCATTACATTAAATTTAAATTAAAAAGCTTTTTCAATATTCTAATGCAGTTTTAGAAATATTTGAATGGTATATTTACATAGGAACATGTTTATGTTTTGATGCCTTCAAGTGTATTCCATTTTTAAAAGTAAGCAATAACATTATTTTAATGATAATTTAATTATATCTAATAACAATTAATGTCTTGCTACAAAGTTATTGCTTAAAATATTAAAGATAGTATTGATGTATAGTTTTTATAATAAAATATTACATTTAGTACAGATATTATAATATGTGTTGCGTACAAGCATATATGTCGAAAGAATTCAGATACGGAAAGAATTTGGCACTCACCACAATCCAGATTCTGCTGACACCTCCAAAGATGTAGACTGTATACTATTTTACTCACTATTTCGTCAAAGTTCCAACACAAAGTATAGACACGAAGTATCGAGATTAGTTAAACTATTAGTATAAATTATTAGTGTAAACTGTTCTGGTTCAAGGTCGCCAATCGACTGGTCGATGGCGTGGCCGGAAAGGGAAGGGAAGGGAGGGGAAGACACAGTGCATTATTTTCGTTCAATAATTAATATTTAAACATTAAATAAATATATGTCCCGAACAATATGGATCATTCCAATACGACTAGTAGATAATGCAACCAAGCTACATCTGATATTATCAGAATACTAATGTGATTGTTATTTTTCAGGATACAGAATGGCCGAGACTTGAACCTGGCCACCGAGCCCTGGAAGTACGAGGGAGGAACAACGGAACAACAAGCTCTGCTCATTAGAAACAGCTCCTCCAAAGACCGAGGCTCCTTCTCTTGCAAACTCTCCAATTCTGTGGGGACTAGCATAAGTCCTACCAGCATCCACGTTGATATACATTGTAAGATATATAATCTAATATCTTAACTGCTCGTGTGATAATATGACAACAAAATGTGAGCCGATCATGGGCATTCTAAATGGAATTTCTTTTGTGTTTTTTCATTTTTATGAAATCGATTCATTGAAAAAGCTCCATTTAATGTGCTTCATTGCCTGGTATAAACTTTTGGCAAGAGCGTGAATAAAACCAGATGTAGGTGATATAATTTACTTTTTAGTAATTCAACTTTCACCAACCTGGTACCTGATAAAATTAAAGCCAACGCAAAAATATTTTGTACCTTGGGCAAACTTCTGATCTTAAATCACATCATTATTTTTATCTGATAAAACTTTGAGAAATAAAAAGTATCAATGATCATATTCAATTCAGTTCATATTCATATTATCTTGCTGTAATATATAATAGAACTTGTCATGCAATGGCTTGTAATTCACGATGCATGAAATTTTTTACACCCTGTTCTGACTTTATATGCTGCAAACTATGAACAACAATTTCCCTGAATCTCATACCTCTCTACAGATAAACCGGAGGTCCGCGTGTGGATGGAGCCCTCTGGCCCAGTGGTAGAGGGAGAGAAGCAGAATGTCACCTTGCATTGTGACGTAACTCAAGGAAACCCTCCCACCCTGACCAGGGCCAAGTGGCTGCTGGATGGAGAGTTACTGAAGCAATTGCCAGACTGCAATCAAACCAAAGACCGGCCTGACAGCATCATCACTGGTGATCTTTTAAAAATGACTATTTAATATTATTTTCAAACAGACTTCCATCTAAAGTGTAATGTTTCAGCAATTTCTTGTCAGCTAATACAACACAAATGGAAAAAAATGTAGAATTAGTATAGTGATTGTACTAATGTGGCGGCCCGCACGTATCGTCCAGATGTTCCTCGTTTCCCTTATTTTCTCAGTATTATGCAATCCCGCACGAACAAAGCGAGAATGTTCGAGAGAGGCCAAGCTACGCTGCTTAGCGGGCATGACACACGTACACCAGAGGTGGTAATCTGCGCTATAGTCCATGTATGCGTCCAGTACCCGAACCGACTCATCTCGCTCTTCCCGACTCTGTCCTTCAATTAATCTTGCATCATTTTTCAGTCTGTCATCTATATCCCCGATGAGAATAAGCAAATCTATACAACAATGATTTTTACTTGAACACCAACCAACCTCCCTATACTAATGTTTCTGCCAAAACACTTACAATGGTCAGGGTGCTATATATATAATTTAACTAAATAGTGGTTCCTCGGTATACGTCCGCTTTGGAATAAGTCCAACTTGATATATGTCCTATTATTATTGTTAAATTTTCATTTATTTATTCTAATTGCTTTTGTATTTATATATTTTAGTATTAAGCAGTGTTTAAATTATTTTATACAACCCCATCAATGTATAATATGCCAATAACAATAGGATTTTTTTTCATGGGAACAGATTAATCATTTTTCATTATTTCTGATGGGAAAATTTCATTTGGTATACATCCTGTTTGGTATAAGTCCAAAAATCTGGAATGGATTTAGGACGTATACCGAGGTACCACTGTATGTATATTGTATAACTTATCAATTATATTATAACTCTAAACATTTCAGATGTGGAGGATATGTGCGAGGACATAGATCCTTCCAGACTACTACTTCAGCAGGCTGGAAGAGGTTTCCATGGCAATTATACCTGCCAGGGAGGCAATTCTGCTGGCTGGGGACCGCTCTCAGAACCAACAGAGCTACTTGTCTACTGTTAGTGCTATTAATATTTGTAGAATAATTGAAGACTAACTTTTCTAAAACTCCAGAATCTACCTATCTATCTGAATGAAGTCATGGCTAAAATCATGTCATAAAAAAAATTATTTTTAAAATTTTAAAAAATTATAATTATAATTAATTTTTAAAAAAAAATTAATTGACATAGACCTATTGAAATAAGTCACATTCAATCATTGAACCCGATACTTTGTATTAATCAATAGATAATTTGAACAACACCTTGAAAAAATTATCAGAAAATTAGATTTTGACACCACAAATGTAAATTGCTGTTCTCTTTTTATTACATTCAATTTAATTCAAAACATTTTAGTCACCGCCAGGGCTGTGCAAAGAAAAAGCTGCACCAGGGGTAAAACCAGAATAGACCACCCCATGGGTGCCACATATTACTGAAATATGTTTGGGGGTTAGGTCGGTGGTTAAATGAAAGAGATGTAGATTTGCGTGTTGATGTTTATTGAGATGGATAAATCGAAAACAGAAGACAGATAGAATGAATACAATTAAGAAATGTAAGAGGTGTGCGTGAATTGTGAAGTGAATCGGTGGTCTCGCTCGGCACGCGTGGGAAGCAAGACCACCATTGTGAAACGATGAAACCAGAGAGACTGCTTGGCGGTGAAGGATCGAGCCAGACCTGTAGCAGCAGTCGGCAGCGCTGTCGCTAGCGTCGATGCCGGCTGAGATGGCGATAGATTTGAATTCTGATCCCTACATATGTATATCTGACATACCATTGTACAATAGTGATTTTCCACCCCTCTATTCGTACGGCACTGGTCACCACTAATTATTACGGTCCCTATGCTTCATTTATACTTTATTATGATCTACCAAACTACAATTTTGATGTAGATTATTAGATAAAGATAACATCCATGTATAAATCACTTATAATTCTTTATAATATACATAAATCTATGAAAAAATTGTTAATAAACAGCTCATGTCATATATACGTAGTAATAACATCATGAATGAAAATCAATTTTGATTTAATTAGTACACAAGATACTATTGCAAAAATAAGTTCAATAATAAATAAACATATAGATGACAGTGACAAATGCATTGGGATATTTACAGACCTAAGAAAAGCTTTTGATAGCATATCACACAAAAAACTACATAATAAACATTAAAATATTGGCATCGATGGCAATGTTTTATCATGACTAATAAGTTATTTAACATACCGAAAACAAAAAGTCAAAATAAATTAACACAATAGCATATCTGAAACCACTGATTTTGACAAACCACTAGGCACGGTACTTGGACCATTGTTATTTATTTTATACTATAATGATATATTTAAACTTAAATTACATGGTAAAATATTATCCTACGCGGACGATACAGTACTAATAATTAATGAAAAAACTTACGCTAATATATTTGCAAATAAGACTGTTAATACCATAAAAAATTAACAGATGAAAACCTACTATCAATTATACTGATAAAACATACTTTCTATAATTTGCTATTCAACAGAAAGATAACACTGAAATTAATATTAAAATTCACACCAAAGCCTGTACTCAAGAAGACTCTTGTGACCAATGTTCATCAATTGAAGAAAAAAACTGTATCAAGTACCTAAGAATCATAATAGATAACACACTCAAATGGAAAGAACAAATTATTAATCTTACAAACAAAATAAGAAAAACTGCCAACATATTTCTAAGATTCGGAAACATCTTATCACTTACTAATCTAAATATAATATATTTCGCCTTTATACAGTCACATTTGTAATACGGTATTAATGGATGGAGAGGAGCATATAAAACTTCAATATCACAATTAGAAATTACTCAAAAAATGATGATTAAAATATATATTTTTTAAAATGACTATCCAAGTGTCCAACTCTGTTCAGAATTCAAAGTACCAAAAATAATAGACATACAAAAAAAAATATTCAAATTTTTTAAATTAAACATTAGAAGCAACTTCCGATCTACAAGATTTAGAGATCAAATTGATATTCCAAAACTTAAATGTATCACAACCCAAAATCACTATATTTATCAAGGCATCAAATTCTTTAATAATATCCCCTTCTTGCAATTAGAAAAATTACAGACTAATATAAACTTGTATCTGAAATCAAAAAATATGTACACAGACTAGCAGATACATAAATTATATACTCTCTTATACACTCCTTCTCTATACACAAGTCTCGGCTCTCATAGAGAAAGAAAAGATGTAAAAAGAAATATACATATAATTACTGATTATATTTAAAAATATATTATTTCTTCAAATAACCAAAAAAATAATAAATATATATATGTATTTAAATTTATTTATTTTTCGGGAGAAACTAACAGTAATAATCATGATATAATATGATACATCATTGTAACTTTCGTGGAATAATTTTCTTATGTTTATGATTACAGATGAGCCTGGTCCCGCATCGCTTACCTATTCTCCTACCAGAATTGTAAAAGGGCAAACTCTCATCCTATCCTGCTCTGTAGAGGACTATGGAAGACCAGTCGCGACAAGGTAACCCTTTCCAACATTAAAAGTTGGAATTTGTGAAATAGAATTACAAACTTAATCTCATGCAAAAAAAATATTTGATGTACATGCTTATGATATTAAAATAATTATGAAGAAAGGGGGAAATAAATAAAATAAAACATAACATAAAAAAGAAGCGTACACGGAATTCCCCTATTTTATCGCAACATAATATGCATATAATTCCACACAAAATAGGCTCAGACACGCGTTGTGTCGGCAGGTATCGCAAAATACATAAAGAACGCTTCATACAAGCACACGCAGTCTTTTGAACGCATTGTTAATTTTTTATTAGAGGAGTTGATTAAGTATTAAAGGAGTTGATTAAGTATGAAATTGACAATTTGGGTTTTGAAGTGTTTGAAAATTTCGAATCATATAGAATTTTAAATAAAGGGGGTTCGAATTAACAAGGTTTTTCTGTATAACATCTCATTTTTACGCATATTATATTTCATTGTCAATGCACAGTTCATACCCACTGTAATATTTATACACTATGGTGGGGAGTCACATTATAGTAAACACATTTGATGAGCACTTTTTAGATGAGAAGTTTTAGGTTTAGTAACCATTTTTTTAATGTAACTCTTTTATTCTAACCTATGTTGTATCATTAAATTGTTAATACTCTGTACAATATAAAATAAAATTAAAATACCATAATTTGAAATTGACATTAATTCTCTCTATAAATTGCTATTTTCATATTGAATCACTCCGAACATCTTTTGGACTTTCTTAATTCTTAGGACTTTCCTACTTTCATAATGAAAGTATGCTTCTATAATCAGAAACAATTTTAACCAAATCTATGACGCGCCCTAAAACTCTGGATCCAAAACTTTGACCAATGTCACACGCGTGTAGCAAAATACCTCGGAAAACTGTCCTCGGAATGTTCTGTTCCTTTTCAGATTCCGCTGGTTCCGTGGCTCCCGGGTAGTGGCAGATGTGGTAACGGCGCAGTGGACTATAGAACCAGTGTCTCTGGAGACAGCAGCCAACTTTTCATGCATGGCAGTCAATGAAGCGGGAGTTGGGGACGCTGCTACTGTACTCATTCAAGTATTAGGTAATATTTCAGTTTTTGGACTTTTGATTTTTATAATGATTATTGTATGTACTTGTATTGCTCACTCAGTTTCAAAATATGGAGATGCTTCATTCTGAGTAAATTATCAGAAACCAATCAGATTTATGAGAATGTTGAGTATTTGAAAGCCATGACCAATACTCAAATGCAATTTGCAATGAAATGAAAAAGAATTTGATCATATCTGTATATAATTTTCATTCACACACAGATATGATAAAATTCTCACATCGTCACTGTCACAAGATAAAGTGACATTCAAAGATTAATTTCACGTAAAATCAATTAGAATAGAATTTAGAATTAAATAATTCAAACATGACACACTGAATCGTGAGCCATCTGGCAGAACGTAAATAAATCTGAATGTAAATATACTTTTTCCATGCAGTAAAATTTAAATTTAAAATACATAGTTAGTGATCTAGTTCAAATGCCCAATGCATTTTCCGTTCCAGTGCCAACAATTGACAGATAGATCTTCTAACAATGGTGCATCTTGTCTCTCAATGGACAATGATTCTTATATTCTTTCCAATACATATAACTTTATTTCTATGTGTTTTGCATGAATCATTCTGGTATTAAAGTTTATACGGTTTCTTGTTATTATTTCATTTCTCTTATTAGAATGAATAATGCATAGGTTCCAATATCATATTTTTTTTTATTCTTCATTGTGATTAAATTTTTTTTTTTTTTTCAGCTCCACCAGCATTCATCAATAACTTCCCACCGTACACTGGAGCTTTATACAATTCAGATGTAAGTGAACTAACATTAATTAATTAATAAACTAATTAATAATCAGGTGTACAATTATGCGATAACTTACCCATTCAGAGTTTTTAACGTTTCATTTCATTTGATTATATGAGTCACCACCACAAGACAGTATTCTATTTTATAACTAACGTCTGATAATAATATTACAGAGCATCAATCTGTCATGCCGCGTGGAATGTTGGCCACCCTGTTCCGTGCAGTGGCTGAAGGATGGGCGGCCCCTGCCCTCGGGCGGGCCTTACCGCCGATTGGATTCCCCGGTGCCCCCAGATACGAGAACCAACGACTTCCAATCTCTCCATTCCCAGTTGGTCAGTATCACAATCAGACTTGAAATTATTTCTCAAGTATTTCAAAATCACATTTCTAAACTGTAGCCCATAATATTATTAAATCTGTTGTTTTCTACTTCTAGAAAATGAAAATGAAAATTATATCTATGTAAAACAGTGTTTACAATATTCTTATTAGATATTTTTTTAAATATTATATGCTACAAAATAATAAGTAGTTCAAAACATAAATGATATTAAATTGTTTTTTCCAAACAAAATCATATACATATTCTGATAATGGTACAATAAAAAATAATAAACGTATCATGCTGTCAAAAATCCTATTGCAAGAAATTTGTAATTACATGCAAGTGGTCTAGTGGTTACAATACTTGCCTAGTGATCTAGTGATAGGGCGTTCGAGCCTTGTTCAAGGAGGCCATCAAGTTAGTTCAGTCCTATTTTCCTAGCATTAGCCTTTAGCTTAGTTTTAAAATAGTAAGAATATTAATGTGACACGTGAATGTTTAAACATTTTAATTAACCATTTAAACAATAGCGCTTGACTTTCTCTGGCTTTCTAGGGATGATAAATTATATTATTATATAATGTATAATTGTATAACTATCTTTTATAGGTGTGGGAATTGGATAAGTGGCCAGGAGGAGTACTAGACCGAGTGAAAGATAATGCCAACTATACCTGTCGCTCATCAGACAACTCGGCTGGTTCAGGAGTCACCAGTTCTACTGTATTTGGAGTCGAGTGTAAGTTTGACTAAACAAAGTATTTGATCATGTTCTTTCTTCTTCATTTACAACAAAAATGCCGGGAAAAATGAACAAGAATAATTTTGTCAGAAAATAATTCTTCCAGTGATGTGGAAATATCGAAGATACATTATACAAATGTGTAATATTTTAAATTAATTTATTAATTTTTAAATCAACTATAAATGTATAACAATCTGTTTCATTCTTTCTTCACTATTTTGTTAATTGTTGCTAACCATAGAGAACCAATACATATATGTAATATATATTAAGTAATTGAGAAGAGATTATCGCAAACTAGAAATGTCCTGTATTTATAAGCAGTCTGAAGAAGTAGGTAATGAAAAAAATGATACTTTTCAATGTGACTCAAGTATAAAATATAAAACAATTTAAAAAAATAAAAACCTTTATTTTTCAGATCCTCCAGAAAATATCACTGTGTCTAATAAAGTGGTATCAGTCATAGAAAATAATATTCCCGAGAAGGTGCTCTGCTATGCCAAGTAAGAATTTAATGTTTTTTATGACATTCGTAGACATTAAGGCTATAACCGTCAATAAATATTCCTACATTTGAAAAATGACGGTTATAGCCATTGGGCAAATATCAAACGCGGTGAAAAAACGGCTATCATAAAATGCAAGGAAATGTATAGCAAGTTTAGATTATGTATTCCTACAAAACTATGACTTCATCTATTCTGTCCTAAGTATAATGATCTCAATCATTTATTAGTCGAGTGTACATTTTCAAACTTGTAAAAATTTTAAAAAGGACTATGTGTAGTTAATATAGTGCTGTATTGGAAAGGAAAAAAGTGTTAATAAATATGGAATATGATATAAAATGGTAAAATATCATTTTTCTATATACATAGTATAAAATTGCTCATCGACAAATCAAACGGCTGCAAAATCAGTAAATTTTCTAAAAAAATAATTGTCATTATTACTTTTTAAACCTCTGATAAATTTAATTATCTCTATCTTGTATAAAGCTAGCATATATATATATATCACAATCTAACTTAAATTCCTTGTTACAAAATAATTTGAAAGTATGAAGAAAATAAATATGGCAAAATTGTTGAGATAATTTTAATGTGTGTCTAATTTCAAAGAGTATTTAAATGATTCCAGGGGTAAACCGGAGCCTTCGTATACATGGAGAAAGGCCAGCAAGGATACAGTTGAGCCCTTTGGACTTGTGCTGGGCAAAGGAGCCGCACTAGTGTTAGACAGACCGGTTCAGAGGGCCGACAGTGGAGATCTGCAATGCCAGGCCAATAACAGGCATGGATCCACCTATACAACTACATATCTCAATGTCATGTGTAAGTACTACATCCACGCCTCGATTTACTGTAGAACTATATACGACTCTAGCCCAGGACCCCTAAATTGATAGAGGCCCTGAGGCTCAAACGTCAATAGAGTTAAAAATGTTAAAACATTCATTTGTTAAAACATTGATTTGATGAAATAATAATTTAAGTAATCAAAACACCAATAAGATAATTTGTTTTTTTGGGGTCCCCAAATATATTAGTCCAGGGCCCCTTCAAGTCCGGTCCTGGCTACATCAAGGAGACAATCGCAATATTCATTATATTGTGAGGATTTTGAGAATTACTACAACCTTTTCAGGTTAATTCACACTGATCGATTTTGAAAAAAAATTATATATACAATTATAAATACTGATCTTATTAATCTTTTTTTTTGTTAAATTAACAATTATGATACATTACTTCCTGAAGGGCATTAAATTAAATTATATAGATTGAAATGGTTACTGAAAGACTTCAATGAAAAGAATTCTGTTGTTTATATGGTTAGATTTTAGATGAAGATGGAACCGAAATATATTTTTATTAACTTAATTTTCTAGTTACGCTTGTGAGCTTGTGTTCATCAAAAAAAATACTACATATAAAAGTTCCGGAGAGTTCTTTAATGCTTGCATTTGGTATATTTTGGTTGACATTAACTACCCTATTTGAGTGTTAAAATTGTATTTGTTTAGATAAACCTGAATGTGGTATCACCCAAAGAGAAACAGAAGGTTACCAGGAGCTGGTGTGCACTGCTAATGCCAACCCTACAGAGGTTAGTGCACAATCCCAGATTAAATTCAAGAAAATGAAAATTTGCTTTGTCATTCAGATTATAAATTGAGGTATAATAAATGTATTTTATCAAGGCCTTGCTAAGCTATGTGTAAATCAAATCAAATAAATATTGCAAATAATGTGAATTTTAAATACATATTACGGTATTATTAACATTAACTTACCTTCTTATGAATAATATTATTAATATTGTAACATACAAATTCAGGTGATCTTTTCGTGGCGCCTGAAAAACGAAAATGATTCGCTGGGCCCTGCAGAGTTGGTTCGGCAACGAGGTCTTCAGTCCATCCTTCGACTGGACCCTAATGTGCTCGGCTTTAGGACCTACCTGTGTCTGGCCACTAACCAAGTGGGCTCAGGCGTTCCCTGCGAGAGGGACGTTGCCGGTAAAAAAAAGTTTCATGATCCATTATTTTGTTTAATTACATGTATCACTGCTGACTCGTGAACTAGCTCTAAATCGTGTATTTTTATTCTGTGGTCGGTAGATATACATATATACTATTGAGACTTCATTTAACTTTAGGAATGTATATACCTTGGGACAATGCAAGTTAGTATGTATTATTTTATTGATACTACTTTGACTTTTATAAAACATAGCTAATCACTCAGTTGGATCCATTCAAAATAATAATTACTCTACTGTAACTGGTTAAACCCAAGTTAACTATTGGAAGAAAAGTATTTATGTATATAAATAAAAGTATTTAACATACATACTTATATATATAAATACTTTTATTTGTTATTGTGGAAGAAAACACTTTAATTAATAATAATAAATACTAATATTTTTCTTCTTGCCAGCCAACTTGGATAAAATAAGTAAGTCAAACAATTGTACAGAAAAGATTTCCAGTAATTTTATTTTATTATATTTAGCCAAAACATAACCTCTATTCCTCCATTTCAATTTTCTTCATCCCACTGTCGAAAGGCCTAAGAGGAATGTTAAGGGTCTAAGGCCACTGCAGATCATCATCTTGGTCTTGTCAACAAGCATGGTTATAGTTAACTCTACAGAGTATGCAGAATGGTATGATTGTATTGAGTGTACATCAACCCAAAGCAAACTGAAGAGATCATTCATTGACAATGAATATTTCCACACCCTTCTCTTTTCTTTAAAATCTATAGGAATTCATACAAATTTATAAGATAATTGTGAAAACTCTGAAAGAAAATAAAAAACATTAGCGGAAAATATAAAATTATAGATATATGTATTAGACTAAACCAAATTATAATTATTAATTGAGTGAATGACTTACACCCTAGCAAAACATTAACCGCTCTTCTAAATGGTAGCCTCTAGAAAATTTGATGAAAATTCCTGCATCCAAAACTAGCACTATCTACTATTGGAGATTTAAAAAAATATATTCAATTGCACGCTTGTTACAAAAGTATGCTACTTCCAAATAATACTACTCTAACAGTTGTAATATAATAATTATTACAGCAGGCAGTGTACCCTGGTGGCGTCGGTGGGAACAGGAACCTCTTGTGTTGATCGGAGCCACTATCATCCTCCTACTTCTTCTATTCTTGCTCTGCATACCTCTCTTCTGTTACTGCGCTAAAAGGAAGTCGAACAAGTGTAGGTTTCAACTTATTTTATATACAACTTTGCATACAATCTAACTTCATAGATTAAACTCTCTCTTATCCGATACTCAAATAACTGGAACTCTCAAGAACCCATCAACTTAATATGTAGTTGTATATTTTTATATAATTAAGTGTAAAGTCTTTTTTTAGTGTTAGTCTAAAAATTTAAGAAGTAAAGATAATTTTTTTCTTTACATTTTCAGTATAAACTGGTTATTTACATAAATTAAACTTTAATTTCTTCTCTAGCAGCAGATATATAGATTTTTAACAAGTTTTTACATGCTAAGATAATTTTAAAAATTATGTTCAGATATCTGGAAAATTTTGTTACCTGGCAATCCTCTGGTCCCAGTTATGGCGGATAAGAGAGTGTTTACTGTATTTAATTTTGAATTAACTTTGGTATGTACATTTACACAAGCATATTTTCTGACATCCAATTAACATTTCTTTTTTTTCTAAAATTGCTGCTTTGTTTTCTCGGGAGCAGATAATAATCCGGTGGAAATTGAGGAAAGAGAGAAGTAAGTTATAAAATAAATTGTCCAGACCAAATAATTTACTTTATTTATTACAGATTTTTACTAGTTTTTACTTTCTAAAACATTTCCTAATTACAAATATGTATATAATAAATACAATATTTTCACTCCATGATTAAAAATATGAATATATATATAATATCCTTGGAAGGAGACACAATGAGATAATCTCGGAGATTTAGTTGAGATACATCTGATGTACACATATTGATATTTTGACATAGAGGTCAGCTTGAGATGGTAGAAAGAGACATAAACTTAAACCGGTGTACACAGCATCGGATCTGTCAGCAAGATTTGATATATGCACACAAACGTGACGTAAATCATCATAGATCCCTACAACTATTTTTTCTAAAAGTTTGATATAATTAATTAGAACATTAACATTACTATAAGGCGTTAAATTACAAAAATTTGTTTAAAGAAGATATTCAAAATGACTCAAATGATTAACAACAATGACATTTGACTTATATAATGAGCGTGAAATAAGGCATGAGATGGCGAATCTCTGAGATACGGTGTGTACACATGGTCTACGAAAGCTAAGAGTTGTCTCCAAAGCGTCTCATGGGAGCAAAATCCATATCTCAAAGATTGTCTCAAGTCAAAAATCTCATTCATGGATACGGGCCATTACAAATTGTGATTTTAACATAAAAAATTTTTAAATAATCAAACGTCAAAGCATTTTATAAGAAAATGGCAGTGATATCGGTTCACTAAACTAATTTTGATAACCTATCATGCACTCCTTCTCAGCATATATGTACTAAAGGTTTTTTTAGTTATTATGTATTTCCAATCATGTTAAGTATCTCTTTTATCCTGTTTTGAAGGCTGTAAGAGGAATTTCAAATAATGGCACAAGTTATTTAATTAACTCTTTTGAAAGTAATGAATATATTTTAAGGATCTTGTGCTGAAATAAACAGTGATTCTCAATGTTGTGAAACATATTGTATAAAACAGTTTAGCGAGAGATTTTTAACAGATTTTAACAACCATTTTACCAGAACTGGTGCGAAGTCACTAGAGGACATCATCGGAAGATGTTTGTAAATTAAAGAAGCTATAGCAATATGTAACAATTATATCTGGAATGAGGATATACTTATCGACTATACATTTTCACTCTAATAATTTATTCAATCCTTGACTAAACAAACAAAATGTCCTTTATTTATTCCACCTTATTGAGAATAAAATTATTTACATTTAATCTGTAAAGTTTTCTTTTTTTATACTCAAGTGAAGGAATAATAAAATAAAAATTTATTGCTTCTATAAAATGCTTGAAGGAAGATGAATGGGATTGATTGAACTTCTTTTTTAATCAAAATATGTATTAGTACTTTTATATACAATTAGAACACAATTCCGTGCATTCATTTATGTTTTTTTTTATTTTTATCTATAAGATTATTTTCTTTAAGCTATAATTTAACAATTATTTTTATATTAATATACATATTTTATTATATTGAATCACTAGCTCGGGGCATGGAGACAGCTGATTCATGGCAAACACTAACAATGTCGCACACAAAATGTTAGTAAGTCAAGCTAAACCTAATGCTAACTAACAAGTGTGATCCTGCCCGTGTAAAAATACACATTGTATCTTCTTTCTTAGAACTCATTTATTTACGTGAACTATTATTGGCTATTGTGCCTATGAATATTAACTCGATTAAATTATAACCTGGGTAAACATAATCTTGTCCTGTAATATATAAATAATATAATTATTAGCAGTAACTTTTCAAAGATATGAAAATAGGATGTTTGTTAATGTATGTATATTGAGACTCTTTGAGATAATATATTAAACAAATATTGTCAAATATGTGTTTCCCAATGATGCATACCCAATGGTAGTGAAATTTGATTTGAATTGAAAAGATCTAGCATCAATAAAGCCATAGTTTAAGTGGCTTCCAAAAAAATGAGTTTCCTTATCAGATCTCCCAATTTTTCTAAACTACTCTGTTACTGATCTAAATGTTCTCCCAAACATCAAAAAATCTCAAGTTCTTGAAAACTTTTCGAATTTATGTTCTGAAAATATTAATACTGCGGTGTTTTTTGATAATTATATAATATTAATAAAAATTCAAAATAAAAAGTTCTTTACCCACGTATTTACCAAATAAAAAACTTTATTTATGGTTTGGTTGTTTGCACCATTGTAGAAACAAAACCAAACTATTATTTCATGCTAACTATGAGATGGATTAGGTATCCTAAGAAAAATGGAAAGAACCTGCGGTGTCTCGGTTAAAAGGGGTTTTTTTTAAATTTTCAAAAATTTTAGTATTTAATAAAAATTAATCAAAACTAACATTCATTATGCATTTTGTTTGGCTGTACAGATTTTTAACTGCACTAACACCGGACGTATTGAGGCTAACTTCACTTAACACAGGTATTGCTAACAACAACCATGCTATCTGTATGTACCTACTTATAATAATATGTTTGTATGTATTGCTCTTTTTATTTTAATTTATAATTTTCCTTTTTAGTTATATTATCTATCTATATTATAACTGGTTCAATTAATATACTAATAAATAAAAATGTGAGTTTTGTTAATCATTATCTGTCAATAAATATTTAAGTGTAATCTATGTATGTATGAATATGAAAAAAATAAAGCGGTTTCTGAATTTTTCAAGAAAAGTCAAAGAATTGCGACTTTTTACATGAAAAAAATTATCAAGGGCATCGGTCTCTGAGAACAACTGAAATACAGAAATAACCAACATTCAAATTCCCACCGGTATGTTAGTCATGCGTTTAAAAAATGTAATCTACATATACGGATATTTTGAAAAAATAATTCTATAATCATTGAGACTGAATATGATAAAATATTGCTATCTTGAGTATTCCATTTTTTCAATTGATTGAATTAACAGAGCTTTGTGTTTCCAACATAGTTAGGTATCTACTTCCCATGAATTCAGTAATAATTTAATTTGATACTGATGATTCTGTATTGAGCCTTGATGGGCCTTCATCTAGTTAATAAATAATTTTGAAATATATCATAATACGTTTTCAAAAACAGTAATTCTTTGAATCCCGGAGTGGAACACACCTAAAAAATTCCATGGTCGAAAAACTGCAGTTTGCGAGATTACAATCTTTTAAATTATGTACATTCATCTTACAAATGCTTCAAAAACAAACTCCATTAGATCTGTAATCCCTTAGTTATGAAGGTCGAAATATAGCTTTGGTAAATCCTCAAAATTATTTGTATAAAATTGAAGCTGGACAGATCTGTTTTGTGTCAACGTAAATAACAATGTAATCATATAAAAATCTCAATAGTTTTATTAACCATCTGTATCAGATTGATTGTAATGAAAAAAGTCTTTGTAAATAAATTTTTGGTGTTTTATTCGTTTTGTTGAGTTTCTAAATTTTTTTATTTTTAAATATTTTATTTGTGGAACATACATATCTATTGATTGTTAATCAGTTTTAAAATAAAAATATTTTCATAAACTTAGTTTATGTTTTGTATAACTTTATTAATACTGGTTTGTTGTAAATATAAAGCAATAAATACAAATTTGTTTCACTTGAAAATGGGTAATAGATGTTTTATTTTTGTTACAGTGTAAAATCGCCATTTTCAAATCAAAACTAGTGTGTGTATTGTATTATTGTTTTGCTACTTGAAATGTAGTCAAACAAATTAAACAAATATTTTCACAAAGATTACGATACTCTCCTCAATACGTGTGCGTGTGGGTGTGTTATTAGAGTATATTATTATTATGTTGGTGAACTGTTTTGCATTTACAGGCAACGCGGTATCGGCCAACGGAGGTGCCCGGGGCAGCGAGGGGGACGGAGATACTTACCAGAACCTCTCCTTTCACGGCCTGCAACACGCTACACACATCAAGGTACCAATCTATTCCAAAATTTCATGCATGTTGCAATCTAACCAGCATCATCATCTTCAATAGCAATTAATAAATATAATCCTCTGTATTGAAATACCAAGTCTCACTCGTGGGTTATGTCATTGGGACTGTTAGACAAATTGTTGACAAGTGTAGCTCATTGAAGCTACACTTTTAAAAATTTCATTCCCAATATTTTTGGTAAAGACATGTCATTAAATTTTTTTTTATATAAATACTATTTTATAATATCAGAATTATTAATGAAGAGATACTACTTCCTTTTTTCATCAGATCATTTTTGTGATTGATAACAGAAATTTAGAGGTTAGAGATATAGTTTCTAGTATATTGGTGACAGATTATGATCACTGAATTACAAATAAGTTTAGCCATGATACCAATGTCAGTATCTTGCAAATCACATTTTTATCAATTTTCAATCACTATTAGTGATTATGACTTAAAGATAACAGTGGTTGACTCAATGGCAAAAAACACATTGAGTAATACTGGCTGTCCAAAATCAAACAAAACAGATTGATCAACTATGTAGTAACATACAATTTGAAATGTATTATTCTACTATACTGAAAATAATACTGATCACATATGTCTGAGAATGTCAATATATCATTTTATGAAAAGGACATTAAATTAGTACATTTGAGGGGTTCAGAAACAAAACAGCCACTATCCAATTAATAAAATTAGAGGATGAAGCATTTGAAAATAATTATCAGGCAATAGTGGCAGTTTTACAATTGATAACTGCTCTTGACAATACGTTTGTATCTTTTAAAAGCATTTTATTGAAAGTATATCAATTTTAAAATATTCAGGGCAAGTCAAAAATTATCTACATTTTTCGTTCCACAATCTATTTACATAAAACTTTACAAAAGCCAAGCTCGTTGTGGATGATTTGATGGGCAGAACCAAAACTAATGTTCAAAGAAGACTCTACCTCACCAATGGTAATTCCCCTATTCGTTAGAACCATCTCTCGAGCTTGCTGAATCTTGTTATCCGTGGTGGAGATTGACAGGCGTCCTGCTCCCTCTTTGTGCGTCTCACTCGTCCGGTCACTTTTAAACTTCTCGATCCACAAAAAAACATTTTCATGTGATAAGGCACTGTCCCTACTGATTTTCAGCCCCTTTCACACCCTCCAACCAGAGAAATTGAATCGCTGCTCGCTGTACCTCCTTGGTGCAAACCACGCATGTGTAGAAGGAAACCTTGACAGTGTATTACGACGAAAGTGTAGATAATTTTTGACTCATACATTTATCTATTTTTCATATCATAAGAATCTTATATTCCAAAATAAATGTTAAATAATTTTTGCAAAATCATTATTTATGTAGGTGATTAGTTGTTATTTTTAATACTTAATAATTTCATTAGTACCAGTTATTATAAATAAATATTAGTGCAGAGGATTAACAAAAACCCTTAACTTTATTGGAAATTATCATGTTTTGTTGTACCTATCCTACTAACCTATAACACGACTAACAAGAATGATACCTATTACAGAATACTAATTTGCATCAACAACAGTTCTACCAAAACTCCATCCTACCTAACCAGACCAGTCTCATGAAGATGAAAGGAAAGAAGCAATTCCCACAGAACCATAGCTTCTGTTACTTCCAACCTACGCCGGTAGAGAACCAATGCGGGAATAATGTGCAGTCTTTGCCAGACCACGCGACCTATGATCCTCAGTTCTACTCCAAAACCTTAGACAGAACCAAGGAAAGGGGTAGGCAGAAATCCAGCAGCAGAATGAAAAAGTCAGAGAGCTTGAGAGAAAAGCTCTCATGCGTCGGCTCACACAGCACGGATAGCTTCGATAGAAGAAACTGTCGCACAAATCTAAATGAATATCTATCGGAGGCACCCTCATCTTACTTTCATCAGTTGTTGAAGAACCACAACCAGAATCCTCCGCAACGAAGTTACCCTCCGGCTTACAGCTACACCATGAGTTCAGTGGGAAATCACAGACAACCCAAAGATAATAGGAGCATGGGCAAAGACAAGAACCAGAAGAAACTGGTGTACGCCGACTTGGCCCTCGCCAATCACAACATGAAGTTTAAAAACACCGTCCACTCCAACAGACAACTGTACGGGAACTTTGCTCTGGTAGACCAAGACCTGCACGAACGCAACTCCTGCGAGAGTCCCACTTGCAACATTCCTCAGGGATCCTCGCAGAATGAAGACAACTCGGTTAAATACAATGAAATTGATGTGTAGACACCGCTTTTTAAGAAAATGAAAAGGGTAAGATATTAATAGATTCATTCAAATCCCGTCTCCAAGTAACTCTCATACATTTTAAATGTCTAATCATATGTTTAGAATTTTTTTTTGTTTTATTAATAACCGCAATCTTGTCATTACTCTTCGTTAAACAAAATATAACATCATTTAATTAACCTTGTTAACCTAAGTTACATAATAAATCTATTGTTTTCCCTAATATGGTGACTGAGAGCGTGCTTACCTATAAATTAAAAGGTCAAGAGTTCAATCCCTACGCTGATTACGGTTGATTCTATTTACATAACACAGAATGTTAAGATCTAGCCACATTACTGTTTTTTTAGGTATAAAAAGTACTAAATCCATTAAAAAATATATAAATCATTACATAAATTGTTTCTATTTCAGGATGGAATCCCCAAAGGAAGTGATACTTACATATATTAAGGTACCTTTTATATTTTATTGACTAACAATATATATAAGAATCCAATAAGTCTTGATTATTCGAAATCTAGATTGCAGATTAACTGGGCCGATATATTTTTTTTTACAACCTTCCAAAATATAATTTTAAAAATATATACATATTTAACGACCTACCCTACATGCTATAACTATCTGTTGTTTTTTATTTCATTAATATATTTGTAAATGTTGAAAAGTTTTACACATGTCATGTACAACATATTTCCATTGATTAAGCATTTTTATATGGTATTCTAATATGCATAATACAAATTACTGAACATTTATTACACTTTTTCATACACCATTTTTTCTAATTATTCACTATATTTCACGATATTTAAAGAAAATACTAAACTACACTGCTGATCTATTTACTTCAAAATGATGTTAGAAATATAGGGATAGGGATACAACCACTAAAATAAATGTTCTTCTACATACACTTTTCTGTCATGTGTTTCTAATTTATTTGACTGACTGAATCTACTGCAGGATCCATCCAAAGAGATTAGATACACCAAAAAATAAATGGTGGGTTATCAGAAGTCTGTAAAACTATATACATATATGGTAGAATAACTTGCCAGCTTTTCTTGCCTTGTGTATATATTTTATTTCTTTTAATAATTACAATGCAATATTTTTTCAGAGCCACACACGGCTGCCACCAATCGTCCAGTGGTCGAAGACAGAAAACATTTATGATATAATATAAATACATATTTAATGTTCTACTTACTGATCAACTGAATTCACTGATATGTGCTAGTGTACAAGTGTTTTTCAACCTCAAATATTGTGTAAATTTGTATAAATGAGTGCCAAAACTTGGTAATGACACATCTGTATTTTCATTTAGTAATGCAAGACTCGATTAAACTATTTTAACTGTAAATACTAAATACTACTCTGTCAGAGCTACAAACACTAAATAAATAATGGGGTGATCATAGACTACATATTTAACTCTTTAGGGATATTACTGATTTATTAGATTTAAACAAAAACTTAATATAATTAAAAAGAAAGCGGTTGGCTTCGATAATTATTAACGAGAATCAATCAGAAGTAGCTTAGTTGAGCCTAATTTTCTAAACGATTTGACAATTGACAGTGAGTTTTTAATGTGAAATGCATCACACAAATTACACATGAAAATCATTTTTCACTCCTAATTAAACAACTAATTATGCAATTTTTTTTAATAAACATCAAATTATATGTATTGAGTGTTTTTGTTATCTTTTCAAGATCACAGACTATCTCAAGAATTATAAAAATTTTGCTTGATACTATGTGCTTAAAATACAATTACCATAAAATACAATTAAAATAAAATACCA
Source organism: Eubasilissa regina (assembly GCA_022840565.1). Lineage (NCBI taxonomy): Eukaryota > Metazoa > Arthropoda > Insecta > Trichoptera > Phryganeidae > Eubasilissa > Eubasilissa regina. Next base: position 7,285,792 of record JAINEB010000029.1, on the reverse strand, counting down.
GGAGATACTTGCATCTTGATCCATAGTTCGATTCCAAAAACATTTTTAATTTCTTGCGACGAAAGTGTTTTTGGTCCGTATATATTTATTATTAAGTCAAAACTATTAAAAAATCACTGAAAAGTTGTACCAAGTGATTTTGTTACCTAAATAAATATCCATTAAAATTATCTTTAAATAATCATTAATTTATTATATTACATACTTCAATTTTTTTAAATAATAATAATGAATCTCACTTCTCAGTAGAATTTTGTTATTTATTCTGGTTCCTTTAAATGTGAGACTTTTGGAAAATAAACCGTATGTGGCTATTCTATTCCTTAATTCACCTAACTCTTGGAATTATTTCAAAACATTTATTTTTGTTACATAATTAGATATTTCATAATGCCTAATTCTAGATAAGTATTCCACTGTGTCATTTGAATCTCGCAGTACCAATTGATGTCACATCATGCGTCATGCATTGTGCCAGTGTACGTTGACAGCATTTATTTTTTTAAATAGCCTTTATGCATCTCTTTTGCAATTTTCTGAATAAGATATATATTTTTTCAATTCAAATTTGTATTTCATACATAAATATTAATTTACAAAAAATATTTAACAGTATTAATCCTTAGAATTATGATTAGAAATCTGATGGCATTAAAACTCAAAAACATGTTTAGTACAATGCTTAAATAATTTGTGTGCATCCATTGCAAAATCTGACTTCAGAAACTCATACAATATTCTTATTTTTGAGATAGTGATCGCAGGTGTGTTTTTTAAAGATAACAAAATACTTTGACACAATATCATTTTAGCTAATTTTTAAACTAATTTATGTATTCTTTTTTAATAATACCTCATTTATATTTAATACATTATGTCAAAAGTAATCATTCTAAAATATATAAATTTAGACTCTGATGTCCGACACGGTTTCCAACACAAAAGGGAGATACTACTATAGTCTCTTTAGAATATGTCTCTGAATTGTTCTCAAAAAGCAACATACTTTGATTATTTAATACACCATATCTTCTATTTCATTTACCAAATAATCAGTAATAAGTTTGTGTGATATATATTTTTTTAATTAACCAGAATTTGTACTTGTTGTGACATAAAGTTTTTAAATGCCAACCATTTGTAACTTGGGAGGGGAAGGGAGTAACTATATAGGAGAGAGGTAGCAAGATAAATAAGCATGTTGAATTGAATAAAGAAGTATTTTAAAAGCTTAAAACTTCATGTCATCCAGATGACAGAATCATTTCAAATAAATGACATTAAAAATAATGTTTAATCCCATAACTCTGCATGGTGGAAAAGTATATGCAATCATGCTTATTGCTTGGCTTGCAAAGTTTGATGTGTTAACTCACTCTTGTCATTTAAAAAGTTAAGTTTGGGCACAGATCTATCGACTCAGCCCAATTGCGAGAAGTAACCGATGTGGTATTATTAGCAATAATTGGGAAAAGGGTATTTGAAACTTAGCTGAATGTAAATTGAAAATAAAATATTTGATCAGTGCAAAGATTTCCACAAGAAAAAGAGTAAATTGTATGTATTGCATTTATTAACCCCCTTTGTTATTAGTATTAGTAGGTGGTCATGTTATATAATTTGCTTTCGTATTAGAGAGAGCGCATAGCACTTTTATTTCTTCATTCTCAGAAATTTAGTACATGATATTGACTGTAATTACCTCGTAAGCAAATGTAATTAAAGAGAAACCAACATTTTTATGCTTTGATGCATACTTAGCCACTCTTGGTGTCGTGTCATCAACCGGAATTGCCGACCGGACAAACCCCGGTAATAATTTCGAAAAACGAGGCTTGCTGTGTGTATGGATAATGTTCTTGAAATATATACGGAAGTTTCCAAACAATCATGAAAACTTAAGAATCTGTATAAATATACAAATATAGTAGACATCTACTTTAAAATTATTGTATGATTAATAATAAATATTGCTCAAATATTGCTATGTATAAACATCTTTAAACACTGATCATTAAGGATTGTGTAATCAAGATTGTGGAGGCCAATGTATATAAGTATGTAGGACTTTACCTAAGGTGGTTACATTCAAAATGTATTTATCAAATCATTAATTAGAATATGGTGTCCTAAGTTTGCTTAATTTTATTTTAACCAACAACTGTCAGAATGAATAGTGAAAACATATAATGAATGTATGGGCTGTAGTTCCATGCACTTTGATGCTGAACAACTGATGCAAATGACTTATCGACTGACGTATTGATTGTCTTGTGCACTACAAAGTAATATTTTTTCAGTTTTCAGTAACAAAATTTAGAATAACAGTAGCATTTTGTTTCTTTACTGCTGGGATCAATGAAATAAGTATTCTTGCCAGGTTATAAAAAAACAGATTTTTGTTAAATTAATTTGGAAGGTACAGTTTACAGTAGCTATTATAATGATAGACTATTAGAGAAAATATTTGAAGACAACATTTTATACAATCGGAACTTGGAAGTGTGTATATTTAACTCATCCCGAAATTCTTTCCCAATTCATAAAAACATGCTTATTGTCATTATATAATTATTGCATATTTCCTTTTCTTAGTCCTTTGAAAATATGGAATTAGACATGTAGTCTATGAACATGAATGAAGAGAATGTAAGGTGGTTGAATCATTTTCATAAGTTCGTGGAGCAGGCCGTCAGTTTATATTAAATACTTATATTGTTTTGCTACTATGTATTTCATTAAAATACCATTTAATTCAAATTTACACCTTCAGTGATCTGGAATATGGTTGAAACAAATTGCTACACCACTACAGTTTAATTAAGGGCTGGTTATTTTGGTGGTGGTTTAATTGACTGATTAGCTAATCGATGTTTGACTAATGTCAATGGTAACTGTATATCTATCTATCCACCTGTTTTTGCAATATTTAATGAAAACCTAAGATTTTCAATTAATGTATCAATTATATATTTTTTAATGATGAAAGTTATTGATTGATCCATATGTATTTATATTGTTTATAAATTTGTATGTATTTATGTACAATATATATATACATATGTATCAATTATTAAATATATATTTTACAACTGATTAAAATAACCAGTCTTAAGATTAATCTGCTCTCAAATTTTTCAAGTAATGTGTTGATTTCAAAAAAATTCAGAAAATATTTTATGTGAACACTGTTGTCTCTTGTCATTTCATATCAAATCTTCCGATAGATACGGAAGTGTGTATTGTGCTGTATAAATAAACTGCAGTTTACTCTATGTAAATATTACAAATAATAATAATTCAATGTCTATTTCATAAATGTTATTACATAACACACTTGTGAATATTGTATGTAAAATATGGAGGTGATGTGGTGACACTTGTAAAATAAATAGATGATAAACTGCACATACTAAACCTAACACTGTAGCGTCTGTTGTTACTCTGAATATTTGTAAATTTTTAATAAAATTGTTATTGACAATCTTTATTTTATTGTGTATGTCCCCTTACCTCACTGGTGCATACAGCACATTATTGCTTACCACACTGGTGCATACAGCACATTATTGCTTACCACACTGGTATATAAAGCACATTACACCATACCATTCCTTAAAAAGCATAAAAATTGTCAGGCTTTAGATTTTATTTATTTGAATCAATTAAATAATACAATATACATATTATTACGTTGTGCGCTAGCACCGGTGGATAGAATGCCAGCGCACCACGCTACCAGTTAGTCCCGGTCTATGAGTAAGATAATGTACGGTGGTGTCAGTATGCCTGTCTCGGAAGGATGGGAATGGTCTCAGACAATAACAACACTTAATTTCAACACATTATTTACACTTTAATCACAGAAAACATAACAACCCGACATTGTAAGCACGATAACTGTCTTTGACATCTTCTTTCTTCATGTTAAACTCTCATCCTAGTGAGGACACCAATGTTTCCAATTTAGCACACCTTGATATCTGTCCAGTTTGCCAGGGGGATTGCCGCGACCTTAGTCCAGACACCACGCCCCGAACCAGAAGTGATCTCTTCCTTCAGAAGGTTACCCAGATGCCATCTGGTTGATCCATCTGCCATCGCTTACAGGCAGTCTCCCCGCCAGTCCCAGTGAAGAAATTGTTCTCACGCGCGGGTAGATCAATGCTTCGACTCGCTTGGATCCACTGCTTCATTCAATCTTCCGTTTGCAATGTCTTTTCACCATTCTGCCCGGCGAGACGCCGCCCGGTGCTTCACCTCCACTGCGCACTTGCACCAAAGTCCCCCTTTCTCCTCAAGCCTTCTCCCCCATCGGCCGTGTCCACTTGGATGATCGGTAGGTGGCGCTCTGTCACAATATGTATACATATTTGAAAAAATATATTTTTATGCTCTATCCCTGATAATATTACACAATATTTATTCACAGATGTTTGTCAAAAATGACATCAAAAATAAGATATCCAGATGTACAATTTAGACACAACCTTATCACATCCACAGTGCTTCAGTTTCCAGACACTCTAGCCTACAATAGTGATAAGGCAACTCCAAGCAGTAAAGATGTCTGGCAGTTTCATCAATGTGTTTACCAAGCTGTCAAATGTGTTCTTATGCAGTCTGCTCACAGTGATACATCTGCTTTCTGATCTTCATGGAAGTACATAATTTATTCATCTGGAAGATGAAAAGTAAAATGATAACATTGCATGGGACCGATCGTGCATCGGGTTCTCCAGCAAACTTAGCATCGCCTCAGACGCAGACAAATTTTCCATTCCGGTGAATCTCGTTGAAAATAACATCAGCTTGCACTCCACCAGCATGGAATCTGACTGCAGCTTTGGCTTAGCCTTTTTAAATGTACTTGAATATGTACACTAAAAAATTGAATTTATAACATAAATTCAATATAAACAACCATATGAAAATTACTTTTAATTTCTTTAATAAATAATATTCTTCAATGAGCTCCAACTACTATGCGAATATCTTACCACTAGACCAAATAGGCACGTTCTTTCCAATAGCATTTCTGAATTCTTTTCTTTTGGTTATTGTTTCTGCATCCAATTTAAATCTTTATTGGTTTCCTGTTCTAGAGTGAATGAATTGTTTTTAAATCATATTGGACACGCCAATTTTTTAACAACTTAAAACATGTAAAGGCATGTATGTATGACATTGTACAACATTCAGATTTTGCAGAAAAACACAGAATATTACAGTGTAATTATTAAAAAAATACATTTTCTAAATTAATGATATTAAAATTCAACTAGCAGATAAACAATTGGCTATTGTGGCCGCTTCTCGGCCAATAGTGGCCATTGGTGACCTTTGCGCTATCTGGGTCACGGGAATCTTGCTTGCTGATTTATCTATTATTTTTAAGATTGTAGTGTTGTGCTTAATATGTAAAAAATTGTAAATTAATAAAAAGGCAAAAATTTTTTAGGATATTTTATATTTTGATGCATTTTCTATTAACATATCATTTGTACATTATATGCGATAAACTACATACCTCGATATATTCTTAATTTAGTAGAGGTCAGCAGAGGTAATAAATAATAATAATTATAAGTTTTAAAAAATCTCTCAGTTTCAAAAAACCGACAGTAATTCTGATTAAAAATAAAATTACCTTCTATCTCTTTGTTTGTGACATGTTGGATGAGATTCATAGCGCATCATCCATAGCGCGCAACTGCATACGTATGGTTACAAAAAATCTTTCACTGTTCTAACCTTTTAATAGTTATTATATAATTATTCTGTTCTTTGAAGAATTTTAATTATTGTATAATAAATATTTTATTTCCATGAATATTGATATATTGTAGTATTTTAATAAATATAATTTTAAATTGTGTTATTTGTATTATATATAATTTTACATTTTTTGATGATTTATAAACACAACCAAAAATATTTTATGAGATTCTTGAAGAAAATTTTTAAAAAAATCTCTATCAATAGATTGAATAAAAAGCACTCACAATAATAATGGTTAAATCATTATTGTGACTGTGATTTTTTTCGATTGTAATGATGATTGGTAACTTTCTATTCGTAATTCTTTGAGAATCACTGGTACACAATAAACTAAGCCTCCAACAGTTATATCTCAATTAGTGGCATAACTATAAAAATTGGACCCTAATGCAGAATAAAAAAAGGACACCCTGAATAAGTATTGTATATAAGATTTACAAATACATATTAGTATGGCGTGGTTTATTCAATCAATATGTAGTAAGAACAAAGTTAGTCTCTTGTCTCATATAATATTCACACTTTCATGAAAATCTCTTGTCTCATACAATATTCACACTTTCATGAAAATCTCTTGTCTCATACAATATTCACACTTTCATGAAAATCTCTTGTCTCATATAATATTCACACTTTCATGAAAATCTCTTGTCTCATACAATATTCACACTTTCATGAAAATCTCTTGTCTCATATAATATTCACACTTTCATGAAAATCTCTTGTCTCATACAATATTCACACTTTCATGAAAATCTCTTGTCTCATACAATATTCACACTTTCATGAAAAAAATATGTGTGTCCTTAAACATTCATAAACACTCACAATTTAAAAAATACTTACATCGCTTTAATGCGATTTTCTGGTGCCTAACCCGACATAGTGGCGGGCTATTGCTACTGTATACATGGATAATGTTTTCACGTATTTTCTTAATACACGTGAGAAACGATTTTATACATTTTATAATCCCATTTCTTGCTGTTAAAGCTATTACTATTAAAGCTGGGAAAGGTATCGATACTCGCAAAAATATTAATGCAAATTGAATCTAGGGTGCGAATTTTTTAGGCTCTTATCCAAATGCACCTCATTAACTGTATTAGTATATTTATGCCACTGATCTCAATTACCAATCATCATTATAATCTAATACAATCACAGTCACAATAATGGTTCACCATCACTAACTAACTTACCATCATGCCGTTTCTCCGCAGGGGTAGGCATAGAGGATAGAGCGCCACACTCTTCTGTCCTGACACACAGTTCTTGCCTCATCCACATTTATACATATTCTCATACAAGCTCGCCGTCTTCATCCATCAACCATCTTCCAGTATCTAGTTAACCTGGTCGTGCCAAGTCTTCCACGGACGTCTTCTGTTTCTGGTGCCATCAATACTTGCGTCACATATCTTCCTTACCAATCTCTCCTCATTCATTCGTTCCATATGACCAAACCACCTAAGTGATCCTTTCTTAACTATACTAAAATCAGCTTTACATTCTTTCTATATTTCTTCATTCTTTTACTCTTTACACTTAAGCGATCTCATTTCCACTCTATTCAGTCTACTTTCGTTCCTCTTCTGCCAGCTCCAGGCCTTACTTCCATACATCACCTGTGGCGATACCAGGACTCCATTGTATACCGCTAGTTTTACCTCTGTTAACAAGTTTCTTTTAGCTATAATTCCATTCAAAGCTTCGTTCACTTTATTTCCTGCAGTCAACCTCTTTTCGATATCTTTCTCTGCCTTTCCATTACTTTACTTCCATTCCACACTTCCCAAATACACAAACTCATTTACTTGTTCCAAACATTCATTACCTATAAGTATTTTGCATGTTTTCTTGCTATCCTGCTTCTCGAATACCATCACTTTTGACTTGTTGACATTGATAATAAGGTCATATCCTTGCATACATCGTACATATTACTCACTAGACTCTGTAATTCTTGTTCATTATTCGCCGTTTATAGTGCATCACTAACTCACAATTAATATTATTTTATACACATGTATGTTATTTATAAAGTTACTTATGCCGGTTAAATGTAATACTAAAAAATCATTTATAATTATGTTATTATATTATTAATTATTATAACATCAAAATATGATAACACTATGTCATTCATTAATGCGCTTTACTGATATTCAAAATTTCACGCTCTGTGTCTGTTTTGTTTATGTGAACATAGAAATACATGTTTTTAATTTTTATGGACTTTTATGAAAATTCATCATTCCATATATAATTTTTTTCATTCTACACTTCTCTTGAAAGCCTATCCTCGTATGGAGAAGATTACTATCTACTAGATTTGTATGCAGCAAATGAGTGGCAGAAAATAAGTTATAAATCAATCAAGCATTTTTAATCCAAATCACAACAGAACGTATATTACTCAAGATATAATTTTTTTTCTAAAATCTGAAATTTTTTTATTGATTTTTCCTCTTATTCTTCTTTTTCTTGATGACTATAAAGAAGTAGAATTCTAGTGAGGAGGCATTACTAATAATTGTTAATATTTTATAAAAAGAGAAGAAATAAAATATATGTTATGCCTGGGATCTGTTATCTCACGAAATGGAGGGTCCAAAGCCGAGAAGCAAACAAAAAACAAATATAGCCAAATCTGCTATGTCGAAGATGGAAATTTGGAAGAACCGCTTCATCTCAAGAATGTAAAATTCCAACTTGTTAAAACCCTGGTCCTCCATAGCTCTGCATGAAATCAAAACATGAACCGTGAGAAGAAAAGAAAGAAACATGCTCAATGCCTCCAAGATGTGATGATGGCGTCGTATGCGACTGCGAGATGAACAAATGTCTGTTATCCAGAACTCCATACTAAGGAAAGCCTCTCCACAACTTGCAGGAAAATTATTTTTTTGTACATTGGGCATGTTGCTAGAAGAGATGGAAAAAAAAAATAAAGGGGAACATACAAGAACGGAGGGCGAGAGAGGTTGATCTCCAACATAAAGGACAAATCAAGGCACACTTAACATGGCATAAAGCATTCAACTTAGCACCAACTCTCTAGTGCAAGAATGGCATCAACTGCAGCAACAGATATGATAATTGCCATAACTGAAATTTATTATTTATGTGTGTGTGTTTCTTCCTCTTAATTTTTTTTTTTTTAACATAAATATTATTTTGTAACTTGCATGTATTATTTATATGGTGAATCAAGTCTTGCACAAAAAACCTGGCCACACCGGAATATTATTATTATTATTATGATTATTATTATTATTATTATTATGGTAAACAAGGCCCAGGATCGCAAAAAAAGGAGGCAAATAGTTTGCGCTGTTGAAGCAAACTAGTAGACCACAATGCTCAGTCATGAGCACATTGACTGATAAAAACCCTCTTATAAGCTTGGGCATGGTTTTTAATTGCTTTTTCCAACACATCTTTTGGAATGTTAGTATTCTGAAAATATATTCTTTTCATTTTTCAGCAATCCCTCTTCGTTATTCTGATGTCATGGTTTTTGTATTATACGTCCATCTGAGAAACCTTGTTCTCAAACTGCAAACCCTTCCACACATTGTGCAGGGACAACCGCATGTACTGCTTAGGTTGCATATAATTTTAGAATATTATTTTTCAGAAATCCCTCTAGTAAAGTTTGCCATTGATTGAATAAATATTTTGATCCTGTATCGATCCTGGTACCTTTCACACGCTAAGTGGGTGCTCTATCATCTTATCTTATATGTCCTCAATAGGATACCTTGCCAAATTGTCTTATGAGTATATAATACTGAAAATAATACCTATGTGCAAATTAATTAAATTATTTTTTTGTTTTCTCAAAAGCTCCACCAAAACGCTAAAAATAAAAGATTGAAAGGTTGCAATTGAAAAGCAGTTAGAAAATTTCATAATATTGTATAGGAGGTTCGCAGGGGTGGATGTAATATAAATGAATGTTGGTACTTAATTTTTTCTGTCTGAATGAAGAATAGAATCGAGTTCAAAATGACATGTACCAATTAATTTTCCTTTTTCTCTCTTTATTAAAAAATATTATTATACAAAACATTGCGATGATCAAATAAAACACAAATTTTAAGATAAAATGTTTCTAATCTCTGCAAATCCATCGATATAAAAGTACCTTTTTAGGAATCGAGCAATTCAGTTAAGAATTTGCTGTGAACCAGATTTTGAAAGATGAAGTGTACATTAGGATTTTTGATCGGTAATATAGTTTATTTCGTTTATTTAAAATATGCCAGTAACCAGTTTCGATATATATGTAATAATTAAGACTTAACCGATTTCTCTAACCCAATCATAATCGGGAACTTGGGAAGCTTTCGGATATATGTATCACGAGACTGCGTTAAAAAAGTGCGTAACATTTTAAAGCAGATTCACAAGTGGTGGTGTGATATTATACAATATATAAGACTAATTTTACTGGCATCTTTATTTATAGACACTACTGTGGAAAAATTATTTCCACATAACAAAAGAACATTAACTGATCATGAAATACAATTCAGACAATGTTTTAAAACACCAAAATAAAACAAATACAATGATCTATATAAGAGGTGAGGCAGGGCAAACTACAAGACGCATTATATATAGCGGTGGTATGATACATGTGTCTTGTAAAATATCTTGCTCCAATTACAAAGTATTTTTTTAGCAATTTGATATTCTCATGGATTTTTGTTGTATGTAATATGTACTTCGATTTTGTTTGGCTCAGAGGCAAAACCACATTTTTTGGAAAATTCGCTTTATTATCTTCTTTTTGCATTATCTTCTTTCTTCCAAGTTATTTCCTCAAGACTGAGGATAGCCATTTCCATAGAGTCTCCTCAACCCACAAGAGAAGTACCTGTACCGACCGGAATTCAAATCCACCGCCATCTTAGTCGGTATCGACGCTAGCGACAGCGCTGCCAGCTGCTGCTACAAACCTGGCTCGAAATTCACCGCTAAGGGGTCTCTCCAATTTCATCGTTCTACAACGACGGTCTTGCCGGCCCGGGAGCGCCGAGCGAGACCACCAAATCGCTTCACATCATTTCATTTCATAATCAACACGCACCTTCTACATCATTCATTCATTCATTTCATTCTATGTCTTTCTTGTTTTTACCATACTGTCATAATAAAACTTCAACACGCCAATCATTTTTATTTCATTTAACCATCGACATAACCCCCAAATACCTATTGCAACCTTCATTCAGTTGGTCCAGCAGGTGGGGAGGGTTTTCTCTCCCTCTGGATCCCTCCATGTTGCCGACCACCACAAGACTAATTTATTTTCCAAAATATTGAAGAAAATGTGTAAGGCACACAGTTATGCACTTTTCAAAAATTTACAACTTCAACCGTATGTAGAAATTGGTATGTGAAGCTGTCTGTGGTATTCTTAACCTGTCAAAGACATCCATTTTTTTTCTTGATCGTCCATACAAGAAAATGTGCAGTATTAACGTCTTCAACAGCCAGCATTTTTGCATTGTACCCGCCTTTGAAAACATTCTGTTAAAATTACTGATTAAAGAAACATTTACCAATGTTATATTAAAAAATGCATTTCATTTTTAAACATTATTCTCCCTGCCTTTCTCTCTCAGTCGATGTGCAAATCCTTTAGTCTGCTTCTACAGCGTGAACTTCTTGCCTCCACTCTTCGCTCCTGTTCCTTATCTAGTGCGACATATAGTGAGGCATCAATTTTATCTTGGACATGGTCTACCTGTCTTGCTGGACCTTTTACTTTTCATCCTGGTCCTGATCATGGTCCTGCGGCCAGATGAATGATGGTGGGAATATTTATCCGTGGCGTGGTTCTTATGCATTCAAAGAATACCAGGACATTAACAAGTCGGGAATTTAATATACACGTATTTTAAAAATGATTATTTAGTTGCTAATTATGATGACATGTCATTGCAATCAATGGAGTTGGAATTGGACGCGCACAAACTAATGAATCACCGCACTTTAAATATTACTCACGCGTGATCGCGTGGTGAGCTCACAACCAGTGACTCATTGGTAAATCCCCGATGATTTACGTGCAATTACAATTTAATCTTGAAATTTTTCCATGTACCACATATCAATACGTTTCTTTTACATTTATAAATATGTAATAACATTGTAAATATTAATTTAATTGCTTTTTTTTTTTTACATCTGAAAATTTTATAAGGTTTCTTATATCGGGGCATTCTATTAATGGTTTTTAGAACAAATAATTTTATAGTCCTTTCACCATAGTATGTAGTTGTTTCAGTGGAGTATTTTAAAATCACCTGGTGATTAATAAGTATTAGATACTGGTATTTTGTACATATCCTCTTAGTATTTATTTAATATTAGTCTTTATATTAAAAAGTTCATAGAAGGTAATACATTTTAAATTGTTATGAACTCTAAAGGCTGTCTGCTAAAGATTTAGGTACTATTATTTTAAAGGGATTCTATCCGATCTATGTATGTTTTAAAGGAATTTTCCTATAAAGGATTCCATATAAGATTACAGGTTTTTCTAAAGATCGATTTATTAATCTTAATACTGATGTGAATAATAATTTTTTAGGAGTATATAAAGTTTAAATAAGTTATACATATATCATTTCCGAGTCGTTTTTTTCCAATTTCGTATTTAAGAACATTGTCGCTCCACTTTAGTTTGGGCCTTCCCAAGCTCCTGTGTCCTGTTGATCTTGTGTTCAATGACTTGCTGTTTGGACATCTTCTCCACATGGCTCAACCACAGAAATCTACCTAGTTTAATAAAATTTGAGATAACTAACTCTTTTAATAAAACATAGAACCCATGCCTCAGACATATATGTAAGAAACTGGTCTTATCAGCGTTTTGTATATTAAAGAAAAATGTTTTTTTTCACCAGGCTTTCTGATCCTGGTAGCAAGAGCTGCCGGGAGTAAGAACACTTGTGAAAAGGGTTGCCCCAGGATCCTCTCTCCCGTATGTGGAAAAAATTCAGTAGGAGATAAGATGACATTTGACAATGAGTGCTTGTTAGACCAATATAATTGCGAACATTATATACGTAAGTAATATTATTACTTTAAAACATTTATTTAACTATTTTATTGTACCAATCACCATTCAGATTGATAATTCGCAACTAGGGCTCGGAGCGGACTGAAGCAATCCAAAACACCACCCCAGTCCTTGAGATTCTCCCAAATATAGCTCTGCTCGTGACATCCTTCCAATTTGAACTACTGTTCATATTTGTAATTAAGAATTCAATGAAAATTATGAAAAACCTAAAGGCTTATCGGTAAACTTGTTTTTTGTAATATAGTATAATTATTGTTTAAATATTGTCGATTCTCTGACATAATATCATTCAAAATGAGAGCGGCGATAAATTATACCATACAGACAGCCTCCGTAGTATGTAAACGTATATGAACCTCCTCTGATAACGAACCAAACATTAAAATGTAAATAAACTTTTAAATCAACTCACAGTAAAATTTGATCCATGTTCATGCACTCTTAAAGCAGATGTGATCACTCCCCTTGCCGGCCAAATATTTTTGCTAGGTATAGAAAACCAAGTATGTATTCAAGAATCGTTTTCGAATTCAAATTTTCCTGAAACATTGTTCAATCGCAAACAATTCAGGTCTCGTTACCGTTCCATTATGTCTTGTAGACTAGCAAAAGCGCACAGTCTTCACAATGTCATGCATAATGTTGGATTTTAGTTTAAGATTATATTAGTGACATCTAATGTGACAATACATTTAACATCAAATGTAACGCGTGCACCACAGCCATTAAACATATTCCACGTAAAAAAAAATATTATTATTATTTTTCTATGTTCTATGTATTTACAACTTATCAGAAAATCTTTATTCTGTGTAAAAAAATGTGTTTTTTTTTTTTATGTATATAATAATGTATGTAATAACGTAACTGTTCATTATTACTACATAAATATATTATTTTATTTCTTTTAGGACACACATATAACTGCACAATAATCTTAGTTATCAGAATATTTGCTTTTAGTTCTTGTGTAAAGAAAAAAGATTATAATGCTTAGTTATGAACTAAGTTTTTATCTTCCTTTTTTAAACAATTTTACTTTTGTAATTTAAAAAAAAAAATCTTTTGCTATGCTTGTCATCTTTAATAATCTGTAAGAATATTATTGTTTAAAACTCTAGTTAATGGTACTTCATACCTACCGTATAAATACATACATACCTACCGTATACATATATAAATAAATAAATTGGCAACCGGAATGTTAAATGTTGTGATTTTGTTTCAGAATATGAATGGATTTACAATGGGGAATGTTTGGGTATCTTCTAGCCATTGGAAGAAAAGGAATTCCTGTTTACGGCTTTATAAAATATATATTAAATTTGTCAAAAATTGTAATCTGTATAATGCCAAAAATTTATTCAAATAAAAATCATATTGTAATGTTTAAATTTTTCTTTCAAAGCCTATTGAAGATGTCAGGTCCACTAAAATCAATATTATGAGAATACTACTATTAGTCTTTTTATTCGTTCTGTATGAAGATACAAATGTGATACTGGCAGCGTATGCTTTGAATCCATGGATAACTCACAAACAGCGCCATTTTACAAGAAATAAATGTTAAACATCGTCCCTCTTCAATTTGCTTGTATGTACTGAAATCCTTTGAGTAGGTTACAAAACTACATAGTTTTATCAAATTTGATATATTGTAATTAGCTTATTAAACAATGCAATGGATAGACAGGTGATACAAGGCAGAGTCGAGGGATCCCACTCCCACAGAAAGTCGTCAACTAGGTGGACAGATCCAGGAACCCATCAGGAATACTGCAGATCAAAGTGGATAACTCATTGTCAGAGTCATAGCGTTACAGCAAACACAAGCATAATGAGAAAAGAAACATCAAATTTAAGTTATAACCTTTAAATACCTAATTGATACATTTATTTGTACAAATTATTTTATTGATTTGTCTTTGCAGGACTATAGGACTATCGGGTTTGTAAAAAAAATATTTTTAAATGAAAAATCTTTTATTGTATATTAAAAATATTTCAATTTAAAGAAAATATGTGATATATAACATTTTTGTAAAATTTATCAATTATTGCAAAAGTTGTGAGAATTCAATGTATTTCAGTACTTATTTATTTATATGTACATGTATACAATACAGTAATATACCTACATGTAATAAAAATAGTAATAAATTCAACATTAATAAAGATATCTAAAATATAATATTTTAAAAGAAACATAGTGAATATAGTGTATTTTATATTTTTTTAAGTGTTGTAACCTATTTTCCACGCATCGTCAACACACATGCGCGCGCGCTTTCCAACCGCCTCTTGCCCCGTCATCCATGGACGATGTCACGCCATCGACAATCCTTCACCATAGATCATCACAAACCACACGCCCTCCTGATGTCCTCATCACCAATCACCACTCATAATCATCGAACCACTGCGGGGGCCGCCGAACCCTGTTTCCCCGTCTTTGTTCTTCGGATTCGTTTGACACATCATCTTCTGCTGCTATACCTTCATCCAGCTCCACAGCCTCACTGAGCTCCTCATCGTCTGCATCTTCTGATTCACTTTCTCCACTGTCGTCAAACAGTCGTCTAATGTCCAGCACATGCCTTGGCACACCGTCTATCTCTACGTTGTTGTCACTCACAACCCGAGTGACAATACCAGGCTGCCACCTTGTGGTACACCTTGGCTTCAAAACTACAACATCGCCTGGGCGGTACGAGGATTCCTTGGTTTCTTCTAGTTCAGCAGGTGGTACGAGTGGGTGCCGCCACATGTAAGCATGCACAATGTTGGCAGGCGACGTCTCTTCTTGACCCGGGTGAGCAGATGCTAAGTTGTACCAGAATACAGCTTGCAGGGGATCGATTTTGCTCCGTGCCGCAGTCCTCTTTATTGTGCGGTGATGCCTTTCAACTATTCCATTCCCTGACGGACGATAAGCAGCTCTGAACCTCAGGCGAACACCCCACTCCCTACACAATTCTCGTAGCGCCAGAGAACGGAATGCTCTACTATTATCGAGTAAAATTTCGTCCGGGGGACCTCTTTCTCTAAAGACTTCCTTTAAATTACGGACCACATCTTCACTGCTCTCGGCTCTAATTTCTCGCCACAAGGCAAACCTGCTCGGCCCACAATCGATGACAGTGAAGTAGCACTTGCTCCCAAAGTGTATCGCGTCAACTGCGATCCTGCTCCAATTGCGCTCCACGTTCAACACTCCAGGGTTGTGCCTATCAGGTGCTGGATCTATGGTCCGGCACTGTATGCAGTTCCTTACGCATTTCACCACTTCCTCTCTCTGAACATCTGGGTTCACCAGTCGGATCAGATGAAGAGTCCTGTCTACACCAAAATGATGTTGCTCGTGCAAGCGTTTCACTTCAGAGTTTTCAACCACTCCCACAGCCGCCACATCGCTTCTGAGCCATCTGCGATCAACTCTTGTCAAAGGATCTGCCTTGTTTTCGATTGACTTAACAAGAGTGATGGTCAACTCAAGACCATATTCGTCCACCAGCTCTTTTATCAGTCCAAGCCTCCTTTTGACTAACATTTCAGACATACCAGAAACTCTGATCCGGTGATCCTTCGTCAAAACAGACGTAACCCATCCCACCACTGTTGCGGAATCTGACATCAACTTCATAGTTCTTAGTCCCCATTTCAATGCCAACGTTATTCCCTTAACAACAGAGTTGAGTTCTGCCACATTTATATGACCAACGTCCGTGGCCTTTCTTAACCATGACATATCTTCTACAACTTTTCCATCAATTTCCACTATAGCTCCGAACGCTAATGAACTTGCGTCGCACCACACTCTTCCCGTCGTAAGATCTGCAGGAACATTCCAAAAACCCTTTACGGGATCGTCGCATTTTACTTTTCGGATCACTTCACTGAGAATTCTCTGAGCATTTTCTCCTACATATGAGTCCCATGTGTCCCCAGAACATGCTCTTTTCACAAAGCTACAAGCGACCCGAAGCCACCCACACACCGGGTAATGGCCAACCAACTGCCCACATACAGAAAACAATTGCCTCTTCGTAAGCTTTGTAGCCGATTCTAGTTCAGGAATAGTATTCCCACGCCTGAACACCAGAACTCCATTTTCTCGCTCAATTCGAAGCCCGAGAACGTGTCCGCCCTCCAGATCCAATGGTGACGTTGCTTCCAATCCATACCTCCTTAAGTGAGCCGCTACCTCCTCAGCTGAAACCACTGTCTCGTCCACTATGATGCCGTCAATGCAGCTGTCGGTGCCTCGCTTAACTCTCTCGTTTCTTGACAAAACCTCTCTAACTATTCTTGTCATGATTTTGAGAAACCCAATCTCGTCAAGCAGTATACTCTGTCTTCAAATTTTACAAGTTGATATTTCCACAAATCTTCGTCAACGAGGATTTGAAGGTACGCCGACCTTAAATCCAGGAGTTTAAGTGGCTCACCATGTCTTCTCCATCTCCTGAGAGTTTCATCACATACTGCAACATCTTCTCCCGTGTGACTTTGCACATGGTTGTTTAGCTCTCTATAATCAAGCACTGGTCTGACCTTTCCCTTGTTCTTCTGAACGACTCCCAATAATGGTACAACACCCGTGCACTCCCCAGCCCACGGCTTCAACCAACCTTCCTTCATCCACCTTTCCAATTCGTCCTTGATTGCATCATTCACATCGTGTTTGTGAAGACTGGAATATGATGCAATATCATTCGTTAAAGCTACCGGTCCTTCTTTCCACGCCCATCTAACCCACCACTTCTGACCATTAAACCGTGCTTGAAAGTCTTGATCTTCGATACAGATAGTTTCAGGTTCAGCTGCCGCATTTATAACATGGCAATCAAGATTTGTTTGTACACTCGAAAAAATTACTTGGTCATCATTCACCGTTACTCCTCCACACATTTTTATAAAATCCATCCCAATAATCGCATCCACACCATCAAACAACTTATTCACCACCACACAACTAACCCACACTCCACCGGATTGAGCCCTTCGCTCACCATTTTTCACCCCACACATCACGTCAATGCTGACTACAGCTTCGCCCACACACGGCACTTGACTCCCACCAACACTGATCAACATGCATCGGTTCCCGCCACTGCAAATGTCACACCTAATGGAACTAGATAGCACTGTTCTCGAACACCTCGTATCCACCAATGCTCGCACCAACTTTCCTCCCACACAAATCTTCACAATCGGTAGCGCCGTTAATGTTGACGAGGAAGAACTACCGGCGCACCAGCTCTTCCTTTCCCATTTCCCTCCTTCGTGGGGCATTCCTGTGACACGTGTCCTGTTTCACCACATGTCCAACACGACAGAGCTTTTTGAGTACAAAATCTCATGAGGTGTGGCCCACCACACTTGAAGCATTGCCTCGGTGTCCCACTTGATTGTCTAACGACCGCAGCCACAACGCCCGGATCGTGCAGTTCAACCATCAACGCCCGCGCCCGTTTGAGCAGGGATGACAGCGCAATCGTTTCTACGCCTGGCAACGCCCTGAGCTCACGTGATATCGTGGCCGGTAATCCCACAACAAATGCTCGTCTGAGCAACTGGTCCGTCACCACACCTTCCAATTTAGCCAACTTTCTCAGCTCAGTGAGATACACATCGACAGGCTCATCTTTCCACCTTCGCTGGGCCAGCTGCTCATACCCCCGAAATGGATTCATAGCGAATGAATCACGCAGGGCTTTTTTAATGCACTCAGCATCTTTCTTATCCTCGTCTTTTAATTCGCTGTAGACGGCAAACGCGGACCCTTCCAAGAATAGCGGTATGACAGTTGCGAGATCTCCGATATCCTTCAATCTCGCCACCAATTCTAATTTCTCCAACCACTGAATTATGTCTCCTTCACCATCAAAACATCTCATCAAATCACCTATTTTCACTGTCGCCATTGTTAACATGCCGAAATAGCTTGTTGTAATCACCTATTTTCCACGCATCGTCAACACACATGCGCGCGCGCTTTTCAACCGCCTCTTGCCCCGTCTTCCATGGACGATGTCACGCCATCGACAATCCTTCACCATAGATCATCACAAACCACATTAAGTAAAACAGATATATTTGTAAATAAATAATTATTTTATTTAATGATGGGCGATGTCTAGTAGTAAGACTCTTGCCTAGAGCTGGAGCCTCATTCTGGGAACACTAATTTAAACGATCTTTAAAATATTTGTTATAATTATATGTAATGCACGCACGCATTTTTATTTCTTTAAACAAAAAGTCGTTAACCCTTCAGATCCAAATTAATTCCTTTCTAATATTTCTTGATTATGTGGTCTGGTATTATTAGAAAATTTTCTGCATCACAAAAATTAGGGCCTATCTCTAATTATAACCAAATTTGAATCCCAGGGCAACGACCACTAGTTACGTTTTAATAAATCTTGAGTGGCAATAAAAAAGTGACCAAATCATTAAATAACTGAAGAAAATCTGTACAAACGTTTAATTATGTTCTAAAAATGTTTTTATGGTTATATTCATTTGACAATCGCTGCAGACTTCACCACTCTTTATCATGGAGACGACGCAACAAACCTTCATTGCAGCATTAGGTCCACAATTGAGCTAAGGGTGGAACTTCATAAATATATGGAAAACCATAAATGTGTGGAAATTCGCAAATGTGTGGAACTTCAAAGTGCGACTTATATAAAATCAAACTTTATGTACTATTAGTGATAATCTAATTAATTAATTGAATTAGGTATATAATTATTGCAATTCTATATAATGTATGTGCATTAATTGCAATGTACGAATATGTATAATTCGTTGAGAAGTATCCTTCTTTATTGCAACAAACGGATACAATGAAAAAGGATACTTCATGCATGTAATCAGACCAGATCCAACAGTGATCAAAGATACGATCATCTGACAGTTTACACATTTCCGTAGATATAAATCATTAGTAATAATAAAAAATAAACAAACACAAAATAGTAAGTGCGTAATAGAAAAAAATCAATGACGACTGCGAATCAAAACAAAGGGATATTTCTTTGTTTGATGTGATGATACCAACGGAACGAATAAAATACAATATTATTAGGCGTAGTTCTATACATACTCCATTGAAGAAAAAAACAGAATCAAAATATGTTAAATACATGCTTAGCAAATAAGTTCTTGTTCATTCAAATGGATAATGAACTAGTTACATATTTTAAATACTAAATTAATGTATTAATTATAAATATATACATATAAAATCAATTTTGTTGAAAAATATTATTTTTGCGTCGCCGGGATTCAAACCTGGATCTCTATTTCCAATCCGGGGAAGTACACTACCAATTGTGTTATAACGCCAGTACTTTTCATGACAAATTTTCGAACCTATATGTTACACTTTTTCAAATTAATACATTTGTCGTTCCATTATTTGAAAGCCATCTACATTATTTTTACAGAATCTCAAATACCTTTGAGTAAACCGACTGCAGACGCCAGAATTAACAATTCATTTTTATTAAATTTTGGACACATTGATACAACTTATATTATTAAGGAGAACACATTCTTATTGTGAAGAATTATTCAGAACATAGGTCTGTGATAGTATTTAAAATATCACAGGCCCCTGTTCTGAATAATTACAACTTCACAATAAGAATGTGTTCTCCTTAATAAGTTACATATTAATTTGTATATTATGTTCTATCTAAAAACACACATATTATTTTCACATTTTCCGAAAAACATCTCAAGTTGTGAAAAAAATGTATGTTATTAATTTTTTGCAACTTTTATTTGTAAATTTCAAATTATACAACAAATGTGTTGTGTTATTATGAATTACTGAAACTTTTGAATTAACAGGGTTAATCAATTAAGAAATTAACAATTTGGGTCAAGAAGTATTTGAAAAACTTCAAATAATGTCAAATTAATGTGGTTTTATTGAGCTGGACTTATTATGAACTTATTTTCTATTCATATAATAATTCAATATGACCAACTGACTATATTTGAGTAAAAAAATATCATTGTTTGGTTGTAGCATTGATTGAATTCAAGTGTATTTCGCAGAATCAATGCAGAACTATCTATAATCAAGCAAATGCTATTTATAATCTGTCAATTTTAGTGTAATGTTAGATTTTACTAAGTTGCGAGTTTGTGTGAATGAGAAACATTTAGTGTGCTATAATGGTTGTGATACATATGAGTAAAAGAAGACATATCTATATATATATATAGTTACATATTACATTTTCTCCACTAGTAGGGCATGATTACGGGAATTCAAGTACCCAAACAGTGGATTTTCAATAGCAAAATTTTTTTAATAACAATTTTTAGCAAAATTTTATAAATTATGTATTTATTTCATATTGCGTGCACGGTGAGGATGACTAGCCAGGATTCAGATTTTGTATTTGTTATTAGTTCATATTGAATAGTTAGGTTAATTAACTTAAAGGAATTTTTTTACAATGATTCTTTAGTGTATGAGATATAACAAACTTATTAGAATGTATTTAACATGAAAATTGATTGAAGTTTTCTAATGAAGAATTAATAACAAATACTGTTATATTTTTCAAACCTCTAAGGGCCGATTGTGTGATCAGTATCTATCATCACTAAATTGGCGAGATATTGAATTATGAATTGTCGTATACTGCAACTTTCAAAGTATCAATGTCTCAGATGACTTTTGGAACAGTTGTGAAAAGTCTGTCATATTTAACTATCAATTTTAGTGTTTACTATCAGAAATCGGAGAGTAAAATGAGTTTACTACGGGATATACTTTCGACAGATAAATATTATTTTACTAACAATCAAACAACCCATTTTTGCAAAAAAATTACTGTGGTAACTTTTTTTACTATAGTAAAAGTTACTACTGATCACACAACCGACCCTTAGTACCGAAATACCGGAAATCCAGTATTTGACAAATCAATATCGAAAAATACCATTATTAAAAAAATGTGGATGTTGCACCTTCTATCCACTAGGCTCATCACTCTTTTTGGCAAACCTCACGTGTACAAGTTGGACTTAAGATAATAACCAAAATATTACGAGATTTTGTAAAACGGGTACAATTTAACATAATATATTAATAATTTAAAAACACATATGTATATATTAATAATTTAAAAACTTTGAATTTTAATATGTGGTTAAATATAAAAGACAATCAACAACAAAGAGTAAAGACGAAGTAAAATATTTCTAGCTATATACTTACTAAAACTTGTCTCTTATCTTGCTTTTCAATTAGTCATAAATTTTTATTCATTTACGGCCTCATGGGATTCAAAAGCTCATAACCGCAATCCCAAGCACCATCTATCCCTAGATATTGCCAGTGTGCTAGGCACTCGCCCACCTTTTGCAGGTCTGTTGTGACTATTTGCCCATCTACTCGGTACCGGTCTCGATCCCGTTAGTTTGAGTAAGAGAGCTTTGAACGCCTTAGGAGACTCATCTACCATCGCTGCATGTCCCCTCAGGATATCTGAGGCATCATACCATTTCCGAAGTTCCCAACTCCGACAAGGAAGAGACAGAAATCACCAAAAAAAGCTTTATAAAAATCGGTTGTCAAATAACGGTCACATTGTTTTCACCACGACAATATAACTCCAACTGTAAATTGTGAGTATTTGAACATTCTCAATTGTATTCAATTTAAAATCCAATTTGATTGTTTATTGTTATACATTAAATAAAATTATTCAATATGCTACGCTTATTTTTTAACAATTGACTTTGTTGTTTTTATTTATACACAAATATAATAAACTGTGGTAACATTGTTGTTGAAACATTTTGCAACATTTACATCTTCCAAAGAAGCCAAGTAGAATATTTCCCATATTGAATAAAACTCCAATGTTTGATCAAATGTTGTATTTGGGGATAAAAAGATTTTATGAATCTGAAGGAATCGTGCCGATGAAAACATATCAAATTATAAATTCAATTATATAAATAAAATGTTACTTTTATAATATGAGCAATCAACCACATTTATTAATAATTAAATAGGATGCTTAAAAAATGAATTACCTAATTACATTTTTTGTTTTGTTAAGCAACCCAAGAAGAGGGAGACCAAAACTTCTCTGGCAGAACCATTAGGACAGGTCATAGCAGAATCCACTAACTTGGGAGAAATCAACCGGTGAGTTGAAGTGAGGTGTAGGACAGAAACCGGAGAAGAATTGATGATGATAATGATGATGAGGACCTGATTTCATGTAACTACATATTTATTTCAAATGTTAAACAAATGCCCTCTCAAATATTAAATGAACATAAAATTAAAAACTGCCAATTTATATACATTAGGTTTTTGGATGGGGTTATGTTTTTATGAGTGGAAAATATTTTACTAAACCACAAAAGCAACCTATTTTTAATGCTGTTTTTTAATAATAAAACTAAAATAATACCTACATAAAATGTTGATAACCTCTGTATAATATAAAATTAATATAAAAGTAGACTTATAGAAAACATACGTCAGTAATGTTTTAATGTGGTACACAATGAATATTGGTCTAGGATTTACACTTGGTTATAACCATTTATTTATCATTCTCAAAATGTTACCCAGGGATCTTAATGTGATCTTTCACCAAAACTGTGTTATTTCAGCAGGATTTCTGCTGCTGACGGCCGTGAACGGGATATGGTATTGGAAATGTCCTAGAAATTGTCAGGGGAAATACACACCTGTATGTGCAGAAAATTGGTTTGGACTACGAAAAACTTTTGGGAGCAAATGCCATGTAAGACTGTACAATTGCAAACATGTTATAGGTAAGCGGTTTTAAATTTAAGATGTGTTTTTAAATATAACATACATACCTTATAGATATGGCTCAGAGTAACCTTTTAATCACCCCTTTTCAGTCAACAGCTGACATAGTAACTCAAGTCAATGACTGATTATGACAGCAGCTTCCAAATTATGCATTAAATCACAGATATGAAAAAGATTTTTAGAGTAGGTTTTCTCCATATCAACGCAGAACCTGATTAAGAGAAATGAG
Organism: Eubasilissa regina; assembly: GCA_022840565.1. Taxonomy (NCBI): domain Eukaryota; kingdom Metazoa; phylum Arthropoda; class Insecta; order Trichoptera; family Phryganeidae; genus Eubasilissa; species Eubasilissa regina. Next base: position 7,261,840 of record JAINEB010000029.1, on the reverse strand, counting down.
ACTATTTAAACTTTTTTATTTTGAACTGCCAATAAAAAATTATCGCCAATTGGATATTGAGAGGTTTGAAAGAATATTTAAAAATGAACAAAGTTGCATTCGTAACTAATTTTAGCAAAATCCTGGACATGTCACCATTGTGCTATATAATGATGTTAGTTGTGTTATATTCTGTACTCATTTCATACGAATTTCCAGGGGCGTGCACTGCACGCAAGCACGTGCATTACTTAAGATTATGGGAAATAAAAAATGTGATAATCCTTACCTTATGAAAAGACCTAACCTAATGGTTCATACATTTAATTGTTTTAGAAGATATTTTCATAAATCATAAAACATTCATCAACAATATCAAAACACAACAAACCGCAGCTAAAAGAAAATACAATTAAAATTAGACCCCTAAAAATATATTAATTTGTCATGTTTTAAATTCACTACATATTTTAACAAAACGAAACATTCTCAGTCCCTTAATATTCATAAATATTTGAAATAATATATATATATTATGTTATCAACCCTGTGTCAGGCATAATAATAATATTGTAATAATTTAATAAAAATAATGTTATGTTAAAATAAACTATGTTTCTAATCATTCATTTAAGATGTGTTTGTCATTTTTCAGAACATAGAATCGTGTATGATGGGGAGTGCCGCTCACCATTCGGAATAAAAAATAAAAATATATGAGACTATCACAATTTGTTCAGAATGCAATATCCAACCCTTCATGGTGTTATTTAGCATTATTTATTTCCTGCTCTGAAGTCACACGAGTATATTTCAAAATTTATTTTTAAGAATGTGGATTCCAAAAACATTTTCGTTAGTAACAATTGAGTAACTAAAATATTTGTCCCCAATGCAAAACGGAAGAACCCTTTGTACATATATGTATTGTATATAAAATATAATGATATTAAGTGTGTACTAAATTTATCCATGAAATAAGTAAAATTATTATTCACACTCACATGAAAAAAATCAAGGGTGTTTTTTATTATTTATATGCACTAACAAATGAAAAAAATCCTTACTACGCTTCACGGTGATTTTTACTTTACAGCGATGGTCTGGTCCCTAGCTCGACATATTAAAGGTATTACTGTATACATTGACAATACACATGTTTTCATAATACAGATGAAAAAAGCATTTTCTCAATTTCATAATTCTATTTCTCACTCCGGATCTCACTCACTATGGATCGGAAAAAGTATCGATACCAAATATATCGTAGGGCACAAATCTTTTGGACCCCAACGCATTGCATTTTACAGTTGCGCCATTACAACCTGAACACCAGACCCTAGACAATCGCAAAGGATATTTGGTAATAAATTCATGCTAATTAATTTATCGATTTGTAGAAATATTAGAGCGACAATAAATTGAAGAGTTTATTTTGGGTAATTGAATCAACAAGCAAAAAAAAAGCAGAATTATTTATTGAAAATAAATATAAAAACTACAGTCATCACTCTATGTAAGAAAACTTTCTACAATGTTAAAATTAGCCGGACATGTTTGGTTTTCCCTAAGAACACATGTTTATGTACTTTCTGTAATGAAATGGCTCACTTTTTATAAAGAAAAAATTGGGGCATTCTCGCCAAAATCGGGACACTCAGGAACCTCGTTTCACAGAATTCTGCCGTTACCTGGCACTACGGCTTACTCTAATGGGTCTCAGTGGTAAAGTTGAGGTATCAGTGGTAAGTTTGAGAGTGATAAAGTTCTTTTTAAATAAATTAGTCATTGTACTGCACACATAACCGAGTTTTATTTTTGTCACAACCATGGTTTCAAAAAGTACAGTCCTAAAAGGGACTGTTGATGAGAATCAACAGGTGCAAATGTCAACTTTTGTAGTATTACAAGGTTTGGCTTATTGACAATTTAAAATTAACATGTTGCATCATGAAGTAATTCCCATGTTAATTAATAATATTAAAGTTGAGAGATTTAATGCATCTTGTGGCCTTTAGTACTATTCCATACCTCAAGCAGTTTTCTGTCCAGTTTTAAAAAATATTTTAATTAAATTAAGTTGAGTTTATCTATATGTATATAATTCTAATTGATGCATTTACAACTTCATATATTAAGTATCCAAAAATTTAGCAAAATGAAATTGAAACATCTCTGACGTCTGATATCAGATTACTTAAAGGTATTTTAGATTTTGTAAAAATAAGGTAGATGGCTATTTCAAATAATGGAACAATTAAATGTATTAATATCAGGTTCGAATCCTGGTGGCGCAACAACAATATTTTTTGATAAAATTAATTTTATATGTATATTTTTCTAATTAATATATTTAATTCATATTTATTTTTACTTATCTTATAAAATATGTAGTAAATTGTTTGGAAGGGGACCTTCCTTCCATGAAAACATAGAGCGCTTGAAGTTCATCAGGTTTCTGTCTCACGAAAAACCTACGAACATCTTCCATTTGTTCATCTGTTCCAGAATTCTGAGACTGCCTGCCTGTTCGTAAACCGAAATTATCTTTGCAAACTGAAACATTTTTTCATGAGGACTTTTGTTTGTGAACCAAATTATTTGTATGCAGACTCGTTTGTATACCGAGGTTCTACTGTAGTTCTTTTTCTTTATTCATCCGAACCATAACATCTTTTGTAACTCTATCTATCCAGCTTATTTTGACCATTCATCTGCAGATTCACATTTTAAATTTTTCATGTCGCCTTATTTTTTCTTGGGTATGTGTCCATGGCTCCACTCCATAAAATTATAATGAGAACATGCTTTATCAAAATGTTTTTATGGTTTAAAAATTTATATTATTTATTTATTTTATATGCTTAATATATACATATGTACTGACCAACTCGGCACAGTCTTCCAACACACCAATTATGGATCCAAATTAATAATGTACTCAAATAAAATATAAATTTTTGCCTTTTTTTACTTTACTTTACTCAGTGCAGGATTCATCATCAGGGCTGTTGTCACTGATGCATCAGGATCTGAAACGTTAGCTAGAGAAGTCAGATACATAACTCAGAAATCTGTTTCTGGAAAACATGTTTTCACAGCCGTTTATAATCTTGTGTGTAGTGTTATCTGAATAATTATGCCATGTATATCTACCTCTCTGACCGACGCTTTGGCTTCCATTGCAGGGTCCAGTATCAGGGCTATTTGTCACTGATGGCATTAAACATTTGAAAATATATCAAAGAATGATGACTAAACAATATTTTATAAACTAAACAGACATGTAAATTATGAAAAAAAAGTATTTAAGTGTGCATAACATCATTACTCAAGTGTGTTAATGACAAATGACGTTGCCCTTTCATTTCTCTAAATTTGACAATATTTTTATTTTTATTTAAATTAGTCAGAGATGTTTTTCCTGTGTGTTAAATAAGACATGGCCTTGTAACTTGTGCATTAAATTAGATTGATATTGTTTCCTGTGGGTTAAATCAGGCAAAGGTGTTTTTCCAAAAATGGTTGGCGGTCAACTTTTGACCATTACAATATTTACTGAGTATAACACACTTAGTGCACAATATTTTAGGAATAGATGTAGATACATATTACAAACATGAGTTGAAAATGTTAAAGCTGCATGTGCCTAATGTCATCCATGGCAGAGCATAAAGCATAATAATTAAGCAATTACTTTGATTAATTGAAATATACAATTGATTCCAAATCACACAGTTTTCATGACCCATAATAATAAATAATAATGCATTTTTGGTTAGCAAGTTTCTCTTATATTTTATTTAGACTTTTTAGTCAAAATAAATATTTCACAATTATTATTTTTGCCTAATATAGGACAAGCGAAAGGATCCTCTGAAATAAATATTTGGTCTTATTAGGATAATAACTTCTGGCGCAGACATTATAGTGTAGAGCTCTACACTATTATGTTGATGTTAACATAATCCAATCAATCAAAGTTGGACTATGCTGCACACATCTATATGTTGAAGACCAGAAAGCAGCTAAGAAGGTCGCCCAGAATGGTGTAGAAGAAGAGGGAAACCAAAACTACACTGGTGGAACCACGTCATAGCAGAATCCACCAACATGGGAGAAATCAACTGGTGAGTAACCACGTGGGACAAGAACTGGAGGAGAATAATTGAAGATGATGATAATGATAACCAGATTTCACTTATTTATTTCGAACATTAAATTTAAAATGTATCAATAATCATTTATTTACATTCGGTTTTAAGAGGGTCTTGTGTTTTTATGGTAAACGAAGTAAAATATTAGAATATATTAAAACTATCATATTCTGTTTGATAATATTTTATTAAACCACCCAAGCGACATATTTTTAATGTTGTTTTCACATGCTTTCACCAAGCATAAAATGTTGATTACCTCTGCAAAATATAAAATTGATATAAAAGGAGACTTGGGAAAAAAAAAAGGTCAGTAAATCTTTTAACGTGGTGCACAATAAAGATTGGTCTAGGATTTATTCTTGGTAATAATCAATTATTGTTATTTTAAAACTGTCTTAAAAGTTACCCAGGGTGATTTTTCATTAAAGTTGTATTATTTCATCAGGATTTCTTCTACTGAAATAAAATAAAATTTAAAAAGAGGAAACATAAAAGTTAAAAAGAAGAACATTTTCCAGGGGGAACGGGAGGGTCATCAATTATCAATGTAATAAAAATATTTTTTCTTTCATAACATGCATGTACACACTATATTCTTAGCCAGTACCCATACCTCAGGCATATGTGTAAGAAACTGGTCTTATCAGCTCTTTGTATATTAAAGAAAAATGTTTTTTTTCACCAGGCTTTCTGATCCTGGTGGCAAGAGCTGCCGGGAGTAAGAACACTTGTAAAAAGGGTTGCCCCAGGATCCTCTCTCCCGTATGTGGAATAAATTCATTCGGAGATAAGAGGACATTTGACAATAAGTGCCTGATAAATCAATATAATTGCGAACATTATATAGGTAAGTCATATTATTACTTAAAAACATTTATTAAACTATTTTACTGTACCAATCGCCATTCAGATTGAGAATTCGCAACTAGGGCTCGGAGCGGACTGGAACAATCCAAAACGCCGCCCCAGTTTGTGGGACTTTCTCAAATATAGCTCTGGCTTCCAATTTGAATCACTGCTCATGTTTATAAATTTAAATTCAATGAAAATTATGAAAAAGTCTAAAGATTCATTGGCAAACTTGTTATTTTAAATATAGTATAAATATTGTTTAATTATTATCAATTGTCTGACATAATATCAGTCAAAATGAGACCGGTGATAAATTATACCATACAGCATAGCCAGACATACCAAACAGCCTCTGTGGCATGTGAATTCTGTATATAAACCAAATATTAAAATGTATATAAACTCTTAAATCAATTCACGGTAAAATTTGATCCATGAACATGTACCCTTAAATCAGATGTGATCACTCCCCTTGCCGGCCAAGTATTTTTACTAGGGATAGAAAACCGAGTATGTATTCAAGAATTATTTTGTAATTTTTGTTTGTTTTAATGATTTTGTACAATCTTCGAAAATTATTATGAAATACAATATGTATAATTATTTCACATATTTTTTTTAATATTATCACAAACATTGACAATTTGATGCGCAAATGCCCCTTGGTTTTATATATTTTTTAATCTTAATTCTTTAGAAACACTGCGATCTCAGTTACTGCCCTCTTCCAGGCTTCAGAAATATTCTCTTCTGTACAATGTATGAATTAAGTAAAAACTGGTTACATATATTGGACACACGACTTTGAATATTATGTGTTTCATAACTCACTCAAGAGAGGGGCAGATCGAGTGAACACAAGTGAATCGATATTTGGCAAAGAAAGTCTTCCCAATATTTCCATGTACTAAAGCATTTTCCTGAAACATTGTTCAATCACAAATAATTCAGGTCTCGTTACCGTTCCATTATGTCTTGTAGACTAGCAAAAGCGCACAGTCTTCGCATGTTGTGCATAATGTTAAATTTTAGTATACGATTCTATTAGATTTATAGTAGCTTGTTGGTATAGTGGTCAAGACATTGACCTAGTGATCTAGGGTATATGCCTCATTCGAGGATACAAGCAAGTTAGTCCTATTTTCATAGAACAAGCGTTTAGCTTAGTTTGAAAATAGTAAGAATATTGATGTGACATGTATTCGGTGTACGCATCTCAATTTTTTTTTTAAATTGTGACCAAAAATTTAATTAGTGTAACGCATGCACCACAACCATTGAACATATTTCACATAGAAAAAAAAAAATATATACATATATATATATATATTTATTTTTTTTCTATGTTCTATTTACAACATATCATAAAATCTTTGTTTTATGTAAAAAAAATATGTTGTTTTTTTTATGCATATAATATTGTATGTTTAAATTTTTTCTAAATATTTATTTATAAATAACATAACTGTTCATTATTACTACATCAATATATTATTTGATTTATTTTAGGATATACATACAACTGCACAATAAGCTAAGTTATCAGAATATTTGCTTTTAGTTCTTGTGTAAAGAAAAAAGCTTATGATGCTTAGTTATACAGTTTATCTACACTACGTTTTTTTCTTCTATTTTACTTTTGTGATTTTTAAAAAATAATCTTTTGCTATGCTTGTCATCATTAATAATCCGTATGGATATTATTGTTTAAAACTCTAGTTAATGGAACTTCATACCTACCGTATAAATATATAGATAAATAAATAAATTGGCAACCGGAATGTTAAATGTTGTGATTTTGTTTCAGAATATAAATGGATTTACAATGGGTTATGCTTTGAAGAAGAGAAGGAATTCCTGTTTACGGCTTTATAAAAAATATATTAAATTTGTGAAAAATTGTAATCTGTATAACACCAAAAATTTATTCAAATAAAAAACATATTGTAACGTTTAAATTCTTCATTTTAAATTTTTATTTCAAAGCCTATTGAAGATGCCATATAAGACTCAGATAACGCACAAACGCCGCCATTTTACAAGAAATAAATGTTGAACAACATCCCTCTTCAATATTTGCTTGTATGTACTTTGTGTAGGTCACAAAACTACACAGTTTCATCAATTTGATATATTGTAATTACCTTGTTATGGTCGCATCTTACGTGTGACATTCACGTATTACAAATATTATTTTCAGCGCAAATTTTAAATTATTATTTAACTTCATGTAAATATTGCTGTGCGGGCCGCGCGCCGGGCAATGCAAGCCCCTCCTCACCCTGCTCCTAACATATATCCGCGGTTGACGAAGGGTCGCTACCCCCTCCCCCGGGTAGGTTTTGCGTAGCCGAAACGAGTCTCTCTCGCTCCACGCCTGTTGAACGCACCGGACCTGCTCCGAGGCGCCACCGGCCTTGAGGCCGGCCGCCGGGCAGCTCCATACTGATCGCCATTTTACCTCGAGACGAAGCCGCCAGGAAGCTGCGATGTGCCCCAGGAAGGCATCTGAGGGCCCCGCCTATACACGAGGCAAGTTGCGGATATTCCTGCCGCCTACAACGAAGGACCGGAGGCCGCCCATCACGAGACAACCGGACGTGGCTATGGAAACCACTTGGCGAGCGAAGCTGCATAGTCTGCGTCCGTGAACTGGACCAGGGGCGGGCTCCAGATGCCGCTTGCCATACGCGCTCGCGACGGGCCACATGTGGCCGTGCGATCGGCCACAAATGTGAAAACAGATAAAAATGAGTGGGAAAAACAATTAAACAATTACTGCGCCCGCATTTAATTAAGGTTAGATATAAGTAGCGATAAGAATTTTCCTTTTTTTTTCATATTTCCTTGTGTTGTAATAAATGTGTGAATTTGTATATAAAACCTCATGTTAATTTAATTTAACCTCTCGCCATCTCCTTGCAACCACCACAAATCTTGATTGCGCAACGACCACAATATTGCGTTCATATCAACCTTATTAAACAATGCAATGTATAGACAGGTGGTACAAGGCATAGTCGAGGGATCCCACTCACACAGAAAGTCGTCAACTAGATGGACAGATCCAGGTAACCATCAGGAATGCTGCAGATCAAAGCGGATAACTCATTGTCAGTATCATAGCATTATAGTGAACACGAGCATAATGGATGAGAATCAACAGGTGCAAATGTCAACTTTTGTAGTAATACAAGGTTTGGCTTATTGAAAAATTAAAATTAACATGTTGCATCACAAAGTAACTGTCATGTTAATTAATAATATTAAAGTTGAGAGATTAAATGCATCTCGTGACCTTTAGTACTATTCCATACCTCAAGCACATTGGCTCAGTTTTCAAATATAATTTAATTATATTAAATTGAGTTTATCTGTATATATGAATATCATTCTAATTGATACATTTCATTTGTATTAAAATATCACAGAACTATGTTCAGAAAAAGTTACAACTTCTTATATTATTGAAACATCTCTGGGGTCACCTAACGAATGTTTTTCAAAGGTATTCGCAGTAATAAGACAATAGCTTTTTAATTAATGGAATGTAATATGTATCAATTTGAAATAACTACAACATGTAAGTTCGAAAATTTGTCATCTATTTACGAGGCTGACGTTGTGTAATTGGTTATCACACTTCCTGATGAAGAGATCCTGTTCAAATCCCGGTGGCTGCTAAAGTATTTTTTTTCAATAAATTGAGTTTATCTGTATGTTTGTATATCTTTCTAATGATATATTTAATCTGTATTAATTAATTATTGATTAATTAATATACCATGTAAATTGGGTACTTTTTTATACTCACATTATTTTGGAGCACTCTGTTTGCTAATGGCTATATTACATAAGAAGCTCCAGTTCTTATCTGGTCCGATGTCAACTGACAATATAAAATTCATATGAATCTTATTTATAAAATACTTCTTCTTCTTCTTGTGCCCTATCCATTCAACAAACGTTGGGTATCATCATTTTGTTCACTGCAGCCCGGAAAAGCTCTACAATAGACTAGCCAAACCATTGACTTAGGTTCTTCAGTCATGAATTCTCCTTCTTTCAGGGCCCCGATTTCATGCAATCTTTCTCTGCATTATGAGGTGCAAGATCCCATACTTTTCTGGATGTCTCATCACATGTCCAAGATATTGAAAGTTTTTGGATTTTTATTGTTTTAAATATAGTGGAACCTCGGTGCATGAACTAAATTAGTTCTGTAAAACTGTTTGAAAACCGAGTTGTTCATAAACCGAAACACTTATTCAAAATCAATGTAAAATGTATTAATATGTTTAAGGCCCCAAGAAAATAACCCTTAATCATTTTTATTTTCTACTAACATGAAATTCGATAAAAGCAATAAATTTTCATAGTTTTAACATAAAAGGAATGGGAAGTAATAAAATGAAAAGAATAAACGTAAATAATAATTTATTTTAACTTATATTATAAAATATGTAGTAAAGTGTTATTGTTTGGAAGGGGACCTTTCTTTCATGAAAACGTAGGGTGATTGAAGTTCATCAGGTTTCTGTCTCACGAAAAACCTATCCAACGATATTTATTTCGGAATGTTGCAGAAATGAGACATGACATTATTATTAAACAGATTCATAACACAATATATTTTATCAGGATGATATTTTTCCACAAAACTTTGCACCTCGTTCCACTTCGCGCACATTTCATGGATCGAAGACCTTGGAAGATCTTTCATTTGTTCATCAGTCTCTGAAAAGAATATTTCCTCTGATACTGTCTTTTAATACTCTTTAAGAAGCTGTTCTAGTTCTTCCGTAGTGAGTTCTGAGACTACTTGCCTGTTCGTAAACCAAAATTCTGTTGCAAACTGAAGCATTATTTCATCAGAATTTTTGTTTGTGAACCAAATTGTTTATATGCAGAGTCGTTTGTAAACCAAGGTTCCATTGTAGTTCTTTTTCTTTATTCATCCAAACCATAACAAAGGTATTTGAGATTCCGTAAAAATAAAGTAGATGGCTCTTTCAAATAATGGAACAATTAAATGTATTAATATCAAAAAGGTAACATATAGGTTTGAAAATTTGTCACTAAAAATATTGTCACTGTAACATAGTTGAATAATGCACCTTCCCCGGTTTGGAAAGAGATCCAGGTTCGAATCCCGGTGGCGCAACAACAATATTTTTTGATAAAATTGATTTTATATGTATACCTTTCTAATTAATATATTTAATTCATAGCATCTTCATTCGTAACCTCTATCTGTCCAGCTTATTTTAACATGCTTCTGTAGATTCACATCTCAAATTCTTCATGTCGCCTTATTTTTTCTTGAGTATGTGTCCATGCCTCCACTCTATAAAATTATATTGAGAACACACTGCATCTGTCCACTCAATATCATTTTATTTGTTTTCCGTAAAATCCAAATATTGTAAAATATTTTATCAAAAATGTTATCACTTTTCATTACATTTCAATAAATACATATGAAAAATTGAAGGTTTATCTTCTATATTATCTAAGTCTTTTATATTTATTTTATCTCCAATGGGTAACAACAGTAAATAAATCAATTGGATTTTGTGTGAGATGTTTTTAAACTTTTAAAATTTATATATTTATATTATTTATTTATTTTATATGCGTAATATGTATATACATATGTATTGACCAACTCAGCAGTCTACCAAGTCTACCAACACTCTAATTATGGATAATTATGGATTAATTATAAAGTACACACATAAAATATAAAGATCTGAAAACTTTTGCATTTTTTTACTTTACTTTACTCAGTGCAGGATCCATCATCAGGGCTGTTGTCACTGATGCATCAGGATCTGAAACGTCAGCTAGAGAAGTCAGATACATATGGCAGAATAGACCAGAAATCTGTTCCTGAAAAACATGTTCACATATTTTCACCCCCGTTTAGAATCTTCTATGTAGAGTTTTCTGAATAATTATGCCATGTATACCCACCTCTCTGACCGACGCTTCGGCTTCCGTTGCAAGGTTAAGTATCAGTGCTGTTTGTCACTGATGGCATTAAACATTTGAAAATATATCGAAGAATGATGACTAAACAATATTTTATAAACCAAACAGACAAGTAAATTATGAAAAAAAGTATTTAAGTGTGCATAACATCATTACTCAAGTGTATTAATGACGTTGCCCTTTCATTTCTCTAAATTTGACAATATTTTTATTTTAACTTAAATTAGTCAGAAATGTTTTTCCTGTGTGTTAAATAAGACATGGGCTTTTAACTTGTGCATTAAATTAGACTGATATTGTTTCCTGTGGGTTAAATCAGGCAAAGATATTTTTCCAAGAAGGGTTAGCGGTCGACTTTTGACCATTACAATATTTACTAAGTATAACACACTTAGTGCACAATATTTTAGGAATAGATGTAGATACATATTACAAACATGAGTTGAAAATGTTAAAGCTGCATGTGCCTAATGTCATCCATGGCAGAGCATAAAGCATAATAATTAAGCAATTACTTTGATTAATTGAAATATACAATTGATTCCAAATCACACAGTTTTCATGACTCATAATAATATTACCTTAGCGGACTCCAAATTCTGAGGGTTTGAACATTCTTTATTGTATTAAACTCTTTTGAATTTGATTATTTATTGCTATACATTAAATAAAATTATTCAATACACCACGCTTACTTCGTTGTTTTTTTATTTATATACAAACGTAATAAACTGCAGTAACAATGAAACATTATGTAACATTTCTATCATCCAGAGAAGCCAAATGGAATATTTTTCACATTTAAACAAACTCTAAATGAAAAAAATAAAATCCCCAACTTGATTTTTGGCCATTCAGACTTATATTTTATTTACTTACATTTTTAGTCAAAATAAATATTTCACAATTATTATTTCTGCTTAATGTAGGACAGGCGAAAGTATCCTTTGAAATAAATATTTGGTACTATTAGGATAATAATTTCTGGCACAGACATTATAGTGTAGAGCTTTACACAGTATGATGATTTTAACGTCGTCCAATCAATCAATGTTGGACTGTGCTGCACTCATCTACATGTTGAAGACCAGAAAACAGCTAAGAAGGTCGCCCAGAGTGGCCTAGAAAAAGCTAAAAAGAAAAAGTGACTCCACCAACATGGGAGAAATCAACTCTTGAGTACCCATGTGGGACAGGAACCGGAGGAGAATAATTGAAGATGATAATGATAACCAGATTTCACTTATTTATTTTGAACATTTAATTAAAAATGTATGTAGTTTTAGGAGGGTCTTGTGTTTTTATGGAAAACAAATAAAATATTGGTGTATATTAAAACTATCATACTCTGTTTGGTAATATTATATTAAACCACCCAAGTGACATGTTCTTAATGCAGTTTTCACCAAGGATACACATAAAATGTTGATTACCTCTGCACAATATAAAATTAATATAAAAGTAGACTGGGGAAAAATACAGGTCAGTAAATCTTTTAACGTAGTACACAATGAAGATTGGTCTAGGATTTTTGCTTGGTAATCAACAATTTATTTATCATTGTCATAAAAGTTATCCAGGGCTCATAACGCAATTTTTCATCAAAGCTGTATTATTTCATCAGGATTCCTGCTTCTGATGGCGGTGAACGGATCAAAGGACTATTGTCCAGACAAATGTACTGTATACAAACCTGTGTGTGCAGAAAGATGGCCAGGAGTACAGAAAACATTTGGGAGTGAATGCCATGTACATCTGTATAACTGCGGACATATTATAAGTACTTTTATTTTTTAAATATTTTTTTAATTTATCATACAGACCTATGATATGACCAGCTATATGCTTAAAGTAGCTTTCCCATCGCTCATTTTACAGTAATACGTAATTTTAGCACAGCTAGAGTAATTCAAGAATCATTTATTTATTTTAATAATCAAGGTAATCTATAACTGAGGTCCAGTGACTTCATATTCCAAATATAACAATTAAGATTATAATATACATATTGTAGAAGAAAAAATAATCAATACATTACACACATATATAAATGTAGAAGAATGTCTAAGAAAATATATATAAATTTCAGAGAAAAGTATTTCAATATAAACAGTAGTAAATTATCAATTTTCAGTATCCATCATCTAATAATGTGATTGCACATTGTAGCTATCGATATTGAATCTCTGTGCATGTCTCAACACACAATTTTCTAGTGAGACGGGCACAGTTCAAACATATTATACAGTTTCTAATAAATAAAATAAAAAGTTTTGCATTTTCATCTCTTATGTGTGTCATTGCCAGTAAGATTCCCAAGTGGCAAATACGTCAAACATGGGTTAAGATTAATAACATTTTTTCTCTTTTACATGCTCAATAAAAATACTCAAATATATACATATTCAATTTGAAATGAAGCGTACAATGTCTCTATTGCAATTAATAAAAAACATATATTATCATAATTGGATGAAATTTTTCCAAATGGCAAGTATATTAACATATGTAATCTCGCATAGTCATTCGTATGTCAAATACATGTTTGTAATGTTTACGTTTGTTCAGGAAAAGCAATCAGCCATAGTTCCTGCGGACGGCTACTGTGACCGCATCGCGCGGCCGATAGTGCACGGCCAGGATTCCCATAGAATCTATACATGTGGAAGTTGTTTTAGCAATATAACAAGGGTGTAACAATGCACCATTGTTAAAACAATATAACAAAGCCCTGGCCGAATAGCGGCTGCGAAGCTAAGCCATAATAGCCGCCTGTAGGGCCTAAGCAGTAAGCAGTTGACGATAGCCTATTGCTTTTCTGCTAATATGTACTTGAATATGTTACGTATGTAATATCTCTTCAACATGCACCGAAATTTAACCAAAACACAAATCTTTCCGACCTATTTATAATAGTAATAAAGTCTCCAGGTGGCATGTGTATTGCGGGAATTTTATATTACGTAAATAAGAATATGTCCGATTGGATCTTTGTTTGCGCTAGAGTTAGCGCACACCTACAACTTTCTGTCGTAATGGTGAGGGGCTATGGAAATATATGACAGTGCGCACACTGATGACTTCATATGACCATAGATCTCGCCATTACGACCAGGGGATGCGAACCTATGATTACGACAGAACTGTTGTATGACAGGAAGTCGTAGGTGTGTGCTAATCATTAATACTTCAAATTTAATATAATTTTCAACAAAAAATACATATAACTACGTTTCTTGTCATTTATTTAATGTGTTTGTCATTTTTCAGAATATAAAATCATATACAACGGGGAGTGCCAGTGGTGCCGGGAGTGCCCCCCAACATTCAGAATTTAAAAATTAAATACATGAGACTACCACAATTTGTTAATGAACAGCATAATGCTTGAACAGAATTTTATTTGCACATATAAATAGTATGAATTAAAAAATATTTTGAACAATTAAACTTAAATGCCTATTTAAAATTATGGTAAAATAAACGCATTTATCTCCAACTTGTCAACTTTTATGCAATACTTTTATTAATGACGTTTCTGAAGTCAAAAACAAATTCATGCACAAAATGTCGAACGACCATGAAATCAACACGATAAAAAAACAGTAAGATAGTAAAATTCGCAAATTAGTAAGTAGATATTTCAATGATTTGCACGCAGTTGTAAGCCTTAAAAAATAGCATAAGTAACGACTCCATACAAAACAGATCAACCGAATTTTCAATTCGGTAAATAGCTAAATGTATGAATTGAGTAATTCACCAGCTTAAAAGGCGACGATAGTAATGTGAATAGCTACAATGTGTCAATTGTAGGTATTAGCGCTACGGCTGCAGCGGTGGTTTCTACTGGTACACAGATGGCGCTAATTGTAATAAATCCGTAAATGTACGTTCAAGGTCTCTATTATAAATTACTTCATTTTCATTTGTTTCCCAGAATTTTTAGCAATGCACAACTTTTTTGATTGTTATTACTGCAAGCCCCTGGTAGATAAATATTCAAAATATACCACTTAGATACAAGTCTGAAATGTTCAAACTGCGTGCGCCTAATTTCAACCACATCAGAGATATAACCATTTTTTAAAAGTCATAGTAATGTGATTATTTTGATTATGGATAGGAAGGAGCATATAAAACTTCAATATCACAATTAGAATTCAATCAAAAAATGATGAAAAAAATTATTCTAAAAAAAAATGACTATCCAAGTATCCAACTCTTCACAGATTTCAAAGTTTCTAAAATAATAGACATATATAAAAAAATTCAATTATCCAAATTTTTTAAATAAAAAATAAATTTTATATTAGAAGTGAATTCCGATCTACAAGATTTAAAGACCAAATTGATATTCCAAAACTAAAATATACCGCAACCCAAAATCACTATATTTATCAAATTTTTTAACAATCTCCCCCCATCACAATTAGAAAAATTACAGACACAGACTAACTGAAAGATAAATTATACACTCTCGTAAATACTCCTTATCTATACACGAGTCTTACTCTCATAGAGAAGAAATAAATGTTAAAATATGTATATATATCTATATATATACATATATATATCCTACTGATTATTTTTAAAATGTATTATAACTTCTAATATTAAAATTAATTTAAAAAAAATTAAAGTGAAATATTTTATTGATTCAAAGTTATTGAAAAAAAAATAAAAGGTCATTGAACCTCTATTTTTTGTTAGATGATTTAGAACTTAGTACAAAATTTGTACATACTCCTTTAACATTTTTGACTCGGTAATTTAGTCCTCAGCCCATAGCATATTGTGGACTAAGTATGTTACACTCTGTATAAATATCCCTTGCTAACTCCAGTTGCCTGATATCCTTATAACTTGAAAGACCACCACAAAAATGGGAATACGTCATTCAATAGTTTGCTGAAAGACAGTGAGCATCATCATCTAGTTTATACTTCCACCGCACACTTCAATATTTTCAATTATCAGTGCTGTAATAATATGGATTCTGTGTAAAATGTTATTGATTTAAATATGTATAATTTGATTATCGCTGCCTAGGTCCTATTGATATAAAACTAGCTGAGAAACATATAATTCAGTGACGGCTTGCATTTTTATCAAGATGAATATTGGTCTAGAACAGAGGTCGGCAGTTTGTCAAGTGAGAAGAGCTAAATTATTATGGAAATAGGATAACAAAGGTACCAGATAGCCGCATATATGTAATATACATATGTATAGGATATGGATTTTCATGGAAAAAAAAGTTTGAGATGTTTTATTTAAAAATTCAACTAGAATGGTGTCCATGTATCGCTTTTGATAGCTTTACTATATCTGGCGTTCTGCACAGCTATAAGGCCTGTAGGACTGCAACGATCGCGGCCTGAGAAAAGACGCCAGCAAAACCGATCTTTTCCGCGCCAGGAACACTTCTCGCCCGTCACTCCGCGCCGCTGGAAACTCGACGCCCCTGTGCTCGGCGGACCGCCGGGTGGATGGGGTCCCGGGCCGACGCAAGGCTCCGCCTGCTCGGCCGAGACAAATTAGAATAAACTATTTTTAGTCCTAATTAAGATTATTGTAACATTCTGATGTATATTTAATATCAATAAAGAGAGTTTTACAGGGGCAATCGCCCGGAGATAATATTACGCACCTTAAACGTTTATTAAAGGAAGAAAGAGATTTTCTAAGTTTAAGATGCAATATGAAATTCTCGAGCTATCGCCCCAGATTGAAATGCAGCAGGCATCGCGAGGTAGATTAAGACCTGTAAATACTTGCGGCGTCTGTAAGATTAAAATTAGATTTTTTGTAAACATATATAAGGAAAAAAATGAGCGAGAGTTGTGGACTCTCGCCGCCAGGGGATGACCGCGTTGGACCAAATCGGGGTGGCGCGGGGTCTGTACCCGCTCCGATTGGTCCGGCGCGACACGGGAGGCCTCACACGCCCAGGAAAGATTCATCTGGAATAAATAATGGTCCAGCGGCTGTGGAGATCATTCCTTCTCTCGCCGCTGTTCTGTTCAAGCTTAAAACATGTTTTATTCATCTCTATCTCACTTTTTGACCCTGCTGTTTTTTACTGGATTTCTGGACTCTCAGCTTGGCTACGACTTTGAACTGAACCTGGAAATTCCTGACTTTGGATGCCCCTGGACCACTGCATGCCGCTGCAAATATCGCCACCCGAGATACCAGAGTAAACCAGCGAATCACCCTTTCTATACAGTTCTTGTTTCCTATACAGAACATCTGGCAAATAGCAACTTATTTTTAGTTGAATACATAATTGTACATTTTCATCCGTTATTCTGCTTCTAAGTTTATTTTTTATTTGGTTCATAGTTGAAAATGTTTGTTCGCATATATATGTAGAGCCAAAGATTGTGAGAATACCAAAAGCTAGTTTTTTTAATGCGTCATATGTGTCAGACAAGCTATTCCATGTATCAAATATTATTGTTACTATTTTAGGCAGTTGTTTTATAACTGTCCACTTGTGCTGAGAAATTAAATTAGATTTCTCTTTTTCGAGTTCTTCCAAGCGGCTGGTCAAATCTGTGAATTTGTTACTCCACAGTTCCTCGCTTTTTAAATCTATTAACTGCATCTGGAGTGATCCAGCATCTGTGTCGAAAGGTGTCAAGTACGATGTACGACGTACGATGAAAGCTAGTGTAGCCTTATTTGCTCTGAATTGCTGAAAATGTTCACCAAAACTGTTCTTCATTTTTCCTAATACGCTGCCGAAATAAATCACATCAAAACAACTGCTTTTTTCGTCACGATATTGTCTTAAATTCTTGAAATGAAGTAATTCACCTCTCTATATCTAGGGTAAGAACTTGTAATTTATTTTCAAAGCACTCTACTTCTTCCAATAATGTATATGCAATGTTTCCTTTCCCTTGCATTATTATAATATATTCAAAGCATTAAGATGTGAAGTAATATCGGCCATGAAATGTAATTTTTGTAGCCATGTTCTTCCAATTCCTTCTTCCAATTCTTCCAATTCCTAATATTTGATGTTTTTTTTCGCGTAGGAACAATTTTATTTCTTTTAAACATGAAGCAAAGCGTTTCAGTACGTTACCTCTGGAAAGCCAGCGAACCTTATTATGCAAAAGTAAACCTAGGTACTCGCTAACCATTTCGTCCAAGAGTACCTTAAATTGGCGATGATAGAGTGGTTTGACCAAGATGCTGTTAGTTACTTTGATGACAAAGTTCATTACCACAACCATTTTGTCGGGAAATGTTTGGGAGCAAAGTGCTTCTTGATGTATTACGCAGTGGAACGTGAGAATTTTGTGGTCAATTTTTCTCCTTAAAATTTAAACTACTTTATTTACGCCAGTCATACTTTTAGGTCCATCAATAGCAATAGAAATTATTTTATTTAGATCAATTCCGGTGTTTTCCAGATGTTTCTATAGCATTCGCAATATCTTCTCCACGTGTTTGTCCCTTGAGCGGTAGCAGTCCAAGAAGTTCTTCTTTGGGATCTTGTGCCACCATATATGGCACAAAGAAGGTTACTTGCGCTGTATCACTAATATCACGTGACTCATCATTCGTCAGTTGCAATTGATATTGCGGAAGCCAGCTTAATATCTTCGACTCGCTGCTCTGTTACATTCAAAGACATTTTGGAAATTCTGTCTTGCACTGTTTTCGCTTCTTTATTTTTAAAGTCGTAAAAAAGCTCTTTGGATGCTTTCACAAAGCACTCATTAATGTAATGACCATCTGTGAATGGTTTTCCTCTCTAGAGATTTCCAGAGACTGCAAAGCTAGCATGATTGACGATATTTGCACTATGTGTCCAGTTGTCAAATACAGAACTCAACTTCTGATTTTGACGCTGAAGTTCTGTAACAGCACTCTTCCGTGCGTCACCTGCCGGATATTTGCTCGGGAATGTATTTAATGTATATAAGTACACACACATGCAGACGAAATTGAAACACAACAAACATCAACTAAGGTCGAAGCTTAACTGCTTGACCGATCGCCAACCGTCTTGCACACGCACATGCTCGTGCCTGTGTCGACACGTAAGAGCAAATGCGGAGTCCGGCACTGCACCATATGCTTCAAATGCTACCACTCGCATGCAACTCATATTGACCAACGCGAGTGTGTTCATGTGTGGACGGGCTAAAGAGTAGTAGAGAGTATGCCATACAAGTCGAAGTTTGTTCGGCGGCTCTATCTCATAAACTCATAAGTTATAAGGCTGCTTGAGATGAGGTGAAATTGAAGTTCATGTCCGAAGAACCGCAAACGTCTATGCAAAGAGCCGCATGCAGCTCGTTAGCCGGTCCTGCCGACCCCTGGGCTAGGACAGAGGTGGGCAAACATTCTAGTGAGAAGAACCAAATATTAATTAAACAGTCTTAAAATTTGCATAGAGCCACAAAATAAATTTTTACTGTAGCTACAACAATTTTAATAACAAAAAAAATAAGATAAATCAAGATTTTTATTTAAAACTCAAATTCGCAATACAGTCATAAGCTACATAGAAGAATATAATACATATATGGGAGTTATAAAGTTCAGTAGCTCATAAAATAAAAAAAACCTAAATAATTAAACACTTTTTGGGCTTTGTAAAGTTTACTAGTTAGAACAGTAACTACTTGTTCAAATTAAGACATGATTGTAAATTATCCTTAGTTAATTTGCTTCTTAACATATTTTTTTATTCGACTCATGGATGAGAATGTTTCTTCGCATAAATAGGTAGAGCCAAAGATTGTGAGAATAGCAAATGCTACTTCTTTTATTGTGTCATATTTTTCAGGTAAACTATTCCATGCATCAGATATGATTGTAGATGAAAATACGAACTGGAGTTGAAGAGTTGCAAACGCATATGAAAAGAGCCACATGCGGATTGGAAGTCTGCCAACCCCTGGTCTAGGACATATACTCGGTAATATATTATGCAACAAATCATTTATTTATATTTGGAGTTTCTTACAAACTAATACATAAAGCGAAAGTCGAACGTAGTTTTGTAATAAGAAAAATGGTAAAACACGAGACATAAACAAAAATATGTATTTATTCATTCAGACATATCCATTTCTTCACAATCTAAAAATGAAATTTTAAGCTTATGATAACTAAAATATGATACTAATATTCTTGACTGTATTCAATCTAAATATCTTGCAAATATTGTGTAAATTATCGATCCTGATTTTATAGTCGATAGTCGGATCTTGATTAATTGTTAAGTTAAATTTACTATTCAAGTAAAAATTTTAATGAACATAGTGGGTTAATGTCAAATTAAAAAATAATTTCTGTAGATGGTGTTAATAATATAAATATCGTAATAAATGACCAAACTTGTGAAAATTTCAATGTGTTGAATTAAGACAGAAATACCTTCCACACATGAAGACCTCCGTATGTTTTAAGATTATGTGAGTTGTATGGAGAAGTTTGAAGGCAAAACGTAACAAGCGCCTTCGGATACTCAAGTAAAAATGTTCGCTTACAAAAATTTTAGATAGTTCTCCAGCAGGGTTCGGAATGAACAGGATCAAACTGGATCGTTAGATTTTCCAAACAGTAGTTTCAGTTTGTTATTTCCTTTAAATTTCAAT
The DNA here is from genome assembly GCA_022840565.1 of Eubasilissa regina. Lineage (NCBI taxonomy): Eukaryota > Metazoa > Arthropoda > Insecta > Trichoptera > Phryganeidae > Eubasilissa > Eubasilissa regina. Next base: position 7,241,226 of record JAINEB010000029.1, on the reverse strand, counting down.
TACAGCTCTTGGTTAATTGTAGTAAATAAAAGTTAAGTTCCTCTGCTTACAAAGACATATCTATCTAAATAATATATCTATGCATCTATTGCAAATTGTGACAAGCAAAAAATAAATTTTGAATGATGAGAGTTATTTATAATACACTGAGTGCTTAAATGAAAAAACATTATAAATAATGCAAATCGTAAATATTTCATATTAGATGTTTAAAGCATAATATAATACCGAGAGTATAGTTGTAAGAAAGGGAGTATTATTATTACATAATTATTCCTCAAATCAAAATGTGAAGTATAAATACATGTTACATATATGTATAGGGAAGCAGAAAAGGGAAAAAATGTTTGGATAAACGGCTCTCCAACCACTTTTAATGGTGTAAAAAAATACATTTTTTAAATATTTTGTTTTATTGTGAAAAATTATTTTTGTTTAAAAATACAATTCCTTAAATTAGATTCCTTCTATTCTAATATTTTACATAAATGTTTATTTAATACATATTGGACTACCACTCTGGCTTCCTCAATTATTTTCTCAATATAATTTTCAATAAAAAGGTACATTATACTTGGTGGTACAAATATGATGACACGGTGCAGGTTGGCTTTCATCAGTAGACACAGTAGCGAGATTTTAAATTAATTGTTGATACAAAATTGACTAGCACTGTGTATTAGATTTATTTCACTTTCATATTTAGGCCGCTCAGAAGCCAAATTGATTAATTCCTGGAATTATAAAACTGAGACCATAATTTACTTTTACTCAAAATTATTTCAATATATGACACCAATACTTTAAATTGGGTCTACAGTTTACTCCCATAACTTTGACATACATTTTACAGTATTTAGTTAAATAAATCATTTTCCTCTTTTTCAAAAACTTTTCAAATAAGTATTGTAAAAGTTATGGAATTCTGAGAAATATCATTGAGCTCTATTGTAAAATGAGATAGTTTATGTTAGATATATTAAATATTAAGGGATCGGTTGAATTGGGAGTATTTTAAAGAAGGGAATAATGAAGACTGAAAATGAAAATATGGCCAAAAATCTTCCTAAATGTAGTTTGCAATTTCCCAAATGGCTATGCGTGATACAAACAAATCTATCATGTAGAAGGGGATAATGTAATTTCAGATGTTCGTGACGTAATTAAAACAAAAAAAATACATACAGCCTGGAGTAGTTTTATATTTGTGGACTCTATTAAAGTAACTGAATAAAATTTATTTAAATATGTTTAGCTAAAACAGGATAATATCTAATTTTTCAAAAATTACCCCAGTCAAGCTCCTAGTTTTTTGTATTACACGGAGGAGCAGAACCAGCAGAACGGTATGACTTCACAACATCACGGAATAGGTCCAGCGACCACTCCCCATATAATTTTGTCATACGAAATACATTTCATGATGAAACAATAACATTTTGAAAACAGAAGATCATTTTATTGAAATTTATTACTCAGATGCAAGTTTTAAACAGAATTTCATAGTCTAGCAGAAAATGCTTTTTTTATTAAAACGCATACACCTGTACCATTACATTACCACCATTATGATTATTATTCATCATACAATATGTCACAATAACCACTGGGAACAATTATATGCGGTTAAGTTGTGGGTAAACGCACAAACCAGACACAGGAACTGATTTAATAATCCAAAATTGTAATCGCTAAGAATTTGTGAACACATATAGCCAAGACATGAGCCTTATAAAAAAAACTATATAAATTGCCTAATTAACTAATCATACCATATTTACAAAATTAAATACTATGTATTACATTAATCCATTCCGATGCATTCATACATTTAATATAATAATAGGAGTGTTTAGATTTTTTTATTACACTCAGTATTGTGTTTGGCGGAGTGATCCAATACTAATTTAATTAATGCTGTGAGTTCCATAGTATTTTATTAAATATTATGAAAAATAACACGGCGGATTCAGACTAAAATAAATAAATACACACATGACGCACTTTCTGATCAAAAATTGTTCTTTAATGAGAGTACATATATTAAAAATTTACAGTAATCCCTTATAAGAGAGAAAGAGATGTCACATGTCTATACAAGGGAGACAAACAAACCAAATTAGAAAAGACGTACATCCTTTACAGATTTTAACTTTACATTTAACCTCTCATTTTGTGGGTCACATGCGAAACAAATAAAATAGAAATGTCTCAAAAAAATATCTTCTATTTATTGAAATTCATTGCAATTCTTCATTGCAGACCTAAAGATACTAAACATAATGGACAGTCTGTAGCCATCGAGCACCAGCTGGGAGTACCTAGATATTACAAAACATGAATTGTTTTGGGCTATTATAAATATGTATTTCCATAACCTCGTCAATTTGCTTCAATAAAAAATAACCAATCCATATTCTTGGGCTGTCATACAGGCTCATTAAAGGCTAGGGACTTTAAGGGTTACCACATAATATCTCACTTCATGAGGCATAATAAATTTGAGATGTCAAAAACAAAATACAAAAACAGATAAACTAAAGTGACCTGAAGGGCCCAAGTATGTGTGATTCTGTTCTTTAAACAAAGTTATAATAACATGACAAAACTGTCCACAACCAAACAAAAAGTTATTGAAAATAGTACAATTAAAATATTAAAGAATAAGTAAAAATAAACTAACTTTTTAAATTATTTTATTTGGAAATGAGCAAAAAAAAGTGGAGCAAAATTTGTTTTTGGTCTTTGCAATAACAATCCTTCTCTGTACATAATATTATGTAAAGTTAATAAAAAAATGCTATTGTCACATTACAACCGCGGCCTTCATTCAATTGCAGGCTAAGGTTATTTCCAAACAATTCAGATAATTTAAAAAACAGAATAAATAAAAGCAGTGCTGCAAAATAATCCCACTTGCACAATTGCAGAATTAGAATTTGCAATTACGTGTACAGCCCATTTTAATATGTGGACAATTTAATAATATTTTGCTAAATTATTTATTAATATTTATATGGCAATACCCCAGGATGGGCAACTGTTTGAGAAAAGTCCCGTTGGAAAAATAAAGATAGTTTATGTCTCACTCATTTCAAACACAATGCATCACAACATCAACATACGTTTATGTATACTTATCATATATTATATAATGTCTGATCACTTTAAAAATTGTCTTACATTTCCATTATAACCGAATGAGAAATGTTTAATCAGTACACTTTCAGAAGCAGTTTTGTACACTCGCATCACTCGTTGGACTTTTAACATGTTTTATTGTTAGAATGGAAGGATGGTCACGGCATTATTCAAACAAAACAAACGTTCAGGCCGTTGTAAAAAAACAGCAAATAAAAATTGTCTTAACTCTCAGTATGAACTGCAGTCTTTCAGTAATATATCAAGAAACAAGTCAGCGGCAACGGTTGCAAATTAGTAACAGATTATTATTCATCACTAATAATGGCTGGCATTCATGTGAGCCGCAACTTCCGGTAATCTTGCAGCTTGAACAGTTCATAGACACTTTTTCATTGTTATTGTATACTTTCTTCCTTCCAAAAGAATTCCAAGTGATTTCTTTGAATTTACTCCACCGGCTAATACACAAGTTATCCGATACATAAGTATGTTCATTAAGGAATCCATAGCTGATTACCGATAATAAAAGGCATACGGAAAAACTTATTTAAAAAACATCAGGAACAGCAAAAAGTGTCTGCAGAGTGCAGATAAAATATGTATCGTTTATTTCTACTTCAACAAAGCGTCACCAGATGCAGGATATGACAAATGTATGTACAGAATGAATATACATCTTGTAACCGAACAGGCCTCATAAGCGCTTATGTCAAACTGATGTTTGGCATTCATCTTAAAATCCTGATATAACACAAACATAACTGAAAATCAGGTGATATCATCACTTGTGTAAGGTGTCGCTTTTGTGTATCCTCCATTCAATGACGATTTATAATTCCAATGAAACAGTGGACCGGCGGAGTGAGTGAGCGCTGCGAAAATGAATAGATATCCAGCTATTACTCTTGCTCCCCGTCAGTCCAGCACTAGTCAGCATACACAATGAACTGGCGGGTATCCTCCGGGGACTCGAGCTGAACAAACTGAGCAGTGCCGCGGCTGTCGTACCCGCATATGCGGCTCATGCTGCTGCTGCCGCGAGACCTGTAACATAATACATTGTTATCAGACTATAAAGAACAGAGGCGTATCACATCCGATTAACACCATTTAAAATATACAAAATGTGTAATGTTATGCTAATTTATGATATCCTATTAAAAAGTAGTATATAAAAATATTAAAATAATCTTGAGACACTAACATTAACATTGAGACATTAACATACATGACCAATGTCTTCTCACATACATAAAAAACCTGCCAAATCATCCCAACAGATGATGTCATTACTGTGTGAAAACACAACCTTTAAATCAAGCATGCATAATTCAAATACACACATATGTAATAATGGAAGAATTATTACTCAGGGTTTATCAGATATTTATTACATCCGTGATGCGGCACGTTAATCCCTTTGTAACTTTAATCATTAATACCTTTTAAAATTCATCATTAACATGTAAGGAATTCATTTTTAAAAAATTTTAATATATGTAATTTTTCAGTATAACGGGGTTCGTTTTAATGAGGTTTTACTGTATACATAAAATCTGAAGTCATCCTTCCAAATAACAAATACAAAATAAATATAATTTCCTATCCTGAACGTTAAGGCCTGGCAACTAGAGGTGCGTCATTAGTGAACAAACCAGCTCACTTAGCCGGATTTTTGCATTGAGCCAGTTCGACGGATCACCGGATCAGCGGATGATCAACAGATTACCGGATCAACGGTTCAATTCGCTCCTAGAACAATTTGAGCAAGCTGAGCGGCGAGCGGCGGATCAGTCGAAAATTGACCTGTGGATTGACAGTCGGCAAGATCGCTCTGTAAGTTATGAAGTTTGACACTTAAAAACGATCCCAGATAAAATTGTTAGAAAAACACATCGCAGAGTTACCGTGTTATCAGGGTGTTCGGTTATAAAACAAACATGAAAATTCTGTGCTATTTGCAACATAGGATGCAGTTTCAAGTGATATTTCTGTGGTTAGCTTGGTGGGTAAAATTTAGTGTCATGATTTTATGAAAATAAGATATGTAAAAACAGCTGGTCTTTTTTATTTATTATTCATCATGTTTCACTATGCAGGCGGGTAAAAGATCTTATGTCATGAAAACCTTAAGACAATGAAAAACTTTTAAATCATACCATTTTGAAAATTAAAATATACATGTTTCATCGGCCATTTACTAGAGATAGGAAGTACATATAAATACAAAAAATAGTTATTTAATGTATTTTAACTTTCTTTTGTTTAAACATAGCTTTTCTATTTAATTGAATAATTTTGATAAAATACCATTATAAGGAAATATTTTTTATTTCAATTCTATGAATAATTGGGATTTGATTAGATTGGACGTGGTAAAGCAACCTTTAATAAATGAAAACGATATTAAAAATAGTTGACGTTCTTCGAAAACTGATATTCGATAGGGAGCCATAGTAATGAAACATGACTCATAAGAAAATATTCCGTATATGTCCGAGTAGCAACACATTCCCAGCCCGACTGAGCCGTGAGCCACGCTTCCAAAAGATACAAAAAAACAGTTCAATCGAACCGATGATTCATGTTCTATTTGAGCGATTGAGCAGATGAACCGGCTCAGTTATCTGAGCCATATCGCCCATGGCTACTGGTAACACAATAAACTTTAATTTATTCAAATTTTCATCTCAAAACCGTACGAAATTGCAGTCAATGGATGCTTATAATAAAATAGAAGCTCCGTGTTTGTTGAATTTTTAGTTATGCCAACGTTTTCATGTTTTTTTTTTGTAAAAAAATTTGGAAAAGCTAGTGTATGAATTTTGAATTTTACGAATTTTGGCACCAATTGGTGGTATGATGCTGTTTCACCTAGGGTTTTTTCTGGGCAGCTAACGGGTTAAAATACTTTGTTTTAGTGAAAACATATGTTTTTAAATAATATATTATATTTACTCACATGCTTTGAGGCTTCAGCTACTATCTAAAACTAAGTTTTATATCAAAAACACAATAATCAGTTTTTAAATAATATATTTTTAGTCTTATAAAAGACGATAAATTTAATTGTCCATCGATCTTCAATACGCCGATCTATCCGTCCATGACGGACGTCAAATCTGGTCATTATTTTTGTTAAAAAATACCGAAAATATGTTTTTACGCATGTTTTATTCACAATATGAATTAATATTGAACTTATTCCACAACATTAATAGCAAACTTCATAAATTTGACGTTTTTTACCGATTTTAAAGAAAAAAAAAACGTTTTCTTGAACAAAGTAAATATTTTATGTGCATTATTTTTACGTAAGTCGCAATTAAATATTTTTTTTATATACAACAGTTGTCTTTTTAACACTAGCTATATGTTTCATAAATAGTATTTAATTATGAAACAGAGATATCACTAAAACGGCAGCATGGTGTTTTAAATTTATAATACTAAAGAAAATAATAAATTAAAGCTGTCATAAATTTTTTAAATTTAAAACATCGATTTAAGCGATCATCTATTTCTGATTTCAAATTGTTCTCTTTTTATTCAACCCTTCCGCTCTATCATGATTTACGTAATAAATAATTTCATTAATTATTTCTCTGATACTTATTAGAATTTAACTATTAACCTCATCTTGAAAACACATGTAATTTGTGTAGAATTTCTTGAATTTCAAACTGGAAAAATGAAAGCTCGCTCTTATGGCGCAACTTGCAACAATAATTCAAATTTTCACATTTTTTAAGAAAATGTGGGTTTTTATTATTCATTTATATTAGAAGTTATTCAATAAATTAGACTTTTTTTTCAACTATTACTTTGATTAGACCTTTACATTAATATAAAACTAATAAACTGAATATTATTTGCCATAATTAAGACGATACAAATATTATAAGAAAAACCGCGACCATTAGATACATTTTAGGCATGGTACGAAATTGAGTCAATACGCTCAATTAATGCATAAACAAAATATATTTTCTTATAATCTTGAAGCCAAGATTACGGAGACAAATCTGTAGGAAACCAAATTAGCAAAATGTTAAAAATGAATAGAGTTATAAATCATCCAATTTGCAGTACATTTGATGAATTTTTGACATTTTTAAAATACTGTTTTAGTAAAAACATGTTTTTAAATAATATACTATATTTACTCACATGCTTTGAGGCTTCAACTACTATTTAAAACTAAGTTTAATATCAGAAACACAATAATAATTTTTTAAATAATATATTTCTAGTCTTATGAAATACAATATTATTAATTATATCTCACACTGTTAGTATGCCGTTCAAAACAGCCACTGCGGTTGTGAAGTTTGCGCTCCGATAAATTTTAATTAAATTTGCCTATAAAACACATTTTAATACAAATTTTGATTACAATATGAATTCATATTATACTTATTCTCGATACCAATTGCTTATTTTTGTAAATTGTATAGTTTTGGGCTGTTTTTATATGAAAACATATTTTTATATATATTTTATAAAAAACAACAAAATTCCGAAGAACAATATGCTCGATGAACAACTAATTATTTAACAGTGAATAATAATACCTTTGTCATATTTTCATTTATTTATATTTTAATATTAAATATATATGTAATTTATTAAAATAATAAAATATTTTTAAAAAAAGTTTTTTTTATTACAACCAGAGTACGATTATTATATAATATTAGCATAAATAGTTTTCTCTTCACAAATACGGCTGCTTCAAAGTTATCAATATTATTTATAAGTATGAATTTACATAAATTTTTTCCTTATAAATCAGGGCAAAATTGTAATATTTTATAATCATATGTTTATCGACACAAACAATGGTTTTTATCATAAACATAATAATTCTTCATACTATAAACATAACAATTCTTAGGTGAGAACTTTAACAAATTATTTAATTTTCACTTGATAATTTCAAATGGCAACACATATGTATAATGAATGTTGAAGAAATGGCTATTTTCTGATAGCTTATTTACCTAGGAATTTAAGAAAACTAACAATTGTATACTTGTCCTTTTCTATTGATACCTTTCACTCTAGCAATATTTACGTAAAAAATAATGCACTTTTATGTTTACTTGATATTGTAAAAGAATTAACTATTAGTCTAAGGGTATGCAAAATGCAAAAATATCTCGAAATTCAAACTGGAAAAATGAAAGTTGCCTCTTAAAGGTTTCATCACAGGAAAATGAATACAAATTCAGCGCTAAAAGGTTTAAACTAACCTCATTCATTTTAATCTTGATGACTATCAATTTACTTTGTTAACTCTTTAGTTCTTTTTCCTGCAGGTAATAAAGGTTTAAAACCATTGGTATTGAATTCTGCATCCATTTATTAAATAAATATTATCTATCTAGCAAATGTCATCCAAATGCACCTTCTCCTGTCATACTTAGCGACACTTCCTTTCTGTCTAGCTCCTTTTAACTGATACCAATTAGTATCAATACTCCTCATGACGTTTGACCGATGACGTCACAACATACTGTAAAAATGGATGTAGTAAATACTGACTTGGCTTTGGCATGAGTGAGGATGTGTGACTTAAGATTGGTGCTCTGTGCAAACTTCTTGTTGCAGCCGTCGAAGGGGCACACGTACGGGCGATCTCCCGTGTGTATGCGTACATGTGTCCTGGAAGTAACGCTAATGTATTATAACAATATCACAAAAGTTAACATCTTCTTTAAATCATCTCGCAGAGTATTTAAATATATTTTACTCCAATTATTAATAATAAGAATGATAAAATATTGAGTAATTCTTATACATATAAGAAATAATTGCATATACAGAGAAACTCCGCTATTCGTACATAATTTATTCTAGGTGACTGTTTGAATTGTGATTTGTACAAATTCCGAATAAATCAAAGAAATAATACGAGTTGTATTAATACATTCCAAACACTTAATTGTTTATTTAAACCTTTATGATTGATTACCCAGATTGTTTATGATTGATTACCCAGATAATTGTTTATTGGGTGCCCAGGTCCAATATAATTTTTATTTTCAAAATTCGTAAGGAGTTATTTTTTCAATTAAATAGTCATTCTCTGCTTTCTGCTTTCCTTTTAGGCTTGGTTGTATCACTAATCTTTTTTGGACTCATAATTACATTTATTTTAAATTAAAACACTTTTAAAATATATATTTAAATAACTAATGATTTTTTGCACTGCGTTATATGAATCCCGGATAAACATACGAACATCGAGTCAAATTTTGTTCAAAAAAGTTTAATGAGTGCTGAGTTATACAAATAGAAGCAGACAGATGGTGGGGTTTCTCTGTAATTATTAATTTGCTGTATTGCCATATATGTATTAGTATTTTATAATTTTATTCATTAATTAAACTACGAGATACATAATTATTATTCTAGCAATTTTTTTCAACAACTCGCCAATTCTCCTTATAAGTGACGAGTCTGACTATAGTAGGCAATACTCAGTATTGGCAAAAAATGTAATATTAGTACAGCCTTACTACAGAAATGAATGTCTAATGATTTCTAGTGAGAAAACAAACAAGAGATCAATGGTTCAGTCTCGAGGACCCAACAAGAGATGATGCATATTATGTATAGTTTATTTTGGACTACATTATATGTACCAAAGTGTACCAAAATTAAATAAATTTTACCTGAGGTTGAAATCGAGTGAAAACCTTTTCCCACAACCTTCAAAGGTACACTGGAAAGGTTTCTCTCCAGTGTGCACCAGTTGGTGGCGTTTCAACTTTGATGACTCTACAAAAGCTTTCCCTGTAAAAATGGAGTGGCCAATATTAGGAAACTGACAACTTGTATGCAATATCTCACTTTATATAGCGGTTTACATTCCAGACCACCATTGTGAAGTTTATATTGTGGTTAAGCAGATCTTTTTTCAAAGCAAAACCGATGTACATATAGAAAAAATTAATAAACTGCGTGTGAACAAACTGAGGTTAGGATATCATAAAGATGCCAAAAAATTATGAGGATTGACACACACCACATGACACCAATCGAGTCACAGAATCAAACACTTTGTTGTAAAAGCAATGCAACTCCGAAAAACATAATTTAATTAAAATTTTCAATGTGTCGTATTAGCGAAGCGCCATAAACCAAGGTATGCCTGCACTTAAAAAATGATTCTGATAAATAAATAATTTCACAGCAAGTCTGCGTGTTTTGCTCCCTTGACATTCATGCGTGCTGCAATATTGAAAATAAAAAGCAACGCATCAGATCATTAAATTCATAAAACACATTATATGAAAATATTTACATACTCAAACTGATCAATGTTGCAAACGAATCAAGGAAACTAACATCCGATATCCTTATTTCAAACCGCAATAATGAGCAATAGAGGGTTAAACTCAGATTATTTCAAATTGCATGTTTTCCAGTGGAATTGAGTGCCTGATTTTTGCTAAAAAAAACATATTACAGTTTAAAGTTTTAAACTCGACTCTACTGAAAAACATTTTTTATAAAAATCCAAGTACGCACATAAATATTTGTGTGAAACTCACCGCACTCGGCGCACACGTGCACACGCGGGCCGTGCGTGTGCAGGTGCTTCCGCATAGCACTGTTGTCCCGGAACATCTTGCTGCAGCCCTTATGCGGGCACGCTGCCACACCCACACGTCCGACAACACAACAGTACACTTTAGTATGCTTACACAAATAATACACAAAACACACAAGTAAGAATATGAAATCAACGGCTGCCCCGTGTACTAACATTTTAGAACATAATCCATTCAAAAATTATGTGACAAATACAAAACTAAAATTATTAAGAACACATATATATATATATATATTGTATCAATGTTTTCAAAATTGAATAAAAATGAATTGTTAATTCTGGCGTCTCCTATTGGTTTACTCAAAGGTATTTAAGATTCTGTAAAAACAAATGGCTTTCAAATAATAGAACAATAGATTCAAATATAGAACGATAGAGAATCTGTAAAAAAAGATGGCTTTCAAATAATAGAACGAAAGATGTATTCATTTGAAAAGTGTAACATATAGGTTCGAAAATTTGCCATCAATCCAGTGGGTTGGTATAGCATAATCGGATAATGCACGTTCCCCGGATTGGAAGAGACCCAGGTTCGAATCCCGATAGCAACAATATTTTTCAATAAAATTGATTTTATATGTACAGTAAAACCCCGTTTATTCGAAATTCGTCGCAAGTCGAAGTTTTAGATCAGAATGTGGTCCCTCTGGAAAGTTTTCATACTAAATTGTACTTATAAATCGAATATCGTTATTCAAAACTATTTTTGCTATCAGATGAATTTGTCAATCTATTTTTCGCCTAATTCGATTTTTTTTGTCAGATGTCAACAATCTAGAAAATACACAAGCGCTACGCGATGTGCCTGTCCAAAGTCCAAATCCATCAAAATGGGTAGTTCCACCTCTATACCGATTCACGACGCACAAAGTTAATTCTCATTGTTTGTTTTTTCACTTACTCTCAGTATACTAGAAAAGATGACAAATATATCTTGTGCGTCCTCGATTTGAAATATTTATTTTTTACCGCAATGCTTTAACTTAAGGTCACATGCTTTTTTCTCTCGCTCGTTTTCTTTACATTAGAAAAAGATAGCAAATATTATCTTTGCACCCTTATAGGTAAAGCAGTTCTCTAGTTCTCCTAGCTGCTGGCTGCGAATGTCAGTGCTTGCCAATCTTCTGTTCCGTATTATTACCATCTTTATTTTTGTTTACGTAGCGTTTGTATATTTTGTTGTACAAACATTAGCACACGGTTGAGTTTTTCAGACTTTTCCGTGTTTTATAATTTATTTAACTTGTATCAATTTTAATAGACATTTCTATTTCAATTTAAATTTAGTGTCAAGGCATTTTAAAGAATGTGTACTTACCGTTTCTCAGATTTTCTCCTATCTTGTTAATTATTTTATTGCCATTGTTTAATATGTAAAGAACATTATTTGTTTTTTCTAATATTTACATGTTAAACATTTTGAAATTCGCGAATGCGTGGTTTGCGTTCGTTAGAATTTTCCGTATTTCATTAAATTTAAATTAAAACATTTTTATAATTTTGACAGATTATTTCATATTCTCGATAATAGCATTAATGCGAAACTCGTACAAAACGCCGACAGTTGCTAAAAATCCAATTAATACAAGAGATTGACAAAAAATATTATCCAAAACAAAATTAACAGAAAAATACGCGACCCCATTAATGAGGTTGTCGACAATATTAAACATGATGACAGAAAGAACTTTAACGTTGAAAGGTGAGTGCCAAATGTCGCCACGACCACCACAAAATAAATGTTTTAAAAGCGCTGGAAACTTTTGTGGCTAACTTCAGCGGAAAAATGGCAAATTGACAAGTTCAACTATTATGTCGTTATTAAAAAATGGCACAAAAAGATAGTTCATTATAAGTGTTTTTTAAAAAAAATAGTATTGTGATTTATTTACACTGTATTTTGACAACTTGTTTGTTAATTTTAAATGTGTGGATATAGGTGTATATAATTACTTCGAGTTGCAATGAAAAAAGTTAGTATGTAAAAAGGAATCGAATTTTTGAAATTTATATACAGTAAAACCGCGACATAGCGAAAAATGACGTATATCGAAAAAAAAATCGAAATTTAGTCCCTAAAACCAATTTTTCATACAAAAATGCATTTATATAACGAAATCCCGTTAATATTTATAACAAAATCATTTTTGTCCCGTACGCAAAAATGCCAATACATTTACGTAAATTTATAAAGAAATAAAAAAATGTTAAAAGATGAAAATATTATTTCGCACTTACAAAGCCGCGCCGATGCATCTGCCATATGCGAACGGTTTTATGGCCTTTTCGGCGGTGCGCGGCGGTCGGCCGACAAGGTAGTAAAACAATTCAAACTTCTTCTTGGGTTCATAGTAGGCCCATAAAACCATTTGACATAATTCTTGCGGCGTTCACTTAGACACGTTTTACGTACGCATACGCCTCTAATATGTATTGCAATCCCAGACCCAAACAGCTGTAAAATACAAAAATTAACAGGAACCCCCCGAAAGTTGCAATATGTACTTATTGGAAATGTCAGTCTCAGTGTAACGTCTGTAGAGTTAAGTTTGTTCAGCTTTTAACGCGATTATTGCATGACCGAACTGAATATTTACATAAATTCATTTTCGTTTGACAATTGTTTTCATGTGAACTCGTCAATAATATAAATAATTCGTTAAAATATTTTATGGACTATTTTTGTAGGGCATTTTGTATTTCTATTAACTATTGTTTTCGTGTATTTTAAGCGAATGTTAACGATAATTTTTAAGTGAACAATTTTAACGATTATAAATATATTTTGAAGTGGTTGCCGCCGTTACCGATACGTACCTTCGTAATTTATATACGACTCATTTTATAAAAATGCCGCGATTCAACTGTAAAATTGTTATTTTTGAATTATTTTGTATGTTTCATGCCCAAAACTATGTTTGAAGAGGCTCTACATTTAAATACAATTAAAATATTGTTTTGTGTTTGCAATATTCTGGAATTTACAAAAATATTTTCCAATTGGTGTTGAATAGGTTCTGTTCTTAATTTAATTCCTTTGATTATCCATTTGCTTATCTGTTTTAATAACAAAACTACTAAAAATATGTAGGTATTCAGTTCCTTATGACCTTCCTCCTCCTTTGTTTGCAGAATTTGCGATCTTTTTTGAAGCCGCGCAACATTTTTTTGCGACGGCGCGTAACATATAGTAGGTTTTTTTTTTTTTTTTCGTTATATGTGGGAATTCGTTGTTACGAATTTTTATTTTTTAGTCCCTTGGATTTTGTTATATCGCGGTTTTACTGTATTCATTATCGTTAATCGTTATTCAAACTTTTTTCTTGATTTTCGGTTCCCTCAACTTCAAATAAACGGGATTTTACTGTATATCTTTCTAATTAATACATTTACTTTGTATTTACAAAACAAAAATTGATAAACCAAGAAAAGACTATGAATAACGTAATAAATATTTAAACAAATACTGTGTATTTTTCCTACCTAGATTTATTTTTAAATATTAAAAACTGAAATAAATTACTAGACTTAGAACAGTTCACTTCTGCGAACCACACTTAGTAAAAAATAACATTCTCATCAGTTCTCGCCAAAAATGCAAGGTATTTAGAATGAAATTGTTAATAATATAGTAATAATAGCAATGTATAGTGTGTTAGCAACTGACCTATGGTCCTATCAAGACTATCCTGTGGCTGCTTCTTCACACGCACTCTGTGGCCCGGTCGGGCAAATTCCGCCAACTGCTTGGGGTCTGACAGATCCAGTCCTGTAATATAAGACATATGAATACACCTGCTACAAACACATCCCATAGCTCATTTTATAATAGCACACGGTTCAGTTACGAAATCTTTTCCCTACCCCTGGTGCTAAAATTACAGTAAAAGTTTATTAATATAAACAACTTCATTTTGAAATTTGTTATAATTCAAAAATATTATCATGAATTTTCATGTAAAATTCTACCTATAAGTCGAAAAACTAAATAATTCATAACATTAAATAATTCTAAGACTTTTTCTTTTTACATGTAGTTGTTATAAACCTGAACATTTGTATGTATGGAATGCGGTAACTACAGAGCAATTAGTCTAAGCTCAGTGGGCAAACTATATGAAAGAATTTTAATAGAAAGAGCAAGAAAGGTGACGAAAGAAAAAGTATGGGACATACAAGTGGCCTTTGTGGATGGAAGAAGATACATGGATCAGATCTTTTCTCTACGAGAGACGATGGAAATGTTTTTTAGCGAAAAACCAAAAACTTTTTTGTGCCTTTGTAGAACTGCAAAAGATAGAGTTATAAGAGAAAGGTTATGGAAAGTACTCTCTGATTACAGGGTTAATAGCAAACTTACACACGCAATCGCATCCCTATATGAAAGAAGTTCTGCATGTATAAGAATCAATAAATCATTCAGGTTTGACATTAAAAAGGGTGTCAAGCAGGGTTGTGTAATGTCTCCATGGCTGTTCAATTTTTATATGGATAATTGTTTGAAAGAACTGGAAATTGTGAATGTGGGAGTGAAAATGGCCTATTAGATTGTATGCTGTTTATTGTAGGACGATGATGCACTATCAATGGTAAATAATGAACAGGATTACAGAGTCTAGTTAGTAGAATGTATGATGTATGCAAAGATATGACCTTATTATAAAAGTCAACGTGTTAAAAGTAATAGTATTCGAGAAGGAGGAAAGCAAGACAACATGCAAAATACTTGAGTGTTTGGAATAAGTAGATGAATTTGTGTATTTGGGAAGTATGTTTGATAGAAACGGAAAGGCTGAGAAAGATATCGAAAGGAGGGTTACTATAGGAAATAAAGTGAACGGCGGTTTGAATGGAATTATAGCTAGTGGGAACTTGTCAATCGAGGAAAGACTAGCGGTTCACAATGAAGTTTTGGTACCAACACTGATGTATGGAAGTGAGGCCTGGAGCTGGCAGAAGAGGGACGAAAGTAGACTGAATGTAGTGGAAATGAGATCACTTAGGCGTATATGTGGCAGATTCATTTATGAGAGTGTAAAGAATAAAAAAATAAGGAAAGAATGTAAAGCTGATCTTAGTATAGTGAATAAGATTAAGAAAGGATCACTTAGGTGATTTGGTCATATGGAATGGATGAATGAGGAGAGAATGGTAAGAAAGATATATGACACAGGTGTTGATGGCACCAGAAGTAGAGGATGTCCATGGAAGACTTGGCACAACCAGGTAAATCAGATACTGGAGGATGGTCCTGTTAGAAGCCTCAATAATCGACAAGCTTGAATGAGAAGATGTATGAATGTAGATGAGGCAAGAATTGTGTTTCAGGACATAAGAGTGTGATGCTCTATCCTCTTTACCTACCCCCGCGGTGAAACGGCATGATGATAAGTTAGTTAGTTAAAGAAAACGAGCAAGAGAAAAAACATGTGAGTTAAAATCATGTGTCATGGTAAAGAGAAAATTTAAAAATTGAGGTATAAGGTACATTTGTTATCTTTTATTAGTGTATTGAAAATGAGGAGAAAAAAATGAGAATTAACATTGTGTACCGTGAATCGGTATTGGGGCGATTACTAGCCATTCGGATGGATTTTGGACAGGCTCGCCACATATGTACTTTCGTTAATCAGCTGCTAACCTTTTCTTGTTAATTTGTTATACGTATTTTCTAGATTATGGACTTTTGACAAAAAAAAATTAATGAGGCAAAAAATAGATCAACAAATTAATTGGATAGGTTTCAAAAATATCTTTGAACCATTTTTGATTTATAATTTACAATTTGGTACAAAAACTTTCCGGAGAGACCAAATTCTGCTTTAAAATTTCAACGTGCGGCGAATTTAGAATAAATGTTCTTCGAATAAACAGGATTTTACTATAGTTTGATGAAAAGAGAATGTTCACATTTTTAGCAAAAATAGCTTTGTTAAAATTAAACTAACATTATCAAAGATGTTACTGGTGGTCATACACCTGGTTGCAGTGATGACTCATCTAAGTACATATAAATTTGAAACATTCAGTCGAAAACACGACACTGTACGAAGATGCAAGATGCAGTAATGCCCACCTGGAATGCCTTCCGCCGGTATCTTCTTGCCGGTCATATACTCTGTGTAATCAGGATCTGGCTCTGGGTTGGATCCTTCATCTGGAATAATAAACATGTTAATGTTTTCATATTAGGATACTCAAAAAGAATCCCCCGGAGGATTAAAAGCCTTTTACTTATGTGTATATACAAGTAATTATATATATGGATTATGGGGTAATTTTGTCACGCCCACAGTAATAATCGCGATGATGAAATCACCCGTAATAAACATGTAATGCATACATTGTGTCTTCATGTAGATTTTTTTTATTTTCATAGAAAGCAATCACTTTGTGGTTTAACATATTATATTAAATAAAATAACAATCACTTTATATGAAACTACAAAATTTATTATCCGTCAACCGGTTTCACTTATCTCAAGCTTCATCAGGACATATTTGAAACTAATCATAAATACAAAAAGAGTGCACTTATATATACATAAAGAGGGAGATAGAATATAAAATTACACGTATTTTCCCCTCCCTTAATGTTCTGTCTTTCTGTATATGTATTCTGTGCTCTCTTCCACATGTAATTTTAGATTCTGTCTCCCTTGATATTCTATTTAACTATATATGTATTCTGTCTCTCTCTTTCATATATAATTTTATATTCCATCTTCCGCTTTTGTAAATATAAGTGCACTCTTTTTGTATTTGTGATTACATTTCAAATACGTCCTGATGAAGCATGAGATAAGCGAAACCAGTTGACATATAATAAATTTTGTGGTTCCATACAATGTGATTATTTTATTTAATAGATTTTTTAATTCATTTTTTATGCAATAATTTAACGGTAGCAGAAAAGGGTAACAAAAATAACCTATTGATCGAAATACGAACAAAACACATGTGTCTAACCCGCACAAAATTCCATGTGACACTGAAGAGAAAATAACAAAATTTGAAGTCAAACGCAATAAAAACACGCACGAGTCCTAGATCTATTTTATACACGATACGCAAACAAAATAAGCCATAGATCATCACGCCCATTAGGCGGTAGTTTAAGAAAGGTCTTATGAAATATTTCATCATACCCACTACAGTTGCTTTCTTGGAATGACGGAATATTTCGTCAAACCCGATTAAGGAGATAATGCATTCTACAGAAATATAATAAAGACAATTGGATCAATTATTTAATACCTGAAGTTTTTTAGATATTGTTAACTTATATTAATTGTAGAAATTACAAGTTAAGTTATCTTTAAGATGTTAGGATGAAATATATAACCGCGTTCCCAAATAAAACAAATAATTAAGGATTAAAACTGAAAAATGACAAGTATAACCAACTACGAGGCTTGTCCGTAAAATAAGTTCCACGGACTGCCGCTGGCGCTAGGATCGTTTCTATGCGCGACCAGACAGCAGAGGCAGGTTATTTGGTTCCCCCACTACAATTCCTCACCAAGCCAGCGTCGCTGCGACGTTTAGTCTAGGCCCAGCAGCCGTCAACGATGGAGCTTCCTCTTGCGTCTCCCGCCAGCTGCGAGTTGCGGTCTGTTATTCGTTTCCTGGCCGCTAAGAAGAAATCGGCGAAGGAAATTTACGAAGAACTTTGTGAAGTGTATGGAGAAGAGTGTATGAGCTCCGGGATGGTGCGCAGATGGGTCAGGGAATTTAAAAATGGCCGAACAGACGTCCACGACGAAGCCCGTGCAGGGCGGCCATCGGTTTCCGACGAAACAATTGCCAGAGTCGAAGCGGCAATGCTCGAAGATCGACGGATTACAGTTAGGGAGCTGTGCGAACAGATTCCGGAGGCCAGCAAAACCACAATCGACAAGATTTTGACTGAACATTTAGGCTATTCAAAGGTCTGCGCAAGATGGGTACCAAAAATGCTCACTGCAGATCACCAGCGGCAGCGGGTTGAAGCGGCCCAAGAATTTCTCGCTTTTCACGGAACAACCGAAGAGGAATTTCTGGACTCTATTGTTACTGGCGACGAGACCTGGGTACACTACACCACACCGGAAACAAAGGAGCAATCGAAGCAGTGGAAGCACCCTTCTTCGCCAAGAGCAAAGAAGTTCAAACAAATCCTGTCTGCCGGAAAAATCATGGCTAGCGTTTTTTGGGATCGAAAGGGCGTATTGTTGTGCGAGTTTATGCCTCGCGGGACAACAATCAATGCTGAACGGTACTGTGAGACCTTGAAAAATCTTAGACGTGCAATTCAGAACAAGAGAAGAGGAATGTTGACCAAAGGAGTGCGTTTTCACCATGACAACGCCCGACCGCACACCGCCTATCGAACCACAGCCCTCATCGAAAAATTTGGATGGAAAATGGTGTCTCACCCACCCTACAGTCCAGACTTAGCACCAAGTGACTTCCATCTCTTCCCCGAGTTGAAGAAAAACCTTGGCGGAACCCAATTCAAGACAGATGAAGAGGTACAAAATGCGGTTGTTAGTTTTCTACGCGGACAGGCGGCAGAGTTCTATGACTCTGGTTTAAAGAAGTGGGTGCCTCGAATGCAGAAGTGCATAGAACGCAACGGCGATTATGTAGAAAAATAAAAGAAGGACTGAACTTTCCAAAAATATACTTTTCTTTAAAATTAAACCAGTTTTTTTATGTGAAAAAAATTCGTGGAACTTATTTTACGGACACGCCTCGTACTTTTGTGCGGGATATTTCAATCTTTATCATATTAAGTCGAGTCATAAATAACTTCCATTTTTTTATTAAACATTTATTTTGCTTTCATGAAATAACAAAATTATATTAACCTATTATGTATTCACCACTGTTATGTATGACCTTCTCCCATCTTACTGGCAGCTTATCAATTTTGATGGGTTTGGACCGGAAGAAAATTATAACAGCCTGGTTGACTTGTTCTTCAGTATTGAAGATTTTTCCATTCAAAAAGTTCTGTAAGGTGGTAGTCTGTTAGGGCAAGGTCCGGAGAGTAAGGTGGTAAAACAGACTATCCGAGGTAAAGAATTTTTTCTTGTGTCACCCTTGCTGTATGTCGTCTCGCATTGTTGTGTAAAATAATAATTTTTTTGTGATTGACGAGTGCAGGACGCTTTTCATAAAGTTGCTCTTGACCTCTTTGCAGCTGCTGAATGTATGCATCTGCAGTAATAGTTAAATTTTAATTCAACAACTTGTGCTGGATTATATCTCGACGATCCCACCATACATACAATAAAATGTTCTATCCATGAAAGTTTGTTTTTGGGTCTGGTAGGGGCGGTTGATTCTTATCAAGCCATTGTCTTTTGCAAACAATATTATCATAGGTAATCTATTTTTCATTGTCTGTTATAATCCTGTTTAAAAAGGCCCAATTATTTTCCTGTGACTTGTGACAATTGACATGCGATCTGCTTTATTTGAGGTACCCATACTCCTAACATGCCGACTTTCCATAATTTCTCCAGGTGGCGGCAAACAGTTAATTATGATGTGTTAAACCTTTCTGTTATCTCTCTTGTTGATTTACGTGAATTTTTCTCCAATAAAACCTTTAAAAGGTCATCATCAAAGTAGGAAGGGCAACCCGCCCGATTGGTTATTAGTTTTGTATATTTTTTTCAGCTGTCGCCATAGCACTATTGCCTTGTTTGAATTCCCAAAATATCATATAACGAATATGCACTTTTTGACCTATTTGATGGGTTAGGAACAACACTTCAATATAACGTGCACCACACAAAACAGTTATCAAAAGACTAACAGAACCCTTATATATTTATTATGAAAGCAAAAACTTGTTTGTCCCGTTGACACATAGTGGATAAATACAAACAATAGATTCTACCTACCTGCACGGGAAGTTATTTACCACTCGACTTGATAAATTAAACACAATAGCAGAAAGAACGGAAAGCAGCCAATCCACAATTTTGAGAAAAATAAGATTATGGTTTTATCAGACGCAGTAAGGGCAATTCAATATTCTGTCAAAAATTTTATCAAAATTACAAAAACCACATTTTAAATCTAAAAAAACTTATTTGTGTATATATATATATATATTATTTATTATTTTAAAGTTAAAGAACATTTAAGTTGTGTAGATTTAATTATTCACACTTTTCATAAAAGACCTTTTATCTCAGTTTGAGTTTTCTGCAGCTGATTGCGCCCTGCATAACTACGTTCAATTATATAACACATTGCTGCTGGTCTAGGATTATCAAGTATAATTGGTGTAAGTTCAATCTTTACACGATTTGGTGAACAAAAGGATTGATTAGATAGCCAATGTTCCAAATAATATTTTCACCATCAGGCTCTCCTGACCGAATCCCTATTCGAAATAGAATATTGAGACTTGCCGTCATCTTCGCCGGTAGCCCACATGGTGACACTGAATTCTCCCTCCATGGTCTTGATCTGCACCTGTTTCTGCTCCCAGCGTCGCGCAGGTGCCCCCCGCGCCTCAGCCTGCAGGTGATGCCCCTGCACCTGCGTCTGTCCCTGGGTCTGCCCCTGGAGCTGCTGGTGCTGAACCTGGGGCTGCTGGAGATGTGCGCCCGCCCTGTGCATCCTGCCCACATTACTACACACGCCCACATCTTCAAGGGTGATTATACAACTGTACCTCAGAGCTAAAAGGTGAATAAATGAGTCACGTCGGCTGTAACTACGCTCCCTTTGCTATTATGATCTATGTTACGGTCTATGATGAATACATTTTAATATTGTACTTGTATGGTCTAGTGGTAAGATGCTGACTAACCGTACGGTATTTAATGTACGTTCCGAGAGACCGCAGAGTTAATCCTATTTTTGTAACGCGAAAGATAAATATCGAGGGTGAATGTAGAATAACCTAAACATGCAAACCAATTAATTATCGAGTAAATTAAAAATTCACAAATCAAAAAGATGTATTCTTCAGATGAATCGCATTTTGAAAGAAAACAGATTTTTAAATAAATATATTATTAAATGACTAAAATATTTCAAAAATCTTAAATTGCTTGAAAATGTTGATACAAAAAGCGCACAATACTTGCTAACAAATTATTACTATTGGTAAATAAAACTAGCCATTTAACTAAAATTGATTTATTTACTAACGTTTTTAAAGAGCAAAATTAAATGTTGTATTTATTTGCACCAAATATAAAAATAAAAACAATATACTATGTTTTGTAAATTTAGGGAGAACAAATGGGCCAAAACTCATCCTTTGTTCTCTTAAAATGTGTATTCTTTGTGCTGTTATTCAGCAATAATACAAAATATATTTTTCAATGGTAACTAGATGTTTATAATCTATTTTATGTCAAAGTAAATTAAAGTATTGATGTATGCGAGTAGTAAATATTTTTAACAAAACAATAATTTTTTTAAATTAGATTCTTACTCCCCCTAACTTGGTAGTATATATATCCCTCCTCCATCTTATAAGTAAAATTTTCGATGATCATTTTTGTACACATTATTCATCCATATTATATAACAATTTGCAAAATGTGGATTCCGATCTTTAAGCTCTGAGGTATTGCAGATATACTATTTGTTACATGTATTAACTAATGAAGAGAGTGAATGAAGAGATGAATGTGCCAAGCATCACACACAGTCTCACTTCTATGTCCCTTTGCCCCACATGGCTAAACCATCTGAGCAAACCTTTCTCTTCTTTCCATCACTTGCCACTCATTATCTTATATCTCTCATAAAACTGTCATCAATATTTATAAAGTGAATTAAAGTCAAATAACTTTAAACAAATAATAGATATCTCATAAAGACGAAGCTATTTTTTATTATATTTAATGGAAAAATATGGAAATATGGGTAATTACAGGGCTTACGACCTGTCTTCGGCTAGCTTAAATGATCACTTTATACAAATATAATGTTCACCATTCTCACCCATTAATCAATCTCCATATTCATCAAATTTTTTAAAGTTGTATATATGTTACTATGTGGAAACACTTCGAGTACAACTACACTATCGCCATCTATGGATTAAATTTGATATTAATTTCCCTGAAACAGCATAAATGTCACAATGAAAATCTAATTATTTTTGAAATTATTTTAAACTATTATATACATATACTAGCCTGCCCGCAGCAGCTACCGCATGGTAGCATGCGTACCCTGCAGAGACGCAGTCTCCAGATTAAAAAAAAAAATTCACTAATACACTTCGATAAACCATAAAAAGTGTTTTGATAGGAAAATAAGAAAAATAAGAAGGATAAAAATCCTTATGCGTTACACGTTTATCTATCACCACTTTCAAATTTAAATATTATACTTTTAATAACTGAGAAAAGCTACAAAAACAAATGTGATGGGAGACGAACCCTTTTCCTGTAAAGAATGAAGTTATTGGTAAATTCAAAGAAGCATTTCAAAATAAATATGTTGTGTCATTCTGGACACATTTGTAATTCCCGTGTTGAAGCTGAATACTATTTAAAGAAACTAACAGCCTGCCCGCTACACTATAGTATAACCTAACCGAACCTAACTTAATTTAAAACTATCATATATACATTATCTTATTTAGATGTATATTATGTAATTACCCATACTTCCATATCTTTCCATTAAATATAATAAAAAATAGTTTTGTTTTTATGAGATATCTGTTATTTGTTTAATAACAGTACCTATGTAGGTGAAAATCCAGTAATTGTGTGTTCTTGGACATATTAAAACATTGCTCAAATAACTTTATTAGACATTTTATTTATTATTATTTATTAGATATAAAATCTCCATGTTTCGAGAATAATGTCTAATAAAGTGGTGCAAACAAAGTTATTTGAATTTAATTAACTAATGATATCATCACAAAGTAAAACCTACCTTCAGAAGAACTATTCTTTGAAAAATTTATAAAGTACTTATAAAACTGCCGTATTGATAATATATTTTTATCCAATTCACAACAAAATATACACGGTACACTACATTTGTTTAAATAATTCAACACACATCAAGCGATGCACTCTAGAATTGCCAAAAATTTCTGATTGGTTATTTGATTTTTCATACTAGATTATTGGGATGTGTATACTTGCTCGATGACAGAAGCAAAAGACCAGCAGTTTACCTAATGTTGTGCAGGCCAGGAGCAGTGTAAACAGTGCACAGCGGATCCATGCCCACCTCCGTTCCCTCCTCTTCTAGTTGCTGCATTCCAATCACCTGCTCTTCCACTTCTTCATATTGGTCCTCTGTTATGTATTCCTCATACTGCGACGTCTCTATCTCTTCATACTGCAACACCAGATACTCGAGTCATATAAATTACTGTCAACATTTATATCGGGATTAAAAAATATAATATATACTCTTTTACTCACTACCATTTGTTCATAAATTAATATCTTTACTATCTACCTTCCCTCTACCTTTTTCCAAACAGCATCTTTAAAAATAAGATATATGGCAATGTCATTCAAGGTCTGAGAGCAATTTATATATTTCGTTTTCAAATTTAGAATTCAACATCGTTTGGCAATAACCGGTTGAAATAAACATACAATGTGGACTAAACATGAATGCACCACGCCCAGTGCACCAGGCTTAGGCTGTAAATAATGATGCAGTTGAAGATCATCGGGCGCTAGAGGTTGTATCCTTTTGAAATGGAGATGCTTTGCCTATGAAGAAATGCAATCTTTTGTTGTAAAAAGAATACATATGGGGGACTTTTTTCTGTATATACAAATTAAATATATCAATTAAAAAGATATACAGGAAAATTCAATTTATCGAAAAAATATTTTTGTTGCTACCGAGATAACGGTTAACGCATTTTCCCGGATAGGAAAGGTTACAGGTTCGTATCACCGTAGCAACAAAATTATTTTTTTGATAAATTGATTTTATATGTATATCTTTCTAATTTATACATTTAATTTGTATTATAAATGATCTTCAATAAGGTGTTTATCTTTAATAACAAACTCTCATATTTGTATATGAGTATGTTACAACATTGAGAAAATATATTTATATAATATTATAAAGGAAACAGATTCAAAAGTGAGATCTGTCTAATTACTTAATTGATACATTTAATTTGTATTAAAATACCACAGAACTATGTTCTGAAACACTGCAACTTCACAATAATAATGTGTTGTCTTTAATATAATTACTATTAATGTAGGTAAATTGTTCAAGTTAAATGAAGAGTGAAAATTATTAAAACATAAAAGAATATCATGTTTATAATGTAATGGAATGCGTACATTCAACTCTGCTTCAAATGCAGTAGCTAATTGTGCAGTATGGTAGAAAACATTTTGCAAGACACGCATTCAGAACACTGCACAGCGTGAGTAAAATAAGTATTGCATTTGGTTTGTATACATTTGGGAAAGATTTTTTTTTTAATTATGTATGTCACATCCACAACTAGGAATACTTCGAATTCAAATAATACCTATGGCTTTGACTCCAGGTACCTGCATGGTCTTTACTTTGCATCGCGCTAAACTTGTCAAAACTTGCATAGACCGAATAACTAATAAGTACACATAAGCCTAAATCAAACGCATTTCAGTGTAATTTTCTGTTTGGTTTTCGTAACATAACATTCTTACACGATATATAAAGTAATCGGTTGTTCCTGTAGTCAAACAGTGTACTATGTGTAAAATATGTTGAAAAAGTTCACAAGTTTGATTTGGAAGTACTTCATTGCGAAAGATAAAGATTTTGAAACTTGTAATCCAACAACAGTGGGCAACAAAATCATTTCATGGATGGGAAGTAGCAATGCAGCTATTTTTTTAAGTTTATTCATAAACAAATTTGAGGTTTTTTATGAATTGAATTCTCAAAAAAAAGATGCCATATGGCCAAGTATTAATTTCACTTTGAAGAAATAAATGATTTTTATTCGTAGAGTATTCGCATTTAATTTAACTCATACGAATACAAATATGAATTACTGTTACACGTGGAGTGTGTAATTTTTTTTTTTTATTGTGAACTGATTAATTTAATTTGTTTTAGATTTATTTTGTACCAATTATAGTCATGCACAGCTCTTTGATTATATGGAATGTAGAACAAAGTCAACCACCGCATCCAGCCAAAATTAAATTGATTTAAAATTAAAAAAATTATACATTTTAGTTTTGCAATGACTTTACCTTGCCTTACATTACCTAACAAAATGCCTCAATATCTAAAATAAATGAATTATGTTACTTAATGAGATATGTATTAGGGCCATCTTGAATGGTGTTGAAACTGATGGCAAAAAATGATCTTCCGATTTTCTGATTTCTCACTACTTCCCCTCAAGCCCTTGAAAACAAATTATAAAATGAATGAATCATTAAATTCATCATTGTCTTTTACTCTGCTAAAATTCAAGTATATTACTGCAAGCGAAGTTACCTCAATGCCGACCTGGTCCTCGTCCATCTCAACCATCCCATCGGAGATCTCCACCTCGCACATGATGTCTGCCGCATGACCCGCCATGTCCTCCAGATCTACAATTCACATTTATCTCAGACACTTTACTTACTGTTAAGTCTAGTATTGAAATGTATCTACACCTTTGATAAAAAAATACACAAATTTTAATTTATTTTCCCTTAAACAGGCTTGTCTAGTTGGATAATGCATTTTAAAATCTGTATAAAAATATATGTAACAAACTTTTTTTTTTTTAGCTGCATAATACATATATATTATGTGTCTAAATAAATAAATTGTAAAATTTGTGCCCAGGTCTACACGTGCCTAACTAAGATAGGGGTAAGCAGAGAGGATAGAATACCACACCTTTCTTTCCTGACATACTACTCTTGCCTTGTTCACTTACATACATATTCTCGTACACGCTCGCCAATTGTTGAAGTTTTTAACCATGCCAGATCTTTCATGGACCTCTGTTCCCGTTATTATTAATATTTGTCTTATATATTTTCTTTACCATCCTCTCCCCCCTCATACCCTCCGCAACCCCAAACCACCTCAGATACTTAATTCTATTGACTGTGCTACAGTCAGATCTGCATTTATTAATTCTGATACAGTTATTAAAACATTGTAATCATTTAAAAGGCTATAGATAGAATCAGACAGAACCTAATGTTAATAATAGATAACTGTTTATTAGCTGGTTTTCTTTTGTGTGTGAGTTAAATAAAGGAATTCAGGGAAAGAAATTGAAATTGGTGATAAAAATTAAATAGTCTCAAATAACCATTTGTAATATTATGATACATAGACATAAATCTTAAATTACTTGAACAGAGCTTCCACGTTTATCTATTTTTAATTTTCTGATAGTATACATAGGCATTCCACATACTGTTAAAAAAAACCATTTGCCTAAAGAATAAAGCAAGGTACATATCGATGATTGTGTCAATTATTATTAATATTTCAAAACATACAAACATTTAGGAATTGAAAAAAATACACAATTATAATAGATATTTTTGGTTTAAGTTAAATATATTTTTAATGATAACGCGTTTCGCCGGATTGGAAAAGTCGTGGGCTAGTATCCCGTAGGCAACTAAATTATTCTTTTGACACATAATATATGGAAATTTTTTTGTATATCTTTCTAATTGATTAATTTAATTTGTATTAAGTTAAATATATACATAGAAAAAGTTTATAAATTCATACACATAGCGAAAATTCTTTGAATGAAATAATACCAAAAAAATGTTTTAATACACACTTCATGATTTTTTCATTTTTTGGTAGTTACACCAAATTGACACTTGATATTTATATTTCATTATTTTTTTACGTAGATACCAAGTCAACTCTCAATATTGCAGCATGTATGCAATCCAGCAATTACCTGTATTGAATGGGTGAAATATACTGTATCTGAAATATCATATAATATTCACTTTGGATAGCTAATTGTTGATACTGCACTCATCCCAATAATCAAATATTATTCTGTTTACATTTTTTTCGTACTACATCATTCAAAACGGCGTACCTCGTACTAAAAAAACAAAAACATATGTGAAAAAATATTCCATGTTTTTTTATTATTTTCCTTACCATCAGCCTGCCTTATAATGCTGGTTAGAGGATAGAAAGCCATATCGATATATTCTTCATGCAGACAGTTTAAAATTATGAGCGTTCAAAATGATTTACTTTTTTCATTCTGTACATTGAGAAACATTATCTGTCCATGTCAAGAATAAATGATACACACATCAATTTTCTGCTCAGACCGATAAGAAAAATAGATAATTTCATATTTTCACATTGAATAAATGTTTACGAGAGATATTCTAACTGGTTTCAAAGCAAAACACCAAACACGACGGAGACTTGGAGAAAATTGCATAACACAACAGAACCTTTAATAATTTTAAAGAAATGTGTCAGGCGTTTGATTTGATTTTTTGGCTAAAATGTATTTATATAAAGCTGAAAGATATTGTAACTTGAATATCGTTAGAATTAATCAACCAGACATAAAATAATGCATTTTAATACACAGGCAACTTGCGAAGTGCGCTATAAAGTGACATAATGAAACTAACTCACTTGTAGACGTCAAAAGTGACGCGCGTTCGACGTGATGTGTGCCGGCGGTCCGCGGCTCGGCTACGCTCCGTAATTCCAGATAAATATAAACTCAAACAACTACGCATTCGATTACCATAAATCAAAACAATATATTCGCTTTTATCTCGCCGTTGTCCGATCTCGCGACACAGCCGATGAAACTTGCACCGATACAATAACACTGAAATGTCAGATGGAAGACATTCACCGCGACACCGGTCCCGAATTATTTAACTTTATTTATCTCTCGACAAAAGCTTCGGTCGACCAAAGTTCCAAACCGGCGTTTCTCGCCCGTCTTGAATTTTTTCCACCTAATTATTTCGCCATTCCCCGCTCGGGAGAGCCACGAACAAAATTTCAATGTTATCGGATCCGAATATTTGAAATTTACGCGAAAATATTTATAAAATATGTCCACTAAATATGGCGTCCAAAGATGTCCGACAAATCCAACATGGCGATGCAAAATGGACGCTTCGAAGAGAATGGCGCTCAGTGGCGGAAACTGCCGATGTTTGCCGATGAGCCGAATCGAAAAAATTAAACGGTAATAACTTTTCTGTCCGCATGTAGCGCTGCCCTCATGAGCAATGCTACCAGCCTAATGAAAATTTTCGAAAATATAGCGAGTTTTTAATTTAATGATGCACGACTGTTCGTCTTAACTTTTAATTATCAAATTAACAGGTGAATTTATGAAATGAAAATTATTGACTCTAAACTTCGAAAACTCACTTAATAAGAATAAATCATACCTATTCCACATTTCATTTTAATAATTAATCTCCCACAATTTATTTTGAAAACCGCCAGTTTCTCATTGAATTCTGTCAACACCCGGTCGAACGTCTGCCAATTTTCCGATGGTCTTCTATCTCTAATTTTTCAACCTTACTTAACAGGCCAAGATACTAGAGCGATATAACACTTTATTTTGAAAAGTTTGTAGCAAATTGAGTGAATATTCGCGGCCCACAAGATGGCCCTGAGAATCCCTAAAATTCTGAAGTCAAAGATTGTCCCAGAGCTGCGGGTCCTCACCAATGGCTACGCAACTTCTACCCTCTCAGATTTCGACCAGCAACACAAATGTCCGGTTATCAGGAAACAGGAACCCATTCCCAAGGCAGAGTATGGAGGCAGGCACGCCGTCACTATGCTGCCTGGAGGAGGCATCGGTCCCGAGCTTATGGGATACGTCAAAGATATCTTCAGGTTAGACCAATTCTCCATTACACATTTCATTAATTTGTTAATTTTCTTCATGATAGTCTTTCATATTAATATGTAATAATGTTAGGTAATTGAAAGTTAACTGTATGCAATTTAATTATGATGGGAGGTATTACATAAATAAATATCAAGGTCTCTCTTGATTGTTCATTTTCTTAATTGCACACATTTTGTATTTCGAGTACTTACTTTTTATTTTTACATCTTGGTTTAGTAGTGTAACAATATTTTTTGATCTATTACTACAATCATTATGTCCTCTTCAAGATCTCCATTCTATAATTTCCACCTTCAATTATTTTTATTTTGGAAAGTACAATCAAATCATTACAAAAGTGTCAGTTAGTCATTTCTCATACACAGTAGTGGCACTATTGATGCAGTGCCATGATATCCACATATCAACTGGCACTGCAACTGCAAGGGACATGACCACGGGAAAGACCTTGAAGAATATGCAAAAAAAAATTAAGTCAGCTGTAGTCACACTTCCCGCAGACAGTGATCTTTATAATAAACCAAAGTGAATATGGAAACATTTAAAATTGTTAAACTTGGATGTATGTAACCATTCATCCACCGAGCATTCGTGCATGACTGACACTAAAATAGTAACCGTGAACTTATCATTACATTCATTACTGACTATTTAAGTCGGTTCTATTTTTTTTCAAGTATGAATGCTCAGGTTACTTTGAAAATAGAAAATTAATGCAACATTTATTCATGCTCTTTATATTTTTTAATCTTTATTTCGCTTCATACTTTTCATACTACGATGAAAATTAAAAATACCTAAAAAAAATTACCATACATGATACGTCTACGACTTTTATTCCTGAATGTATGAATTTAACCCTAATACGTAATACACTACTATCTAAATGACATTGAATAACTTTTTAAAATAAAGTAGCCAAACTCGCTCAAGAGTTTAACAGTACCAAAATCATATTCCCAGTTTGGCTAAAGTGATAAGAGCATTGTCTCACTTTGTAGTGATTATCTGATTTTTATATTTCTAGCTTTGAACATTGACCCCCTTACTTTGCTTAGAATTCCAAAAATTGGCAATTTTTAACATTTTAAGATAGTAAGTAAAATGAACTTATGCAATACCTCTAGATATTATTTGATGCAATTAAATACAATCAATCGAAATTGGTTATTAAGAATTAGTTGTACACAGCCCTAAAGAGGGGAACAGTCAGGAAAAAAGGAGCTTAAAAATAAATACTTTTTACTTTTGAAATTAGCAAAATTAACTTTGTGGTTAAAATTCATATTTTTATTCGTTAACTTTGTTTTAATAACCACTTATTTAGTTTAAATACATTACCGGTTTCGAAAAATACTAAACACTATAAAAAAATAATTGCAATTAGTGGATATGTTAAAGGACATGGATCTTCCCAGCAATGTTAAACTTGTTTCTTTTGATAATGTTAATTTGTTTACTAATGTACCTATTAATGAAAGTAAAAGTTTAATTTCTGATTTACTAAATTCATCTAATTTACCTAATTTAGTAAAAGATCTATGTTGTTTGTTAAACCTTTGTATGAACCAAAATTATTTTCAATTTAATAATATAATGTATAATCATACAGAGGGTCTTCCTGTGGGAGCACCCACAAGTCCACTAATAACAGATATTTTTGTAGACAATTTGGAGAGAAATATTTTCCATTGAGATTCTCCTTTGTTAAAAAATGTTTTGTTGTGGAAAAGGTATGTGGATGATATACACTCGGGCCTCGTATAACACGGTTATATGGTTCCACAAAAACCTTGTGTAATACAAATCCGTGTTATACAAGGTTTGAAGTTCATACAAAATTAGGGTTTGCGTTCCAAAAAAAAAATCGAAGATAGTTTATATGAATATGTACTTTATTTTTTTAATAAAAATATATAAATTTACATCTTTATTGAAAAAAAAACTTTAATACTTACTTACTTACCATCACGCCGTTTCCCCGTGGGGGTAGGTAGAGAGGATAGAGCGCCACACTCTTCTGTCCTGACACACAATTCTCACCTCATCCACATTCATACATCTTGTCATACAAGCTCGCCGATTGTTGAGGCTTCTAATAGAACCATCCTCCATTATCTGGTTTACCTGATCGTGCCAAGTCTTCCGCGGACGTCCCCTATTTCTGGTTCCATCAACACTTGCGTCATATATCTTTCTTCTAATTCTCTCCTCATTCATCCTTTCCATATGACCAAACCACCTAAGTGATCCTTTCTTAATCTTACTCACTATACTAACATCAGCTTTACATTCTTTCCTTATTTCTTCATTCTTTGCTCTGTCATAAATAGATTTGCCACAAATACATCTAATAATACATATAATATAATTTCTCTTAATCGTAATCATGTATTTTATATATGGATATTTGTATAGTCTTCTTTATTATTCTTTTTTTGTATAGTCTTCTCTTTTTTCTTCTTTTCTAATATGTTCATATTAAGTTTATTGATGTAAAAAGCCATATGTAAATAAATAAATATAATGTAGCATTCATTCATTATCGCTATCACTTAGAATAATTCTATATGTTTTACTCTTTTTCGAGATTAGTTGTAAGTTTTCATCATCGGAGGAGGGCTCTGAATTTCTTGTGGTTTTAGCTTTCAAAAAATCGGTAATAAGCGATTGTCTGCTTTTAGCGTATAAATCTTTACGTATTTTCTTATAAGGTTCCAAAATCTGTTGGTATTCCCTCTTGAATTTCAAACTTCTTTCCATTATAGGATCCTTTTCAATAATTTTTTTTTATAATTTAATAGCCAATTCCAAGCCCTCATTTATAGTTTTTAATGTGAAACATGTAGCTACCTCGCTGCAACTGCTTTCTGAGTCATTAATTATGGTAGGTTCATTCAAAATAAAATTGGCGTGTAGCCCTTATTTTTTACAATATCTTCGAATTCTGGAATTAATTTTTTAGCAGATTCTACATCAGCTGATGCAATTTCTCCTCGAGTTTGTATATTATGTAGTGAAAATTGCTTCTTAAAATTTTTAAACCATCCTCTACTAGCAGAAAAATTGTGAGATGAGTTTTGATCTTCCGATGACGATTGTTCAGTTATTTTTAAGTTATCGTAAATTGTTTGTGCCCTCTTTTGTATAATTCTTTTGTCTATAGGAATGTTTTTGTCTGTTGTTTTTGTCATTGCAGTCTTCTATCCATATCATAAGAGCTTTTTCCATTTTTTCTATTATTACTGAGCGTACACGCGCAATCTTTGTCGCACTGATAGACGATCCTGCCAAAGCTGTAGATCTAATCTTGTTTTCATTTTTTTGTATCGTCCTAATTGTTGCATCATTTAAATTAAAAATTTTAGCAATAGATGATGCTTTCTCGCCTCTTTTGAGACAATCTAGGATATTAATTTTTTTTTCAATTGAAATAAATTTTCTCTTTTTTCTAATTTTATTCGTAACTGTTGACATTTTAGGGTTTAAATATTTTTCATCTACAAATAAATATTTAAATTAATACGATTAAATGTATAAGTTATCAAACACTATATTGTGCACATATATTTAATCCTTTGCAATCCAAGTTATTTTAATGTAAAAATGGGAACATGAGAAAACTTTAGGATAAAACTGGTTACATAATTGTTATTGTTTATTGCACGGTACCCATTTTTTAGAGATATCTCTCAAATAAAGACATTATTTTTCTGAATAAGTAAATGTTCTGCATCAATCAAATTATTTTCACTAATCACACATGTACATATTAAATCTCAAATGCAGATCTTTTTTGTCACTTGCAATGTTACTTTCACAAAATGCACTACATATTTTATTTATAATATGATTTCGAGTATATAACTTAAAATATTTTTCAAATAACCAAGGATTTGGCAAGGCTGATGGAATCTATTAGGGAATGTACATCATGTCTCTGGACTACTAAGGGTTATATATACGTAATTAATAATATGGAATATGTAAAGTGCATACATACAAACAATAAGCTAGAAAAATCTACGGATTAAGAAGAAATACGCACTGCAAAATTGAATGCCACAGCGTAACTCAAATGTTTTGAAACAAACGAAATTGACAAGTCTCAACATACTGAGTGAGATCATCATGACTCATGGCATGTTCTGTCATGGACGCAATCTACAAATCAAACGTATTATTTAATTCATTTATTTTTCTGAAACCTGTTATAAAAAGCGTGTTGTACAAAAAATATGCCACAATTTATACATCCGTGTTATACGAGGCCCAAGTGTATTATGTATTTGGTCAGGTTCACAACGTCAACTAATTACATTTTTAAATTTCATTAATTCATTTAATAATAAAATACAATATACATTAGAAATGGAAAATAATACAACCCTAAATTTTTTGGATCTAACATTGAATAAAAATAATGATATAATTGAAATCAAAATTTTTAGAATATCAACTTTTACAGATACTATCATACATAGTGATTCTAATCATCCATTATCACACAAACATTCAGGATTCCACTCCATGATACATCATTTAGTCAATATTCCTATGTCAACATTCAATTTCAATATTGAATTGAATACAATTAAAAAAATAGCAGTTAATAACGGATATAATACAGGTTTGATACACTATTTTAAAAATTAAATTAAAAGAATATAATAATCAATTTTTATATAAATCACACATAAAACATAATGATAATAATGATTATTGGCGTAGAATTTTATACATAAATAACTTTTCGAATCGAATATCTAAACACCTACCACGAAACATTAGACCGGCATTTTATACAAATAATAATATAGGAAATTTACTCAAATTCTAAAGACAAAGATGATAAATTTAACAATTCTGGTGTGTATAAACTTAGTTGCAAGGATTGTGATGAATTTTATATTGGTAAAACAGGTAGAAATTTTAATATAAGAGTAAAGGAGCATTTGAGATGTTTGAACAGTAGCGGGTTTTCAGAATTTTCTAATCATTTGATAGAAAATTGTCATGGTTTTGATAAAAAATTGGGATTGTCAATTTTGCATGTAAACGATGTTGGTCACAAATTAAATAATTTGAAATCGTTGGAAATAAATAAAGCATGTAAAACTAATCAAAAAATTATAAACAACCAACTAAATTTAACTACGAGTCCCATTCTAAAAAATTTTCTTTAAAATTATTTGAGTAAATTTGTATTAAGTAACAATTTGAGTTAGGTACTAAATTTATTTTTTAAATAATTGTTTTTTTAAAAATAGATTCTGGTAAAGAAACAATAATATATGTTTTTAGTTAGTATTGACATCCTAAAGAAGAAAATGGTATTTTTCGAATCCGGTAGATGTATTTAAACTAAATAAGTGGTTATTAAAACAAAGTTAACACATAAAAAATAAATACTTTTTGATAATATATTGGTATTCTTTAACAATAATGGCTCGTGTCCATGGATTAGATTTCTCTCATAGATTTAGTGCTTTAAGTATAGAATTAAGCGCGAAGCAATGTATGAATCATCACTTCATATGTTTTGCTCGCAAATTAGAATGAAATGTCCAGTACACACATGTACCTTTACAGACTCTCAGAGATCAAAGTCTCATTGAGAAATTTTTATGGATAATACTCTAAAGCTGTTCTCAAATTTGTATATTAATTCAAATTTATTGAGAAATAATCCGGTAGTAGAAACACAGTATACTAGAGATCACTTAATGTATGTCATTATCCGTTAATCTCGTATATAATGAGAGTGATGTCCGTTATATTCTAGGGTGATCGGTGCCCCTGTAGACTTTGAGGAAGTGAATATTGACCCAGACGCAGAGGACAATCTGGACTTGGAATACGCTATCACCACCATTAAACGTAATGGGGTGGGCATCAAGGGTAACATTGAGACAAAAAGTGAGTTGGCTGGTGTGCTGTCACGCAACGTAGCGCTGCGTAATGAGCTTGATCTGTTCATTAACATCCTCCACTGCAAGTCTTACCCAGGGGTACCCAGCCGACAGAAGGATGTGGATGTCGTCATTATCAGGTGGGCCATACATTACATTTTTATTAATTCAGCAAAAAAATATATCATAGTTGATGGTATACCAATTAATGATGCAAGAACTTAAAGACGAATACCTTGAATAATTTTTAGATTCTGCTAAGTGAATGATATCTGTATATAATTAGTGCTTCTAGTTTAATCCTGGTATGCATAATGAAATAGATATAAGAAAAATAAAGATAAATTGAAACATTACACATATGTGAATTGGGATTGTGATGATTTTTATACATAAATATTTGTTTATAAAAATTAAAATACACTTTTTTTTAATACTCTGACTATGGTGAACATGTGTTGAAAGAAGCCAAATTAATCCTAAGAATGATGATAAATTAAATATGGAACCAATGTACTAGTTTATTTGGATGAATGCACTTCAATAAGTTCAAGAATATCCACATTTTAATTTGTAAGAGTTTTTTAATTTTTCTACAGTGTCTTGTCTTCATGAAGAATTTGTTAAGAGAGGACTTTCGTTATTCCAGTTTAAATTTTCTGTATTCTGTGCGTATTTCATATTCTTTCAAGCCTAGTTTAATTAATTTAGTTCACATGTCATCTAAATATTGAAAGATGTTATTTGTTATGTAAATTTTGCCAGAGAGAAAGGTTTTGATAGAAAAAAATGAAAATAACATAACAAAAATTGTTGATTTCCTCACATTGGAGATAAACTGTCAAAAAATATTAATTTCTTAAGCTTTATAGCATATATATTGTTCAGTAAAGTCTCTGGTAGATGACACTACACAATGCAAAGATAAAATACTAGATGTGTCAGATAAATAAATTACATCATGCCGGATTATTACATTGCTGACTGGTGTAAAGTTTTTTGCGGTGTATATATTCGGCACTAGGCAATCGAGGGTTTAAAAGTATTTGAAACGTTTCAAGACTGACTGTGACTATTTCATATTTTATTTCCACATGTAATTGTAAGTGTGACACTCAAATATTTCCTTTTCTCCTGATAATCTTATATTTATATTTCTTCCATACTTGTTTCATATTACATATTAGGGCTTTTGGGCTAGTTCAATGACTACTTTCTACACTTGCTATATGGTTTATCGAAGCCATTGTCATCCCTCTCTAAGCAACAAAATGTTAGCAGATTGCATATTATATTATTTTTAGGTATTTAATTTCTAGATTTGTTATAATCTTGACTCCTGTGTAATTAATAAGGTCACTCTATTATGTAACAATGTTTTATATATATCTGAGTCAATTACATATTTTTTTAAATTAAATAATTTAAGAATTAATGAACACACCCATTTGCAAGATTAATTGATAAAGATTAATATTTTTGGAAAGCTAGACTTTTAATATTATGAGTATGTTATACAGAATTCAATTGTTTAATTAAATTATATCAAATTGAAATTGTACAAACTTAAATTAATGCAGTTTTGCAGGTATCTGGCTGATAATTATTATATAAGTGAAATAAATTTTATTATTATTTAGATAGTTTGATGGTGTAAATAAAGTAAGAATTATAATCTGATTGGTATGATTAGAAATTTATGATTTCCATAGTTTTGTCTTGAAAACTAATGTTGACATGTTTCAGACAGAACACGGAGGGCGAGTATGCCATGCTTGAGCACGAGTCAGTGCATGGTGTAGTGGAATCCATGAAAGTTGTCACAGCAGATAACAGTGAGCGGGTGGCGCGTTATGCCTTTGAGTATGCTAAGAGGAATGGCAGGAAGAAGGTCACTCTCCAC
This sequence comes from Eubasilissa regina, assembly GCA_022840565.1. Taxonomy (NCBI): domain Eukaryota; kingdom Metazoa; phylum Arthropoda; class Insecta; order Trichoptera; family Phryganeidae; genus Eubasilissa; species Eubasilissa regina. The sequence continues at coordinate 7,203,778 of JAINEB010000029.1, read as the reverse complement.
TTTATCTATTATACCTTTTAATTTCCAATTTTCTTTAGATTTTTATTTAACCTTCCGTCATTATTGATCATATTAATTAAATACCACAATAGCTGTGCATACATGTGCTTATAAACATTATTCCTTGTATTTCTGAATATAAATGTAATAGACAACATTTATGACTAACCTGTCAAGCTCTTTTAAATGGATAGAAATTTTTTTAAGTTGACTAGATTTACTTCAGTAAAACTCCAAAATTTAAAAAAAATCTGAATTACAAGTGAACAATTTTTTTGAAGGCAACATTAGAAAGAAATTTTAGAAAACGCGTCCGCATTTTTGCACGCACCACCGCTGTCAACATAGTGATTTTCACACTGAAAAACATGGCGATGCTATTATTTCAGTTTTTTATATGTAGAAATGTTTATCAAATAATTTATTTCTCCTGTATAATAATGAAGATGTGTGGCGACATGGCAAGTCCAATATTAAAAACAGGCTTCTTCAAATCATTCACCAGTGCTTGATGCAACAAAATTATGGATGGGCATTTTAATTTGATTAGCGGTCAAACTCACCTTTTCTATCAAAATTGGAATATTAAAAATAATGAAATACTTTTAAATCTTCATACTTTGTTGAAGCTTTTTATTTTCTCGCGATTTTTCAAGTATGAACTCGGAGAGGTATTCAGGATTGAAATTTTCCTGTTGATTTTATTTTTGATGTCAATTTTTGTCGGTTTTTAAAATAGTTAAGGATTTACACGAATTACATTTTACCAGTATCATTTTAGAAAACAAAACACATTCGCAGCTATCAGTTGGGAGAACTAGAGAACTGTGTTACCTATAAAGGCGCAAAGATAATATTTGTTATCTTTTTCTAATTTAAAGAAAATGAGCGAGAGAAAAAAGCATGCGACCTTAAGTTAATGCGTCACGGTAAAAAATAAATATTTCAAATCAAGGACGCACAAGATATATTTGTCATCTTTTCTAGTATACTGAGAGTGAGTGAGAAAACAAACAATGCGAATTAACTTTATGGGTTGAACTACCCATTTGGATGGTCTTGTACTTTGGACAGATACATCTTGTGTATTTTCCAGAGTACAGACATTTGACAAAAAAATCTAATTAGGTGAAAAATAAATCGACAAATTCATCTGATAGGGTTCAAAAATAGCTTCGAATAACGATTCTTGATTTATAAGTACAATTCAGTATGAAAACTTTCCAGAGGGATCACATTCTGCTCTAAAACTTCGACTTGCGGTGAATTTCAAATAAATGGGATTTTACTGTATTAGCAACAGCCTTGTTATTTTTTCTTCATCTCTTTGTTTTCTCTTTTGGTTCTGGTACCTCTAATACCATGCTTGTAGAGTTCATCTAACAGAGGCATACTTCTAAAGAAGTTATCAAAAAGTATGTAATGCGAGTATGATCCTTGATACATCAGAATGTCGGAGTATTGAAGAACAATCGATGAACCCAAACTTAATTCTCTATATAGTGCAGGTATAACCATATTGGCTCCATCCAATTTACATACCCTCTTGATGTAGTGCTAACCCACACATCTGATGGGTTTTCCTGTTATAAATTGTTTACATCCGTGTCTTCCGTAATATGGGATCATTGCTTCATCAACACTGTGATTCTCTTTGTGTAGAGCAAACATTAAAAAAACCAACATTTCTTGGAGGCATGATTGCAATGTCTTGCGCATTTTTAAAATCACCATCCGATGAATCCTTCTCTAGTATAGAAATAACATTGTCCAAGGTCATCATACCCCTACAATCAAGAAAAAAGTTATCATATAAATAATGTCTACATGCAATAAAATAATTAGATGATAGATAGATAGATAACGTGTGTGCACACCTATTGTCCTTCTAAACGGATGCATGTGTTAATGATTCAATCACAAATAAATGATTTATAAATTCAAATTACAGCTTAGTTCTATGTATGAACACTACATTTCTTAATCACAATTTTTTATTTATTTTAATATTAAAAAATATAATACACTTTTATAATAATCTGTAATATATATATATGTATATATATATTTTTTTAACATTTATTTCTTCTCTATGAGAATAAGACTCGTGTATAGAGAAGGACAATCAAAAGTAAAGATAGAATTTTATATTATCATACAATTTCAGTTGAAAATCTGGCAAGCGATCCATTTTAAAATAAACCTTCGCAAAGAACACAATGCTACACTTGTATGAATGAAGCTAGGACTGACAAGTATATACACGTCGGAATGTATAATGCTTCATCTATCAATGAAGAGTGTTACTAGCGCGAAAAAAACATTTGCAAATAAAAAAATACAGTAAATACGTGGTAGACACTACTGTCCTTTTAGAAGGACTGTAGGCGAATATGGCATCAGAAATTAATACAGATTTTTGTTGTATCTGGGTTAATATGTTTTTCAAGTGGGTAGTCAATTGAAACTTCTTATGCGAGAAGACATTGAAAGGGATTTCAATATTCTTACAAATTATTTAACCTTTTACCTGCCGACTGTACAAACAAATAGTATTCATGCACCAAACATTTTTACAGAAATAACATTTAATAAAAATTAATTAATGAAAAACGGTCTCGATTTAAAAATGTGAAAACAGGGTTTCTCTTGCAATATTTGCCCATTCAGCATTTTTGCCAGAGATAGATTTCAACAGACTCACATATCTCCGGTATGTGTGTGTGTGTGTGTGTGTGGCAGTCTGAAGGTGTAATTATATGAAAAATCTGCCATTGTAATACACTAAAAGTCAATAAAAATAGTCAGAAAAACTCATATTTTAACCAACAATTCTGATTCAAAAAACTCACAATCTCCGAATTATGATGTTTGATACTGTTTGGAATCCCCTTATACTTATACTTGAAGTGTAAACCTTTCATGCTCTACCAGCTATCAAGTGGAATACTTTAGAAATGTGTCAATTTTGTATTTTTATAAATTCAATTCGATGGTGTCACAATATTTGACGACTGAAATTTGTTTTATACATATGTATATAGATATACATTTTACGTATTACATACATATTTGTGATGGTATAAAGATATTCGCAATGTTTACTGGCTCACAACATGTAACCCAGTTTACCCGACGTAATGTGCATTAAGTCACTCATGGCAGGGAAAAGGTTAGACCTGACCTGTTTGTTTGTTACAATACTTTATATATAATAGGAGAGGTTGATATATAAATGTGACTTGTAAATAAATATTATTTAAAAATAGTGAACCTAGTAGTACCGTTTTGCACGGGTCTTTAGTACATTTGACCTTGAGAGCCCATCATGTTTTTGCATGCCATAAGGTTCTCGCATGTTCAGGACAATGTGTTTTGAATATTTAACTGCAAATGAGAGCGTAAAAGCTATTTAAAGTATTTTAAAATTTGTAAATTTACAAAATTTCTGTTGGTAATGTGTATATATGTTTGCACATCTTTGTCAGTATTAATTATCATTCCTAATGAGTTCCATTTTCTCATCTGCAGGTGACCACCATTCACAAGGCCAACATCATGAAACTGTCTGATGGACTGTTTTTAGAGACATCTCGCCGCATCGCCAAAGAGTATCCCGAGATCGACCATAACGACATGATCATTGACAATTGCTGCATGCAGCTGGTGTCCAAGTTAGTCACTTCTAAATTTATTTACTCTCCAGATTGTAAGTTTGTAAATCTCCCAGCTAAAGTCAGTTTGCAACAAATATTGATAGGATTATAGAACAGATGAGCTGAGTGGAGGTTTAGGGGCATCACCACTTTAGGTGATTTAGTGGTCAGGGTCACCAGTGTAGGAGTTGTGGTTATAGTTATTATTGACTCGTGAGGATCTTAATTGTGTGATCATATCAGAAGGTTTTGTGCATGGTGACACTAAAACCCCTACCTATCTTCTAGTCTCACGCGTGTTAGTGCATATCGCAATGTATATGACTGTGCGTGTGAGTATTTATGCTGTGTCTAGAGCAAAGTATTTAAATTAAAGATCACTTACAAAAGTTAACGTTTATTGAGGGATAATTTACAATAATAGTACGACGAGTATAAAGTTAAATGGGCGTATGTAGTTGAAGACTGGAGTGGCTCGCTTGAGATGTGAATGAAAGAACGGTCTGCGGAGAAGTGGTCAATTAGCTACGTCACGATGTATTGGCATCTGCTTATTGGTCAATTCGCTTCGGCCTTATATGGCTGTCAGGTGAGTCCTTATACAGCCTTGCGTGCAGGATCACCACAGACTTCAGACTGAAAGGCAAAATGTGGGCTGGCCAAAGGTTCATACACTGGCAACAGAGGAACTTGAAAGGATTTGAGTGAGTCTTAATATGACCTGTACTAGGCGCAAAGTTACTGAGGATGATGATTCAGTTTGTTGATACTTATATTTGTAACATGATAATAGTAAACATTTTAGACATATTAAACAACTTGAAATAAAATTGTAATTTTTCATTCATACCACTAGTTACATGCGTAGAATAAAAATATTTGAATTGATTCAGGTAAATATTAGTATTAATATTATTACAGGCCACACCAGTTTGATGTGATGATCATGACCAACTTGTACGGGACCATTGTGTCCAACGTGGTGTGCGGGTTAGTGGGCGGCGCTGGCTTGCTGTCAGGCAGGAACTACGGAGATCACTACGCAGTATTTGAGCCTGGCACCAGAAACACTGGTAACTATAGATTTATTTTACAGAAAACAGTCCATGTTTTCTTAAACACTTGCTTTATAATCTTTGTTATTTATCATATTAGATGGATTAGATGCATTTGCATATTTTTATTGCATCATATTTCCCTTTTATTGTGCTAAGAATATTGAAAATGACATATTCCTTACACACATGTATTGCCGTAAAACCGCCATGCAAACTTCACAGAAGCAATGTAAATATTATCATTAATACTATATTGATTGACTTCAGGTACTGCGATTGCGGGCAAAAACATTGCTAATCCAATTGCGATGATCAACGCCTCTGTCGACATGCTGGAGCATTTGGGCCACCACCACCACGCAGGAACCATCACTCGGGCTGTGGAGCGCACACTCTCACAGGACTTGATCCACACGCCCGACCTGGGCGGTCACAACACCTCTTCAGAAGTGGTGGCCAGTATCATCTCCAATCTGCATCTCTTCAAGTAGAGCGGACAAGACTCACCGTGTATTGCTTGGATAGTTAAAACATTTGTAAGATATATATGTATATATACTACAAGCCATCCACCGAAAATCATAACCAATTAGAAATCTGAACATTTACTTAATTAAATATAGCGTTACTGAATATTCTACAGTTAGCTAAGTTATATTTTACCATGTTTACTTAGGTGTACCAGGAATGAAAATTTGTCAAACTTAATTTGAACTATGCTTTGCCTAATGAAAATTAAAACATTGTTGAACCATATGAAAAATTAGATAAATGAACATATTTCAATATCTATTGATCAAAATTAATTTACAATATTTTTTTAATGCTTATTGCAAACGTAAGTTCACCTTTTTTTTTTAATGTTGACATTTTCTTTAACTCAATCGAGCGCAGTACAGTTTTGTCTTTCAAAGCTGACAGATTTTATGATTGTAATGAAAAAGGTACAAGAATTTTTTAGATGTGTGAAAATACAACCAAAGTTACAAATTAACATAGAATAGCGAGTTAGCGCATGATCTGATTGACGGGGCCTTATTACAAGTCGATTTATTCATTTCAATTCTAGCATGGCTACATTAATGCTATGCTCATACTTGCCAACTCGTAAACGTTTAGAAAAGTAATTGTTATAAAGTTCTAAAAGACATCAATTTGATATTACGTAAGGCTTATTTTGTTTCTAGTTAGTAGAGCAGCTTAGATATTGAAAACGGAGCATAATGTGTTTTGTATTTATTTATTAAAATTGTTTATTTTGTTATGTAAATAATTCTGTGTATTAAAATGTACAAATTTACCATGATTGTTGAGATTATATATATATTTATTGTTTAGATAGGTAGTAATAAAAAGAAAACTTATTATCCTCCAGACTTTTAATGTTTATCCTACTCAATCACTATACTATATTCAATCATTTTCTTGACCCTTCCCTTAATCTCTCGTTGCCTCAGCCGCACAAAGACAATCCTCAACTTAATGCTATCTTCACTGAGCCTGTACCTGCAAGCTTCAATTGTGTTTTGTTGAATGTCCAGGATGTCTTGAATTAAATTCTTTTGTCAGGCATTCTCAGAACGACCCCCAACAGTACGTGGGACTTATCTATATGGAACGAAAATTAATGTAATAATGATTACTAACTGATTGTTTGTAATTCTTCAAGCAATGACTGGTACACTAAAAAGTGAACCTCCAACTGTTAAACCTTAGTTATCGAACATTGTTAAATCTCAGCTAGTGTTGTAAAATCCACATAGCACAAAAGTAAACTTCTTAGCTGTCATATTTAAAAAAAAGGTTAATTACTAATAGGTTATTATTAATTTTGAGATTTTAGCGTATTGAAAAGGATTGCTTGGGTAGTTCAGTCATGTAGAAAGATATATATAGAAAGTGTTGATGGCACCAGAAATGGACAATGTCCGCGGAAGACTTGGCGTGATCAGGTAAACCTGATACTGGAAGATGGTGTTAGAAGCCTTAACAATTGATGAGTGTGCCTGAGATGATATGTATGCCTTAAATTGCGACAATAATTAATAACTTAAATTGGTTCTTGTGCAATATTATTAAATTGCTATTTATTTTAAGGCCATGTGCAATTTTTTAAAAACAAAATTCAACAAAAGCTCCTCACCACTTAATTTTTTTATAATTAAATCAATTACTCTAGAGATCGATAGATTTTAAACATGTGTACCTATACATAATTTATTTTTTTCTTGGTATTTGTGGTGTAATTCAATTCTTTTTTCTGGAAGGGAAAACAACAAAGGAAATTCATGAGAAGATTTTACCTACATTGGATGACTTATCTCCTTCCTATGAAACTGTTCGACTTTGGATAAATGAAGAATTTAAGTGTGATAGAACAAGCATTAAAGGTGCACCACGTCCTGGAGACCCAAAATCATTGATAAAATCTGTGATTTGGTTTTAGCCGACAGATGAGTAAAAGTGCGTGAGTTGGCAGAAGTCACAGGCATCTCAACTGAGCAGGTTCACTTTATTTTTCTTAATGAATTGCTCATGAAACTTTGCGCAAGGTGGGTGCCGCATTTACTCAGTCCAAAACAAAAGCGAATTCGCATGCAAACATCTGCCTGCAATTTGCAAATGTTTGAGAAGAATCCAGTAGAGTTTTTGCGTCGTTTTATGATAATGGACAAAATCTGGATACACCACTATATCCTGGAAACGAAACAGCAGTCAAGATAATGGATTGTGTATGGCGAACCGACTCCAAAAAAGGCAAAATACGTTCGATCTGCTGGAAAGGTGATGGCGTCAGTTTTTTGTGACGCGAATGGAATTCTCCTAATTAATAACCTCGAAATGGAGAAAGCTATTACCAAAGAATAATATGCATCACTTTTGAATCGATTAAAGGCGGCAATAGCCGAAAAACACTCGGGAATGGCCAAAAAAAATGCGTTGTTTCATCATTATAACGCAGCGGTGCATTTAAGCTGTATCGCTTAACAAAAATTGGCCGAGCTGCGATTTGAATTGCTTTCGCATCTTGCCTATTCACTAGATCTAGTTCCCTCGGACTACCAACTTTTCCCAAAACTCAAAACTTTTCGGGCAGGACGACAATTTGAGTCAAATAAAGAGGTCATACAGGAAATAAACGAATATTTTGAAAGCCTCAAAGAAACTTATTTCCGCGAAAGAATTGCAAAACTGGAGAAACGTTGAAGTTAATGCGATGAACTTCAAGGGTATTATGTCGAAAAATAAAGTACGTTAAAAACTCGAATTGTTTTATTTAATATTAAATCCAAATGGAAACTTTTCTTTCAATGGAACCAAGTTTCCTTTTACATTTGCAGCAAGTGTCTCCATTTTACTGCCTGAGTAAAGTTATATAGACAGACTTGCATAACATCTTCTTAATCTTCCCCAATGATATCCAAATACCATAAAATGTGCATTATGTGGATTCTTCTGAAAGGATTAGGTTTTTACAAACATTTTATTAGTTACAGATTAGTACATTTTGATTTTACGAGACGGGTGCCTACTGCCAAAAATATCTATTGACCTTAAAATTTATATCACGACAATCATTTTTATAACTGTCAAAAAACGCGGGCATGTCTTTGGGTCATACGTGTTGTCTGTGGATATATATGTAGGACATGGTAGGATATGGTAAAACAACTGTCAAAAAACAAAAATATTCTTGATATAATATACTTATGGCTGTGACCAAAGAATAAAACAATTGCAATGGCCGAGACACTTTTGAAAAGAATTTTAAATGGTGAAATCCCCATTCAAAAATGTGTAGAGTGGCTACAGAGTGGAGCGATTCAGGTCAGTTCAAAATACCTGTTGGATGTTTATGTGTCATATGTCAAATCAACATATTCTAATCTTTATAGCTTTTCTAACCCTTGGGTATTTTTATTATATGTATTTTACCCAAAAATTGTTAGAATTTTATTTTGTAAAGGTTTCTGAATAAGTTTTCGCAGTAATCATATGCTGTTAGACGTGAAATTGTGTGGTTATGTTTACGTGCTAGTAATAATTATTTGTTTTTATTTTTTATTTGATTTTAGGAGGAGAATGTATTTCCGTGTTCAAGGGCTGATTTTACACTTTACTTCATTTCGTACATCAGGAATCAAACTGAAAGGTATGAATTATTTACATTTACCTCTCGGCTTTGTCAATTGACTTCTGCCAGAATACATTACGGCGATTGTTATAATGTATTCTGGCAGAAATCTAAGACTACCCAGTCATACATACCAGAAGTAATGAAAATTTACAGTGAGTCGGTATTCAAAACAGCATTGTTCTTACGCACAGATCATAGGAAAAATAATAATGTACCTACTCAAATTAAAATATTCTTATTTCATGAGTTCTTTTCACTTTCCCCCAGTTTTTTTATTAATAAATAATTACTTAAGTATGTGCATTTGAATTCCAGCTTATTTATGTTTTATTTTTATTATTAACATTTAAGTGAAAATTTTATTTTTATGTATCCTCGAAAAGCTGGAAACATTGATTTTAGGCAAGTTTGTTTTATCACTTACAGTGACAGTAAATTCAAATAAAAAATATTTTTACATATCAGTGTCTCATGGAGAGTTATGTAGCTCGAAATAATGATATATATATATATATATATATATATATATATATCATTATATATATATATATATATATATATATATATATATACCGCCACCAATATATATATATATATATATATATATATATATATATATATATATATATATATATATATATATATATATATATATATATATATATTGGTGGCGGTAAGGAGGACACAAGAAGTGTGGGAAGGTTTTCAATAGCTATCAAACATATTACAATATTCAAATTGAACCAAGGTTCTTTGACAACAAGCAATGACTAGATCAGCCTGATCTACTCATTATTTAGTGCCGTAAAAGTTGACACAAGTCAAGTCTTCAACTAAAATGCTCGACGTAAGTATGGACTGGGATAGATGACTAGTCAAATTGAGCCAGAAGCAATAAGAATATCCTAACTATTTACATAGATTTTTTCATAATGTATGCAAGGTGTTGAAGATTTTATTTGAATCATAAAAATTACACAATTTTTCAAATAAGAGCTGGTTGTTTGAACAGTATAAATTTTTACCATCGCCTGTGATAAAAAACGTTTCCAGGCTGTTCGAATGTCAAGTTTACTATTATCAGATAATCTTGCCTAATAGTATGACAATCATCAAATACCTGAGAATTTTATCAAATTTGATTTATTTTTAGTGTCCACCATTGGAAATACATACAATTTTATGCTCTTTATTCGTCCCTGAATTCAAAATCTGTCACTTTGATGGTGAAAAATCTTCGATCTATGTGCTAATATAAATTCAACAGTGAGGTCATTATTGGACGAACTCTCATCACTAAAATAATAGGATTTTAAAAAGATTCATTGTCATATACTGCAACTTTCAAAGTATCAATGTGATAGATGGCTTTTGAAACAGCTGTGGAGTTTGCCATTTTTAATTAATGATTTACAGTTTTATCTTCTAATATTGAAGGATAAAATTAGTTTACTATTGCATGTACTTTCGACGGGTAAATATTTTTTCTAACGATCCAACAATCCATTTTTATAAGTTAAAAAACATTTTTCAATTATATTAATATAAATTAAAATGAATTCTGTCATTATTGGCTAACTTAATAGATATATCACTATATATTAACTGTTGACTCACACATCATTGACACTTTGAAACATTAGAAAAACTACTTGAGATGTGACTTACCATTTTTACTCAAAGCAAACATATCTCGTCCTGGTTTCCATAGGATGTGATTTGGAACTATTTATCAGCAAATTATACTGCTGTTTTACTATATACTGTATATAAAAATAGCATTAATGGCCTACTATTTAACTATTCATATTTACACATATATTTTTTTATTGCAGTGTCTTACAATTCAACTCCACCCAGTCTAATGATAGCTCAACTCCAACTAAGATCTCTTCAAAACCGTTGGAAAATAAAGAGCCAGTGTCAATATCACCGCAACTTAAAATTGAGTCAAGCATTTCCGAGACGAGTAGTACCCCTAATTTTCATATTGCATCTAAGTCTGCCAGCTCGCCAAAGAAAAACGCTTCTAATATTTCGAGTCACAAGCACTCTAAAACTAGTAGAAGGATCAGCACAGAATTATTTCCAAGAGACAAAAGAGGAAACGAAGATATCTCCAATGAAAAACAAAATATTTTATGCAATTCTGAATTAAAAGAAGAATCAAAAAACCAAAGCTCTGAAACACCAGCTTATTCTATCAAAGATGGCAGTAGTTTTGAGGATGATTGCGCATCTATAGCTGCAGATGTAATCATTGCTGATAATTCTTTACAACAGTCTTTGAGTCCGTCTAAATCGTCATTTGATAAAGAGTGTCTACTAAGCCCTGTAACTCCAACTGACAAGAGCTTGCAGAAATCTAATAATATTGTATTTAGCACGCCCAACAATAGTTTAATGTCTGACCGTTCTCAAAATACCAGTTTTTCTGGTTTAAGGGACATAGTTGAACAGTCTGGATTGCATCCACAGCATGTGTATAATTTAGTCCGTCCACAAAATATGGCCTTAGTTACTCAGCCACAACACAATTTTACACGACAATCTTCACCATATCATGGGTTTCATAGTGTTCCACCGAATCATGCTAGATTTAGCAGCCCTCAACAATCTTTTAATAATTTCAATCAGCACCAATATCACAGGTATCCAAACCATCCCAGATCAAATCCACCAAGACATCAGTACTCCAGTGCAGATTATTCATTTCACAATTCTAATGATGGATTTCACGCTCCACATTCGAGACAGGATGTCATTAATTCCAATCAGCATTTTGCCAAACCGTCTTCAAATCATACAAACATTTGTATTGGAGACTTTTTGGTCACTAACAAAAGTTCTGCCAATGAAAAATCTACAGGCAAAAAGAAGAGACATTCGAAATTTGTTAATCTTTCAATGGAAGATGATCTCATTGCGAAGCGAGGTGGAGATACAATAAAGAACAAGGATGAATTAAAGCTGATCGATTTTAAAAATACTGAATTGTTTCCTGAAATCGGTGCAATTAATAAACAAGGTTCCAGACGTCGGATCAATCCAACCAGATTGAATACTACAAATCCAGAACTCGACACTTCATTCATTGCAAATTCCTCTAATCGAGACTCTGTCAATTTTGGTATCAAGTATGATAAGGCGGAACAAAATGAAGCTTTCACGGCGCAAGTGTTTCAGCCGAAAGAACAAGCATCAAGTTTTAATGCCGAACGAAATATTCTCAAATCAGAAAAAGAAAAACTGTTGGAGAAATTTAACAGTTTGAACATCAAAAATAAGACACACCCAAAAGTTGTTCAAATTTTAACGAGACACACTCCAAAAAATGATCCAAAACAAAATGAAGTCAAATTGTGTTTTGTCACACCAGACAGGAATAAAGTTAACCATATAGAAGCTATAGAGGCATTAGCCATTTTGTACAGTACAATACTGGATTGTAATTTAGTGATAAATGTTACTTCTGAAGTTTATTTCTTGATTACTTTGATAGTCTCTCAACAGGTGGACAATAAACAACCTTTTACTAATGGTGGTTTAAAATCGGGTGAAGCGAGTGTTAGTCTTGAAGAAATGCCTGTACTCAAAGATAATGAAGATTATAAATCAAACAACGAACTTGTTAACAGTACATCACATTTGTCTGAAAATTTAAAGCAAACTGATTTAAAGACCGAAGGCATTGAAAATATTCCAGGTGTAAGACATTTAATTGAAGGATGTAGTGAAATGAAAACGAAAACAGCAGAAAATATTGTATTTTCAGTAGAAGAGATATCAAAAAGTGTTCTATCAACTGTTCACAATTGTATATATTTTGCCTTGTGTACACTACACCGGCAATTATTTACATTAGATGTAATCCTGGACATGAGCGCGTTGAGATTACTGCAAGAGAATGTTAGAGTGGGAACATTTTTCCCACCTTTAGCGGAACATTTAGCCGGTGTGTATGCTGCCAAGTCGGCAATGAAGCAGGACTTGGATGTGCCCTCGGAAATAGCCAATAAGAATGTGTTTTTTAATACAGACACTGATAGTATGGAGAACTTCTCATCGCAGCAGAGTTTCTTTGCCTTCAAGAAGCAAAGGGACCTGTTCTATGATATATTTAGGTAAATATTTAGTCAATTTGCATTGTTTTGTCATTAAGGCTTCCCTTTCAATGATAATTCATATTTTCACATTTTTTATGACAATGTGGGTTTTTATTATTAATTGATATGAGAAGTTATACACCAGATTAGACTTTTTTTAAAGCTATTACTTATATAGAACCTGTACACTAATTTAAAACTAATAAACTGAATATTATTTTCCATGATTAAGACAATACAAGGACCACGACCATTAAATTCATTTTCCATATACCACAAAATTGCCTTAATATGAAAAATTCTTGCATATACAAAATATTTTTTTTTTATACTTTTAAAGCCAAGATTATGGAGCCAAATCTGAACTAAGACAAATTAACAAAATGTTTAAAATTAATAGAGTTATAAACCATTAAATTTGCAGGACATATTATCAATTTTCGACAATTTTAAAATACGTACTTTGTTTTAGTGAAAGCATATGATGTAAAATAATATATTATATTATTACCTAATCTATATATACATGGTTTTAGGCTTCAGCTACTATTATTTAATATCAAAAACACAATAATTTCTTACTAAATAATATTTATATCGATCATATTAATGTGTATTTTTTCGCTTCATTCTGCCAATCCCGAGCAGCGTGATAGACGTCAAATTCGAACTCTCGTAAATTTTGTTAAAAAATGCCAAATATATTTTTTCTCGTATATTCTATCCGCAATATGAATTAATATTGAACTTATGCACATTAGTTGGAAATTTCATAAATTAGATGATTTTTTACTGATTTTAAGGGAAAACAATGTTTTCTTGAACAAAGTAAACATTTTATGTACATTATTTTTTATCTAAGTTGCAATTGAATATTCTGAATATATGTGTTACATACTTGCGCGATAAGTACTTCTCAAGTTGTATACCTCGTAGCAGATTGTTGGTGGTCCAAAGATAATCTTTTATGTGACAATTATAATCTTTATTACACAAATAATACATTTTTATGATACAAAGTATATAATTAGTCACGGAGCCAAACGGTAGTGAAAAGAACTCATCCTCGCGCGCGTCATCCTTTTAAGCCCGCCACATATACACCCACATACCTCTCGCACCGGCGATGCTGGCCCGCTGACATACACAGATACACACGATCTCAAGGACATCACAATATGTAACACCGTTGTCTTTTAAACATAGCAAAATACTATGTAATTATAAAACAAAAAGCTTGCAAAACAGCAATGTGATGTTTTAAATATTAAACAAAACCACAAAATGCATCTGACATAATAATTTTAAATCAAGAATATTGATTTAAGTGACCATTTAAATACATGTAGGTACTTAAACTTCTCTACTAGGAATTTAGATATAAGTTATTTTTGACTCTTATCTCGAATGCGAGAAAATCAACAATTTTATTGTCGTCTCTTTCTATTATAACTTTCCTCTCTAGCAAGATTTACTTAATAAATAACGTCCTTTAATATTTAGGTTGTAGCAAATCCATATATTCTATTGTTACCTCATTCAATTTATAATAAATAATACTCTCCTGATCTCCTGGTCGCAAGGCCCGCTCTGATGAATCGGTATTTTCTATACCCATTTAAATATTATTACGCGGAATTTACACTTTCCCTGCGCGAGCGCTCCCGGTCGCAATGCACCCCCGTGTAAGTGATCCCGCCCTCGCGTTTGTAAAGGCCCAGTGTAAGGGTCCCGTACATTCTCCTACTCACTTAAGTAATATTTCGTGTTAATTTATATCCTCCTGGCCTCCGTCGCCAGTGTGGAGATCTAGCTTTCTACCTTACTTAATACTAATTTCTGCGCTTAATGCTAGTCTATTCGCTTAATATCTAAATTTGGCCAACGTGATCGTTCTAGTGGTTAAGAATATTCCCCATATTATGTCCGTAATACTCCTAATTCTTTTAGCCCGCGTTTTCAATTATCAAATATCTAAAGTTTACAAATATCCAAATATTATAGCCGTTCAAATACCTATAGAGCAATTATTAAGATAGATATACCGATTATCTTATAGTACACGACTAAATAACAGATACTTCCCGTCAAGCGGTATGCTATTCGAGCGCGCCCGTTATAGCATTAATTATGTACGTGTCATTCAGAGCTAGAATGTAAGAGTGAGGAAGAAATTATACATATGTACGCATTATTCAGAGCTAAAATGTAAGAGTGAGGGAGAAATTATACGTATGTACGTATTATTCAGAGCTAGAATGTAAGAGTGAGAAAGAAATTATACATAGGACACCAACCTTGTCGTAGACTCGTACTCGTGACTGTGGCCGCTTCGTGGCGTCGCCTAGCTGTTCATAAATTATATGGACATGCGGAACAACATGCGACATGCTGTGTGCCTGCCTCGCTTGGCAGATATGTTCCGTGATTATATGACAAGTTCTCCAGACACCAGTCTGTGGCGTACGTTCGGCTCCCCTGAACCCCAGATTAAGAATCCGTACGTCTGGTGCTTATTCGCGGTAGACGACGGGCTCTTAACCCCGAACCCTACACCCACGCGTTCAAAAGTTTAAAGATGATGATGATGATAATCCAAAGTTTTGATTCGGCCAATGTCTTAGTGAACAATATCATTTGTTATGACTCATTCAAAATGCATGGCCGAGGTCCTTGTATCTCCAATACGTTGCTGTTCAGTATCGGTAGGAAAGTGGCCAATCCGGGGCCGCGTCCACCACTGAAGGTAATTAATTGTGATGAGGTTGTGACATGACAGTACGACTCTCAGGAAATTCCCTTGATTCCTTTGGGTGCGTCTGAAAACATACGTCATGTGACAGCGGTGTCTGAAGAATAGTTTAATTTATCGGCGGGATGATCCTCGGTGTCTCGAACAATGCATCTCGAATAGAGTCAGGAACAATAGGTTAGATGTGTTAATAATGTGTAAGTCCGTGCAGAATGACGCCTTTCGATATAAATCTCCCTCTCGTCCTTTCAATAAGATACCCACGCTATGTGGTGTGAAATGACTATCTCCTGGCATTCATGTTTAGAGACTCATCTCTCGAGAAGTCCGAAGAGGTACCTATGGTTCGCCGAGGCGTCCTTCCTCTGGGATCTGTTCCGTCCACTCACGTCTTAGCCAGGGCGTGGGGCAACAGCATTCAATCGGCAGACTCTTTCGTCTTTTGCACCGATAGCACCTCTTGGTCGGCTAGCTTATGTATGCCTCCCGGCTCTGCAGCTAATGTATATGATTGTGTTAAACAATTCCCGCGAGTAATATATATCGCCCAGAACAGAGACCCTCCTCAGCAATTGTAGACCACTCCAAACTCGACGAAAGACTATCTCGACAATCAATCCCTCTGCATCAATATCTGTCACCCGCGACACTATTGTTACTTTGATCACAAGGGAGCAAGGCCCTCGAATAATTTCAGTTTGGGGAGGATGTTAGTACTAGTAATAAAATAGTAGTAATAATAAACGCAGTATGGTTTCCTACCCATGCAATCGTGCGATTTCAAGGTAAAATAAACATACAAAGGCTCTCTGATAAATTCTATCATTTCAACCTGCAAGCCATTTCTTCGGATCAAAAATGTAATCTATAAAATGCGCCCCGTCTCTCACCATGGTGCCAGCAGCGTGAGCCGCGACAGGATTTATGAGATTTTTAGATTTAGATTTCCGCGGATAAGTAAATACACAAATAATTACGTACATAGTTACATGATTATTTATACGGCCAATAGTAGTATATAATTGGTCCTAAATAATGAAATAAATATAACTAAACCTTATAGATGGGTGTTCCAAATTAACAAACAGGACAGTAATTTAATAAGATCGAATATTGGGTAGTCTAGCGGTTACGCCAGTCCCTTTCTATGAATGAGTAATTACATGATGATCCGAATCACACTACAGTATTTGTTAGCGGTTTTAATTATGTATACAAGCATGCTAAAAAGTAAACTTAGTATTTTGGGTCCTCTGCTACGGTCCTCAGCGTCTGCGCCGGTCCTGGTCTGCCATCTGGATTCTGAAGCCACTACACTCGCGGTTTGTAAATTTTAACGCGGCCTTCGCGGATCCGAAAATCAGCACGAGCACCCCTAAAACACTTGCGGCGTAATTCTCGAAACGGAAAATCTAATTTCGTACCCCTAACAACGTTTATGTATACGTCTCGTATCCCGATTCAAAAGCGACCCTCACACGTGTAACCGTCTGACCATTCCGAAAGCTCGAACCCCACTGTCACGAAGCTTGCGCTGCCGTTCTCATCCCCCGTTCCGCTTTAGAATTTTCTCAGAATTCATATTTTTTTGTCAGTTGGTTATATGTGGATCATCACAAGGTGACACTTTAACTATTAGTTTCGGCTTGAAAGAGTATGTTATTTGCATAGAATTCCCAATTTTTGAACTGAAAAAATGAAAGTACACTTAGAAATGAATGATCATTTTAGATGCACATACCTATTTATGTATTCAAATACAGAATAAACATAACATATTTGAATTTGTAAATAAAACATAACTGTAATATTAAAAACAAGGGACTACATATAGCTATTAGATAAACCTATAATTTAACAAACTACTAGGATGCATAATTGTTCATTCGGAATGCCCACCCCTATACAGACTCTGATATAGTGAGCTGGGCAGGAAACACGTGAAATAATGAACATATTAAAATTAATAAATGATAGTCATTTTTAAAAAAACATCTAAAAATGAATGTTGCCTACAGGAAGAATTAATATTTCCAATGTTTTAATGTATTTTTACATTATTTAGGAGATTCAACAAGCAACAATACAAATGCCATAAAAAATTAACAATAACATCAAAGCTTTAGGTATTTGATCGACTAACCTAGCAAAATATTCTTTTGTATTACCTCAGTAAGTCAGTCCGGCACGCTCCAACTGCTGACTAAATTTGGTTCAAAAGATGTTTGTTTTCCCAGGCCTAAATTTGCTTGACATTATGTGTTGTACACATAGAAATTGTTTTGCAGTGGAAATCGTTTAAAACAAAACCATGGGGACCAAAATATTTTTTACGATAAAATAAATTTAAAAATAATTATTTTCGATGTTGTAATAATCAAAACTATATATTATAATAATCGAGTTACAATTTTTTTTGACTATATAATATTTTTTTGTTTCCCCCTTCAATTACTTTATTGCTTCTCATGTAAACACAGATAGGGTGCCAGTTGTTCCCCTACCATAAACAGTATGCGCTAAATGTCTTGAAAACCACAAATTTCAAAGACAGACAGAAAATTATAAATAAAGATTATAAAAATAAAAAAAGTAAATATGGAAGAAATATATACAAGCCATGATTATAATTATAATATCCATCCATTATTAGTTGCAATATTAACCAATAGGATATGGGAGACCAATCACACGAGAGCAGGCTGGAGTTTCCCTTCGCGGTTAGGTGGCATGATGCGCGCGCTGTTTTCTTTAGGGATGGCGCCCTCCAATCTTGCGCATCTGGCCCGCCTCTTTAGAGAGCAGTTGCTGGCCACACCGCACCAGGTATGATTAAAAACTCATTTGTATGAACCCTTTAAAGTATCTGTTGAATTTTGAACCCAGTAATCAAATCTGTTTTGAAGACTCGCTGTTTGATTTTTGAACTATGTAGTAAGCGAGTCGGTTTAAAAACTTTCTGTTTCTTGCATTTTGTAATTGAATCCATAGTGAGAAGTAATATTAGAAAATCATTATGTGGACATCTTTAATCTCCTCAAATATTTGCTTCAGGATATTATTAAAAACTATGAAAACTATGTCATAAAGAAGGTGATACTTTACATGTTTTTTTGTTAGTGGTTTTTTGGTTGCTAGTGATTTTGAATGAAGGACGTTTTGTTGACAGACAAAGCTTCCCGATTCACTAGCTGAGATGGAGCTGGGTAAAGTGAGTGCCCAACGGCTCAGCAAGTTGGCTGAGAGATTCACCTCAAGAGGCACATCTTCGGAGGGTACCTTTCCTCATCACCAAGAGTTTTTCAGGTCTCAAGGCATTATATTAATATTTTGCTCACTTATTTATATTTTGCATAATTTTATTTTCTATATTTATTTTTTCTTAAATCATAAATATTTTCATTTACAAGGGGAAAAAACTTTACTTTTAAAATAATGAAAACCAACTTCCACCCACTTCTGTGAATATCACAAGCATATCTAGACCCTGCCAAGTAGATAATAATATGTAGCTATAAAATCACAAAAATGCTTATTTTCTTACAGAGATTTTCTGCTGCTGGCTGACAGTGCTGCCTTCCGCCAGCACTTGGCAGATTCCCTGATCCAAGAGATATGTCGACTGGATCAAACAGTTTTCATCTCTTCAGAGAATGATGACAGTGGTCCGTATATCAATCAATTCTGCCTTTACGTTTGCCTACGGTGCGACAGCTATTCTTACAGATGATTCTGAAAAGCCACAGACTACCAAATATATAGTCAAGAACTAATGCAAATTTCTTATCCCAATATTTTCATTTTGGTATCACCCAAGTGACCACTAATGCAATGCAATAGCTCCGAGACTTTTAAAAAAAATATGACTCGATTGGAACGTAAATTTAAATGCTGACAATACAATATGCATTAATGTAAAAAATACGTTTTGTTTGCACAAAGATTTAATTTTCGAAGAGTAAACACTTTTACTGTTGTGTAAATGTGTCAAACTATCGGATGTATGTTTCCACCAAGAATGTGTGTAGAGTGCCCTTTGTCCCGCGACTAATGTTCCAAACCCCTCTCCTATATGCACACTTTATTTCATGTTTATACATTTACTGGTCTGTATGAACAGTAGAAATTGTCCAACATATTTGTTGTGCTTTTGATAGTTACTCTTCAACAACAGCTGATACAATTCTTACTCTGAATTATGCTCCGCACGACATTGAAATATATATCTTTAATAATAAAGGATTGGTTCACACTTTAAAAATAATGAATAAATTACTTATATCATTATAATAATGCTAGCAGTCGGATGATTTTTTATGACCAGGCCTGGCTAAAGCTGAATTTGGAGAGAGCTAATGATTGTAGGAATAAACATTGCAAT
Source organism: Eubasilissa regina (assembly GCA_022840565.1). Classification (NCBI taxonomy): domain Eukaryota; kingdom Metazoa; phylum Arthropoda; class Insecta; order Trichoptera; family Phryganeidae; genus Eubasilissa; species Eubasilissa regina. Next base: position 7,183,687 of record JAINEB010000029.1, on the reverse strand, counting down.
CTGCCAATACATGCATGTCTAAGGGCAACAAATAATTATTTTCATTCCAGAGATATTGAGTGGTATGTAGTGCAAATGTGTCAATCAAATATTATCCTCATGGAGTAATAATTACAGAAATAATAATATCATGAAACATAAAAATAATTTAAACATTAAATTAATAAAAATGTTTCTTTAACATGAATATATTCAGCGGGGGTCCCTCAGAAAAATTTTAAAATTGTTAATTTTTCATATATCCTCGCTTATATCTTGATTTTTATTTTCATCTGTACGTGCCAGGATCGGGACCAGGCGCCTCCACAACATTTTTGAATAAAATTAATTTGGAGGCGGCGACTATTAATCACGCTGCCAGTGCTCTGCCATCTTAGCAAATTACCTGATAGACAAATTTTTTTTTTAAATTTTGGATCATGATGTGCGCACAAAAAATTATTTGCGTAATTTTTAAGAACCAATGCCATTATTTGTGCGCTGGAGAAGAAAATAAGAAAAACATTATCATACAAATATAAGACTACTAGGACCTGGGTTGACTACTTAGCTGTGTAATTTGGGAAATGGATCAATGTCCACAATGTTGGCGATCTTATACAGGATAAATCAACATGCATGGTCCTTATGTACTTTTGATAAAAGGCTGTACATGAAGTAGAAGTCTTGTTAAAAATTGTGTGTAAAATATGATGCCAAATCGTGTACACGTGCACACCCGCACACCTTAGAGGGAACATTGCAAATAGACTGGTGTTAATACTTATTTTTTGTGTTAGAATTTAATATGTATATTGATATACTGCAATATTTCTATACTCTTAAGGTAAACTCTAAATACAATATATTATTTAAAAACATGTTTACACCAAAACAGAGTATTTAAAAAAAGTCGCAAATTGATAATATGTCTTGCAAATTTAACAGTTTATAACTGTATTAATTTTTTATATTTTTTTAATTTGTCTCCGTAATCTTGGCTTCAAGGTAATAAGAAAATATATTTTCCATATTAAGGAATTTTGTGGCACACAGAAAATGAATTTATTGGTTGTGGTCTTTCTTATAATGCTTGTATTTATATTACTTGTTTTAAATTAGTATTAAGGTCCTATCTAAGTTATAGAAGAATAAAAAAGTCTAATTTAGTATATAACTTCTGATATAAATGAATAATAAAATCCCGGAGAGCAATTATTATGCCTCTCTACAAAGGTAAAGGGTTGCGTATCGAATGCGGTAACTATAGGGCAATTAGTCTACTAAGCTCGGTGGGCAAACTATATGGAAGAATTTTAATAGAAAGAGCAAGAACGGTGATGAAAGAAAAAGTATGGGACGTGCAAGAGGCCTTTGTGGGTGGAAGAGGATACATGGATCAGATCTTTTCTCTACAAATGAATAGTGAGTAGAATGTATAATGTATGTAAGGATATGACCTTATTATGAATGTCAACAAGTCGAAAGTGATAGTATTCGAGAAGGAGGAAAGCAAGACACCGTGCAAAATACTTGTAGGTAATGAATGTTTGGAACAAGTAAATGAGTTTGTGTATTTGGGAAGTATATTTGATAGAAACAGAAGAGCTGAGAAAAATATCAAAATAAGGGTGGCTGCAGGGAATAAAGTGAACGGTGCTTTGAATGGAATTATAGCTAACGGGAACTTGTCAACTGAGACAAGACTAGCAGTTCACAATGGAGTCCTGGTACCGACACTGATGTATGAAAGTGTGACCTGGAACTGGCAGAAGAAGAAAAAAAATAGACTGAATGCAGTGGAAATAAGATCACATAAGTGTATATGAGACAGATCAATTTATGACAGGGTAAAGAATGAAGAAATAAGGAAAGAATGTACAGCTGATCTTAATATAGTGTATAAGATTAAGAAAGGATCATTTAAGTGGTTTGGTCATATGGAACGAATGAATGAGGAAAGATTGGTAAGAAAGATATATATATAACGCAAGTGTTGATGGCACCAGAAGTAGAGGATGTCCGCAGAAGACTTGGCACAACTAGGTAAACCAAATACTGGAGGATGGTCCTGTTAGAAGTCTCAATAATCATCGAGCTTGTATGAGAAGATGTATAAATGTGGATGAGGTCGAGAATTGTGTGTAAGGACAGAAGAATATGGCACTCTATAAGTAAGTAAGTAAGCACATTTTCGTAAAAAACGCGAAATCTTGTATTATTTTTGATATCAAATTTTAATAATATCTATTTTATTTAAAAAAAACTTCTTGGTTGATCTTTGTTACAAGACAATATTAATAAAGCTTATTGTAAACTTCTATTTTTACATTAGGGAGATTTTTATTTATAAATATTATACTTATGAATATACAAAATGAAACATGCAGGGGTGGTATGATACATATGTCTGAGACATATATATATATATATATATATATATATATATATATATATATATATCTTTTTTTTTAAATTTGTTGATTAAAAGTAATGTTTGAGATTAGCATATTATCTAAAATAAACATACATTTGACGTCAGACTAAAATAAATATGCATAAATAGATACTGCAGTTGACCACCTGACCCGTGTGCAGTACGTGCAATGTGTAAGGTCCTTGCAAATCTTGGCCAAGTTCCTCGGCTTTATGCTAGCACTGCCGTACAGCGAGGGAACCACAGTGTCTGGATCGACAGGTATTGCCCCCAAGGAACAGGTGCTCAATGAAGAGGTGTCTGTCAGGGATCAGGTCCGTTGATTGTTTTGTTTGTTATTACATTCATATACATATATGACAAAATGTTACTTGGTTCATTTATTCTATCCTGCACGGGTGTTTAAAATATATTTGTTTCATGAAATATTGTCTTAAAAAGTAACAGCATTTTGCTGTTACTTTTTAAAACACCCTCGTGTTTTCAACTTATAGAACGTGCTAAGAAAATTGGTAATTTAAATTCTGGTACCTCTTCTAAATTTTGATGTCTGATGACGCTAAGATGTAATTTTATAGAATTAAATTTTCAGAATGGTGAATTCAGTTATTAATTATTTATAAACTTTATTTTCAGACTCAGCCGCCTATTGATTTATTGTCCATCCTCTATTCATCTTGGAAGAACCAAAGACTTGTCCTGACTATTCCGTGGATCGTCCACCTCTTGTCTATGCTGGACTACGCGAGTTTACGATTGTGTTATTACAAAAAGCTTACTTATTCACTGTTCCAAATGTACAACTTCGCCATCTGTTCGCCAATTACAGAGACTCCAGCTAATAGTAACATGATTGTTGAAAATTCTAGTAAGGAGTTTTATTGTCGTAAAATGACATCAAATTCTAAAATTTTATTAAGGATCTCATTGGGATGGCTATTTGATATGCCACAATTTCCGCAAGATTTTTTCTTCACATGGATCAAGGAAAATAGGACAAGTTTGTTGGGAATTTTCACTGACAGCAACCAAACAGAAATAGAAGAGGGTGTTTCTTCTTTAGATATAAAATTAAAAGAAGATGCCAGCATCAATTCAGAACAAACAAGAGAAGCGATCAATTTAGATTTAAATATAGAACAAAAAAATGAAGATTTACCAGTCTCTGGTGAAGAATCACTCGGCAAAGAATCAGTAAAGTTTATAATGAGAGAAAATAGCGTCGATTGCTCTTTGGATCGTCTAGACATTGTAGACGGAAATGTAATTTTGGCGCTGTGTCCATTCTTGAAAGAATTAAAGGCTCCACTATCCAGCAGTCGGGATTCAATAGTGAATAACAAGAATAGGACCTTTCGACACATCACCCCGATTACCAGCAGCTTTGGTGAAGACAAATCTAAAAACAGAGAAAGACAGATTCAAGTACGTAATAGTATTTCAAGTAAGACATTATTATTGTGAAGTTCCAGTTTTTCAGAACATAGTTCTGTGGTATTTTTAATACAAATTAAATTAATCAACTTAAAATATATACAGAAAAAATCTATTGAAAAAATATTTTAGTTGCTACCGAGATTCGAACCTAGTCCTTTTCCTACCCGAGGAAATACGTTATCTAATTTGTCATAAACCTACTACTTGGTTGATATAGTGAAATTGGGTAACGCATTTCTCCAGATAGGAAAAAGTCCAGGTTCGAATTCCGGTAGCAACTAAAATAGATTTTTTCTGTATATCTTTCTAGTTGATTAATTTAATTTGTATTAATTATTGTATTTGTCATTAAATTTCTTGGTGCAGGGAGAGAGGGACTTTGCGCAGTATTTTAATTTATCAACATGTTGTACTAATGATTTAGATTGATGTTATACAAGAAATGTAAAATATACCGCTCTCAGGTTATAATAAATAAAATCTATCTACCACTCTTATAGCTGATCAATTTTGTGGTTTATATGTTTTCAGTATAAATAATAATAATAATGTTCTAGTCTCAACTAGAGGAATGGTTCCTCCGCTCTCAGTCCAGCTCTACCTGCCGGGCAGTGGGTGAGCGAGTGGGAGCAGCTCTTATTCGCCTGCTGAGAGCTCAACTCCCACCTCTCCGGGCGCTGGCCAACAGAGGAACGCTGCACATCCTAAGGGACCCCAAAACAGTGAGTACTGCTCTTTGGCAATATTTGATACCTCAAACCTCAGTTGTGAAGAGTCGTGCTGGTTAGTGGCGTGTTCAGATTTGGCGGTGCAGTTCTGTCTGAGGATGATGGATCGTAAATGTGTGTTTGGATACATTCATCGTGTTTTCACCATTCCACAGAGCAAACTCTTGAAAACATAAATATATAGTTTGAAAAAGAAATTGTGCTAATGTTTTGGTACATTATGGTTATGGCAAATTCAGACAATAACATGCTAGTTTTCTCACAATTTTTTTGTGTAATAAATTGATGAAAGACACAAATTAATAATAAGTATGACAACATGGCTAATAAATCTAGGTACTAATGATTCTGAACTACATTTTACTCAATTATATTCATAACTCCATGACAAATTTCAACAGTATTTTTTCCTTTTTCAAAACTAAATTTTTTTAGTCGCGGGTCTTGTATTTTCCAAAAAATTTAATTTTAGAATATATTATGACTCCCAAATATTTTATTTCAGTCACTTTCTTCAGACTTTCACCATCTATGATAATTGCTTTAAAGCATACAATCTCATTTAAAGTATTTTAAATATATGTACAAGCACAACAATCATATATGTACATTCACAACAATCATATATGTACATGCACAACAATCATATATGTACATAAAAACTAGCTTTATGTAGTAAATTAAAAACATTTTAATCGTCTTCGAGCATTCTGTTTTCGCGGGAAGGCAAACTTGACCATTGCCTAGCAGCCAGGATAATCTTGTTTTATGGAGTATTACAGTATGTAAATAAATTAACACTTTGTATCTCTTAGCACAATGCTGAGTCTTCGATCCGTGCCCTTCATGCTTCCTTAATGGGTGCCTTCAGGGCTCGCGCTCTCTCTTTAGCTGCACCTTGGACCAGCGGGCGCTGCCAGCGTGCCCTGCAGGGCCTGCTGCCACCCGGCACGCCAGGACCGGCACGTGCCGTTCTGTGCCGACTTACAGCTCGCAGAGCACTAGCTGCTTTGAGGGAATGGCTTAATACACATGTTGGTAAGATATACTTTGCAGAATGTTGCAACTTAAAAGATAATTGTTTTAGAGAATACATATCTGTACCTGAAAGGCTCGAAAATAATCAATAACCAGATGGCTAATAGAGATGGATCGAAAGCATTCGGAGCTACTCTTGACCCATATTATAAGATAACTGGTGGATAAGTTTTTACACCATTATATTCTTATTGTTTGAATTTTTGTAACTAATGTATTTACAGCCCTAATGATCCAATTATTGTGACTTTTGTATTTACTCTACTTTTCATAATTTTTATTTACCATGTTGACTAGTGTACATATATAGTAAAACTCTGTTAATTTGTAACCTTATATGTTGTATTTTCACAGAATTCACACTTTTTTCAAAAAAATTTTCCCCGAAAATAACATTTCATATTAATTTCTACCGATAATTCATAAAATCTGATTATTCGCAGTTCGTGTGTGTTTTTGACACCCAAATAAATAATTTGTTCACGTAATTCGCATATTTGCAAATGTTTTTAAATCCCTAAACTCGCATGACTAGGCATTTGACCTTCATCCCTCCATAAACATCTGCAACTAGCTCCGCCTACCAGCCAAACACTACACCGCGCGCTGACATGAGAGGTGTCGAACTGAGTTTTTCCATATGACATATTTTATTCATTTTTTTTCACGTTTCATTCTCTAAAATGGCACTAACATCTTCTAATTCGTATGAATCCTTGACCATTTGGATAAATGGAACTTATTTTGAAAACTGACAAAAAATTGATATCAAAGATAAAATTGGCAGGAAAGATCGAATCCCGAATACCTCTCTGGCTTTGAACTTGAAAAATTGCAGGAAAATACCAACAAGGACAGCGAGACATGAAGATTTAAAAGTTTTAAATTATTTTTCACGCGCATTTCAAATATTCCAATTTGGATGGAAAAGGTGAGTTCGACCGCCAATCAAATTAATGTGTGTGATTTTGTGCCTTGAGAGACTACCGTGTCACCACTCGCCACGCACCTTTCTTATTCAGGAGAAATACGTTATTTGATAAATATTTTGACACATATTATAAGAAGCTGAAATAATGGAGTCAACATGTTTCAGTATGAAAATGGCAACGTCAACAGCGGCTAACACGTTTTTATAAAAATTTATTTCTAATGTTGCCTTTAAAAAAATTTGTTCTCATTATTCAGTTTTTTTTTAAATTTTGGCCCCTTTACTTGGTAACGGAGTTTTACTGTATATCTATATTGCTTGAGCCACTTTAACCAACAAATGCAAATGATAAAAAAGAACAAATGAATTAAAGGAAATAAAAAAAGAATGATAAAGAAGAATGTAAATGATATAGACAAAACACTGTTCATTTTGATCCGGACTAGTGAGGTGGGCACTAGATCAGAGAACACTAGAATGCATTAAATATTGAAGTTTTAAATATACAGTAATACCCCGAGTTACGTAAGTAATGCATTCTGTAGACCTTTACATAACTTGAATATTACGTAAGTCGAATTTGTAAATTGGTTAAGCGTTACTATGTAAATAAAAATTCTATATTTATTATGTAAATGCTGATAGACTGTGGATAGCAACGATCTTCGTGGTGCTTTTTTAGAGTAACCAAATAACCCCAAACAAGGTTTAAAGCAGTTAATATTATACAATGCCATTTATGCGTACCAAGCATTAGAATTTATGTACTCAGATTTTTTTTCTAATTTTTGTGATATCATTTTTATGTATCTGCAAATTTACGTAAATCGTGTGTTACGTAACTCGGGGTGTTACTGTATAAATATTTTTTTGTTTTTCGAGTTCCATGAGATGGTATGGTTTAATAGTTGATAAATGTTTTCCAATGGTAATACATACTATGATAAACAAATCTTTTAATGTGCAATTACATCACATCCTATTAAGGAATTTATTGATTTTTCATTTTATAATGTGTAGATCGTATTATTGTTATAGCAAAAGGTAATTGAATTGTACTAAACAACCTGTTTATTTACAGATGTAATCACAACAGACTTGCCGGCAGACATCCAGAAGATAAAACTAGCGCTCAGAGGTGACCATACCCTCAGGGTCTTCAAAGATAGTGATTTGGATGAAGTCAGAGCATATCTGGAGATTCCCGAAGTTAGGTCAGATTCACCAGAATCTCTAGGAGAAGGAACGGAGATATCGCAGTCTGATTATCACAGTGCTACAGATACTGTTATAGAATTGAAAGTAAGCATGTAGTATTGGTCCAACAAATCTAACCAACTGTTACTTGTGTCTACTAATCATTTGACACTGACTATGAATGAACCAAACGACTTGCTTGCGGTCTAGTGGTTACAATACTCACTTAGTGATCTAGTGGTCAGTGGTTCAAACCTTGTTCCAAGAAGCCATCAAGTTAGTTCTATTTTCATAGCACAAGTGTTTATCTTAGTTTGAAAATAATAAAAATATTGATGTGACACGTATTCCGTGTACACACCTCTATTTTTATTTTTTTGGCGTGGATAAAACAAGTGAAGGGTACATCACATTTGTTTATAGAGTATTTTCAGCATTAGTAATGTACTATTGTATAATATTATTTAATTTGTTTGTTTGTGATAGTCACATTATATTACGTATTATTTTAGGAGTTGTGTGTCCAGCTCGTGTCCTCTGGAAGTGATTGGACCAGTGTGAAAACTGCTCTGGATGCATACTTGCCAAGGGCAATCGCTTGCAGTTCTTGTAGTTACATCCAAGCGTCCAGCAAAAGAACAATCGGACAGCTGTGCGTCGATCTCAGCATGTTAACAGGTGAGACATTACATCCATAAGCATTTTTGATTCCATGACAACTGTGAGCACAAGACAACTACACACAGTCTACTACTCTGCTGTCGTGATTTTACATAAAATAAACTTAAAATAACCTAACCTAGCTGATGTAACTTAACGTATAACCTATCTTAAAGAAGGAAAGGTATTGTGTATGTGTATGTTTGTAAATATCTTGGATGCAGTTTTCTGGTAAGTTTATTTAAGTTAGGCTATGTGAATTTTGAAGATATAAAAATAACTGACTGACTTTATTGGGAAGATCACAAAGGTGATATTTAAAGATTTATCTAAATCACTCTACATATTTAAAAAAAAACTTCCCATTTATTTTGCCTTTTTCTCTTTGTGTGTGTTCCAAGACAAAACTTTAATATTTGTACTTTCACTCCTATACATTAGAGAGACCCTTTTCATTGCGTCAAATGTGTATGTGCCAACCACTATTTGTGGTTAAAATCCTGGGGTGTATTTGTTTCATTTCATTTTTTATTAAATATACACGTTTTCATTTTCCTAGTCAAGGTTTTCAATGCTATGAATGCTTCCCTCAGTGCAGATTCTGATCTGGCCATATTCTGAAAGGACTCATTTATATTTTAGCATCGCGTACGGCTTTGGTTAATTTTTATTTAGCTTTCAATTTATTTCAATAATGTTTCTTTCTTTTATTTCAGTCGCCCTCCACCCATCACTTATGACCACCGAGGTTTTTGCAAAGTTTGGAAAAATCTGGAGGCATTGTCTGCTGAACCAAATATCTCCGAAAGATATAATATCACTGCCTTACTCAAAGGACAATTCTGCAGAAGACCGAGAGGATATAGATGAAGTGGAACAATTTGAAAAACTCATGTTTGGAGAAATACATCCAAAAACAAATAAATCTAATTTCAGAAGCTCCATTTCCAAACCAAACTTGCAAAATATTCCTAATTTAAATGAAAGTGTTCCATTCTCGGATAGCGACCAAACAAAAGACGGCGATGATTCAACAGCCAGTTTAAATCTGTCATCGCAGGAAGTTACTGAAGATTCAATAAAGGAAGGTGGAAAAAGTGAATATTTTGATACCATATTGTGTGCGCGCAACGTGATGTTCCTAGGCCAGCTGGGCACTGGTACAGGTGAAGTCTGGGACAAATTAGCAGAATTTTTGAAGTTTATATTGAAAGAAGAGTTTCTCACTGAAGATTCTCTGACTGATCAGTGCTTGTCTATCTATCGACAGGATTGGCCACAGGTAAATGATCCCTTAATCTATTAATATATTGTATGCTACCAATTTCTGGATTTAAATGCAAAGCTTCTACCACAGGCTCTTCCATCATAAAAAAGAAGGTAAAGAAAACATAATTTGTCAGAAAATAGATTGATAATTATTTATCCTTATTAATGTTTTTAATATTGGTTATTGATATGTAGATGACCCATGTTCATATTATTATAAACTCTTCATATATAAGATTTAACATATGTACAACCTTCACATGAATATGTGTTATCGAATACATCACACAATATTTACTGTATGTTTATAACACGTACAAATTAAATTAATCAATTTGAAAGATAGACAGAAAAAATGTATCTATTGCAAAAATATTCAGTTAGTATCGGTAGCAAACAGATATTTGTTCAATATTTGAATATGCATGTCCAAGAACACACAATTACTGAATTTTCACCTACAAAGGCACTGTTATTAAATAAATAATAGATATCTCATAGAGACAAAGCTATTTTTTATTATATTTAATGGAAAGATATGGAAGTATGAGTAGTTACAGTGCTCACTTTAAGTGATCACTTTATACAAATACAGTAAAACCGCGATATAACGAAATCCAAGGGACCAAAAAATAAAAATTCGTAATAACGAATTCCCACATATAACGAAAAAAATAAAAAACCTACTATATGTTACGCGCCGTCGCAAAAAAATGTTGCGCGGCTTCAAAAAAGATCGCAAATTCTGCAAAAAAAGGAGGAAAAAGGCCATAGGGAACTGAATACCTACATATTTTTAGTAGTTTTGTTATTAAAACAGATAAGCAAATGGATAATCAAAGGAATTAAATTAAGAACAGAATCTATTCAACACCAATTGGAAGATATTTTTGTAAATTCCAGAATATTGCAAACACAAAACAATATTTTAATTGTGTTTAAATGTAGAGCCGCTTCAAACATAGTTTTGGGCATGAAACATACAAAATAATTCAAAAATAACAATCTTACAGTTGAATCGCTTTTATAAAAATACAGTTGAATTTTTATAAAATGAGTCGTATATAAATTACGAAGGTATTTACCGGTAACGGCGGCAACCACTTCAAAATATATTTATAATCGTTAAAATTGTTCACTTAAAAATTATCGTTAACATTGTACACTTAAAATACAGGAAAACAATAGTTAATAGAAATACAAAATACCGTACAAAAATAGTTCATAAAATATTTTAACGAATTATTTATATTATTGACGAGTTCACACGAAAACAATTGTCAAACGAAAATGAATTTATGTAAATATTCAGTTCGGTCATGCAATAATCGCGTTAAAAGCTGAACAAACTTAACTCTACAGACGTTACACTGAGACTGACATTTCCAATAAGTACATTCTGCAACTTTCGGGGGGTTCCTGTTAATTTTTGTATTTTACAGCTGTTTGGGTCTGGGTTGCAATCATATTAGAGGCGTATGCGTACGTAAAATGTGTCAGAGAACGGCGCAAGAATTATGTCAATGGTTTTATGGGCCTGCTATGAACCCAAGAAGAAGTTTGAATTGTTTTACTACCTTGTCGGCCGACCGCCGTGCACCGCCGAAAAGGCCATAAAACCGTTTGCATACGGCAGATGCATCGGCGCGGCTTTGTAAGTGCGAAATAATATTTTCATCTTTTAACATTTTTTTATTTCGTTATAAATTTACGTAAATGTATTGGCATTTTTTCGTACGGGACAAAAATGATTTTGTTATAAATATTAACGGGATTTCGTTATATAAATGCATTTTTGTATGAAAAATTGATTTTAGGGACTAAATTTCGATTTTTTTTTCAATATACGTCATTTTTCGCTATATCGGGTTTCGTTATATCGCGGTTCTACTGTATAACGTTCACCATTCTTACCCATTAATGAATCTCCATATCTATCAAATTTTTGGAAGTTGTATATATCTTACTATGTGGAAACACTTCGAGTACAATTATATTATCGCCATCTGTGGACTAAATTTGATAGTCATTTCCCTGAAACAGCGTATTTTTTCAATTTATTCCGTATAACTTTCTAATTGATTTATTTTATTTGTATTAAAAGTTCCACAGAACTATGTTCTGAAATTAAAACTTCACACAAAAATGTATTTTCATTAAAAATGTTTATATAAATTACTTGCATTAATACTGAAGGTGTATATGTATTTATAATTCTTGTAAAGAGGAGCATATAATGATTCAATTTTAATGGAATAATATTGCATTACTATTTTCTATTTCCTTAATACATATTTCACAGTTTTAAAAAAAGTTTTTCTTGCTGTTCAGTTGTTTAATTTGAAGTAAAAACATTATTTTATTTTATATTTTTAAATTAAAAAATATTTCTTCAGCCATGGTACATGGTCCTCTAATGTTTTTATTTGGTTAACTTATTATTTACTAATTTTGAAAAATGTATTACTATTTAAATAAATTATAAATTACTTGTACTTATAAAACACTTGTTATTATGTAATAATAATGTAACTGAAACAATACAACATTGATTATCAAATTTTGAATTGGAGTCTATTAAAAAGCTTACGCGAGAGTTCCAAAATCACTTAGCTTTTCCTTTTGTACACCGGCAGGAAAAAATATTTAAATCAAAAAATGATTGATTTAATCAAATTTCTGTGGTTTTCTATTTTATATATTTTTATTCACAGACTACACTCGAGAACCTGTCCAGCTGCATGAGAGCCCTTTCAGAGAGCCACTCTCTGTCCAGCGGGAAGCTCAAACTATTCCTGGATTTCTTGGCAGAGTTTTGTCAGAATATAGGTGATCCAGACCTGTCCTAGCCGGGACAGTCACCGGAGAGACAAGTGCACAATTTTAAATCAAATAATCATTCAAGAGAATTTTGGATTATTATATCTATGTAGTTATTATTTTTATATATTATATTTTTAATTTTTTATATAAAGTATATTGTAATCATATTTGTGTAATTACCTTTTTCATAAATTGTTTTTATACAATTAATAAATAAATAAAGTTAATTGGATTTTATTTCGGGTGACTATTTATTTTAACATAACATATATGTTTTTTTAAAGTATGAATTGAATGTGAATTCAGTCTCAAAGACTAGAACAAAATCAGCCCAATCTTCCAATACACTGAATGTAGCTATAGTACTTTCTTTCATGAATAGTAATTTTTTTATTGCATAAATTAGGTTGATCGGTACAGAAGTAACAAGTTCTATGATATGCAATAATCATATGGTGTTAGTAAAAGCATATTCGTTATTTTCAATTTATGTCCAACCCTCTAGGGAATGCGTTTCAATTTCAATAGAATTTTATGAAATTCAGCAGTGATTATCTTGCTTTTGCATCTGATAAAGCATGTTTTCAGTCAATTTTATTTCATGAATTGTACAAGGTGTGTTTGGAAGTAATTCAGTAGAATCAAGGTGGTGGGAAAAAATTTAACCAATAGAAAAACAAATCTGTCAAAAAATCCATAAAAAAAGAAAACTGAAATTAAAAATTAACGTATATCCAAACCCACAGCATGTACGATAGAAAAACAGTTTGTTTTTTCTCTTTGTTCACTCTTTGGCAAATAATGCTATTCAGATTTCACATTAGCATATCAGTAATCTTTCTCTTGCTTCAAGTACAAGACAAGGCTTTCAAATGAGATGCTTTAACTTACAATTTAATAGGATACGCCTGCACATTTTCCTTCTAAATTAAATACTAAAAAAGTAAATTAAATTTTGACAATTTCAATTTATATTATTACTTTATTTCCTCGATTATAAGACAAATATTTTTTCCTATTTTGGTGTCTCTGAATTTGGGGTGCGTCTTACAATCACTAAAATTCTACAGTTGTGATGAATCATACTAGTAGAACTGAGTCGAAAAGTGATTCAGAAAAATTTGACACTGAATCTGAAGAAATTTCAAACTCTGATGGTGACAGTGCATAAATAATTTGCCTATGTTTAAATCCTTTTTATTGTGATTGTATGACTTTGTCTGTTATAATAAAGTTTACATAATGTTTTTATTTTTTATTATTGGTATATAAAAATAAGGGTGCGTCTTGTAATCGAGGAAATAAGGTATGTGCAATCGAATATAAAATTATTTTTGAATTTTGTAATAAATTACATTATATTTAACAGAGCCTCCGATAACTCACTCGCATTTGTCCATTTGCAAAAACGCATGATACAAGAATGTTACATTTTTGACAAGGAATTTTCATCTTTAAAATTTGTTGATATATACTGATGACCTATGCAGTTACTAATGCACACTTTCAGTTTACTGGCCTGCACAGGCCGTCAAAAAGTTATATTATACTGCGATGCTAATATGACCCATGAAAATCGACAATATAATAAAAATGAATGCATCAAAGTTGGTTTAAGAATTATCATACTTCAGTATATATATGCAGAAAAAAACGTTTTTTACAGTGCAGAGTAGGGAAAATATATCTGTATTCTTTGATTTTTGAGTTATAGATCTTCTAACAGTTGATGAAACTTCTCTGGCCATCTTTTCATGCATAATTCTAAATTTATTTTAAAATAAAGATGATGACGTGAATGTGATAAAGATAGGTACCTACTATTAAAACAATTTTTTTAAGTATGTATTTAGAATTTGCTTCTTATTTTTCAACAAATGGTTTGATACCTTTCTTATGCATACATAAATATGTAGATAAATATACGATTTTCAACATTTTTATGGTATGTAAGGTAAAACAGGCGTCTACATAGTTTTTGTTCCGTATTCGTGAAACACATTTTTGGCGCGCTTTATGAATCGGTCGCGACCTACATTATTGACACCTTTCCACGTTCAAATTTCTACCCATCCTTTTTTCACTACTGCTTGACCAGTGTGAATAGTGACCTTGACATCAGCAGACGTTAACGCGACACGATACTTGTTCGGTTGCGGCACCGCAATACCGGTGTGGATTTTGTTTACCTCCTGTGCATCAGCACTTATATTGCGATCCTGTGATTTGTGTGCAGTGATATTGTGAAAGCCGCGGGTGACATGATTGATATCGCCGTCTTTACTTGGAAGCTGAGATCTGCCCGCCCGCGTGCCGTTTTGTGTGATCTCGGCAGCGACTGCGGGAGCAACGGAGGCGTCATACGCGAGGTAAGGCGAGCAGTTCTTCAGATTCCCGATTCCCCGAGATCCACTGGTCCTTCGACTGGATTCCCTTCCATCATCGATCCTTATCCCCGTTGATCCAAGTCCCTTCCCTTCTTTCCTTCCGACCAGAATCGTATTTCCAATCCGCGGGACGCGCGACTCGGAGATCGCGCAATTTTCGTTACAATAGATCCTTTTCGGCGCGGGATCTACGTTTTCTTTTCAGTTTTCATTTAAAAACTGATTCTTGCGATAAAGAAGTTTCCTATATTGTTTAAACATTACACAATCTTAATTGAGTTTTTGAAATTTTACCTTGAGTTTAAGTGAACTAATTGCAGTTTCACAATGTATTTGTTTCAATTTTAAAAGTACTAGAAATAATATACGCGCATCTGCAAGTTAAATTGAAAAGTTAGAATCAGTTTGTAACATATAGATCGTTTTTCGCCTAAAATCTGAGTCCATCCACCATTTTAAAAATAAAAATAACAAGGGTTCGAGAAACTATTGTGTATTGTTTTTTTTAAATTATATTAAAGATACTTTATAGATTGAAATATTTTCCTACCTTGTGCAATGTCTCCGATTATAAAAAAATCAAACGATCATTGTTGTTTTCTATAGGTAATGGTAAGGTATGCGGCCTGGCCTATTCACTTGAATTAATATACCTGTTACTACTATTCAGTTGTTCAATGTTTTAAAATTTGTTTTGAAAAGTTTCTAAGTAAAAATGTCCAAATTCTTCTGTTTTTGTTCCACTTTGCATTTGTTTCTCTTCGTGTGTGCGTTGCGTCCCGCTAGTGACTTTTGCCGTGTATTTTTTTAACTGTCGTCCATAAAAACGTGTTGTGTTATAAGTTCATCACGCGATTTCGGAACATAATGTAAGTACATTTTTTACTTTTATATTGATTGCATATTGGATCCGCGATGTCTGTTACTAAAACTATTTCAAAAGTTTGAGGTTAGTTGAGAGTTTTTCCGATAAGTCTCGTCATGTTTTAACCTAGGACTAATGGAGGATGAAAGACGAGAAATTTATTTCCACAATATAATAGAAATACCCCGAAACCCAGCCATTTGGAGAATTCTCATTTGAATCATGACTTTTCTGCTATCTACTATTTAAAAAATTGCCAGTTAAAATTAAAAAAAACAGATTATTATATATATATACCTATATATTAGGTAGGTACCTACCTAAATTTATGAGATTAAATGGTTTATATATTTTTTTGTGGAAATAACATCGGTAAAATTAGTTTATAAATATATATATGGTATAGATAACCAGTTAAAATGGATAGTTTTTACAAAATATAGTAAAAATCAGAGGTGACGGACCTATGACACGCGTGTTAGAAGTGACAGCTGACAGGCAACATCCGAGCACGTAACGTTCACATTTTGATTGCAAAATATGTTTAAATTAATTAGATTTTTTTAATACAAACTAAATATGAATAAGATCTCTCTTTTCGTTGTCCTGCTCGTGAGCAGAGCATCGTGAAACTCTCGCCAGTTACTGCGGGAATATGATTGGTGAATACGTATAAACTGCGAACATCTTAAGTATAGTGCTGTGAATTTTGACTTTTGACTAGGTATAAAAGGTGTCAGTGCATTTTAGTGAAATAGTAAACAAATTAAGAGAAGGAATAGAAAAAAATAGAAAATATACCGTTATTAATAAAACAAACTGTTTTTAATTACAATAGACGAATATCCGGGGTAGTAGGGAAAAAAAAAATAATCGAAATAATAAACCCCTGATAGTCTTCGCTAAAAAGAAAAAATCAAAAAAAATTAATATCTGAAATAAATTAAAATGATTGCCTTATACTCGCTACACCGATGTCTTGTACCAAAAGCAAATACTGAATCTACGATGTGATATGAACCTTCGCCAGTTTTATTTTCTGTTTATATTATCACTTTTACCAGCTTACTATTGTGGTTCGAAATGTTATTTAAAAAAAAAAAAGTACAATGCTCTGATTGGTCCGCAACCTGGTTGCGATGAATAATTGATAGTCTCCTGTATTATTATTTTATTTTATTTGCTCTCGTCTATGCTACCCATAATATTGACTTATAAATCAATAATGCAGAGGAGTTATAAGATATGAACAGACCATATAATTATGCTGAACTCGTTCTATGGTACCCACCTTGTAATTCAGTAATACTTAATCGTCATTATCATCCCTGGCTCTACTACCCGGTACCGGTTCTGGCCTCCTCATGAACACATCGGTCTCTGCACTGGACTGCTTCCCGCCTGTAGTTGACCTCAAGAACGGATAGGTCTATTTATATAGTCTTGCCACCTCCATTGAGTCAACCTTTCTTCAGATTTATTATTGAGCAGGCATTTCGAGGATTACACCTCATTCATACGCTCTACATGGGCTAGCCATCAAAGTCTCCTTAACGTTATGATTTTTTTACTTTCTCCTTATACAGGTCGTAATGTTTCTGATTACACGTTTACGTCACACTCAACTTTCTTTAGTTTCTCCAAAAATTCTTCTAAGGATCCTGGTTTCAAATCGATAGTATAGTAATCGAATACCTTTTGATCGATCTAAACCAAATATTACATAGTTACTCAAAGTAATAAGTATATCAGTACAATGTAACCTAACCTAAGGATCAAATGACCCTGCGCAAAATATAAGTAACCTCCCTTCTCTTGCACTCTAGGATCCTTAAATATAAAATATAGTTGCCCCATCCTAATTCCGGATATCTCGCCTGAATCAAACTGTGCATACATCGCTCTGCCTCTACACTTTTACCCCCTTTTTAAAATTACAAGTTGTTAATTGTAACAAACCCGTTTGCGCATACCTTTGCGAACTCATAACTGGCGACAAAACCATAACAACTGAAGACACTGCGGTGTCTATAGAACTCAAGTTCAAGTCAAATATGAGACAATTTATTCCAAAAGTCAATTATTCATATTTTTCTAAAGAGAAGATATCTGATGCTGGGCTGTAATTAATAACAAAGACCAGTCAACAAACAAAGACAAAAAAAAATGTTCATAAAAATCGTGTATCTTTCAAGTACCTACACGTACATGCTGTTTAATTTTTATCTTGTTTAAAAGTTGAAAGTATAACCACAATTTAAATAAATAATTATAAGAAACAAATTTATTAGATATGTATCATGAAAGTTATATTTAATGTTTCAGACGAATCAATATTTAATGATTTTTGTGAAAGAGATAAGTGCTATAAATATTTATAACGAAGGTGGTTACTATTCTTAGCCATTTATTCAACAAGATAGTGGCCACGTCTTGGGACACCTTGCGGGCCGTGCTGGCGGTTGGGTCACGAAGCTGGTGGGGAGGAGGATGTCTGCTAACAAATCTTGCCCCTTCTTCTGGAAGTTTGATAAAGTTATTAAGCATTCTCTATCGGCTTCTAAAATTTTCCGAGTTTCGTTACTTAGTAAATGTTTGTCGTACACCGCGACGATATCATTTTGAACCTCAATGATGGCTGTGTTCAATTTGAAATTCCACGATTCTCTCAGAGCTTTGACTATTTCTGACAAGAGAAATGAAGAAATATTTTTCTGCGGATCTTGAGCTAGTTTTTGGAGGACTTTTTTCAACTCACTTTGCTCCTTAACTAATTCATTCATTTGATCTAGCCAGTGTTTTTCATGAAAATTAACTAAATTTGTTACATTTGCATTTATTGTTGTAATAAATTCATTTCCGTCTAGGTAGTGTGTGCTCGGTCTGAGTTGTCTACGCTGAATAGACCTTTTTGATCTTACTGGCGATGGAACTTTAGCTGTCGGTTTGAGCACGATCATGTTGAAGGTCTTTCTATTGTTCGATATCACTTCTTCGGTTAAATAAATGTCCCCCGTAGCGGAGTCGACAGACACGGCGCTTATATTATTTCCGAGCTCTGTAAGTTGCGTAGTTTTGATAAATGTACCGTTTATTATTATATCCTTGGTATCAAAAACAAATAGACTACCCTTTCCTGCATCAAATTTCTTGCTGCTGATGATAAAAGCTCTATTTCTTTCGTAGTCAAAGATACAATACTCTAGAAAATGTAAGTCTCCAGTTATAACCTGCAACAATGGTATCAAGTTAAATATAATATATACGTACACACACGAGTAGAGTCAATATGACAATATTGTGCGTCAGACATGGACTCAAAAAATCCATGTTGTACAATGTTTTTAGTATCGATATTTTTGCGAATTTCGATAATTTTCCCAGGGCAAATATGGGGTTACTTAGTTGCAAAATGAGTAACCTCCATATTTTTTTATTCGGAGAAAAACTGATAGAAGCTTCAAGAATTATATTAATGCACAAATTTATTTTAAAAAAAATGTAGTTTTCATTCTGACGGCCATTTATATTTATGAATAGCGAAAACTGCTATTGGTTGAATTCTAATTTAAATGGCAGCGGGAAAAAGCGACTGATTTTGACCAATTTATATCAAAAAGAGATATGTTTGACTGTTCATAAATTAACACAAAGTGTAAAAATTATATGAGAAGTCAAGTGCATCGAAAGTTAGAAAAACATAAATAATAGAGGTTGCTGACTTTGCAAAGTTACACCATCATATAGTCTATAATTTTTTAAATCAACTTCAACAAGAAATGGATGTACAAAATTTAAAAAAATGTTTCACTTTTTTGTGTATTTCAATACACGTGAACATGTTATAGATGTCTACAGTAGTAACCCTTGAACAAATATATCCGGTTAGAGACCAGATCATCTATGCAAAGCGAAAATCACTCTAAAGCGAATCAATGAGTTTTTTCAGTTGCGAGTGTAAATAAATGTCTGAATACAGGGTGACCAGCGGAAAAATTTCAGGATTAAATTGTAATTGCTCGTAAACCACCAGGGTGATGTAAGTGGGAAAGGTATTATTTGACGTGCGTAGTTTGCTGATTCGCCAGTCGCAATGAAGCACTGTTCGGGAGCGCACCGCGCGTTCGTGGTTGAGCAATATTTAAAATGCAGCGATTTATTGGTTCGTGCGCGTCGCGCTTTTTGTACTCACTTTAATATTTGATGAGTAAGTGACGGGCCGAGCACGCAACTTATCTGGTGTTGAGTTCAAAAGTTCAGACAAGAACAGACAGTGATTAACCAAACTTCTCCGGAACCATCAACGTCAGCAGCGACGCCAGAACATGTGGTTCAAGTTTGACGCGAAATTATGTGCAATCCGCGTAAATGGATAAGGAAGATTGCAGCCTGTACTAGAATTAAAAAATCAACAGTGCACGTTATTTTGAAAAAGAAACTACAGTCACTGCTGACTTGTATTGCCGAATGATCGGCGAGTTTTTGATACCGTAACTGCAGCTGTTTCCCGGGTTCAACAACAGAATACAATTTCAGCAAGACGGAGCCACTCCACACACAGCTAGAGTTTCAACGGAGAAGCTGAGAGGAATTTTTCCCAATAGATTAATCAGCAAGTACGGAGACAAACCCTGGGCACCTCGGTCACCGGACCCTGCACCGTGCGACTTTTTTTGGTGGGGATACCTTAAGTCGAGAGTTTACAGCAACAATCCTCGAACAATTCAGACCCTATAAGAAAATATCCGCCGTGAAGGAAATAGACGACATTTAGACGATATTGTTTATAAAACATAAAATTCGCATTTTGTATAAATAAAATAGAAGAATAACATTGTAGTTTTGTATTTTATTTAATATTAAACTTGAAAATTTTCCGCTGGTCACCCTATACAAATTTGTAGTCTAAGTGTGAAATGAGAAAATGTACCAGTTTTGTCTTACTGTTTAATAGACAAAACCGCGTAGCATTTAATATTCTTATATACAATACATACATAAGGGGACCTTTTTTGCATTTTGCATTGGGGCATAATTGTCTTAGTTACGCCCCTGCAGTCGGGCACGTAATAACGGAAAATATTACAAGAACACAAGAAAATTTCTATTGAATTCTCTGCGAACTCCGGATTATCTTAATGATTTTCATTATACGAGAAAAGTTTTTTTTCATTACAGACTTTTGTGGCTTATCATTTTCCAACGGAGAGCTTTTTAATGACTAAACTCAATATTTCTCAATTCATGAAAACAGGATGTGGCACGTGCAAGCTAAATATTATAAATAACCAAATCCTCTTTGCAAATAGTCATATTTTAAATTTGTTTTCATATTAGTTCTTACTTATTCACCACTTTATAGTTTTGTTTTTATCTATGCTTGTATTTTTTAATTTCAGTATACATTGTTTCCTGAAGAAGATACCATAGGTATCGAAACATGTTGAATAATCAATAAATAGTGGTTTAAACAAAGTATTTTGTCTAATTATTAAGATATTTATACGTCCAGTACTTTATACGACATTAAATGTTGGCGTACAAAATTTCAGTAAATCGCAGTGACCGTCATAAACCGAAGGACAGCGGAGGACAGATTGGTGTAGCGACTGTTACCCGAGGAGGCCAGGAATCCCACCCCATCGATCAATATACCACTTCCCATGATAATAATCTGTATCTTCTGGAATAATCTACCGTGGACAGTAGAAACTTGGCATCTTTAAAATAATCTATTTTGGAACAAGACAGCATGGAGTGATCATTTTTATATAAAATCTGAAACCACCTTAAAATAAGAAATAAATGTAATTTTATTACCGGGCACTTGCCAATCGGACATCGCTTCTGATCCTCGAAGGACACCTGTCCATCACTACACCTCAATATATGTCCAAATCTGTCGGTGAAATTCACTGGTATTGCCGGGGAATCAGTGTAGGACGTCTCGTAATTCATCGGACCGAAGTCAGTGCCCAAACTAAATATTGCGTCGCCTATTAGTATCCGTAATATGCCGGACTTATCTTTCGGGAAGATATATGACGGAGATTCTATGTATTGATAAGTATTAGCTATATTTATTTTATAGTCAAGAGCGAGAACTTTTACATGCCCTCCTGTGGTAGAATTAACCCGCATTGCTAAACCGAGGGTAGATGCATCGACCACCAGCGTTTCCTCCTTGACACCGATCTTGCCGAGATAATGAGCCACTCGTGTTCTCAGACGAGTCAAGATCTTTCGACACCTGTATTCCTCCACTACTTTTGGTTCTAGAAGGTATTTTTTGTACAGTCGCGTCAAGTGATATTTAAAATTTTCGATGACTTCTTTGAAATCATTCTTACTCATCTCGGGGTCCAGTAGTTCCCCAACATCTGGCAAATCTGAAAGGGAATATCTGAGATTTTGTATTTGCGTTTCTGCCAATCTCCGAAGTCTTCTATTTTCAACGACCAATCGCGATGTACGTTTGTTCCAAATTTGTTCAAAAAGCTTGTATATTTTTTCTCCACCCTTTGTTACCACGTTTTCGAATTCATGCGCACGTATCACTTGATATTTTTTAAACTTATTTGTGCTTAAAAATTTAAAGTGTATCGGCTTTAGGTATATCATCTGGAAGGATTTGACGGGTTGGGTCACTTCTTTGCTTACTAGAATTTCTCCATTCGACGGTCGGATAGCTAGGGTACTTATTAAATCTCCGATCTGTGATATTTCTTGAGCTATTACTTCTCCATTTACAACGTCCGCTTCTGTTGTATCTATAGCGTAGAGTTTTCCCACTATTGAGATTCTTCTGCTACCGGCAATGATAAATACTCTGCTTCTTTTATAGTCACCGCGACATTGAATAACAAAAGATGAATTTCCAGTTACTACCTGAAAAATAATTTTAGCAATTACTTTATGATTGATACACAAGCTCAAAACGATAACATTTAATACTGTTGTATTCTAATATAACCTTGTGGTAATTCAATCATTATAAATGTAATTAAAAACAATTCACTTTGTTTAAACACCGCTTTATTTTTACCAACACCAAACGGTTTCGGAGCCACCGTTCCTTCTTAAGGGTGTATAAGACATTAACTTAATGTTACAGAATATGGGTTAAAGTTCATTCCGTTCCAGTCCTTCCAATCCATGATACCGCCATCTTGTTAACGTCCCATTGTCCGAAATGATCTGTCCATAATAAAACAATGGTTTCCTAATTTAATGGATAAAATATTAAACAAAAAATAAATTCTTATTCAATACTTGTCAAAATAATAACGATATTAAGCAATTACGTAAAAAATTTTTTATAAATAATTTTTATACAACAAAATAATATCATAAACTGACTCACTCTGGTATTTATAAATAGAAATGTAACGACTGCCCATCATTTTATATAGGAAAAACGAGTCGTAAACGTCGTCTGAATTTGCTAATCACATTATCGAAAATAATCGAATCAATATTCTTCACACTGATAAAAAAGTTAAACGTTTGGATCACTTAGAGGCCTTATAAATCAAGAAGTCCATAGATAATACTGAATGCATGATTTACAACCAAAAAAATCTAACCTACAGCTCAATCTTAAATATGTTCTCTTTCACCATATCATCTGTCTCTCCCCCCCCCCCTCCCCCACCTCTAATCACCCGCCGCAACTCTAACACCTGACACTAATGTATAATTGCCCATATTCTGTAACACTAAGTTAGTATCTTGTACACCCTGAAGAAGGAACGGTAGTTCCGAAAGAGGTTGGTGTTAGTAAAAATAAAGTGGTGTTTAAACAGAATGAATTGTTTATAATTATATGGATAACATTTAACTTCATTGTCTTGTCTCCCTTTATTACGAATATTAGATTATCTTTGAATACCGTGTCGAGGACCGTATCGAAATGATACTTTTTTCGTAAGAAAAGTTACCAGGTAACTGGTAGATCTTCAATGATACGACTCCTTTCGAATTGACTAAGTTGTTATTACCAGTTTTCCATATTGGCTACTAACCCTGTACAAGCCAGCGCCTAATATAATAGTGAACTAAGAAACTGCCGTATTGTGTTGATTACTTTGAATTTTCGAACATGGTAATATTATTACCTCATAAAGAACTGTTTTAACATAATATATTCAGTTACCGGGTATCTTGTATTAGTCGCCTTAAACGTGAAAAGGGCACTCCCATCATTACATTGCAATTCGTTTCCAAATGTATCCATAAATGTATTTTTTATGGTCGGTTTATAGTTGGGGTCACGCAGTTCCGGTCTTATAGGATTATTTTCGAAATGGGGTCCCAAATTGTATCCTTGGGAATCTATAACAGCCTTTATACTCAAAAGAGGACCGGTGAATTCAAGAAAAGTCGGAGGCTCTTCAGTCCACAGTCTACGGTCTTCAATTATTGCATGTTCTATGCCGAGTATGTACAGTGCGGCTGTTTGCGCCACAATCACTCCGAGTTCAATAAGCAGGAACACAGTTGATGCCATTTTAGCTCTGAAACCTGCCAACAATATTCATTGATTAAATCTAACATTACATTTTTGGTAAATAACGCGAAAAAAAAAAATTATTAATCTTAATAATAAAAGTAGTAAAATATTGATTGGTAAAATGAAGAAAAGAAAATTAGATGAATTAATTAGAAAGATATACAGAAAAATCTATTTATGGAAAAAAAATATTTGGTTACCACCGGGATTCGAATCCAGAATATGTTTTTCCGAGGAACTACGATACTAATTTCGCTACGTTAACCACATAAGATTATGAAATATTTTGAACTATGTATAAATTCAGTCTTCTATTCAAATAATACATTTGTTGTTTAATTTTGAAATTACTATTAACTGTGGTCTAAAATTACAACTTCAGAATAAAAATGTGTTTTCATTTAAAAAAAAACCATATAAACCAACTAACTTACCATCGTACACAAATATATAGATTAATATTGGAACAATTACAAAAATATTTATTTCGAAGTACGTAGACTTGAAGCTTTACACGATTTTGTAACAATTTCAAACGATAATATTTTCCGTAACATTTCAAAATTTGCACGTGTTCCTTGAACGTTTTCGACTTGTTAAAATATTGTGGAATAGGTCTGTTACACCGTGTATAGACAATACATTTAGAGGTCCCTTTTTTCCATTCTGCATCCCAATTTATGTAGTTACACACGCCACTGATTAAAATCTGAGATAAATCTGTAAATAGGATTCCTCAGGATTGCTCAGGAGACAACAGTCCGAGTAGAATGACTCTCCGATTAACCTGGTATTCTTACAGGTTTCATTGAAAAATAGCAACACAACTTACTTTCTATACAACTGTTAATTTTAAATTAATAAATTTACTCGTTGAATCTTTTTGGTTTACTTGAATTGTACCTACCTACCTGGGCGTGTCTGTACCCGTGTTTCAGATCGAAATAAAAAATAATATGAACCTACCTACCTAGTATTTTTCAAATAACAAAGATGTTTTACACTATTCTATCAGCCTGTTGCCGTATAATACTTACTCTTTTTAAACAACTATTAAAAAATCAGTTACAGTACTTAACGTTTTAATACATATTAAATACGCTTGTTAAATTATTACATTTATGTTTTTTTTTATTGTTTAATTAAAATTTATGTCTTAATTTTAATATTACATGAACTTTTCCGAAAATTACACGGGTAATTCGTTAAATATAAATACTTATCGCTCTGATTTAATGTTCCGGAACTGAATTTGTTATTTACTTGACAAAAAAAGTGTGTCATAATAATAATAATGTTTCTTTCGGCGTGGTCGGATTATTTGTGCTTGACTCGATTTGTCATATAATTAATACGCACAAGTTTAAAAATAATATTTATGCTAAATGATGTAAAGAAAAAAAAAATGATGAAATACACACACACACACATATATATATATATGTGTGTGTGTGTGTGTGTGTATATATATGTATATATACACACACACATATATATATATATATATATATATATGTGTGTGTGTGTATATATACATATATATACACACACACACACACACACACACACACACACACATATATATATATATATATGTGTGTGTGTGTGTGTATATATATATATATAAACAAAACATAAGTAATACATTTTCATTACAGCATTATTATTTCGCCACATATACGCCAACAGCACGATGTCTCAGAAGCGAAACGAGCAGTATATTCTGTACGTGTTGTTAGGGCAAGAGCCCCAGTTTTGGCCGCTTTAAGAAAATTTGTACTTTTAAAATTTCACCACTGTGCAATAATGGGTATAACGTTGGTTTCAAAACTGCACTGAATAGATCAGACACTCATCCCTCAGGTTTAGGAGGAGTGCGTAATAGGAGTCAATTATTTTGTTTGTAATAAAAAAAAAAATTAATTTAGTTTTGAAATCACCATTTTTGACCCATTTGTTGGCAACGCTAGTGCACCAGTTTTGGTCATCGTATTATACAAAGGTTTTTCACATTATGGGTGAAAATAAAAGGATCTTTGTAGTTTAAATCAATATTTTTATTGATAATAATAATTTTATTGTGTTTTTAAACTGATATATCTTATTTGGTGGTGACTTCTAAGTTCTAACCGAAACTAAACTGAAAGTCTTTAACTTGGCAGAAAGTTTTCCCTTAATCACTAATCAGTACTCCCTTTAGGTCATTTAGAGATTAGCTAACTTATTAAAAATAATTAACTTTAATAATAAAGTCACTCATTGACAAAATATCAATATTTTGTCATTTCGGGAACTCGATTAATTTCTCTGTTTGAATTAGTTTTCTGTGGTGATTAAATTTTTTGTTTGATGCCACCGGATAAAGGATATAAATTTAAATCTGGCTTGTCTGGCCATTTCCAATTCTTTAATGATTTTTGCATTGTCTTTATCGTAACCGCTTCCGTATTTATAGACTCAATTATGCCGACAAAATATTCACATTCGTACACAAAAATGACAAAATCACAAATTTCACAGACTTCGAGAAATGCTGTCGGATTGTTCTCCGGTTGGAAGTTATTTTTCTAAAACATCTGAATCGTTTGAATCTCGTATAAAAACTTGTTCTTCTTCATCTTCAGCTGTTTCCGACTCTATGACTAAGAACTTTTCTCTTAAAATCTTTTTTTGAGGTCTTTTTTATTTAATTGGTGCCATGATAGCAAATCTATAAACAACAACAAAAAAATATGCAACTCGTAATTCTGAACCAGGGCTAAGATATATCAATACAACCCATAATGGGCAAAACTGTTTTAGGTAATATGATCGCAGTTCTGGCCACAAACATGGCCCAAACCCAAGAAAAGTACACATTGTTGTATTAGTTGTGGCCATGTCGATTTCTAGCATCAGGAATTCAATGTATACCAAACAAATCTCAAAATAAAGTTCCCACACATTTATTGAATAAGCCTCAATTGATTTTAAATCAAAAAATAAAAAGATTCAAAAGATATGTTTCGATTACTTACCAAGGGTTGCTTATTGTTTTGCTTAAGAAATTATCAAAAATTAGAGTATTTCGTTTCACAAATTCACTAAAAAGATATTAAAAAGTAGATAAACGTCACTTGTTAAAAAGGACCATAGTTAGCAGATATTTTACGATAAACTAACTCGTAAGTTCAATGCTTTATTTTTGGACATCCGAAGTTGCAAGTGGCCAAAATTTGATAGTGGCCAAAACCGGGGCTCTTGCCCTATATTGAATTTATTGATGGTTCTACTTGCTTGCAGTTCGACAAGAGCTCGCAGGTATACATGGTGATAAAAAACGATTTAAACAGAAACCTCTTCACTTCCTTACTGCATCTAAAGTTTAACTATCTCCTCTGTCGTTCGATGACAACGGTCCTTAAATTACCTGCTAACCATTCATAATCCACAAACGTGGACGGTATATCCGCGGCGATAGGCGCTGGAGCGTTTTGCCTCGGCCGCGCACTCTTTAATTCTTTGTCTGTAGACCCTGGCCCTTTCTGCAGCAGTCTATCCTCAAATACCACTTTTCTCTATTTCTGTTTGTAATTGTTGGCAAATACTACTACTTTTTTTGCCGCAACTTTTCATCTAAACCTCACAAACTGTATACATCGTATTGTTTTTACACTTTATTTTTATTGCAGACACAGAAGGATTTATAAGTTATCGTTTAGCACATGTTTTGTTTCAATCAGATTTACGGGCTATGGGTTTATAAGCCACGGGGTTCCTAAGTTAACAGAGCGCGCCAATTTATGCCGCTTGCGTAACCCTCTCGCGCGAGGTTCAGAGGGTGGGCGGGCGCTACCGATTTAATCTAAGGAAACTTCAATCTATTCTCAATCCATTGACACCATTAACTTTTACCTGCATTGTATATGAGGCGGATAGGTAACGACATCTAAGGCCCGCACAGCAAACCTAGTTTGGCCGCGACAGTAGGGCCAGAATCAGTGTGTGGCGAGCTGTCCCGGACGAGTCTGTCGCAGAGTGGGGACTGAAGGTCGCGCGGGTCAGTGTCAGGAAAAGGGGCTTATTCTACTCTCAATTGCTAATATAGCCAACTTAAATTATATTCTAAATAAACATCGAGACAAGACCCGAGGTATGAGTTATTTCTGTTACACATTCCAGATGTTTGCTTTACCTAAATTCCTTCTGATATTTGGAGTTAATTATTCGGCGTCCTTGAGACCACCACCCCACTACCCCTCTGACCAGCGACGTGTACTTTCTGAGATATAACCGTATAAAGTCTGGTCTATTTTCGCGATTGTCAGAGTTTTGAACGTGCATCCCATACCTCGAACCGAGTTTAAAGACGTATTCACGTCAAAAATTAATCAGTATCCTTACCGAACGAAAGTTGCTCATTATGAAACGAGCATATTTCGTTAAACTGGTGGCACGTCTGATACTTCGCGTCACAGCATCCACTATTTGAAATACATTATATGAGAAACTGGAACTAATAATGATATAAACAGATATGTGTGCAGATAGCTTGGAAGTACAAATCACAATCATTGATACCGAAAATCCTTGTGTCAAATCACTTCTTGTGCCCAAGCCGTTCAACGGGCGTGGCTATCTTGACTTAATTTACTGCGACCCGGAAAATCTCTACAGTTAACTGGCCAAACCATTGTCTCAGGTTCTTCAGCCATGATGCCATTCTGGCGGCGAATGAGCAGAACCATGTAGGAGCTTTTCCTTATAAACGCTCCTGGGTAAGCGGTGGGTCTGCCCTCATAGCCATGATGTTCTTCTTCTTCCAGGGCCCCGACTTACAGCAATCTTTCCCTGCATTATAATGTGCAAGATTTCATACTTCTCCGGGTGCCTTATTACATGTCCGAGATATTAAAGTTTTTGAATTCTTATTATTTTAATTACTTACTTATCTTTATTCATCCGAACCATCTTCATTCGTAACTCTATCCCAAATATAATATATATTAAAAAATCTGTATTTCACATTCGGTACGATTCTGTTAATTAAACTTCTCGCGCGATGATAGTCTCATATTTATCATAATATTTGGAACGAAATGTTAATTCGTTTAAATGTTTAATATTAAGTTATTAGTATAAATGGAAGTGTTCTAAATGTATTCATCTAGTCAATTTTAAGTTATTCTGTTACTGAAAAAATAACCATGCTTAATTATTTTAAATATAGGATCATGAAGACTGTGAGAATAATAATTTTCAATAATATGAAAAAGATTCAGGATGCAGTAAATTTGAGATAAGATGAAATCGAAATCGCACGATTTACTCGAGTGATTCGGTAATTTTAATATCCTGTTTGTTCTCCCTAATTGTCAAGTCGTAACATAACTACTAATTTAATCACAACATAACTACTAATTTAATCACAACATAACTACTAATTTAATCACAATATAACTACTAATTTAATCACAATATAACTACTAATTTAATCACAACATAACTACTAATTTAATCACAACATAACTACTAATTTAATCACAACATAACCACTAATTGAATCACAACATAACTACTAATTTAATCACAACATAACTACTAATTTAATCACAAAATAACTGCTAATTTAATCACAACATAACTACTAATTTCCTTATTAATAAAAAAGGAAGGCTGCAAAGCAGAAATAAAAAGGAGAACGCCATGACACGGTCTACTATGTTTAGTCTTAAAAAGATTTGACAAGACCGAAAAATAACAAAGTAAACAACAAAAAAATGGTCAGAAACCTTGTCTTCACAGTCTTTCTTTACAGTATTGAAGCATGGACTATTAGCAAATAGGAACACAAGAAAATAGACGCTCTGGAAATGTGTTGCCGGCGACGCATGTCTCGCACACCATGGACACCTCAATCACAGAATAATTCAATATCGAGCAGCGTCTATACGACTTTGCATTCTCATATATGTTGACCGTGTTATCGATGGGCCGACCCGGTCAGAACTCGGATGCAGAGCCCACCTCTGGAATGCAAAAAAATGCAACGGACCGGAACAAGTGGTGACAAATCATTAATACTATCATCCACTATAATTAGGCACAATTCCTCGATCACGACTGCCCTCATTAAGAGCAAGACGAAGAAAAAGAAAATACAACTTTTATTTTTATTAGTGTTTCTGATTTCTCAACCAAAAAAAAGGATATTGTGTAACACAAGTTATTACACTAATTGTCTTAATATAATTTTACATAGTATCTTAACGCCGTACTGGGACTACGTAACAGTCATACAACCTATACATAAAAAATAAATAATAAAGAATTAATAAAAGTGTCAGATTTTATCAGATATAAATCAAGCATCTTTATTTTACAGTGATGGTTTTGTAAAACTTTCAGATATTTTTCTATCCGAGCGATAATACTATTTGAAGAGTTTATACTTGCTGTGTTTATTTATCTTAATATATATATATATATTCTATTTGATGACGTCACTCACTTCACGCATTAATTCATTATTTCATCGTAAAAGCTTTGTAACCTTTCGTGAAATTTTTCTCTTTCTCTCCAAGCGCTCGACCGTACACAATACAGCTTATCTGTCGCGGTCTCGTGACTCTTGAAATCTCCATCACAAACTACCTCAAGGTCTAGAAGATGAAACTCAGAATTTGCGAGTGTTATCTCTTTGACATATATATTATACAAATTATTCCCCATATCTATTATAAATGCACTCAATTCGTCTTCAATTGTACCTTTTGTTCTGGTGTTATTGAATGGCCGAAGTGGTAATAATGACTTAAATAAATTTGATAGGATAACTTTGTTTCTATACTGAATAAAATACATTATTAAAAAAACTACAATTGTCTCCATTTCCATTTGGTCCTTGATCAATTTTTCTGAATAGAATTTCCATTTTTCATCTAAAATATGAATCAAGCTATTTTCTACTTCGACTATTGCGTTAATGAACTCACTCTCTTCTGGATCGTACGCGCTGTATATCTTTGAGCTATTATAGCTTGCAGCTATTAAAAAATCAGTCGCTGTCTGTTTATCAATCATAGTTACTTCTTCAGACGTCGGTTTCAGCAATAGCATTTTATAGACTTTTTCTTCTTTTTCTTCTGATCCTGTTACCTCTCGATTCAGCATAATTACCCCGTCCGAGCCTCGAACAGTGACTACGGATATGCTATCGCCAACTTCTGCAATTTCTTCAGGCACCACTACACCTTTTACAATATCGACTTCTGATGTGTCAATGGCGTACAGTTTACCCTTGGATGCATTGTATTTGTCGCCACTGAGGAGGAATGCTCGGTTTCTTTTTAAATCTCCATAACATTGAAAGGTGAAAGATGAATTTCCAGTTTTAACCTGAAATAAAATATATTCATTATTATGTGAAATTGTACATCTCTCTCAACTAACCATAGATAAGAGAGATGATATACTTGGAATATACTTGCCAGCCGTCAACTTTACTAGTAATGACACTACATCGTAGATAAGCACTACAATCGAGTCCAATACAGTCCAGTGAGCCATAGAAAAAAGATGGAGAAACGCAATATTGTTATGGATAACTTAAATAAAACTTAGAACTTAAATAAATACTTAATATAATTACCGTGTAATTTTTACTTGGATTTGTGTTATGATCCACGAAAGTCACCCGTCCGTTACTGTCACAATTCAGCTCATTTCCATAACTGAGTTGGATTCTCCTATAAAATGTTCCGTATTCAGCAGGATCGTGCAGTGCAAACGGTGGACTTTTAAATTTAGCCCCAATCAAACCCAAAATTTCTCTTTGGTATTCTGGAAAATTATAATAGTCGGTGAAATTATTTTTGGGCATATTCACTTCATAATCTAGACCCAGGATGTTTATGACCCCAAGTATACCGTTCATGTCATCAGCAGCAGTATTTAAATATTCTTCTATTTTTACGAAAGCTTTTTCAGATATCAGATAGTCCTTGAGTTTATTTTCAAATTGGTCTTCCGGAGCGCACTTAAAACCAATTTGATATTCCCTCGAGCGATTCTTGCACCGATAGGACTCGGGCTCGGGCTTGGGTAGAGGGACGATTCCATCTTTCCTCGATCTGTTTCCAAGCACCGCGTATTTTTTAAAATCCTTTCTAATTGTATTTCGTTCGTATAAAAGTTTCATTTTCTCTGTCATTTTATCAAGAACTCTATCCGTTTCGTCATATCTCGGTGGTATAAGAATGTCGGTAACTTTTTCAGGCAAACTTATTGAATAATTTTGAACTTTTAATATCCCCGGTTGTAAACTTTGCCGCAGTCTCAAATTAACGTTGACTAATTGATTTATGCGACTTTGCAAGACCTCGGTAAAAAGGTTTTTTATTTTTATCGCTGCTTGTTCCATCGCATTTTCGAATGTTTTACTGATTTGTTTGAAAACTAGGATATTGAAGGCGTTTTTATCTGGTACGTTTTCGCTTAGCATAATTATCCCCATATCGCTAGCGGTTACCGCTGCAATGTTGTCGCCAAGATCTACAACCTCTTCAGTTAACACATAATCCCCTCTAATAACGATGTTCTTTATATTAAATGCGTACAATCTGCCCGTTGTTGAGTTTTTAGTATTGCCACTTATCAAGAAGACATTACGCTTGTTACGTTCGAGATAACATCCAAGAATATGGGCTGAAGACCCTATTTGTATCTGAAAATACGTGTTATAATAAATTAATAAGTGTATATAAAGGCATATTTCAGCATACGGGTGACTGGAAAATAATTTACCTAACAGATATAATTACACTACATTTTTCAGATTAATTCTCTTCTTTTATTCTACATGGTACTACTTTTTCTGCTCTAGAAATAAGACTGAACGTGTTGACATTTAGCGACAAGTCTCACATACATCTCAGTGTTGCCACCCATTCGCATGTTACGAATTATTTAAATGGCAGATAGACTTTTTTCAAGTACCGCTCCACATGTATCTCATTGTAGATATTGAAAATTTTCTAAATAATTTTCATGTTTCGTAATTGCGCAATATTGAGTACATAAACAGCAATAATATTATGTCTTCATAATAACTTAATGAATGATGATGTACTTTATACACATCATACTGCCCTGCAGAATGGACAGATTGATTCATTGAGAGTCTCTCGTCAAGTTATTGTTCTCAGGATTTTCGTTGAAACGAGGGCTTGATGGACTAAACAAATTAAGCCGCTTTATGATTTTGAAAACAGCAGAAGATCGCGAAGAATAAAGAATTCTTAGACAAACAGCGAACAGTATTATTAATTTATTGTAACTTACGTACTTATATTACTACTTTTTTAAATATACATATTCTACTGTTTTAATATATCTTGTCTTATTCACTCAGTGTATCTATTTTTTTTTTGTATCTATAGTTGAGCTGTTGTAACTTACATGTTAATCATTTATACATATCAAATTTACTAACATATGGTATTTATAACCTTTTTGATTGCGTTATTGTATTTACTCTCCTATTTGATATATCATATTTACCTCCATGTATCTATATTTTGATTGAATGAATTAATGTATTTGTATGTACAATATATTATTACTAACCTATTGCAAACGATATAAGAGTAAAACACTTCTCACCCCGATACGGGCCCCTCATCTTGTGAAATGGACAGAGAACAAAGGAAATGTGATAGTGAATGTATTAAATATTTGTGCAAATAGATTGAAATTTCAAAACGATGTTACATGGTTACAACTAAAGAGAAAGCTGGAACTGATGTTTCCAAGTATATGATTAAATTACCTTATATCGTCGTTTTGTTCTCTTCAATTCTAGTTCCCCCTCTTTACAGAACAACGTATTTCCAAATTCGTCGGTAAAATTATTTGTGATGGTTGGCTTGCCATACAATTCGACCCACTTTTGTAGTGTATCGACGGAACCGATATAATATGTCACTCCTGCATTCATGATTAATGCACCTGAAATACCATTCACAAAACGGATTTGGATAAAAGTTGGGGCGGTGCCATTATATGTTTTCATTCTACTCAAGTAATAGTCATCTTGAAGTATGTTTATGACTTTTGAATGCACTCCGATAATTCCAAAATAAATGATCACAAATAAGAATGAATGTGCCATTTAATCCAAAATAACCTGCGAAAAAAAAAAGATGTATTAATAATTCTGTTATACATAATTTATTTATTTATTAGTAACTATATAATACATATAAAAATTTGTTTAGAATGTGCCCGTCTCACTAGAGAAATTCTGTGTCGAGACGGGCATAGTTTACAAGCAATTGTTCAATTAATTAAAATTACAAGTAGATAGATTTATTAACATATAAAAGGTATATATGAAGAACAATTTTAAGGTGGACTTAATTTTTGAATCACTTTGTAGCAATAATTAATATAGGTATGAGTCGATATGTTTGGGTGAGTGCACCAATACTGGCTCTACCCATATTACGAATCCAAGTTTTAATATAAAGTTTCATATTCTTGTGACGATTCAATCGATTTAAGTCTTTTAGCATTCTATTAAACAGTTTAGGTCAAAATATTTGTAGTACCCTTGACCAAATGTAGTATGTGCTCTTTGGGTTTGAAGGTTATTTGTATTTGTCCGTGTGGAAATTATGTTTTGTGTTGTTTTAAAATGTGTCTGTTTGTATTTATATAAGTATTTGAGAGTAGTATTAGCGTATATTTGTCTAATATCAAAGACATTGAATTTATCAAAAATTTCGTCAGTGCTCGTTGTGATTGGGGATTTGAGGATAACTTTTAATATAATTTTTTGAGCTGCTATTATTGGATTAATTGCAGACATAGTTGCTCCACCCCATCATGTTGATAATTTGTGAATAAAAGATGGTTACGATGAAAATATTATTATATTCCAATAATAAAACATTTTCTTTTCTCTTCGACCAGCTCTGGTTTTCCATTAAATGTATTTATTTAATAATTAAAGAAAAAGAAAATCATGCGACCATATAAATTGTAATCTAAAAAGCACAAACTGTACTGTAGTATCTATTTAATATCTTGGCAGATCCATACATTTTTATTAAAATATAATGCTAATATTTTGTCATTGTGCCACGGAATATGGTATAATGAGATAAGTCTCAGGAATTTAGTAGATATAAACATCAGCACCGTGTCCACTTGTTTAGATTTTGATTTGGAGATGAACTCAGAGATCACCGCTTGAGATTAGTAGGACCAACCCCATGTTTGATTTGACAGTGAGACTCGACACGTGCAAATGTCGCCTAGTAACGTCGATATCTACAACTATTTATTCTTAAAAGTTTGAAGGCATTAAATGAATTATAATTTATTCTGTTTCAACTGCCGTGGGGAAGACTAAAATTCACCCGATGGATAAACGGATCATCAACGATCAATGGTCGATGGACTGACGTTTGCCGTACAACGTGCGGTGAAGAGAGAAGTGAGACTAGTAGCGGCGTTCGAATCTCAGAGACTTGTTACGTATACGAT
This sequence comes from Eubasilissa regina, assembly GCA_022840565.1. Taxonomy (NCBI): domain Eukaryota; kingdom Metazoa; phylum Arthropoda; class Insecta; order Trichoptera; family Phryganeidae; genus Eubasilissa; species Eubasilissa regina. Next base: position 7,147,895 of record JAINEB010000029.1, on the reverse strand, counting down.
AGACTACGAAAGCCGAGAATTGTCTCCAATCTAATCAATCAAGAATCTAAGAGCATAATGACTGTCTCAGAGATTGTCTAGAGACGAAAACCTCGTGAAAATCTCATCTGGAAATGACCTCGTCACTCCATGCTACAGTGTGATGTTAATTTTTGGGGAGAAGTTTTTATGAGCGATCCTAAACCGATTGAAATCGCTCGGAAACTATCCGACACAATTTTTATGCAGAGATTTCACTGTTCCGGTTTTATCAATATCGGATCCTAAAACATCAATATTTTAAATCATCCTGTTTTACATTTTCTTATACGGACTTAAAAAAGCCTTCGATAGGAAAGGAAGATAATACAACTTAAATGTATCAATTAGAAAGACATACAGATAAACTCAATTCATCGAAAAAATATTTTAGCTGCCACCTGGATTTGAACCAGGATCTCTTCCTATCCAAGGAAGTGCGATAAACCAATTACACTATGTCAGCCTCGTAACTAGACGACAAATTTTAAAAGTTATATGTTGCAGATAACTTTCATAATTGATACATCTTACATTCCATTTATTTAAAACTTCACTTTAAATATCGCTGAACAATGTTCTGAAAAAATTACAACTTCACAAATAATAATGTGTTCTCTTTAAATCCTTTCTATTGTAAGGAATATAGTTTGGAAAAGGTATAAAATTCTAAACAAAGATTAGAATGTAGACGATAAATTGCCAGTCATCTCATCAAAATTCTGCCGTTGTGAACGCACGAAATTTGGGATTCTTCCCCATTTCTTAGTAATTCTACAACTGGTAACTGCAATACTACTTGAGGACGCCACCGTGCAATGGAGCATTATGCGGTGGGATTTTAAAAAATTACCAAGTCTCGCTCCAAACCAGACACACAACATCTTGTAGAAATTTTATACGGTGTGACATTTATATCAAACTGAACTAATAATTTTCAAAGTTTTGAATATTAATTTTTAATGTCGGTGGAGTTTGGTTCATCGCCCGAGAGATAATATTTTTTAACAAATATAATTTTGTATAAATTAGAGTAGTAAAGTAAACTGATTCATGATTTCGGACATGTTATATTATATAACTCGTACATTTTATTTGTATTCCAATTAACAATTGTTATTCTACAAAATATTACATGTTCTACTAAAATATATCTATCGTTGTTTTCTTGTTATATTCAAAATTACTAGTAAATAGTACATACTTGTAACAGTGTAAAAAAGAAAATTATTCAAATTTTGAACAGAATATCACATGAAACTTTGTTGTTCCTAGATCAGCAGAGTGTGTGTTTTAAGATATTTAAATTCAATCGGTAATAAATACAAGAAATATAAAAAATTTTAATCAGTGAAGATTTAGATATTAAAATATTTTTTAAAACGAAATTTGGTTAGATAAATTAATTAAAAATATATATTTTACGTAAAACTTGAAAAAAACATATTTGTTATTTTATAAGTAGGTACGTCTTTTATATAAATTACATTTATACTCTGATGTAAATGAATTATCAACCATAAACTAACAGAAAAATTTCCTACACACGGTACCGTAGTGCTGGAACAGTAAGAAATGGAAAAATGATGATGTCACAAGTGGTTCAAATGTCACTTTACCATTTAAAAATTGAATTTATCTACTACATCATGTTTTAAGATTTATGTCAGCTTTCCAAAAGACCAACTTCCTGAAATATGTTATTATTTAAATAAATATAAAAACACCTGTACCTGACAGTATAAAATAAAAAATTAGTTTGACGAAACTTTGATTTAAAAAACTTTATTTTGTTTAAAATTGATGATTGTTTATTTTAATTTGATTATTTATAATCATATTTCTTAATCTTAATTGCAGGTAAAAAATTAATAAGTGTTATACACACTTAGTTGGAGTACTAAAAATGTTATATTTTATAATAAATATATACTTCATTTTAAAGAGAATACATATTAAATGTATCAATTAAAAAGATACAAATAAAATCAAATTATCGAAAAAATATTTTATCTGCCACCAGGATTCGAATCAGAAACTTTGCCTATTGTTTCGATAAATTGATTTTATCTGTATGTATATCTTTCTAATTGACACATTTAATTTGTATACTTAATTATTTATAGATAATTAATATAGTTAATGAATAATGAATGTATACATGAAATTGATTAAATTAATAAAATGCAGTTTTCAATATTCAGTTGAATTAATCTTTTAATTCTAATATAAGGATTATAGCGTGATGGTGTAGTTAGATCAACACTAGATAACCATTTTTAGTTTTCTTCTCTACTTTACTACTGAAGTAATAATAACTTTTACAAACGACATATAAAATGTTATTATTTTGACTAAACTGACTTGAACTTGACTTTCGGAAAGTTGACTCGTCGGACAGTTGGTTTTTCAGGAAATTGTCTGTCGAGCAGTCGGCTATCGGGGAAATTGTCCGGCACCCAATATTTTAATAGCAAGGCGATTTTTTAAAAAAGTTAAGTGTCTTTGGCTCACCTGTATTCCAGATTACATTGACCAAATAATGAGAAAAGCAAACGTCGCTTCTTACCAGGAACTGTCAGCAGCGACGAAGGACGGAGAATGACAAAAAATGCTACACTAAGAAAACTAAAGCAAATACAAGTGCAGACATAATCGTATAAATATGCTCAATAAAATATTTATTTATGATTTAATGGTGTAGTATTTTCTTAAAATGTAGTTAATTATGCTACCACTGAGTCATTTGATAGTAGTTACCAGAAACGTTTCACGAGAAATGTTGTACTTTACCTCTTTATACACATATTTAAGTATCAGTTGGGGTATTTAAATTGTTGATGCGTATCTAAATAGTACTTTTAAAAACTATAAAAATGTATTATTGTTAATTTTGATTGTCTGTGCAAAATTCATAATCACTTTTAAAATTTCATTTTGTTATAAAACATTTTTGAAAATATAAAAAAAAAATTATTACATCGCATTGGGTAAAGATTTTTCTTTTTTGAATAGAAGTGCGTTCGCGGAATTCATGTCGCATCAATACTTTTACTATTTTCAAACTAAGCCAAACAGGCTTGTACGATTAACTTGCTGGTGTCCTAGAATGAGGCGCGAACCCCCGACCACTAGATCACTAGGCCAGCGTCTTAATCACTACACTAACAAGTTGCTCAATTATAAAATACATAAGAAAATAATAAACACATAAAAAATTATCAGTTATTGAAATTATCTGTTAGATAGCTCTACGAAACGTAGCACGACTAGTTGCTTCCTTCAAATTGGAACAATTTGAAACCTTTATAGAATAAACATTTTTGTGTTCCTGCCAGAATTGTTTTTGAAAATCTAAAATCCCTCTGACTTCTTGTAGTGTGAATCTCAAAATTATATTTTTATTCATGTATATTGGCAATTTTTTTTATTTATTTTGTATACAAATTCATGTCAATCAGCATGGAACAACCCCAACCAACAGGTACACATTTTCCTGCCTAAATTCGATCATCTCGTGAATCGAAAATATTAATCAGAAGTATGGCAAATGTCATCCGCGATCCAAATATGTATGTATATAATCCAATTGTCGGAATTGAGATAAACATATTTGTAAAATTTGATAAAATTATTTTTTTCCTCATCTGGGGTATTTTCCAAGCACTAGATTATTATACCTTCCTAGCACTTTCTTTTTTAGATTTTAATTGCGATGTCTTTGAGATTATGTATGTGTGTATGTCATTGCGTGAGCACCGCCTGTTTTGGATATATGTATGTGTGTGTGTGTGTAGCAGGTTTAAAAAGTGACGCGCGCCAAGTGCGCTCTCTCTTAATCTGCCGCTTGTCTTCATGAATAGATGTATATTATTGTACCAAACAGCATTATTGTAATAAAGATTATAATTGGCACCTGACGAGTTTTATTACTAGACTACCAACAATCTTCTGTGGGGTACACAACTTTGGGAAGTGCCGACATCTCAAGTACGTAACAATAATATATTTCTTCCTTAGATTCCTATTAAGCGGAATTATAATTTTATAATTGAGTAGCTTGTTGGTGTAGTGGTCAAGACGTTGGCCTAGTGATCTAGTGGTCGGGGGTTCGCGCCTCGTTCCAGGACACCAGCAAGTTAGTCCTATTTTCATAGCACAAGCGTTTAGCTTAGTTTAAAAATAGGAAGAATATTGATGTGACATGTATTCCATGTACGCATCTCTATTTTAAAAAAAAAAAAAAAATTATACCATTTGACGATGTCACTCACTTTATATTGCACGTGAATACCGCATAAGACTGCGTCGGAAATTTTACATTTTAAATAGAATCGAAATGCATTATTTCATTGTAAAGCTTTGTAGTCTTTCGTGAATATTTTTTCGTTCTCTCTAAGCACTCTACTGTACATAATAATGCCACTCATCTTCCTCGGTCACAGAACCTTTGAAATTTCCATCACAAACTACCTCAAGGTCAAGAAGATGGAATACTAATAAAGCTAGATATAGATGTTTTATAAAGACGAAGCTATTATTTTTACATGGGAAGTATGGAAGTCTTGGGCATTACAGGGCTACGACCTGTCATCGGCTGGCTTAAGTGATCAATTTATACAATGTAACGTTCACCTATTCATCCACGCTACCACATATGATTGATATACATGTGTATTGTGTGATGTCGGTGGCTCCCAGGAACCCATGACCCGGCAATATTTACCGAAGAAGCTGTATTCCTCGCGAGGTAAATCGAGCTTCCCGTGTTCTACCGAGGATGAGGTCGCTCCTGTCATCTTAGTTCCCCATCCTATACTTATATTCCTTTCCCATCCTCCCATTGATGCCGGTCTACTAGCTAGAATATTGTTCCTAAAATTGAGTCCGGATCAAGACGGCTTGGGCTCATTCAACTGATAAACTTAAAAATATATTTATTTGCTTAACTATCGACGACAGACGTATCAAATCTAAAAAATGAATGACACGATTTGCTTATTTCAACTATGTTCTATATTATAAAATGTACACGTATACAACACAATAAAAATATTTTTTAGAAATATTACACTTAAATACTGTGCTGAATTATTAAATTTAATGAAAATAAACATATAAAGTACGTAACATAACAAAAATTCCACATGATAACACCATAGTCGAATAAAATTAAAATAATAAATCGGTAAAATAGCTGTTAGAGGTTTTCACAATGAATATTAAATAACTTCGTATACATTCTGTTGAGTATTATTGTTTACGCTCGCCGATTTCGAAACAACGTAATATTCTTTCGTCATACCAGTATAAAATTAAATCTAAATATTAGTAAAAAAAAATGTCTTTGGTTTCGCTGATTATCTAATATTTGCTTTCAAAATTCAGCAAAGTTCGAGTTCCTGTCACATGTCGGTAAAATTACATATATTAATGTCATCAGGGTTATATGAAGCGGTCCGCGGTGTGAAAGAGACAGCCAACTTCTGAAAAGCCAACTGCCTGATAAGCCAATATCCCAAAAAGCCAACTGCCCGAAAGTTATATTTCCGACAGTCCAACATAACGAATTTATTATTTATTTTAATAAATATTCTGGTACCTGGCCCCATAATTTATTTTGATTTTTTGGACACCCTGAAGTTTTCTAATTCTTACCAGATTTTTATGCTGTTTACCAGGAATGTTGTGCTTATCTTTTGGTATCAGTTAAATTGTTGATGCGTATCTAAATAGTAGTTTAATGTCTATAAAAATGTATGCATTATTGTTAATTTCGATTATCCGTGCATAATTATTATGGCATGGCATCCCTATATAAAATTACTATAGCATGTTTTTATTTTTTTACGTGATACATTAATCTAATTCAGCGTAGAATAACCATTCTGAAACAAGTTTACATTTTCTTGCCTGAATTTGATCATCTTATGATCGCAAATATTAATCAGAATTATGGCAAATATCGTTTGGACCGACTATCCTTAATCCAAATATATTCACATAATCCATCTGTCGAAATTTAGATAAACGTACTTATTGCCAATTTTATAGCCAGATTGGAGATTTTCTAACTTTTATGACTTTGATTTTTATAAGAAACATTTTTGCTTCTAAAATATACGAACTTGTTTCCAAAGCAGTTATCAATTGTGAAACTGTCACAATTGCAATAATTTTCAAATATGTAACCCTCTGCTTTCCAGTGGCGGTCGGTGACTTTTTGTAGAAAGGATGCTGGATAACAAGTATATAACTACAATCAAATGTACAAATATAACATATAATCGAAGGATATTCAATGTTTCGATACTTTGACTTCAAGTATTCCGCTCGCTTCATAATATATATGCTATTTTGTGCATTATACCCATAAGCATTAAAGTCGATTTTGGTACGTTAGGTGCTGTTAACGAATGCGTATACAGTATTCGAAGACCTTGGCCGGCAGAACTGAATATCGAATACTTTCAAATTTTGTGGATACGGAAAGAATGATAGAATCCATTGTTTCTGGTATCTGTGTGTTTACGCGATTCAGATGTTTGAAAGTTAAGAATGTATATATATATATATATATATATATATATATATATATATATATATATATATATATATTTATTTCGACTCGCTCTGTGCGCGCGTCTTGTCATAGTGTGTGTTATGACTGGTCTCTAAAGGACGAATTTATTTGCAGCAGTCCTGTTTTCGACTAGAAACAAAATGCCTTTTGCCTCTAGAACACAAGGAATGCGGAGCATCCAAAGCATGTATGAAGTGACCGCGCCTGCTGCTTTCGTCATTTGGATAATGGAGATTTTACTTCTGAAGCCCTAAATTCCACTTATATATTTTTAAGATCATTATATAATGAATATGTAATTTATATACTTATGTAAAGATACTTAAATAAGTGGGATTTGTATATAAATACGTAAGTAAACATTATAAGCGCCAGAGCTGGCAGATTAGAGTATAATCAACTATCGTCCAGTGCACATCTTACGCTCATGCTCATCGTCTGTCGAGAGTACATCAACTATTCACTTAAGAAATAATGTATATTTATTTATAAATATTAATTATACAACTATAATATTATAACTAGTAGTTATTCTTCTGGAAGACGAAACATGGAACACGACTAGTCTCTAGTCCAAAGGTTTCCTTGATGTAAAACACTAGACCTAGACGGGATCCTTAATATGAGAGGATTATTGAACATTATAGCAATCGCCAAAACTGTGTATCGTTGTTTATTTTTACCACACGTTATTTTTCAATTATTGCCGTCACGTTTATTCAATTACCATATTATGAGTGTGTTGGAAAAATAGCATTTTAAACATGTTAAAATTCCAATATTTCATCGAAATATAGTTGTAGTCTTTCGTGGAATTTTTCTCGTACTTTCCATTCGCTCGACCGTACACAAGAATACCATTCATCTTTCTCAGTCACAGCACTCGTGAACTCCCCTTTACAAACCACCTCAAGATCTAGAAGCTGGAACTCAGACTTGATCACCGTTCTCTCTTTGATGTATTTTTTAAACAAATCTTTTCCCGTGTCTTTTATATATGTGCTCAAGTCATCTTCAAATGTACTTTTTACTATGGTATCATTGAGTGCCTGGAGTGAAACTATGGACTGAAATAAATTGAATCGGGAAGTATAGTCTTTAACTTTATAAAAATACGTCATTAAAAGAGATCCAGCTGTCTGCAATTTTGCTTGCTCCTCGACCAATTCTTTTGAACGAATTTTCCATTTTTCTTTTAAAATATTAACCAAGCTATCTTCTACTTCGGCTATTGCATTAATGAATTCACTCTCCTCTACATCATACGTGCTATATAGCTTAGAGCTATAATCGCTTGCAAGTGTTAATAAATCTGTCGGTTTTTTCTTAGTCGGGGTTATTTCTTCTGATATTGGTTTCAGCAAAACCATTTTGTAGGCTTTTTTTTTTGACACTGTTATCTCTTGACTCAACATAATTACTCCATCCGAGTCACGAACAGTGACTGCAGTTATACTGTTGCCGAGATCTGCAATTTCTTCAGATACTACTTCACCATTGTCAATATCGACTTCCGATGTATCAAAGGCGTACAATTTCCCCTTTGATGGATTGGGTTCGTCGCTACTGAGGAGAAATGCTCTGTTTCTTTTTATATCTCCGTAACATTGAAACGTGAAACGAGACCGTCCAGTTTTAATCTGAAATAAAATATATTTGTCATTATGTCAGTGATATTGTAATAAATGTAATAATGCTATTAAAATAGCACTGCATTTCAATTTAATCCCGCTATTTTAGTGATGAGAGTTCATCCGATAATCTAGCTGTTTATTTTTTATAGATTTTTCGCCAACAAAGTGACAAGTTTCGAACACAGGGGTGAATAAAGCTATATATACAACATAAAATTTTTAATATTGGAAATGAATCAATTTTGGTAAAAATCGTAGGTACTTGATCATTATTCGTCTTGCGATATTATTTACTACTGATAACACAACCGGCCCTTAGACATACTTTCGTCGAGAAGAACAGGGCTGTTAATCTTTTTTGTAAGAATTCGAATACCTTTAAAATTATTTTAGTCTATGTACTGAGCACATTAATTGGTACCATGACCTTGTAATTATTTAATGAAAGCTTAGTTATAAAAAATAAAAAAATTTCTAATAACGTAATAGTATTATTATATTTACCACATAATTTTTTTTTGGATTTGTATTTTGATCGACAAATGTCGCCCGTCCGTCATTGTTACAATTCATCAGATTGCCAAAACTGAGTGGGATTTTCCTACTAAATGTTTTGTATTTAGGATCGTGGGATATCAACGGCTGAATTTCAAATTTAGTTCCAATCAAACTTAAAATTTCTTTTTGGTTATTTATAAAACTTTGTGTATTAATGAAATAATTTTTGGGCATATTCACTTCGTAGTTTTGACCGAGGATGTTAATGACTCCGAGTATTCCTTTCATGTCTTCGCCGGCATTTAACCATTCTTCTATTTCTACGAAAGCTTTCTCAGATATCAGAAAATCTTTGACTTTGTTTTCAAACTGACTCTCTGTCGCGCACTCGAAAACTTGATGTTCGCTCGTGCGATTCGAGCACCACACTACCTCGGGCAAAATCCGGGGCAGGGGAATGAGTCCGTTTCTTCTCGTTCTGTTTCCAAGAATCGCGTATTTTTTTGTATCGTTTCTGAGTGTGTTTTGTTCATATAATGATTTCATTTTTTTTCTCATTTTATCAAATACGTTTTTCAATTCAACGTAGTTTGATGTAGAATTTACGTTTGTAACTTTTTCAGCCAAGCTGTATTCTTGATTTTTAAATTGCTGTAGTTGTGCTTCTAAAATAAGCCGCAGTCTCGAATTATCATTAGCTAAACGATTTACACGACTTTGCAAAATTTTGTGAAAATGGGTAGTTATTTTTACTGCTGCTTGTTCTGTCGCGTCATCGAATGTTCTGCTTATTTCTTTGAGAACATGGATATTAAATGAGTTTTTGTCTGAAATTTCTTCAATTAGCACAATTATTCCCGTATTGCCACCGTGGTGACCGACGGTCACTGCAGTTATGCTATCGCCTACAGCTACAATTTCTTCAGTTAAAACATAATCCCTTTGGATGTCAATGTTTTTTGTATCAAACACATATAGTTTACCCCTTTTTTCGTTTTTGGTTTCCCCACATAATAAAAATACTCTATTCTTGCCGTTGTCGAGATAACATTCTATTATAGAAGCGGAAGGTCTAATGCGTATCTGAAAAAATATTTTTGATAATTAATTAAGTATATACAAATATGTTTCAACCTGATGGCTTCATCTTCATATTAGTTTTCTGCCTGTTTTATCTTAACATAGCATGTCTTTGTAGAACTATCCCGTTTCCACGGCCTATTGATAATCTATTAATGTTCTAAATTGTATTAATGGTCATTAAACAAGTTGGTTTATTAAGGATCATTAAACATCATGTTTAATGAAAATAGTCGGGATTGAAGGAGATTGGGATATATTAAGCTTGTTGTAAACCTTGATGTATAAATTTTTATAAGTGATTATAAACATATTGCGAGTAAAATGGTTGTAGGCTAACTAACTAACTAAGGAAAACTCGTTTTTCTGATGATGATGACACTAGGATTGGTCATCCGTAGAATATTTTAACAAAAAAATAAAGGTAAGTAAAGAGATGTAAAATACAATTCATACCTTGTACCGTTTTTTTGTTTTCTTCATTTCCAGTTCCCCTTTTTCACATAGCAACGTATTTCCAAATAGGTCTGTGAAATTATTATTTCGCGTGTTCGGTGTGTAGTTAGGAAATTTATAGATTTTTCCGAGTCTATCCAAGGGACCTATATAGTAGCCTTTGCCTCCTACATTCGCTACTAAACTTGAAGTACCGTTCACAAAACGTAAGTCTATGGTGCTCGGGGCGGTGCTCTCGTATGTTTTGACTACACTCGAATTATAATCATCTCCGAGTATGTTAATGATCTTTGAATGCACTCCGACCATTCCAAAACAAATGATCACAAGAAATGATGAATGTATCATCTTATCAAAAATGTCCTACGAATAAAGAATATTAATTTTTATCTATTAATTCTTTTGTTGTAACTTGCATATTTCTTAAGTTACTTGTAAAATGGAGATTAGATTAAAAATCTTAAATGTTTGGTTGAAAATTATTTGGAAACCATAAATTGTACTAGCTTTCTTCCGAGGGAGGCAGAGAGGACAGACCGCCACACTCTTCTGTCCTGGCACATTACTCTTGTCCGGTCCATTACATATTCTCACGGACGCACTTGACAAAGCTTTCGTCAGAACCGTTCTCCAATATTCGGTTTGTCTATTCGCACCAGGTCTTCCGCAAATACTTTCTGTTCTTGTTACCATCATTACTCATTATCATAACTCAAATCTTTACAACCTCTCCTCGCTCACACGTTCAACATGCCCAAACCATCTCCGCGGCCCTTTCTTACTTCTTCCCGCTGTGCTACATTGAGACAGAAATGCATGCATCAATTAGAATGATATACATACAAATAAACTCAATTAATAATTTATACTTTACCTACTAGATGAAAATTTTATTAAAAACACCAAGATCGTGTGATTTGACACCGTGCCACTTTTTTCTTTGGGATTTTTGAAGTCACATGTGTATGCCAATACGCCACAAACTATCAGAGTGTTTAAGGCGGAGATCCAACATGTTATTGCCACAATAACACCTCAATTATGCGACGATGTTAACACAAGAGTAAGTTTGAAGAATTTGTCTGACATTTCATTTCATATATAATCGGAAAATTTGTACTTTACAACGATATAAAACTATTATCACTTTTCGAATTAAAAATATGTTTAATTCCAAAATTAAAAAAGTCGCCCTTATTGGGACGCTCTTTATATATACTAAAACTGTTGAGATGCGGAGTCGGAATAGCTGGAAGAAGTGAAAGGATGGAAATCACGGTGTGGACAAGGAAATATTAACCAGGATAAAATACAATAGTATAATGATCAATATTCTCGAAAGCAATTGGAAAATGGAATGGATGTAGTAAAACGTAGCAGGTGCTTAAATAATGTAATAGGGGGAAGAATACATTAATCAAATAATCAGGAAAGCGAAAGTCACCTCTTACCAGGAATTGCTGCGACAAAGATCAGGGAGCGATGGAAAATGCTAAGTATAAGCTGATACGCATGGAAAAATTTTTCGATAAAATATTCCAATATTTCAATGGAAGGTATAATAAATTTTCTCAAGTACATTTAATTATATACAAGCGCAATTGTATTGAGATTTGTATTTGTTAATGGTTATTAAATACGCTTTGCTAGAAATCTTATGTCTGTAGCCTCTTTATAAACGCGTTCCAAGTATCAGCTATGCTATTGTACTTCAATTATTGACGCATGTCAAAGTATTACTTTTAACTACAATAAAAATGTATATATATTAATGTTTTTTTTATTATCACAATTTTATATACATAGGTAATTTTTAAAACGTCTTACAAAATGCTTGCGTTGCAATTAATCAGTTGACCAAAAATTGCATGTAGTATAATTCTAGAAGAGTTGATAAATAATGTAATTATGAATACTGACCCGCACCGTAGCTATTCTACCAGATCGTCGGTTCGATCCCTGAGAGTACATATCGCAAAAAGAAAGAAAGTGTTGTGCCAATATTTAATAAGTAAAATAAATAATTACGTAATTATTTACTTTTAAAATTAGCAATATTATTCGACTAAATTTGTATTGAGCAGCAATTTGAGTTAGGTACTAAATTTACTTTTTAAATAATAGTTGTTTTTAAAAATTTAAAAATAGATTTTGGATAAATAGAAAAACAATGCTATATTTTTAGTTAGTTTTGACATATCCTGAAGAAGGAAAAGGTGTTTTCCGAAACCGGTAGATGTTTTTTAAACTCAATTGTGGTTATTAAACTAAGATAATAAATAAAAAATACGTAATTATTATTTGTTTATTTTATATATGTTGTATTATATAATATATATATTAAGTATATTTTGTTGTTCTTGATTACTATGTAAAGGGCAACCTTGCTGAAAAACTGTTTTGCAGTTTGGCAAGTGTTGAAAAATTGTTATATATGTAAGAAAGTTTTAAAAAAAAAAGTTTTATTGATTCGATATTAACATCATGTTAACTCTTAAGTCGTAACGTAACTACTAATAGCTAGTATCTTTTTTAATACATGAAGTAGACGGCGAGGCAGAAATAGCGAGGAGAACCCGTGACACGGTCTGCTATGGACAATTTTAAAAGGAATTGGCAAACTTTGCAAAAGAATGGACACCCTGGAAATGTGATGTGGGCGACGCATCTTCCGCATGTCGTGGACTACCCGCAGCCTCGATCAAAGAGAAATTAGATATCGAACATCATCTATCCTCAACTGTGCGGCTCGGCATTCTCTGATATTTTGACCATGTTGCCAAACATGAGAAGTTGGTAATCCGAGAAAGAGGAAGCGGCTAAAGTACCGGTGAATGGTCATCAACACGACGGACGGAGCTGGTAAAAAGTTGGATGCAGAGCCCACTCCCAGCATACGCAAGAAATGCCACTGATCGGAATAGGTGGTGACCATATCATATCGTTCATATCATTATCCACTCATTGAGAGTAAGATGAGGAAGATAAATATCACCTTTTTTAATTTAGTAACCATAAAAAAGTTTAGTGTAATATATGTACAGTATAGGGTGACATGTTATTACTCTAATTGTCTTAATAAATTTTAACACTGTATCTTAATATCTTACTAGTAATTATCATACTTAATATCATTAACAACTTAGGTATTTAAAAAAAATCATTATAGATTTGACCACATATAATTCACCTTTATTTTACAGCGATGGTTTTGTATAAATTTTGATAGTATTATTTAAAATGTTCCAAAAATTTTCAATCCGTGCGATAATACTATTTGGTCACAGTATTTACAAAAAGTTTATGATTGCGTTTTTTATTTCTCTAAACGTATATTATATTTGACGACGTCACTCCCTTTTATTATTATTATTATTATTATTGTGCGTGAATGCTGCATAAGCGTGCGTTGGAAATATTTCATTTTAAGTAGAATCAAAATGCATTATTTCATCGAATAAACTTTGTAGCCTTTCGTGAAATTTTTCTCGTTCTCTCCAAGCGCTCGACTGAACACAAAAATACCACTCATCTGCCTCGGTCACAGAATCCTTGAAGTTTCCATTACAAACTACCTCAAGGTCTAGAAGATGGAACTCAGACTTGGTCACCGTTCTCTCTTTGATGTATTTTTTAAACAAATCTTTTCCCGTGTCTTTTATATACGCACTCAATTCGTCTTCAAATGTACTTTTTACTCGAGTGTCATTGAGTGCCAGGAGTGAGACTATAGACTGAAATAAATTGAATCGGGAACCATCGTCTTTAACTTTGTAAAAATACGTCATTAAAACAGATCCAAATGTCTGCAATTTTTCTTGCTCCTCGAGCAATTTTTTTGAACGAATTTTCCATTTTTCTTTTAAAATATTTACTAAAATATTATCTACTTCGACTATTGCATTAATGAATTCACTCTCTTCCGCATCATATGTGCTATATAACTTAGAGCTATAATCGCTTGCAACTGTTAATAAATCTATCGGTTTTGTCTTAATCGGGGCTATTTCTTCTGATATTGGTTTCAGCAAAACCATTTTATAGACTTTTTCTTTTGACACTATTACCTCTTGACTTAGCATAATTACCCCGTCCGAGTCTCGAACAGTGACTACAGATAAGTCATCGCCAACTTCTTCAATTTCTTCAGACACTACTTCACCTTCTATAATATCGACTTCTGATGTGTCTATGGCGTACAGTTTGCCCTTTGATGCATTATATTGGTTTCCACTGAGGAGGAATGCTCTGTTTCTTTTTAAATCTTCGTAACATTGAAACGTGAAAGAAGAATTTCCAGTTTTAATCTGAAAGAAAATATATTTGTTATCAAGCGAAGTGTTTGTCTATCGTATAATCGTATAAGTAATCAAATTGAATTATTCCGTTTCTATAATTGGAATGATTTATCTTTTAAATTTATTAACTTGTTCGCACCTTATATATATATATATATCCAATAGATTCCATAGATAAATATTGTACGAGGTAACAGCAATAAGGTTCAAAATATTGGAAGAAATTGGAAGTAAAGCTTAAGAGTCGACTGCGGAAAGCAATGAAACTTTGGTTTATATCCAATACTGGATGCAGATCAGCAGAATTAGATTAAAAAGCGTAAAAGTTTAAAAGGTACTTCTAAAAATTGACTATTTAAAAAAAAAATTTAACAATGTAATAAAATATTTACCATATAATTTATATTTGGATATGTATTATTATCCACGAAAGTCGCGCGCCCGTTACTGTCACAATTCATCTCATTTCCAAAACTGAGTGGAACTTTCCTATTAAATGATTTATATGCAGGATCGTGAAATACCGATGGTTGAGTTTTAAATTTAGCTCCAATCAAACCAAAGATTTCTTTTTGGTATTCGAGAAAATTTGACGAGGTAGTGAAATGATTTTGGGGGATATTCACTTCGTAGTCTTGACCGAGGATTTTTATCACTCCGTATATACTTTTCGTATCGGCACCACCGTTTAACCATTCTTCTATTTCTATGAAAGCTTTCTCAGATATCAGAAAATCTTTGACTTTGTTTTGGAACTGAGTCTCTGGTGCACACCTAAAAGCTTGATGTTCGCTGGTTCGTTTCCAGCACTTATCTCTATCAGGTACGCGCTGGGGTACGGGAAGGATTCCATCTATTCTCGTTTTGTTTCCAAGTACGGCGTATATTTTTGTATCTTCTCCAAGAATGTTTCGTTGGTACAAAAAAAACATCTTTTTTCTCATTTTATGAAAAGCGTTTTCCACTTCAACATACTGTAATGAAGATTTTATGTCAGTTTCTTTTGCAGGCAAACTGTATACATTATTTTTTAATTTTTCTAGTTGTGCCTGTAAAATTAGCCTTAGTTTTGAATTATCATTAATTAGTTGATTTATTCGACTTTGCAAAACTTTATGAAAGTGTATGCTTATTTTTTTTGCTGCTTGATTTATTGAATCATTAAATGTTCTAGCTTCTTCTTTGAGGAGAATCACTGCGAAAGAGTTTTTTTCAAACATTTCTTTGATTAGCAAAATTATTCCCGCATTGTCGAAATGTTGACTGACGGTCACTGCAGTTATGTTACCGCCAACGTCTACAATTTCTTCAGTTAAAACGTATTCCCCTTGAACATTAACATTTTTTATATCAAAAGCATGCAGTTTACCCATTTTTGCATTTTTAGTGTTGCCACTTAATAAAAATACTCTATTTTTGGCTTTGTCAAGAAAACATTCAATTATATAAGCTGAAGATCCGGTGCGGATCTGAAAAATGAAGTTTGTAAGTTTATTAACAAATATATATTAGAAATTATTAAGTAAAACACATTCTTATTGTGAAGTTGTAATTATTCAGAACATAGATCTGTGATATTTTAAATACTAAATTAATGTATTAATTATAAATATATACATATAAAATCAATTTTGTCGAAAAATATTGTTTTAGCGTCACCGGGATTCGAACCTGGATCTTCATTTCCAATCCGGGGAAGTGCACTACCTTTGTGCTATAACGCCAGTATTTTTCTTGACAAATTTTCGAACCTATATGTTACATTTTTTCAAATTAATACACCTGTCGTTCCATTATTTGAAAGCTATCTACATTATTTTTACAGAATCTCAAATACCAAATAATGTAGATGGCTTTCAAATAATGGAACGACAGGTGTATTAATTTAAAAAAATGTAACATATAGGTTCGAAAATTTGTCAAGAAAAATACTGGCGTTATAGCACAAAGGTAGTGCACTTCCCCGGATTGGAAATGAAGATCCAGGTTCGAATCCCGGTGACGCTAAAACAATATTTTTCGACAAAATTGATTTTATATGTATATATTTATAATTAATACATTAATTTAGTATTTAATATATTAGAAAGATGTGATGTGATTTTTTTCAGTATAATTTAAACTATAGCTCTGGGGAATAACTCATCTCTCTTGGGAGATTCGGATAGCTCAATGTGAAATAGAACTTTATCTAATTCGGACTCCATAGCTCATGTACCAAGTCTGACTATAGTATTAAATAGTTTAAAGGTTGGTTGTGCTCTCAAATGAAAACACTTTAACAAATAGCTTTGTACTTTTAAATATTAGTAATATTAACTTTGTAAATATGTATTTTTAAATAGCTTTGTCTCTACGAGATATCTGATATTTGTTTAATAACAGTACCTTTGTAGGTAAAAATCTAGTAATTGTGTGTTCTTGGGCATATTTAAATATTTTAAATACTAAATTAATGTATTAATTATAAATATATACATATAAAATCAATTTTGTCGAAAAATATTGTTTTTGCGTCACCGGGATTCGAACCTGGATCTCTATTTCCAATCCGGGGAAGTGCACTACCTTTGTGCTATAACGCCAGTATTTTTCTTGACAATTTTTCGAACCTATATGTTACATTTTTCAAATTAATACACCTGTTGTTCCATTATTTGAAAGCCATCTACATTATTTTTACAGAATCTCAAATACCTTTGAGTAAACCGACTAATATTGCTAGTGAAAACAGTTAAGTTCAACAAATATACTTATTTTATAATTTAAAACAGAATGACATATTCTTAAATCAGTCAAAGTAAAAATAATTTATGATACTGAAACGTATTACGTAGGAACGTGAGATGATTTCTTAATATTTAATTATAAATCTTGCAGAGGTCTACCTCTTAAATGGACATAAAAAAGGTTACAAATGCCAAGGCCCACGGCTGGGCAGAGTAGTCTATAAATACTATTTCTTCAACACTGATTTTAGTTATGTTATTAAGATAACTGATGCAATAATAGGAGGTAGCTAAATAACTGTCAATTACAAATATACACAATGTTAAAGTCTGCGGAGTGCACCTGCCAATACTGGTATCAGATAGTTCGACAGCAGGAAGTATGCACGATGTGTAGATTGATGACAGGAACGGGGCGACGGCAGATTAACACTATTTCACCCCGGATGCGACGGGTGGATATCCAAGACAGCTATCCAGAGACGGAGATGGATTCTGGGTATGCTGGTGCGACCACGCTTGAAGTAACCAGGGACCGATCAATGCTCGCAGCGCGTGAATTTTTTATAAAAAAAAGCAGACTGGGCACGGAACGCAGCCGTAGAAATAAATATGGTATAAAGACGACACCGAAGTGCAAGTTCTGAACATACCGGTTTAAAGTGGCGATGATTTTTTATTTTTGTTTATTTTTTTATTTATTTTTTTATTATTTTTTTTTTTTTTAAATAGAGATGCGTACACGGAATACATGTCACATCAATATTCTTAATATTTTCAAACTAAGCTAAATCCTTGTGCTATGAAAATAGGACTAACTTGCTGGAGTCCTGGAACAAGGCGCGAACCACCGACCACTAGATCAATAGGGCAGCTTCTTAACCACTACACCAACAAGCTACTCAAAAAATTGCTGAGATTTAAGATAGAATCTTCTCGATGTAGGACGCTCGATGATTCGACAAGATGGATGTCGCTGAATATTCAATCTAGTATATTATACCGCTACTATATTTTACCGATGTATAAATATTGAGATTACAACCACACTAGGTGATTTGGCGCGCTTCGAATTAAGATTTCTTGGCGCGTACTCACGCGTTCACTCTGTACAAAGTACTTCAATTAACTAGTTCTTTATGCTCACGCTTCGTACTTAGCATGCTGACGCTTCAATAGTTCACACCATATTCACACGCACTAGCAAATAACTTAGTTGCCTACAACAAAGCATTAATTAATTAAGAAGCTTCGTTGCAATAATTAATTATTAATTAACTGCGACTTGTGTGTATAGAGACGAAAGAGTTTCCCGCTCACTTCATATAGTTCATTGAAGTGTGTACTTCGCGTGGTATCAACTACACACTTCGCTCTCCCCTTCGCACTTCGTTGAAGTATAGTTCGATAACGGTTAAAATAACGACTTAGCCACACTTCATTGAACTAAATGAAGTGCGAAGTGGTTACGACCTGCATCAGGAGTGGGCAAACCAGTGGTACCAACATACTCATACTCCGAACGAAGCGTTCATTTTGAACGCTTCAAGTTGGTGAACGTTTATTTCACGAAGCGTTCGTTACAAAATGAAGTTTTGTCCTTTGCTATTGCCGCGTACTCGGTGTGACGGCTGGAGACCTAGGCGTACAGAACAGGCAGATGGTAGGTACGTACTAGTTGATTCACGGGAACGATCGCGGCTCCAAGAGATAACTTCGGGAGTATTTGGGAAATACGCGAGTATTGACGAACATAGGCAGTCGCTCGCTTCAGCATGGGCCAAGGTAGCGGGTAATACTGGAGAGCAATTTCAATAAGCGGAAGATTTTATTTTATATGTTTCACTTAGTTTGCATACAGTTGAAGAAAGAAGTGATATTTATTCTAGAACAATTACTGTCGGTGGCTATTTCCTGCGTGCTACGGTCCAAAGGTCGGGAAGTGCCGAGTTTTAGGAAGATATATAATATTTTCCAAGTTATAAAACAATGGACTGGTTGTTCCATTATTTGAAAGCCATAAAAAAAACAATATTTTTCGACAAAGTTGATTTTATATGTTTATTATTTATAATTAATACATTAATTTAGTATTTAAAATATCACAGACCTATGTTCTGAATAATTACAACTTCACAATAAGAATGTGTTTTCCTTAATAGTTAATTTATTGTTATCGTAGCTGGTTTTTCTGGAAAATTATCACAAGCCACCAAAAATGAATGAACAACAATTGATATCGTTTAGCTATGATGTTTCTAATAATAACTAATTTGTCCATTAGAAAAAATTAAAGACACAGTGTAAGACGTGGCATTAAAATTTACCAACATATGTATGAATAATTACGGAAGGAAAAGGTGTTTTCCGAAACCGGTTGTCGAATAAATCTAAAATATGATAAAATTTAAAAAGTGAGCAGTACAGATGATGAAAATTTTTGTTGGAAATCGCATATTGATAATGTAGGTAAGAAACTGAGATCCATGTTAAGTGCATTATATATGTTAAGGGGTTATGCACCTCTTGGGCCACACTGTACTTTGCGATTATCGACTCGGTTATCAGTTATGGAGTGAGTAGCTATGAACTAACATATAAAACATATACTGACAAAATTAAAGAGTTACAATTTAGATTTTTAAAACTTATAGTAGATAACAGTGTTTGTATGAAGATGATTATTACATATTATTAACAATATGCAAAATCTTACCAGTTGACAAAAAAGTAACATATAATATCATTTTAGAAGAGATGATGAATAATGTATGTATGAATACTGACCCCCACCATCATAGCTATTCTACCAGATTGTCGGGTCGATCCAGTACCGATCGCGAACAATGTGTACGGTGAGAGAACGAGAAAATGTGCTGTGCCACGAATATTTTTAAAAAATCAATAGAGACTCGATTGAACATTATGAAAAATGATGAGACCCCAGTGACCGGCCTAAAATATAAAGTAAAAAAACACATTCTCATCTAATTATTTGTTACCTTTGCTGTATTTCTATTTTTTTTTTTTGTTAATGAAAATTTAATTAGTATGTGAAGGGAAAGCCGTAAAACTATTCTGCAGTCGGGCAAACATTCAAAATTGTGATAAAGTTGAAATAAAAATAAAATATATGTATATATACCTATACATATATTATTAACTCACAGTGATTAAAAACTAAGTAAATAAATAACCCCAACATGTTTATGTTAGATATTAAAAATATTTCAATTACCTTATATCGTTTATTTGTTTTCTTTATTTCCAGTTCCCCTTTTTCACATAACAAGGTATTTCCAAATAGGTCCGTAAAATTTCTATTTCGAGAGGTCGGTGTGAAGTTCGGCATTTTATATTTGGTTCCGAATTCACGGATGGGACCGATGTAATATCCTTGACCGTCTATATTAATTATTACACTTGAAATACCATTCACGTGCCGGAATTCTACGGTGCTCGGTGCGGTACCCTCGTATGTTTTGATTGTCCTCGAATTATAGTCTTCTCCGAGTATGTTTATGACCTTTGAATGCACCCTAATCACTCCAAAAGTAATGATCACAAGTAATGACGAATGTGTCATTTTAACACAAACAATCTGCATGTATTAAAAATAATATTAACATAGTCAACTATTAGTAATTATGAATAATATTTTGATGTAGCTTGGGGAAGTCTTATAAATTACTTGTAAGATGCTAATCGATAATCAAAGATAATTAATCAATTTTCTATAAGGTGAATGTTTGGTCAAACATTATTTGGATACCTTAAATTATTTTTAACTTATTCAACTCTAATTGGACAAAATATTTATTTATTTATTAGATTTTGATTTTATGCTAGGTTAAGTTAAATTGTGTTAGACACAGATTTTAATGTCAATTATTTGAATTATTTAACGACTAAGAAAAAAATAGACTGGAAGCTTTTGATGAGCGGAACGCCTGGAAGAAATAAGTTGACGGAAATTACATATTATTATATTTTTATGTCCATAAATTGTTTTAATGTTATGTATATTTATATTGTTCACGTTTTGCATATTTAATGTATAATTTAAGGTTTATTCTAACGCACCAAAGTATCCATCCAGATAAAAGAACACACTTTCCTCCCTGAATTAATTAAATATAAATATTTAAGAGCCAGTATTAAAAGTATTGTGTAGACTGACTACCGAAAAGAAGGAACACGCGTTCCTCTTTAAGTTAAACAATTTCCGCATAAAATGTTACCTTAAACAACAAGCTGGAGCAAATATACGAGCTTCTTAACCTTGTAGAAATAAAAATAATTTTACTTATTATAAAATGGTGTATTTGATACAGACTGAAATTAAACATAATTTTCTCACGCTAAATATATTAAAATTGCAGAGTTAATTGAACACGACCAATCAACCGTACACGTGTATGTCGTGGAATATTATAATTATAATTTTACGACTGTGAATAATTAGTATGTATTCATTTTTCAGTATTTATATTATTAACTACAAAAAGAACAGCACATATCTGAAAAAGAAAAAAAAAATTTTTTCTCCCGATTACTTAGCGAATGTCGAATGTTTTTGCACAATGCAAATTCCTAATTATATTTCTTATTTTATTTTTGTTTTTTTGAGTGTCCATTTACTAGAGGCGTGTACACTGCGTGCAAGCAATAAGGCTGTGCGATACTTAAGATTCTGGGAAATAAATATATATTTAATAATTCTTAACGTCTGAAGAGATCCTATAAAATTCTAGCCATTCAGTTTTTAATTAAGACATTCGTTCCGCGTGCAGCGTCATACCGATGCTGTGAAATAATTGGCTTATTTGTACGCATAACAATCTTAGGGGCTCTTTATATCTGTCAAGTTGCCGGTGTGATGGAATGGGAATATGGATCGGGGATGGGTAGATGAATGAATTGGGACTCCTTAATAATAATGGACCAGGTGTGGTGACTTCCGATATAAGAAGGATAGCCCGACTCACCTGATGGTGATGCTATCCTTTTCTTCTCCCGAAATTCACACTTATTTGAAACTGCAAAGACAGGCGACTCTGATGAATCCATCTTCCAATGTCCAATGAGTTGCACACACAAATACTCTATTGAATACTTTCTAATGTTCACGAAATGAGGATCACAATTCTACTTCAATTTCAGCCTTCCAAACCCGACAAACCGAGCCGAAAGGTAAATGGGTACTTTTACAAATGATTCACAAATGAAAGATCACAATAAGGACGAAAATTCCACTCCAAATCTCGGCGAATTTCACAAATCCGAAAGAGACAACAAGCCGAGCTGAGAGGTAGTTAGATACTGAAGTAATTGGGCTAGGCGAGAAGAAAAAAGGTGACAACAAAAACTACATTTAACAATAATAGTTCGAGAAAGCGCCAGGAATTTATACAAGGTGTAACAGACCTTATCCACAATACTTTAAGATGTTATATCCTCTAAAAATATGAGTCAAAAATGTTCAAGATACCATGTCCTATTCTAAACCATTTCAGAAATAAACGAAATTCTACTTTCGATTTTATTACAGTTTTCGACTTCTATTGAATTGAATATCGTGTACGATCTATTACTTATACAATTCCATCAAAACGTAATCAAATCGCCTAACAAATAAAGCGAGAATTGCTATAAAACCACAACTGAATCTGTATCTCAATTTAATCGTTCTCCATTAGAAAGTTAGGCCCCCTCCCCCAGGTATTTGTGACTCTTCCTTGCAAAAACTACAAACTAAGCAAAAAACGCAATTTTCGAACAGTTACAAGTAATTTAACCCACGATTCAAAAGGTATTCCTTGAAATAAATTTAAAGTTTTAATTTAAATTTTAGAGTACCTACCTACACACTTGTGTTTTGTTGTTAATTTGAAAATTCATAGCAATCAAATTTATGGTCACTCTGAATCCTCCGACGATTCTCAAAACTAAAATGACATTAAATTTTTTATTGAAAAGTGAGGATGTTAACCGTTATTGTAATTTCCATGTAAATATTTTGTAAAAAATATTCTTTTTAAAATAAATATTCATTAGCATTCAAAAACTTATGTGGTTCCGAGTTAAAATAATTTATTTTTATGATTCTAATACAACTAGTATTTTTCATGTTATGTTTAACATTGACTTTATAGCACATTATTGTGCACGTTTATGTTTACAGAACGTAGGCGAGTGAGTCTCTGTAAGGCTCGTCGCAAAATTTATCTTTCGGTCTTATTTGCATTTAACATACATTGTATCGTAATCATTTTTAAAGGTCGGTAATTTAAAATTTTTGTTCTCAGTGTATCTATTTTTTTCCGGTGTCGACACATCTTTATATTAGCAATACTTTAAAACGTATTTTTTAAACAATATTTATTTGAAAAATATATTTTAGTTTTCAAACATATCTAAGGTTTTAATTTTAGGCATTTCTTAATAGAAAACGATATGATAGATTTTTTCACTAATGAGAAAAAAATTCGTTTGGAGGTTTATTGGTACAAAAGCCAATGTATACAGTTATCAAATAGCAATATTATTAAATATTGATTGACACTTAAGTTTAATTCAATTTAATCACTACACCTTACTGTACTTATTTATTCAATTCTTAACCGTAATTTCAATAATCACATTTTTATTTTTTATTCTACATACATGAAAAAGAAATAATAGTTTCTCAAACAAAAATGACCATTGGTCACAGATTAAGAACCATCATTTGTTTTATAATGCTTTGAAGCCATAGCCCATTGTAAACCTCAAGAGTATACTGGTTCAAGTCAAATATTAAGTATTTTTATTTGACGTAATTTATCACGTTTAGTTCAATTTTTTTTAGTGTTATTCATAAATATGAATATGACTTATATTATTATGGTACGATAAAAATTGATTAAAACTAGTTTGTTTCGTCTGATTTTCAAAATAAAATTATAAGCATCCTTTAAATAAAATGTTTTATACCGTTCTTTAACAATAAATTCATCAAACCTGTTTTATTAATATGAGTGTAACACAATCATTGAAGTTTATCAAACATAGCTACGAGTTATTTCAAATAGAAAAAGAGCATGTTCCTTCCATAAATTTCAAAATTTAACTTTTATAGAATATTATTCGTGTAAATATGCATTATTATTAATACAAATTAAATTAATCAATTAGTTATTTTCTCCTTTTTGATGCCGATTTTTCTTTGGTCGAAAACGTAAGACAACCAGTAAAATATATATATATATATATATATATATATATATAATATATAATATAAGTAGAAGAAGAGAATAAAATCAGATTTTTCATAGTAGTAATTGAAACCTGTTGAAAAATATTATTGTGTGAGGATATTTCAAAAATCATTATAAACTTTAAATCTGCGTACTTGAAAACAATATCTTCGAAAATGACCCATTATAATCCTGTACCTGTCTTTACTTGCGGGCTATAAATCATCTAAGAAAAAATAGACCAGCTGTTGGAAGATCAATGCTTCTATATTTTGGTATTCGATATATCGTTTGAAATCTATAAAATATTACTTTCAATTAATCAAAACCATTCAGTGATTCCATGATTTATTAAAATGCATTGAAATTGTTATGAATAGGACATGGTAGTTTCAACATTTTAAACTCATATTTTTATAAGGTATAACCTCGTAAAGTATTGTGGACTAGGTCTGTTACATTCTGTATATACATTAGATTTAAGATTTCCACGAGCACGGTACAACCGTACTTTTTCGTAGGAAACAAATCTCCCGCAGTCGAATTAAATTATGTTCAAAGTCAACCCATTATTTACCATTTCTGTATCTTTCTTTATACGTTATTTGCGAGTGACTGTGTTAGAAATGCTCGAAAAATAAAAAAATATATCAAAGAGAATATTAATAGGTGTTTGGAGAAAATTAAAAAGTTTTATTATTATAAAGCTCAATTATTATATTTTTGATATTCAGTTAACATTTTTTTTTAAATTGTCCCAACATCCCCGGTGTAGGTACCGTAAATATGTTGTTATACAATATATTTAGTATAAGTCGAGTGCAAGAATTACACTTCTCAACTTTTTGAGAAATTTCTCGTTTTCTAGGAGATAACTCTTCTCGTCGCGGAGTTCGTCAGTTCTTGCACACGTGTAAGATCCGTGGATACCTGACAAGGTCTTCGTACAAGTGGTATCAGAGAGTTTATCTGGCCACGGGTCGGTGAGGGTTCCATCGGTCTCCGAATTGTATTTAAAAAATACGTTATCGATGTCTCGGATCATTTTGGTCTGGAACGTATTGAGTAGAGATTGGCAGATTCTTCTCTCTCTCCTTTCTTCCGAGATTCTGTCATCTAACTTAGCCAAGCCGTAGTGATATATTTCAGCCAACCTTTCCGTACTAGAGGTGACAGCTTCTATCAAAGGATCATTGAATGAATCGTGTAAAGCGCTATCTTCCTTATGTTCTTCTTTGATCGGGTTTATTGTCGATTTTAATAAATAATACTGATTGATCAAATAATTCGAACAGTTTCTCCAGCCTTTGTCGTAACGGTCAACTAATCCAGCTTCTAACTCCTTCAATATTACTGTGAACTCCTGGACACCTTTGGGGTATGGTTTATTTGCATTTTCTTCTCGTTTAGTTAAAGGTTTTAATAAAATTAACTTGAAGGCGTTTTTGTCTAATGTGGACACTTTTTTAGTAAGAAAAACTTCTCCCGTTAATGGTCGGACAGTTACGGCAGTAATATTATCACCGACCTCTTTAATTTCGCGTACATTGATATTCGTGTTTAATATGTAATTTTTTGTGTCAAAAACGAAAAACTTGCCTTCTCGTGCACCTCTTATGTTGCTAGCTATGATGAATACTCTACTTTTTTCATAGTCTCCGTGACATTGAACAATGAATATATCTGGATTAGAAAAAACCTGCAATATTAAAATATTTAATAATAGTTTTATATATTTATTATCCCTGTATTTGAATAATAAGCTGTATTGCCTATTTTTCATCAAACCTTATCAAACTTTAAAGTTTTTACCAAAATACGGGAACCGTAATTACTTACATTTAAAAAAAATGGGGTGGATCTCCCAATCGTGTACGAAAATTATTAAAGCATCACGATAGGCTATAATATCTTTAAAAATAAATAAATATGATAGATACGTTTGAAATGTATTGGTGGTACCGTGTAAAACACCGTGGATGGTTAGGTTAGGCTTTAGGAGCATAAAATCAAAGACAGACTTTCGAAGACCTTGGCAAGAAGGCGAAAACTGAAGTACTTCGAACTTTCAACGCTATTAGGACAAATAATAGATAGAGGTGAGAACCCGATGATGCTTGGCAACAAGATAAACAGAACGAGAAAGATTTCCCGCGAGACCGACTAAAAGAAACAACGGAATCATTACTGTACGTATTTTTGCATGCAGAAGAAAACCAGAATGAATGGAGAAGAATTTTCAAGACAGCCGTGGAATCGGGATGTTACTCACCAACACTAGGATCATTACGCCCAACGAAGGGCAATTGTCTACAGAGAATAAAAAAATCCTATTTACCGCGTATGACTTCGCATCGTCCCTTATTGAGAAAGATCCTTTGGGATTATTGCAGTCCAATGTATTTCCATTTTTGTCAGTAAAAGAATCGTGTCTTCTCGGCTTAAACCAGGTTGCGGACCGCATATTACTGAAGTCACGACCGATATCATATCCGCGACCATTTATGAATAACATTAAGCTTGAAAGAAATGATCGGTATTCGATGGAACTTGGGGCTTCGGAGTAGTAAACTTTGATTTCACTCAATAAATGATTTTTACCAAGTATCGTCACAACTGTAGATGGTTCCAGATCAGTATCGGCAGACTTTTTTGTTGTTAAAAATTCGATCGCGTATTGAACAACTTTATTATATTCGTTATATTTTAATTGTTTATAGTCCATTTTTTGAGTAAGTGCACACGAAAATGAGTCATGTTTGTTCAAATGAAGTATTTCCAAACAAGTTTCCTCGGTAATGTCGACACTCGACCCGAGAGACGTAGGAAGAATACTTTTGAAATTGGATTTAATCCTTTTTTCAAAATCTGACATTTCCATCCTGAGTTTTTTCATTTTATTTACGCACTGGATCTCTCGAACCTCCTGTTCCCGGGTTTCATTACCGACAATATTTTCATTAAACAGTCTAATTAATTCATTTCCTGTTATATTTATAAGCTGTTGTAATTGGCTATCCTCACAAGTGATGTTCGTATTTATTTTAGTAGATGAATGAGGCAATTTTTTGGTGTGTATCTCTCTATGGATTTGGGAAATCTCATATATCAATTTGTCCAAACGCTTTTTGGATTCACTTCTAAAAAGTTTATTTAAGGTTTCTTCTGCTTTTTCCACCGCATCTGTGAACCCGCTTAGGGTGGTAACATCTTTGTGTAGTGGGGTTAGCAAAACTAAATTGAAGCTTCGTTTTGCTGATTCTATTTCCGATGCTATCAAAATTTTTCCATTTGTTGGATCGAGTCCTACGGCAGTTACTCTATCGCCAACTTCATCGATTTCTTTACTTGTAATCCAAAAATTATTAATAGCGTATTGTCCTGTATTAAGAACGTACAATTTTCCCATTCTCGCATCTTCCGTCGCGCTACTGATGATGAAAGTGTTACTTGTGTAATAGTCTACTACGCATCTAACAGCATGAGAAGAATTCCCAGTGCGCACCTGAAAACATTTTGTATTATTACTTTTGGTGTGGACCACGGTCGATGAATGAGAATGTAAGATAAATCTTGATATTATATGTGCTCTGGGAACCATTCTACAAAATACTCTTAAATAAGTATATATGTTAAAATTTGTCGTCAATGCACTTTGTGCTGTAGCATAATCGGTTAATGCACATTCCCCGGATTGGAATAGATTCAGGTTCGAATCCTGGTAGCAACAACAATATTTTTCGATAAAATTGAGTTTATATATATATATATCTAATAAATACATTTAATTAGTATTTAAAATATCACAGACCGTCTATTCTGAATAATTACAACTTCACAATAAGAATATGTTCTCCTTAATAATATATAATTATTTTATGATGAAGGCTACAATTAATTATTTTATTTTGATAATAAATGTGAATTGAGTATGATATACAGCGTGTAGCGGCAGTCAATTGGGCAGGTAGATATGGAAAATATTTTTGAATAGATATGAGAATGGGATCAACTTAAAGGATAATTCTAGATGTCAGTACAAATTCATAAATCGTCATACTATTAAACACCACTGCTGTAGTGCGTGTACATGCATGAGACTTTAATGTCTGAGATTTGGAGGTTAAAATCAGTTTTGAGAAGAACAGTTCCTAATATTTATTACTTTGCACCATAATTTACTAAGAAGAATTTCAGTTTCAATTTAATAATCTGTTTTGAAAAATAGATTTGGAGTGAAAATACTGTTTCTGCGTCAATCTTGGAATTCTTCACTCTTGCAACCAAAGGTTTTTTAGCTATTGATATTAATTATTTTACGGTATATTACGTATTGTTACATAATATAAGTATATTAAGGAACGTTCGATTAATTATTATAATTATTGCGTATAATTGTACGAGAGTCCCTCTAAAAAATCTATCCCTTCCATTGGAGATTTAGCGAGCCCCTTGTAGACGTATTGGCAGCCCGCCGCTGAGTATATTAATTCCGCTAGTAATGTGGAACTACTTTTGCTTCATACCTACGTGTAGACCTATTTTTTTTCAAATTTTATATATAGGTGAACTTAAAATTCGAGTGTCCTCTACAACTTATTTCCACTTAACTTACCACGTACATCTCCCGGGGAGTGCTTAAGTATATCAGTTCGTTATATTCGCACTCCAGTAGGTTTCTATATCTATCAGAGATGTTCACATTTTCACTGGGGGTGTGTGGCTCGTCCACCCCCCACATCGTATGAAGGCTATCGTACGATCCGACATCGTAACCTTTTCCTCGTACAAACAGAATTATGCTTGAATTAATGAATTTAATTTCAGATGGAGAGTACGTGTTGTAGATCTTCAGTGTTGTCTTTTCGTAGCTTCGGTCATATATATTGACAAGGGAAGTTTGCACTCCACGCATTCCAAATGCCACCAGCAGCACGACACACATCGGTTCCATGGTTAAATTAATTTCTGAAATATTACAAATAAATATTTAAAAGCTGTAAAGATAGAAATATAATTCATTTGAATCTGTTGTTAATTTATCCGACTGACAAGATTTGATTTGATTATTTTAAAATTTCAAAAACTACTATTAAATAGTGACGAAACCTATCAGATGCATTTCTCGGCGCAACTAAGATGAAAAACAATTAATATATCTAAAAAGTCAAGGTACGTTTACACTAAAACTAATTTAATTTTCAGACAACCACGGAAAATTTGTAACAATGAATAATTATTATAACTCACGTGTCTGCTGAATTGATTACGGAAAAGTATAATCTACGCTATAAAATTACAATATGCAAGGAAATAAAATAAAACATTTTTACATCTCAAAAGTTAAAAATGGTAAAAATATTTCATTTTCTTGAATTACGTCCTTGCTGAATGAAGGCCTCTCAACGAGTCTCCTACGTTTTTCGTTCCATTGTTATTCGTTCTCACGTTTTTCGGCAGAATTCGATGATTTCCTCAGTATAGCGGATCTTAGAGCGGCCTCTGAGTACCCTCGAGTACCTACTACTAAATAACTCTGTGCTTCGAGCGATGTGGCCCACCCTTCCTTTTCTTGGCGTATTCTATTATATCAACTGCTCAAAACATGTAATCGCACATAACTAATTTATTAAAATGCATATGGGATATTAAAAATAAGTGATCTCATTTCCACTGCATTCAGTCTACTTTCGTTCCTCTTCTGCCAGCTCCATGCCTCATTTCCATACATCAATGTCGGTACCTGGACTCCATTGTGAACCGCTAGCCTTGCCTCAGTTGACAAGTTCTCATTAGCTATAATTCCATTCAAAGCGCCGTTCACTTTATTCCCTGCAATCACCCTCGATATTTTGATCAACCTTTCCGTTTCTATCGAACATACTTTCCAAATACACAAACTCATCTACTTGTTCCAAATATTCATTACCTACAAGTATTTTGCACGGTGTCTTGCTTTCCTCCTTCTCGAACGCTGTCACTTTTGACTTGTTGACATTCATAAATTCTTCCCTCTGAGAGCAAGATGTGTTTGTACTTAGAATGATTTGTTCAAATTGAATATACAATGGTTCATGAAAAAAGTCAATTTCTGTTAACTTTTCATTATATTTGCACGAAAGGTGAATAAATGAATTTTGTGTATAAGATATGCTACTTCTAGGAATGTGAAAAAGTACGGACTGCCGGGTCGATCTGGATGGAGTATAGGATATTTGTTCCAATTGGCTGGGACAATCGATTAGTCCTTGTAGTAGTATAAAGAAAAGTTTTAAATACTAATTTAATGTATTAATTATAAATATTTACATATAAAATCAATTTTGTCGCTACTGGGAAAGCGCAAAAAACAATATTTTTTGACAAAATTGATTTTATATCTATATTATTATAATTATTACATTAATTTAGTATTTAAAACATCACAGACCTATGTTATGAATAATTACAACTTCACAATAAGAATGTGTTCTCCTTAATAAAGAAAAGTATTTATTTGATAAGTATTTGGTCGGAGCGCGTTCTACGATATTCTAGGGTTTTCATATTGTGGAAGTTTGATTAATCTAAGTAGGAGTTAAATGATAGGATAGATCTGCAGGAGTTGATGGTTGTGTGTGTTGAAGTTATTCAAATTGAGATTGTCAAACGATTAAGATGCTGTGAGACAAAAGCTCTTAACCTCTTCTTGTCTCACGCGTGTTGGTTGGGTGTCGCAGTTGTCGTTCACACTTCCGTTTCTCCGATCGGCTTCCTGAGTAGATCCGCCCCGACCACGATAGAGTTCGGCTGCGTCCCGTCAAATATTTATATATATTCCGGCTGCCTCGACCCTTAAAGTGTCAGCCCATTAATATAATTGACGTTAAAAAATGTAATATTCTGTCTGTTACTTATTCTCTGACATCACCCTTGTACTGCGACACCCAAGCGAGTTTATTTACATCAATTCTTCGTGTGCACGCGTAACGTGCTACCCGCTGGCCATTTTGAAATCTATCGCGTGCCATATCCCAACTGTTTCGATACACGATATTGTGTCGAATGCCTAAATCTTGGAACGGTACGCAGACATCTGCACGTACGAGGACGATTATCGTCACATCACATTCCTGTACGAACGCCTTCGCCGTGTCATATTGTGGTATGAGGAATTCACAATATAACCATTCCGCCATATCGTGCCGACATCCGGCAGATTCTTAATAAAGGGAATTATGTTCATCTCTCTGCTGAAGACCCGGCCAACTCCCAGGCCTTGTTCCACTTCCCCGATTGTGTGATCCCAAGTGCTGCGGATCACCTACACCATCATTAAAGGTTTTATTTGTATATAACCGATAATGTGAACTTTATGATTCAATCTAAATTCAGTGAGTGATATATAAGCCTACAAGGAGTCAATTCTACGAATAACTTTAGAACACGTGCTGATTGAATCTATCTTAAGCACTGAGAGTTTATATTTCAGCAATAATAATATATGTACATGTTTGCCGTAGTCATTTGTAGCAGCTGTATCTAATATTAAGTTTCATTCGCCCTCATAATTTACTATAAGATCTTTTTAATGCATAATGCCTTTTCTTGAATAAACTTATTGAACATACTCTCTTAATTGAAAATGTCCTCACTCGCTACTGTCTATACCTACTGACCCACATGAGATAGGATAACCTCACATTTCTTCGACACCTAAGCTAGCCATTAAAAATAATATTAACATCTAGGTATCTTTATTCACCAATTTAAATTAACAACGAGCTTCGTTACACAGTGTAGGGTGTCTGTTATTACTAGAGCAGGAAATATAAATGAAAGATCGCTTACAAGATTTCGTTTATTGAGCGATGAAATAATACAATTTATATGCGCAGTTCAACTCTGGAGTGGCGATGTTAATGAAAGGACGACCTGCGAAGAAGTGATCAGTTGATGCTTGGCAGTAACTGTCATAATGTTAAATCTATTTTGTATTCGCTCTAATATCGCAATATATGTAATCTGCTGTGGGTTCTAGATTTGAGATATGTACATTAAATGACAGCGAAAAAATACGTAATATTTTGTACAACATTTTGAAGATATAGGGATTTTTGAAGTGTTCATTCTATAGGCGTTGGTGGTAATATGGTCAATGTAATTCTTGAAAAGAAGTTCACTATCAAGAATTATTTATAGATCTGTGTAAGTACAATTAATGTTGTAGAATTTTCTTGAGAATGTTCATCTTGCAGACGGCTGCAATTTAGATGATATCATCTTGGATTTTATGGCAGTCATCCAGGGAACTCACTTTGGCAAAGATATTCATATCGTCATTATTGTTATCATCTATGATTACGAACGAGATTTCTCTGAGTGCGATTTTTCAAGTTGAGTGCGCGTAAAGAACAGTACATAGTTTAGCGCGAAGCAATTTATGAATTATCACTATACTAATACTTATCTGATGGAACTCGGTATTAACCATCGAAGCGATATCATGGACTAACTTCTATCGAAAAATCTATTAAAAATTCGAAGTCTGTGATGCGCCGTGCTCCCATTGAATATGATATTGATTCTAATATATTTTTTATTACTTTTAATTATGCTTCTTTTGTTTTTTAATTTTTTCCATATAAATAAAATAACTTTTGAGGTGACATGAATTAACTTTTCAGTTATCAAATTTTTTGGCCTTCAAAATGCTCGAAAAAATATAAATGGCCCGCGGGCTAAGAGAGTTGGACAGCGCTGATCTAAACGTAATTTTTTATTTGATTTATTTTATCCGATGTCTTCGAGTAGAATGTCGCAATATTAATTAATCGGTTTACTAATTTTTTTAGCTAATTTGGATCAAGGGTTCACGTTCACACCCTCGCTGAACCAGTAGCTGAGCAATATTCGTAGTCCGACCTGGGTGGGAAACGGCGAGCGTTCCACACCTTCAGTGTAAGTAATAAAAAAGACTTAATATTAAAACTCAAAAGGAAATTCGACATAATTATTATCATAATGCATTATTTCAACATAAAACTTATTCACTGTTTCATGAAATCTTTCATTTTTTCTCCACTCATCCGCGAGCGCGCACGAATACATTTCACTTGCGATGTACGCGTATTGTAAAGTGCCTTTCGGGATACAAAACTTCGTAATCGGTATCACATCCAATGCTGCATCAGATAGCTCCGCATCTTTGTTATATATGTGAACCATTGCATCTCCTATCTTCTTCACGGCATCCTTCAAAGGATCATTGAATGAATCCTTCGAAGCGATTTCGGTTTCAGATATTAAAACAGACAATTTCCCAGCTGAAGAACTGTCATTAATCTTTTGATAATATTGGAGTAGAATTTCCGCCAGTTGCCACAAGTCTTGGTGTTCTTCAATCAGTTGAACTGCGCGTAACTCCCAGTTATTTTTGTCAATCTCAATGATAGTTTCTCGCATTTCCTTAACTGCGTTTGTGAAGTCATCTTTGTCCAGTGCGTAGGTGCTGTATATATTTGGAGCTTTTTCAGTTATAGTTGTGACAAGTGCTTCCGTTAGGTTATTAATTTCAAATGTTATCATTTCTTCGGAAGTCGGTTTGAGTTGAATCACGTTGAAAGCCTTACTGCCTGCTATGACTACTTCTTCGCTTAGTAAAATTACTCCAGTGCCTGAATGAGTGGTAATGGCTGTTATATTGTTGCCAACTTTTGTAATTTCGCGATATAAAACATTTCCTTTATCAATATCTATTTCTGTCGTATCAATAACATACAACTTTCCTTTGTTTGTATTTCGTCTTTCGCTACCGAGGATGAATGACATGTTTCTGTTGTTATCTATATAACACCGAAATGCGAACTTAGACTCTCCAATTGAAATCTGAAAAATAATCATGATTAGTGTTATATTTTTTATTTTATTTTAAACAGAAAATAAAATATAAATTTGCAGGAATAAGGGAAATTATGTAAATTTAGATCATAATTATCTTGAATACATCAATATATGTACATTACTAATAATGTTAATGTTGCATGTAAACTCGGAATATATAACACGTTTATTCTTACTGCATATAAGCTAAGCCTTTGCGCTTTGCAAATAAGACTTGTCGATCTTCCGGAATGTGACTCGGACCCCCGACTCAACCAGTATGTATTGCAGATTTGATTGATCGCAGAATATTTCTGATTTTTAAATGTATAAAACAAATAATTTGGTTTAACCCTTATATTTACAAAATTAATTACCGGATATCTTGATCGATGCGCTCTATGCCATAATGTCGGATTTCCATCGGTACAATTCAACACGTTACCAAATACGTCAGTGAAATAATGTCGTATTTTCGGATCAACTTCGGGTGCGGGATACGGCTTCCAGCTGTATTGAAAGTGAGATCCAATATTGTACGCTTTGTCCTTTATGAATACAATTAAATTACCTATAGTATTAAATTGAATAAAATTTGGCGCATCGGTGTAATAAGCCTGCGGCACGTTGATTTCATAGTCGTAGCCGAGAATGTTCACTGCCCCGATTAAACCCCAACGTGCATCATTGTGAGTGTACAACCATTCCGATATCTCTAAAAATATTTTCTCTGACGCCACCATCAGTTTTCGTCGATCTTCAAATTTACTTGTTGGCGCACACGAGTAAGCTTGTTCGGATTTATTATATATCGAATATATCCAATAGTCGCATGCGACCCGGCCCGGATTGATCTTTGATACGTGGAGCATTCCTCTTCGTTTCGTTTGATTTTTAAGAATCAAGTATCGTTTGTTATCTACACCGAGTACGTTTAGTTTTTGTATTCGAAGCAGTTCAACTTCCGTTTCTTTGACAGCCGCTTGTAAATCTGCATTGTGCGAACCGGACGAAACGTAACCTTGAAGCGGTAAAACAATTGGAAGTCCTTTGATTTTTTTAAATTCTATATCTAAGAATTCCCGCAGCTTTGCATTTTCAGTTGTCAGTTGCGATAAGCGAGTTTGCGTGTTTCTTTCCAGAAGGTCGGTAATGTTTTCTAGACCCTCCTTTATAGCGTATTTGAATTCTTCATTTTTTTTTATCGGTGTTAGGAAAATTATGTTGAAAGCTTTCCGATCCGCTGCCACTTCTTG
Source organism: Eubasilissa regina (assembly GCA_022840565.1). Classification (NCBI taxonomy): domain Eukaryota; kingdom Metazoa; phylum Arthropoda; class Insecta; order Trichoptera; family Phryganeidae; genus Eubasilissa; species Eubasilissa regina. Next base: position 7,112,244 of record JAINEB010000029.1, on the reverse strand, counting down.
GGTTAACAACAATTTTCCCTTGCGTGAGGCTATTGCGGTTATATTATCTCCGACGCCTGTAATTTCTTGAGTTATAACTCGCTGGTTGCGTACTAGTCCATTTTGCGTATCAAAGGCATACAGTTTTCCTCTTGTAGCATCTCGTGTCTTACCACCGATAACGAAACATTTTGTTTTGACTATAAGACATAAAATATTGTATGGTGAATCTCGAGTGTAAACCTAGAAAAATTATTTTCTGTTAGTATGAAAGAGTTGAGAAACATCACTTTCCTCAGTACTCTAATTACCTTTTCATTATATCTAAGCACTACGTGAACTAACACCGTAGTTGAATTTCCGACTGCTTGGTATAAATAAAGTTACTGTTAAGTTGATAATAATTGACAAGAATCCTACACAATTTACTACTATTTACTACCCAGTAAAAGGGCACCCAAGTCAACGGTGAGCTCACAAAGACGCTGTATCTTGTAATTCTGCCCGGAAGATTCTGAAGCGTCGTGAATTCTGGGTAGAATCATTTATAAAAAAGCTGAGAAAAGATCAGTCCATTATTTCTCTCCATATTTGGTGCAACACATGAGCTTGGTCACTCACTCGAGCGCGAAACCAGGTTACAGGTCTTCGGAATAAGTCTTTACGCAAGACTTATGACTCAATACGTAATAACCTAACCAAAGAATGGGGGAGATTAAATTAGTAGAACTTCGGGAACAGTATGTCGCCCCAGACATCTTGAGGAAAGTGATAGCAAGAAAGCTGCAATGGGCGGGATACGTAACAAGAGCAGATGAATCTTGCAACATGCATAAAGCGATCTTACGCAATCCAGGAAATTGGACCACCAAAGCGAAATCAAAGGATGAAAGGGACTTTGGTCATGGAATTCAGAGTCCCATTTGGCCTTTGAAGAAGAATAAGAATAAGTGATTTTACAAATAAAGAAACATGAAGAAAACTTATCAAAATGAAAAAAAAAAGTTATTTTAAGGCTTCCAATTACTCCAGGGTCCTTTCAAAGATAAATCTGGCATTGTACGAGGGTTAGAGTCAGCTATGGAAGTAATTACAAACTGTTTTGTTTCGATTCCTCATTTGGAAATTGCCTCACCCTCCGAAATGAGAACTTGCTCGTACCGAAATTTTTACAGTTCGTATATCTACAGCACAGTTCATATATATACAGATGTATGTTACAGCAATAATGTAATGACATTTTCTTTTTTCCATTTAATTAACCATTTACCTACCTCAAACTTCTTTGTGGATTTACTCATCTTCCAAATATACTGTGTATTTTGAGTAGTACAATCCAATGTGTTGCCAAATTCATCGACGAATTTGTCTTTTATGTTCGGCTGATAACCGCGCACGGTTTCGAATTCTTTAAACTGGTCTCCGGTGAATTTGTATCCTTCGTCCACTGTGTATAAAGTAACATTAGAATCCCGCCCGACGTCAATGTATCGCGGGGCTACTTTATAAAATGTTTTGGATACATTTATTTCGTAGAGGTCGTCGAGTATGGAGACAATTTTAGGCTGTACCGCTGTTATTCTAAATGCAATGAATACTATTACCTCCAACATTTCCATTCCGGTCCCACAACCTGTAAAATGAACCATTAATTACTGTGCCCGCCACCGTCCATCATCTCCCTCCTTCCGGCTATCACTATTGTGACAATACTACGCCAGCTTTCGACTGCCCGCCCACGTGACATGCGCGAGCATCTACGGAGAAGTTTGCAAAACGTCCAAAGTACACGCATTATTTCCGCTGCGTTCTATAGATGGCGTTGTGTTGTCACACTTTTATTTATTATTTTTACAATATAAATCATACATTCTTAATATTTATTTTATAATTTTCTTGCACTTACACTCCATTTTACCTCCTTTACGTTAAAAACTTAAGTTAAAAAACATCTCAAAAACAATTATATGGATATCACAAAAAAAGTATGGATCGACTACTAGAAAAATTTCCCAATTACATAAATAGTGAGTTTAATGAGAAGAAACATATTCTGGTCATATTTATTGACTATTCAAATGTTTTCGATACTATTAACCATGAATCACTTTTAGAAATTCTAGAAGCTATTGGATCTTTATTAGAACTATTTACAAATTACTTGAGGGAAAGAGAGTTTATGGTATAAGTCAACTGAAAGCTTAGTAGAAAAAAAGTGTTAAAAATAGTGTACCACAAGGTTCTATCTTGTGACCTTAACTTCACTTTAGTTGAATTTTTTTTTCTCTTTAAATTTTCGTTATTAATGTTAGTAAATATAAATTAGAATTACCAATGTGTTTCGTAGCTTGAACTCAAGTGTTAGATTCTGTGTAAGGATATTAGTTTGCCATAGAAAATTTTGTATCGATTACACTGTACATTATACCAATTAACCTAATGTCTTATCCGTAACCATTTTATACGAACCTTGGAGTATCGTTTAAGTCGTATATTCTCCGTGAAAAATGTCCGTGAAAATTTATTTATTTTTAACTATATGTTTAATTTCCGTTTAGAATTACACTTGAATCTCCTTTTACACGATTTTAAAACAACACGGTTGAAGAAAAATAACCGATTATTATTTTTACCTTAACACGGGTTAAAAATCTAAAAATAAATATATTACACGTACATAATTTCAAACAGAATTGTAACTTTATTATTCCTCCTCCTTGCTGCTATATTCTAATGAATTCATTTTTTTTCTTTTGGTTTGGCTTGAAATCACCACTACCATCAGAATCATATCTAACAGCAGATTCTCCTGTATTAATCCTGATTGAATAGACTACATTTTGTGTTTTAATTTTTATTAAATTTCTTGATACACGACATGTTAGATTTACAAACCCCCTGAAAGTTTAACCGCGTAAAATAGATATCGCATAAATCGACGAATGAGTGTATTTAAGAATACCTAAGATTTTTAAGGGTGAAATAATATTATTTAATACTTTATAGTTCGGTTAAATAAAACACAACACATCACGAAATTCGTGATTTTATACAAAGTGATTTTGTTTTGTTTAATGTAATATGTCAAACCACAGAGCGACAGCTTTCAACGAAATTTTTTTTTTATAATTTATTAACTTTGTTTTTAAAACCACTATGATTTTTTTATATTCACCAACCGGTTACGTAAAATACATTTTCCTTCCTCAGGATGATATAAAATCTTTGTTAATATTAGACCTAGAGAAAAAAGCAAAAATGACTTCTAACACACACGGACGAAATCGTAGCTAATTCTCGTGGTAGATGCTGAATAGGATTTGCTTGTGCAACCGAATTTTATTTTATTAAATTTTAGTTAGGGCCAAAGTAAATTACAAATATTGTAGGTACAAATAAGTAAATAATTTATGATACTTCTCTGTTGTATGAGGCACTGTATTATTTTCATAATGCTAATAAATTGCTATAATTATAAAGTATTTAAAGGAGATAACCTCTTTTATACTCATTACAAATGAAAAAAAATATGTATATGATATATATATGTACATTTTTTTTCATTATTTATACATATATATATATACTTCTTTTTTCATTATATATACATATATATATATATATATACACTTTTTTTTTTCATTATATATATATATATATATATTGTTTTTTTGTGATAATTAAAACTGCTAATGTAATTAATTGTGGAAAAACTTCCTATAAATTTTTTTCAATGCTATATTCTAAAATTCCTGAAATATTTTTTCTTCAAATTAATATATATATATATATATATATATATATATATATATATATATATATATATATATAATAAATACTGTATAAAATTTTTAATTCATTCATAAGGCGATCAGAATTTAAAACTTTGAAAACAATCGTATTGGAAAATCAATCTTCAATCAATTCAAAAAAGGTAAATTATTTTATTGCTCCATACCGTTTTTTGATTTCGCTTTAAATATTATTTACGAACTCATTATGCCCTCAAAAGGGTAATTCCTGAATTGCAAAAAAATAAGATATATCAATTAAACGTTGAAAAATATGACGGTTTCTTATCTACTTTTTTATATGACGAATAATTATATTTCTACTTTCTTTAGATAAGGACATTTCTACACGTTGGTCGGATCCAAAATTATACAACGTTATAGCCGATTAATAATGACTTTGAATTTGATCGTGAAGTTTTTTAACTGTAGAAATATTGTTCAAATTATGGTATCCAAATTTATAAATACTACTCTTATTTGAAAATAATGAACACGGCCAACAAATCAACTTATTCGAATAAACTGATCCTGAAATTTTATATATACTACGGCAAAAATGTATTTCGAAGATTTATAATTAAATCGGGAATTGGACCACCAATTTTAATTACACGTTTCTTTTCACTATGAGACAATCGAGAAAATGGCTTATCAATCAAATAATTTATAATGTCATCGGAACTGATACCCATATTTATCGCGGTCATAAAATGTTTTATAAAGATAATGGTCTAAAACATAGGTAGCCAACCAGCGGCCCGCCGAGTGTCTACTTGTGGCCCGCGGAGCATATGCACGCATTTTTTTCTTTTAGTGTACATAAAATCACCAAAAGAACACTCCAACGTGCATAGTTCGTATCATATCTCATATACGGAAGTATCTCAGTACATCGATTCAACTATGGTGACAATTTCTTCTATGGTATATTCGTATTAACAAACAATCGTAACGTTAAGCTGATTTTAAAAAGCGCGCACGCTACTTTTGCGTGGAATAATAAAATAAATTTTGTTGTACGTCCCGGTAGAAAATCTAATTTCTAAAATCTGGCTCGGCTGCTGAAAAGGTTGGCCACCCATGGTCTAAAAATTACATTTAACTAACTAAAAACTAATTCATAAAATCAAATTTACATTATTAATTGAAGTATATATGACTGTGTGTACTGATGTATTAAGTAAAACTAATAATCGACTGAACACTACACTGAAAATTATTGACATGCAAGCAAATTGGCCGTTGGAATATACTGTGGAAAAAAGAATTTAGCAAAGTTTAAAAAGAGCAAAGCAAATATGTTAAAATGGACAATACACGGAGTTTATGCAAAAAATTGACAGACATGAAGATGCCCAATAGCTTGAGTAAGAGAATATGTATTCTAGTATGTTTGTCATGCGGATTGTATAAACAAGTTGGACGCGACCGACGCGTAAGTCCTGACAAAATACGTAGCAGAATGGCCATGAAGTTGTACACAAATAATTCGCAATTTTTACGGCAATTCGGATAATAACGGGTATAATTTTATAGGGTCCTTTTCATAAGAAAAGGATTAATTAATTTATTTTTATTTCCCAAAATCTTTAGTAATGCACAGCTTTTTTGCTTGTATGCGGTGTATACCTCTGTATACGAATCAATTGTATCAACTAGAAAGATAATATATATATAAAAAAAAAACAATTTATCGAAAAAATATTTTTGTTGCTACCGGGATTCGAACTTGGATTTTTAATTTATTGCGTCTCTTAGCGTACTCAAAGGTATTTGAGATTTATCGCAATATAAACGTTTAAAAATGCAATAACAGATGTATCAATTCAAAAGAGCTGCAGCATATAAGTTCGAAAATTTGTCGTCAACTTACTCGGTTGGTGAAACCGGTTAACGCATAGGAAAGGGTTCAAATTCGAATCCTGGTAGCAACTAAAATAATTTTTCAATAAATTGATTTTTTCTGTATTTCTTTATAGTTGATTAGTTTAATTTGTATTCATTATTTTATAATAACACTTTCTTGTTTCAATTTATATTTATATACATATTTTTTAATGATAACATTTTTTAAACAGTTATTTTAAAATTAAAATAAATTATATGAAACACTTGGAAAAAACACAGAAATCTACCTACCGATGACATTAATGCGGTCGATGAATTAGAATGATCTTTTGTTCGTTGCTGTAGAATAGTGCGCCGTGCTGTCCACGAGCTACGTAACATCCTTTTCCAGGAATACATTTTGAAGGCGTCTATTTTCCGCTTGTCGATATTGCAGACTATCCAAGACTCCACTACATACATGAAGTTTGGAAAAATAATATTGTAAACCAACAAAATTGTAGTCGCTCGCTTGGTTTAGCATATTCGTATTCTCGTAAGGTAGTCGGTAAGAAACTTTGGCGAGTTGTACGCTCTTGGAAATTTCTGCCCACTGTCATCAGTGCGCCCAAATAAATTACCTTTTGAACTATCCCACATTATTACATACTATTTGGGAAGTCTGTTTTAATTTTTTTATTTATACATTCTTAATCTACATTATCCTTGTTTTATAATTTAGTTTATCTTTTTGCCACAAGAACGTATTTAATGTACTAAGATCGAGTTGAAAAATGAATATGTATGTATTATTTAATTATGTACGTATAAAATTAATTATTATACCTCGCTGTGCGTATAATAATATCAAAATAAATTTGTATCGCGTAATACATTGTTGTAAATGATATTTCATAAGGGTAAATATTAATCCATTTAATTTCATTCCAATTTATTTATGTCAATATTAAAGTGCTGATAACATTATTTTTGTAAAATTTATTATAATATAGGTGACCGGGAAAGTTGTCATAGCCATACATATAGTATAAATAATAGGCGGCTACAGTTTGGGTGTAGTTAAAAGATCTTTTGAAACGTTGTAACATTTTCTACTCAAAAATGAATCTCAAAAAAACTCCTAAAATTTGGACAACTAGCTTTATGACATTCAGTATAGATATTTTGTATCTATGAATTTATTTAATAACTTTATAAACATATTAAGAGTTAGTGAATTTTATTTTTAGCGAACTAGTCGGATTAAATTAGTCGCGAGCTGTCGTTTAGTGACCACCGCTCTTTACAAATAATATTTTATTTATATATTTATTTAGTCTGATGAATTCCGGAAGACTTAAAAGATTTAGTATGAACACCGAAGTAATAGTATAATATATATTAAAAATATTCATTACTATAATTAGTAAGATAAAAAAATCTACATATACATTTTTGATATTATCACACTATTGAGAGCCCTCAGGGGTAAACAATACTGGAGCGCAATAAGCAAATTCATAATTTAATTAAATTGTCATTATTTCAAAGTCAACCTCACGTATAGTTTGATATGTATGCTAGATTGGTCACGGCCATCTATCCAAGCACTAATGAGGGCTTGAACCTGGGGGGCGGCTTTGGCGTGGGTGTAACCCATAGGTATGGATCTGGCCCGAATAAGTCATGTCCCCTTTGCTTAACGTCTTCCAAGATCTTTGAGCACAATATTCCCTCTTTCATTTTCCATAGTATTTTGCTATCTAATTCGAGTAAGTGTTTTTCGTATAATACAATCAACGTGATTCCCATTTGTAAGATTGCATTTTTCAAATCGTCATTGTACGAGTTGGCTAAGGCGATATCTCCACCTGACAAGATAACTGTAGAAATATTTTTTGACTGCTTGTCCACTAACCCATCAAGAATTGCCTTCAATTTCGAGTTCTCTTTAATATATTGAGCTGCACTACTCATCCAATTTTTTTCGTAAAGTTCGTATATCTCAGATATATTTGAATACACTGCATACGTGAATTCGTCTCCATCGAGATAATTGGTGTTAATTAATAATTGTTTTGGTGGTTTAATTCTCGATCCTGTTACATTTTTAGCTGATGGTTTGAGTATTAATATAGCAAAGGCTTCTTTGCGTGATGTATTCAGTTCTTTACTTAACAGAATAGCTCCCGTTGAAGGTTGAATACCTACGGCGGATATATTATCGCCAACTTCTTTAATTTCCGTAGTTAAAACTTTTCCATTTTCAATGATTACATCATTTGTTTTAAAAACGTATAATTTTCCCATTGTTGCATTAGTTTCACTGCTACTGATGATAAAAGCTTGGTTTTGTTCATAGTCCATGACACATTGAATAGCGAACGTCGACTTTCCCGTCAAAACCTGAAAACATATATGTGTTTATCCTTTGCTTTTTAATCCCTGATAAACACTGAGAACCTGCAACCAGGGGATCCTCAAATATGAGATCCGGCACAATATAAAACAACCAACCCCTCAAATTTTGCACCAGGATCAATATATATTGTCTTTCAGATACTCTTTGAAGTCGAAACTAATAATTAATTTTCTTTCGATGTCATATAAATATTAAAGGACGTTATATTTACATAGATTTTGCCAGAAAAGAACAAGAATATAATGAAGAAAACAAGAAGAAGCTCATTTATTCGTATTTTATCATAATATGGTGGATAAAATATTATGTATTGTCATCCGAATTAATTAATCGAATATTAAATAATTTATTGAAGAACCTATGCACAAGATTTTTAATCTGTTACGAAATAAGATTTTCCTAAGGGAAAATTATTTATACAATTTCTTAATAGCCCATGTCAACGGTAGAGATTTTTAGGATATTTTAGACTCGAGACAATCTCACAGATACGGATTTTGCTCCTATTAAATGGTTAGGAGAGACAACTTTCGCCTTTCATATTCACCATGTCCCAGAGACTCGTTATATTTATAATATATTGCATAGACATATAAAGTGGATTTACCGCACATTTTTTGAAGACACAGTTTGTTTGATCTATAAACGACACATTTCCATTTATGCACTCGAGTGTATTTCCAAATTGATCCGTGAAGTTGAATTCTACGCTCGATATGTAACTGTACAATATTAAATGAATCGGTTCAAAGTTTCGACCAATGCTGTAACCCCTTTCTCCAATAATCAGCATCACACTTGAGTCAGTATTCGTTAAAATTTCTTTTGGAGCTTTCATATTATAAGTATTTCCTAAATTAATTTCGTAATCTTGATTGAGTATACTGATACGCTTTTCCAATCCTCGTTTCAATACATTAATAATTTTGTCGCTTTCGTCGTGTTTTTTTATCTTGTCAAAATAATAGGACACTAGTCTTCTGATTGTTTTTATTTGCCTCCGGCATAGCGCATATTCACTGACTTCGTCGAACGTTTTAATACCATTGATATTTTTATTATATATTCGCACTGTTTGAAGTCTCAGCTTTTGTATGACATCTTTTAACTTGTCGTCTAGTGGTCCGGCTAAGGTATTTCCTTTACCCGGTAAATCAGATAAAGGTTTGCGCTTTCTTCCATATAGCGTTTCAGATAACCGACGCAATCGCATATTGTCTCTGATCAATTGGGATAAACGATTTTGAGAGTTTTCCTCGAGAAGGATAATTAAGCGTTCTTGAGCACTTGCCACTGCTTTAATGAATTCATTTGATTTTCTTTCTTGTTCTTTTGTGAGTTGAATACTTCTTATTTGTTTTCTTTCAGAATCTGCCACTGGTGTTAGCACCGTTATATTAAAATATTTTAGCTCGTATGTATGTTCAGCTTCTTTGGTTAGTAAAATTATACCAGTTGACGGTTGAACTGCTACAGCAGTGAAATTGTAGTCAACCTCATCAATTTTATGAGTTGTAACAACACCATCTACGATATCGATTTCTTTTGTATCGAGGACATATAGTTTACCCTCTGTTGCATTTTTTGCATTGCCACTGATGATAAACACTCTACTTCTTCTATAGTCTCCGTGACATTGAAAAGCGAAATTTGAATCTTTAGTTGATACCTGAAAAATAGAGGATTAATTATTAATGTGAATCAATTTATCGAATATTAATGCCGGGTAATCGTGGTACTAAGACTATTAACTACTCATACCAATCTTAAATGCGCCAATTAAAATACAGAGGATGTACATTCAATATTCATGCGAAAATTTATAATATCCGTGTTTATATACTAGCAGAAATATAAGTTATCTATAATCTTTTAATAGTATTACCTTAATGCAATTTACACTAATAATAAGTATAAGTATACAAATAATACTAATAATTATACTTATAATATTACCTTACCATATCATTTAATAATTCAATATTACCTTTTGTTAATTAGTGGCTGATTCGCAGTCACGTCTAATATTTCATTTTAGTAATCTTAACCCTTAAAATATTAAAAACACGTTCGACCTACTTACATATATAAGACATTCGATCTCTATACTTAGGTGTTTTATCTTACTGGCAATGTACGCTATCATATGTGTTGTTAAGATACTTTCATTAGGAATGCTGTTTTACAAGTTTAACTTTATTTCATTTATTGTTTCAATTTAATTCAATGACATCGCCTTTAATATGTTAAATGGGCGAAAGGGATCCAGTCAAAAATATGTTCCATCTCCAGACCTTTGTAACATAAATGAAGAAGTGCACACGAAAACTGGATTAATGGAGTAAAATTGGAGACAGAAAGATATCAAATCTCAGGTGCGCGGACAACACAACTTTGATCGCTACGTCACAAGATCAGTACTGCTCGGTCGCATTGAAGAAGAAAGTAGAAAATTAGGACTTGAGATAATCGAAGACCAAACAAATCTAATGAACATCGATCGACATATCCAGCTTTTACAAACAAATGCCCTTCTAGACAATGAAATTGTCAAGGATTTATCTCGGGTCCATAATTACTGATGACGGTAATTCCAAGCCAGAAATCAAACGACGCATAGGTATGGCGAAGAGTTCTATGTCCAGACTTGACAAAATATGGAAAGACCGCGTTATATCCAATACAACCGAGGTCAGGTTTGTGCAGTCTCTTGTGCACTTATATATGGTGTGGAATTATGGACTTTGAATACAAGGAAGAGAATACAAATTGATGCCTTTGAGATGGGGTGCTGGAGACACATGTTGCGCATACCGTGGATGACACGCAGGATTACGGATTAGGACAGACTATCAACCATTTGCCGAATCGGAATTCTAAGGCGAATTTTCCTATTTTTTGGGCATCTTGTGAGATTTCTTGTAGAAGCTTGCTGTAGTGAGTCACTTTGAAGAGCTGAGAGGAAAAAGAACATCTCCCATCCGTTAGACCAACCAAGTGGAATAGGTAACAGTGTTCAAATTTGCAGGATGCCGGGAAAAGTGATGGAGCATAGTCAAGAGAGCGGGAGAGAGTTAATGGAGATCACGATCCTCAGTCTTGAGGGACCGACGTGGATAATGAGTTGAACATAATATTATATGAACAACTTATAAATATCTCATAAAGATAAAACTATTTATATTATATTATATGGAAAAATATGGAAGTATGGGTAAATACAGGACTTTCGACCTGTCTTCGGCTGACTTAAGTGATCACTTTACACTATATAACGTTCACCATTCCAATTACAATCAACATCTATACCTATCAAATTTTTGGAAGTTGTATATATGTTACCATGTAGAAACACTTCAAGTATTTAACTACAACTTCGTTGTCGCCATCTATGATCTGAAATTTGATATTCATTTCCCTGAAACAACATAGATGTCACTAATGAGAATCTTATTTTAGAAATATGGGAGCTATATTCTTTATCTGTATATATGACAAATGATTAACACATTATTCTAGAATACGCCTTAAAGTCAATTTTCAATTATATAAAGTATATTTTTACCTTTATCTATTTATCATATTAACAATATTTGAGAATATTTTTACCTCCATGTAATTACCAAATTATAGATATCTCGTAGTAATTAATATTGGAGGTAAAAATCCAGTAAATTACATTAAAATGAAACATCGTAAGAACTTCAAATTTTAACAGCCCCTATCTATACAGCTTGCAGAAAATAAAGACAAAATTTTCATTCCGATCAACTGCATAACGTCAGTCATACATTATCCATCGTATTGTTGATCAAAGACAAAAATAAGGGAATATGTTTGTTTTCATTCGCGAAATTTTGGATTTGAGAATAATAAATTATGAATACAAGTGTCGAAATCAAGTAAACATAGATATATTTAAAGCCAAAAAAATATACTACGAAAATAAAATAAATAGGGCTCCTACTGATCACAACAAGAAAAATATATATTAAATAATTTTGAAATATCACGTAAAATTGGATTGCTGACAAATTTATCAATATATTCAATGACTCAATGGAAAGCACTAAATATCTTGCAATTAAAAATTCTAATAATTACTCCAGTAATGAACCATAAACAATGTCTATGTACTTGCCACGATCAACAATAAAAATAATAGCTGGAATACTGTTCTCATATGTAAAAATTGGTTAAGAAACGTGCTGACAACCGTAACGGCTTGACACGATCTATGATAATGTAATTTGTAAAAATAAAAAAAATCCGCTATTCCACTAAACGGTGGAAAACCGAAAAGATATTATGCAGTTCATAAAGTATATTTTTCTCTGCCTTTTCGTTACATTGTATGCGTGGTAAATAGTATCTCGAATCATTCATAGGTGTTCTACCGTTAGTGAATTCGTTATTTTATAGAAACGATTCTAAAGTAAAGAAAATGTATTTTATATACATATTTACGTAAGTTTTTTTTACTTAGTAACGCTTACATTATTAGTCCCAATAATCAGTTCAACCTACGAAAAATATTACCAAATAATGAATAATAATATAATATATTATATGTAAAAATTACCGGATATCTTTGGCTTGTTCTGTTCAGCACGAACACTATTTCACCATTTTTACACTCTAGAATATTTCCAAATTTATCGACAAAATTATGTTTAATGTTCGGCTTATATTCGGGGTCGGGATGCGCCTGCGAAACATCGAAATGGGACCCAAGACTGTATCCCGAGCCGTTTATAATAACCTTTACATCCAGAATAGGACCTGTATATTCCATGTATGACGGGGATTCAATCCAATATCGTTTGGATTCGGTCACCGCATGGTCATGCCCAAGTATATTGACGAATGTTGATTGTACCCCAAATATTCCTAACGTAATAAATAGGAATAAAGAGGGTGAAGTCATAACCGCTAGCATACCTGCAAAAAAATTAATCATTTAATCTGTATTTAATAGTCCTCTTTTGAAGACTTTAAAAATTAATCACATTTTACCAGTATAGTTTAGTTTTACCGACTTTTTTGGTAAAACGTTATTGTGTATTAGCCTTTTACCCGTCCTAAGACGCGATGGTCAGGCACAATACTTAGTCAGGATAGATTGGTAGGGCAAAATTGGAAACAAAATAAATTAAAAATTAGGATTTACTTAGCACGCTCGGCTTTGCTGGCACGTCCAGTTAGTATATTGAAATATGGTGAAGTTAACTATATATTTTAAGAAATAAAGCAATATTAAATATTTATATGACAATTATGATAGTTATAGGAATATTACGGGATACATATATTCTGATATATTTCGCAAAAATTCTAGTGAAGTATATATTCAAAGTGCTATTGTAGTGAAGTATATATTCAGCACGCCGCTGCAACTTAGGACTGGTGTAAAAGTTTATAATTTGAGGGCCAACTTATTTTATTTTTATTTTTACAAAACGGACTGAATTTGGAAAGATAGGATTCCGAAGTTTATTACCAAATTTTTTTTTACTGTTAATGATATTTTAGTTGTCAGTCATATTAAACTTGACTATTTATTAAAATAATAGGCAAAATTCGTTTTAAAATTTATATCATAATACTCACACAAAGATGTAACAATAATATGACGTAAAATTCAGAATTAAATTCCAATTACAATCATAGGCGATTGATATGCGATTTCGTTCACAACTTTGCGGCGATAGATAGATATTGGGATGTTTAGAAAAATCGCGTCTTCTTTTTTCTGCTTAATTGGCATTAATTGCTTTATCTGTGATTTATGTGTACTGATATTAGAGTTATGGATCAGTACTGATTTATATTTGTTTATATTTCTATATTTATAATAATCTATGATTTATAATATGTTTATATTTCTTATAAACACCTAACAAAAAAAAATGTTTCACCAAGGTTTGACTTTTACCGTTAGATTACGTACCTTCGTGTCCAAATTGTAAATTCCACTAAAATTAAGTTTATGCGAATGGAACTGATTAGATTTGACGCTTGTGGTGTGCACCGAGCAATTAGACAAAGTATTTTAAGTCCATGCTTTTTATACGTAGGATATTTTTTCTAACGGTTTGAGACCCATATTTCTCTCTACAGGTGACCACATTTATTTTTTTCTTAAAAATAACAAATATTTGTGAAAATCGTCGCCTGGATACAGAACTATTCCAACTGTATTTGAGTCAATTATTCAGGAGTTCCAATTAATGTTTTAATTTTGTTATTTAGTATATTCTTTAATTTTCACAAAATGCATATATATATAATATTTATAACAAAAATTATATTCTTTCTAAGATAAGCAAATATTTTCTAATACAAATTAAATGTTTTAATTAGAAAGGTATACATAAAAAATCAATTTATCGATTAAATATTTTTGTTGCTATAAAAACTTGTCTTCCTTAATAAATATTTTCTTATGGAAATTTTCAATCTTTAATCATTAAAATGACAATTTTTGTAAAAATGCGATTTATAATGGTTATTTATATCTAGACGACGATACATTTATAACTTATAAACTGCTGATTTTGTTATGTTTGTTTGGTAAATCGAAAAAATCTGAAATTGTTATGTTCTCAGTTTGCAGGAATGTCACAGTGCGTGTTATTGTTTGTAAATTATATTATCTCCTCAACTGGTGCAACATCTTCATGAGTTTCTCTACTACGAGCTGCTTCCATGTACGCATTTCTCACTCTGGCCACTGTAGCATGCCTTCCGCACTAGGTCTGAAGAGGTATACTGGTAGATGAATAATTACTATAATGTATTATTTAACATCCACTTATATAACAACTAAAAGTTATTTTTAATTGTCCATTAAAATACACCTCGTTGTGTTAATTTTTAATATTCGTGTAAAATTGATTTGTACTTGTGTTTGTCTAACTTTGATAAATGGATGAAAGAAGACGGTCTGACACAGACCGTCTTCTTTCATCCATTTATCAACATCCATCATTTTGTCCACCGTTTGTTGATTGATGGCGAACTGTTCAACTATGAATAATTCTGGTAATGTATAAAGTATTCGAATTGAATTAGCAGTAAAAAATCCGAGTATCACACTTATATATCCCAGAATATTATATAATTTTTTGGGCTAAATATTGAAAACGCTTAACAGTTTACTGCGAATGTAAAGCGCATGACAGCTTATTTCGAATAAAATAATTCGATATTCGTCCGCTGAATTTATACTTTTGTCACTTTAAAAAAATACTGCCTCTTTATAGAGCGTGTATACAGATCTTTCATTTCTCGTCCTAGAAAATTTTCAGTAAAAGTATCAGTCATTCTGCGTACAAAATATAATAAACAATGATCGACAGATCGCTCCGCGTTCAATTCTTTATGCGACTTTCAAAAGTATCCGACCCAAGTATTATCCGTGTACACGCTATTATTCCTTTAGGTTTTTCAATTTTGGTCGAATCAATGCATGAACACTCGACGATAAAGACCGTTTTCCATAATTTTTGACGTAACTTTTATTAATACAAATTAAATGTATCAGTTAGAAAGATTTCGATAAAAAAAAAACAATTTATCGAAAAAATATTTTTGTTGCTACGAGCCTTTTTATTTTCCTATTCGGGGAAATGCTTTTACCAACTACACCACGCCAACAGAGTAAGTTAACGACAAATTTTCGAACTTCTGAAATGCTGCAACTCTTTCAAATTGTTACATCTGTCATTCCATTATTAAAAAGCTATCACCTTTTTATACATTGATTTTGTATTAAAATATCACAGAATTATGTTCTGAAAAAACTGCAATATTACAATAATAATGTGTTCTCCTTAATCATAACTTTTATTTTTCCTGTGTTTCTATTTTCAACCATAAAAAAGTATATTTTAAACACGATATTCCACCAATTGTTTTAAAATATTTTTACGTTGTACCTTAATGTCTATCTATCTGATAATCTGTATATTAAAAAAATAAATAAATGTACAATGTTAACGAATGTTATCAATATGCGACAAAAATTAAAAAAATTGAAAAATAATTTTCCCATCTTCAATAGTGAAATCAATAATAAAATGGTATCAAGTTTTTCGATCGTTTGCTTGAAGATTTTGAGGGAATTTAAGGGAGATTTTAAAAATATATGTGTAGAAAAATCACAATAAATGAAGTTTTATGATAGGAGAATTAGAATACAAGGAAATATAGAAATATACTTTCGGAAGAGCGATTTGAAGAATTTTTATTAAATTATTGAAATAAGATATTTTTAAGGAAAACACATTCTTATTGTGAAGTTGTAATTATTCAGAACATAGGTCTGTGATATTTTAAATACTAAATTAATGTATTAATTATAAATATATACATATAAAATCAATTTTGTCGGTGACGCTAAAACAATATTTTTCGACAAAATTGATTTTATATGTATATATTTATAATTAATACATTAATTTAGTATTTAAGATATTTTTGATTGCCCGGCATTGTGAGGTGCTAAGATTTTCATATCCAACCTAGGTAGGTAGGTACCCAGGTGTGAAATTTGAAAATGTGATCTGTTCTCGTCATTATTGAAGGACTTTCTCCTAGTATACAATTGTATTATAATTCATAGTATTGATAAGGTCTGCTCAATTGGCGTGAACTTTTCACAGGGTAATTTTCTCTCTTTAAATTGAGTACCTGACGCAATTAATGAAATGGTATTGTGATGAGATGGGCATCTGCCATGATCGATCGTCCAACTGCCGATGTTCCAAAAGATCGCTACAAGTAAATAAGTCTTTATGAATGGCGTGAACACTTCTTAATAAAAATAAATTGACCAATATCCTTTTATAAAATAAATATCCTTTTAAATTATGCTAGGCCGTGAAGGCCATTTGAGGGGTTGGAGATAATGGGTTTCGTTTTGCATTTAGAGAGTAAACAAATATTGTCTGGGGTAAAAAGGGGAGATTTTATGAATGTACTAGCTTTTTAAATTCAAGCGTAATTGATAATTTTTAATTTCAGCATAATTATAGATAGATTACAATAATTATAGAGTGAAGAAATAAGACAATAATGTAAAGCTGATCTTAGCATAGTGAATAAGATTAAGAAAGGATCAATTAGGTGGTTTGGTCATATGAAACCAATGGTGTTCATAACACCAGGAATAGAGGACGTCCCCGATTCTTGTCGAGAAAGCAATCATTATATTTTGTTAATGTTTCAACCAATTAGAATGGGGCAAACTTTCCAAAAGATTTATCCAAATAGAGAAATTTGGACTGACCACTAGATACGTATGTATACCCATAAAAAAGATATATCTCGAGTACTTTTGGTGAGCTCAGCTTCTAATCTTATCCACATTCATTCATCTTCTCATACATTCTCATCGATTAGCGAGGTTTATAACAGGACCATCTTCTAGTATCTGATTTAACTAGTCTCGTCACGTCTTTCACGGACGTATTATTCCGTACTCTCGTTATATTCCTTGTAAATTTATTTTCATTTAGCAGGCTTGAAATGAAACGATTTGATGGCATCCACCCGTACAAGGCTGGGGATCCGTTTAATTGTGTATTTTTTACTGTCGGTTTGCATTCTTTTATTTGTTTATTTTTATTAAAGATTTAAATATCATACAATAGGTTAAAATGCGTAAAAAAAATAATTATTCATAAAAAAGCAAGTTCCTATATTATAAAATATTAAAAACTTTGTTTAAATTTTATGTAATTTAGAATATAATTTAATTGTAGATAAAACTTTAAAGATTCTATAAATATTACAAATAAATAAATGGTACGGTCATATGATCAACGGTTTTATTTTTCCGAAACACGCCGTATATGACAATATTTTATACAAAGGGAAACATTACCGGCCGCGTTATTTTGATGTTCTTTTTATACGGCCATGAATAATGGATTATTGAATTTAAAGGTTAAATTTTAAAGGGACTGTTAAAACTTATTTTACAACGTATTTCTTTTATGTCTCAATCTCTCTTTATTTATACAGAATCCTGCAAAAGTCAATAATTAGGGGTATGGGAGAGTGGGCAGGAATATGATAAACGATTTAAATACATACATAAATTAAAATATTGAATATTAATCAATAAAGTTATGCGCTTGTGATATAAAAAATGGGACTAGCATGGAGGTCTCCCAGGACGAACACCCGATATCTTGGCCACTAGAAAAGTTTGTTACCGCTAGAACAAGCACGACCGTAAAATTTTTATTATTAAATATAACAATAAATAAATTTTTCAAATTTAATTAATTATTCATTGATAGTTTTAATAATTATATTTTGCATAACAACAAAAAACTCATCTATGATTAATTAAAGATCATCTGATAAAAAATATTATTAATAACATATTGTATCCATATTAAACATACAAAAGATAAAAGAAATCTGGAAATAAACCGCCACCGATGATTCATTTCGTTTTAGGTTAGGACAGGATCCATGACCTTTGGACCTCTACACATCACAGAAAACAGTGAAGTACATCTACAAGTATATTTACAAAGGATATGACTACGCAAACATTGCCATCTCAATGAAAAATCAACCTGACAATCAGCAATAAATCAACAGAGTCTTAGGACGTATAGAAAATAGTAAATAACTTTTTCGTGCTCCGATGAAATCTACCTGATTATCGTGGTCAGATTTAAAATCAGTCAAACAATAAATTTTTAAGCATTTGCCTTCGGCAGTTTCTAGAATGATTTCGCCCTACAGTGCCCTCTACACGGGTGCAGCTGTAATTATTATTATTACTACCTACTTAAATATAAAATAATTATATTGGGGACTTGAATTACTTTTTAATTAATAGTATTTGGGGAGCGGAGGCTATTTCCGTACACTTAGCTAGGTTGTGATTTTTAGTTAAATGGCGAGGACGTATTGAAATTCTTTTATTGAATTTAGGTAGCCTATATAATCAACTTTAATCATATATAATTATTTTAAACATTAAATTGAGTATAAAACTGTTTTCAACCATTTTTTTACATTTAATGAAGTACTGAATAAACCGAGAGTTTCGGGTAATACCGTGCTCAGGTTCGAATGTTATTTTTGGGACATATTTAAGAAAACAACAATAATTAATGTAATCTGATAATTATATTTGGC
The DNA here is from genome assembly GCA_022840565.1 of Eubasilissa regina. Taxonomy (NCBI): domain Eukaryota; kingdom Metazoa; phylum Arthropoda; class Insecta; order Trichoptera; family Phryganeidae; genus Eubasilissa; species Eubasilissa regina. The sequence continues at coordinate 7,093,056 of JAINEB010000029.1, read as the reverse complement.
ATAAGAACCTAAAAATCACATATTTTGGAAACGTTTGTTTGACAACATCGATTTTCCCGTCAAAACCTGAAAACATATTTGCGTTTATCCTTTGTTTTGCTTTGTAAGTCCTGATAGACCTTTTGCTCCATCAAATCAACTTCCACATCGTAACTATTTAAGTTATTAATTATTTTAATTAAATTATTTTTTTAACAAAATTAAATAATTATTATTTTAATTTTGAAACATTGTAATAACGCGACATGTATTTTTTTTTTGGTTTGTTGATTTTACATCCTGAAGAAGAAAAAGGTGTTTTTCGAAACCGGTTGATGTTAAAAAAATAATCATTAAGTAGTTAATTACAAACAAAGTTAAATAATCTATAAAAGAATGAACATGATTGACCAAAAAGTTATTTTTGAAAATATTTAAAATGTAAATATGTTTTAATATACGGGGGCATTCTGTTATTGCTAAACATTATATAATTGTACATTTTAAGGTATATAGAATTTAATATACCACAACTACCACATATGAAGACTACATTTGAACAAAGACATTTCCTATACTTAGCAACCAAACTTTATAACATTTTAGACTCAAACACAAAACAAATTCTATCACCTGCGCTTTTCAAAATGAAAGTATAAAGAAGAGCTGCTTCGGTATTTGTAAGCCTGAGGGATTTGAAAGGGAGGGTACCTAGTAGTAGTAATTCTACTACCCGTATGTTATTAGTATTATATTAGATATAATTTTTTGCTCTTAATGCTACTATGTTTAATGTTGTATTTAAATTTATACTATATGTTCTCACTATATTTTTAGCACAAAATATTTTTAAATGTAAGACGGTTTCCTCCCTAAATCAGGCTTAGCCTATGTGAGAAATTGCCTTAATACTTTGGGACGTTATAAATTTGGGTCACATACGAAATTGCCCCGTCACTTATTTTTTTTGTCAAGCACCTTGCAATTCACAAATAATTACTTTTAAGTTGATATCACAGTCGGTTTCTGGGGTTATAAAAACGGTTGCATCTGTGGTTTATTTGCAAAACCATCGATAAAGCTGTCAGACTAAAATGTAGCTATGTGCAATTCACTATAACCAGAGGATAAGTGTTTTTTATTGTTCAATCACTAGTGCATTATCTATTATTAACTTGTTAATTTAATCACATGGTAAATAATCTTTACAGTAAACAAGGGATTTCCCTCTGGTTTATGCCTTTGGTTTCTGGTGTATACCTCTATACCTCTGGTTTATGCCTTTAGATATCGACAGTAGGCGACAGTTTTTATTGTTTTATTTATTTAATTAGCGAAATACAATGACAAAATAAATGTTATATACATACATAGTTCTTACTTCGCTTACCTCTCCAAAAAAGAGACCAGCTCTTGTGCTTGGAGAGGGAGTTACACTACAATAATTTATATGATAATTTTACATATTCTATTCATTGTCCCTTTGTGTGCTTCTGAAGTATTCTGTAATATTGTGTATTGTCCAATTATGTGTTTTTGAAGTGTTCATTTAGTTTCTTTTTAAACTCTTTTATATCCTTTATTTCCTTGGTTTATGTAGCGAGGCTATTGAAATTTTTTATCCCTAAATATATAGAATTGTGCTGATAGTGTTTGGTGTTACATTTAGGGATTTTAAAGTTATTTTTAAATCTTAATGATGTGCTTGTTTCAAATTTTCTAGTGATATTTTCTTTAATTAATTGATTGATTGAGGTTTTTTTGTAAATGTTTTCAATTTTGGGGACTGGGAATTTTGCAAAAAGTGTATGTGTTGAAAAAGATGATCTTTTTTTAATATCACTTTAATAATTGTTCTCTGTATTATTTTTACTGAGTTCATTATATTATTGTATGCTCCTCCCCACCCAATTATTCCATACTGGAGTAGTGAGTGAACAATAGCAAAATATACCTTTTTTAAATTATTTATACTTAGAATGTTCTTTAGTCTTATGAATATATAGATACATTTTCTTATTCTTTTCACTAATTCGTTAATGTGACTGTGCCATTTTAAATTTTGATCTATAATTACACCAAGATATTTGATTTCTTTTTTTGGGCTTAAATTTGTACAAGAGTCGTTACAGGTAATTTTGTTACAGTTTTCGTTATGTATAGTAATTTTTATATGGGGCGGTGTTTTGGGACTTTTTATTGAAAAGGGAATATAATAAGTTTTTTCAGAGTTTAAAGAAAGTAAATTACTATCGAACCAGGATTTGAGTGTATTCATGACGTTATTTGCATGCTCGTTTGTAGTGTTCCAGTCTTGTCCGTCAACAATGATAGCAGTATCGTTGGCGTATGATATAATTTTTCCGTTTAATTTTAGTTTGAAAATGTCATTGACATAAATTATAAAAAGAAGCGGGCCCAAAACTGTCCCTTGTGGTATACCAAATTCACTAATTAGGGGTTGACTTAGGGTTTCGTTAATTTTTACGTTTTGCGGTCTTTCGTGGAGATAGCTTTGAATCCAGCTTAGTGCTTTGTCGTCTATACCGACAGATTTTATTTTAATATTAGTTTGCTGTGGAAGATACTGTCGAAGGCTTTTCTCAAATCCACAAAAATTCCAATACATTTTAGAGATTTGTCTAGAGATTCTTGAATGATATTAGTTAGTTTACCTATTGCGTCTTGTGTACTTTTATTTTCCATGAACCCAAACTGATTTTCATCAATTACTTTATTTATTTTAATAAATTGAGACAATCTTTTTTTAACAATTTTTTCTAGGATTTTTCCAAAGTTTGACAGAAGAGAGATTGGTCTGTAATTGGTTATTTCCTCGGGGTTATTTGATTTATATATGGGAGAAATGATGGCTTGTTTGTAGCATGTTGGGAATACCCCTGTTTTTAAACTTAAGTTTATTACATGCATTAGGGGTTTGGATATTTGTTTTTTTATAAATTTTAATGTATTAACAGTGTATCCATCATAACCTGGTGCTGTTCCTCCCTTCATACATGTTATGATATGTTCAATTTCGTTAACTGTTGTGGGTTGAAAAAAGTTTATTTTATTTCCTGCATGTACTGCATTAAAAGTAGTAACGTTAGTACTCCAGTTTTTACCGACGTTGGCAAAGAAATTGTTAAAAATGTTTGCTGTTTCCTGGGGCTTTTCTGAGCAATTTATTTTTGACTCGTCATGTATAATAAAATTTATTTTTACTTTTTTGTCTTGTTTATTTTCCATGATTTCATTAATGATATTTCAAACTCTCTTACTATCATTTTCTGCGGATTCTAGAATTTTTTGTAGTATTTTTCTTTAGTATCTGATATTGATATAAAATGAAAGTTTTTCCTTGTATATTTTTAAATATCTATTTAGTTGCTCGTTATTTGGTAGTTTTTTTTATTTTTTATTAAGAATTCTTTATGTCTAATTGATACGATTAGATCATGAGTAATCCAGGGTTTTATCGGTTTGTATTTAGACGATTTGCATTTAGGTAAAGTATATTTAGCGGCATTTATATGTTTAGATAGTGTGTCTTCAAATATGTTGCAACATTCGTTGACGTTGTTGCATTGGTATAATTTAGTCCATTTTTCAGAATTTAATTTGTTTATGAGTGTGTCATTTAATTTTATCGCATGTATATTTTTGGTTTGCAATTTTTTTCCCGTCAAATGAGGATTAATATTTTTGTTGTATTTGTAAGTAAATATAGTCGCGTAGTGGTCAGTGACTTCTGTATGAACGATACCAGAAATAACATTATTTATGTCTGAAATGTCACAATGCATGTGGTCAATGCAAGAAGGTAGGTGATTTTTTACATTTCTAGTGTATCCATTTATACATGACATAAAGTTAAATTCAGCTAGCATATTTATTATTACATGAGTAGTCGTTAGCTATATTTAAGTTTATGTCTCCTAAAATAATGGTTTTTTCATTTTTTACTTTTAATAATACAGTCTTTAACTCTTCTATAAATATTATTATCGATGATAAGTGAGTTCAGTATATGGCTAATATGTTAAATGAATTACTCTTGTATTTAATTTTTAATTTTAAAATGTTAACATTATTTATTGTTTTTTTTTGTGATAATCAATCTTCAAATAATTCCATTATGAATCCGATCGCGTTGATCTGAATGTTGCGGGGCAAATATGATGTAGTGCCAAGACATCTGGTGTTAAGGAAGGATGTCGAATTCGCGCCCAACCCGACGAGATGAGGATTCGTCAAGTGGATTTTATTTTATTGTATTTCTTTTATTTATTATATTTCATTCTAATTAGACGTCTTTCTTTTTCTAATGAATAACATATTTTATTTATCGCCTCCAGATGTTAGTATAATTTTTTCCCAGTTTAAGATGAAGGCAGAATGTGACAAAAATAAACTGGGTAGGTGTAGCTTAAGTAAAAGTACCCGCGGATCTTATGTTCTATACTGACTATCCGGTGAAAGGGAAGGACGCAGGTCTTTTACCCCTACAACTTTTGTACAAAAAAATTTATGTACTAATATTAAAAACATAATTGAGATATCTGTAATGACTCGAAATATAAATATGACTGTCTTATATATAAAAAGATGCAAGGCAGAGTTAAGAGATCCCGGACAGCAGTTATCAGTTGTTGAAAAAAACGGACGTCAAAAATTACCAATGAGCTATCAGACGTCAAAAATACCACAATGGAAGACAGAAGCTGACCACGACAGCAGCATGATAGCAATGGAGACTCTTCATCATCAGCGACGCGGCGCGCGGAACTAATTATAAGGTGGTTTTTAACTTAGATCGTAGGTTAAATTTAAAAATATTTTGATTCATACTTTCCTTGTCTTCCTTTGTCAAATTATTATTTATTATTTTTTTATACAAATGTGTACAAATGTCTTAAAGGTCTTTATTATAAATAAATAATTATATATTGTGCACTTTTCTAAATCCCAAGTTCTAATTTGATAATTTTCTCAACATTTTTTATAAAATAATTTTTGTTATTAAATTTCACATTGTATTATTATAGATTTTAAATTACATCCTTGTGGACTGTGGATATTCACAAATAAAAACACCTGTAATTGCGCCACAGTATTTGGCCCGATTTTTTTCGATTTAACTTGAATAAATATAAATTTAGATGACATAATTATGTGAATGTGGACTCTAAGTCTATGCCTGCCATGCTACATATCTTAATAAACTTCTATATTCCGACTAACGCGTTTTTTTGACTAATACTGAAATACAATAGGAAAAATGGCCCGCGGGCCAAGAGAAGTTGAACAGCGCTGATCTAAGCGTAATTTTTTATTTTATTCGATGACTTCCATTAGATGTCGCAATGTTAATTAGTTGGTTTACTATTTTTTTTAGTTTATTTGGATCAAGAGTTCACGTTCATATCCTCGCTAAACCAGAGAGCTCAGCAATATTCGTAGTCGGACCTGGGTGGGAAACGGCGAGCACTCCACACCTTCAGCGTAAGAAATAAAAAAACTTAATATAACTCATAAGGAAATTCGACATAATTATTATCATAATGCATCGTTTCCACAAAAAGCTCGTTCACTATTTCATGAAATCTTTCATTTTTTCTCCACTCATCCGTAAGCGCACACGAAAACATTTCATTTGCGATGTACTCGTATTTTAGACCACCTCTCGGGATACAAATCTTCGTAATCGGTATCACATCCAATGCTGCATCAGATAGCTCCGCATCTTTGTTATATATGTGAACAATTGCATCTCCTACCTTATTCACGGCATCCTTCAAAGGATCATTGAATGAATCCTTCGAAGCGATTTCGGTTTCAGATATTATAACAGACAATTTCCCAGCTGAAGAACTGTCATTAATCTTTTGATAGTATTGGTGTAGAATTTCCGCCAGTTGCCACAAGTCTTTGTGATCTTCAATCAGTTGAGCTGCTCGATTCTCCCAGTTTTGTTTATGGATCTCAATAATGGTGTGTTGCGCTTCTTTAACTGCGTTTGTGAAATCATCTTTGTCCAGTTCGTAAGCGCTGTACATTTTTGAAGCTTTTTCAGTTATAGTTGTGACAAGTGATTCAGTTAGGTTATTAATTTCAAATGTTATCATTTCGTCGGAAATCGGTTTGAGTTGAATCATGTTGAAAGCCTTACTGCCTGCTATGACTACTTCTTCGCTTAGTAAAATTACTCCAGTGCCCGAATGAGTGGTAATGGCTGTTATATTGTTGCCAACTTTTGTAATTTCGCGAGATAAAACATTTCCTTTATCAATATCTATTTCTGTCGTATCAAGAACATACAACTTTCCTTTGTTTGTATTTCGTCTTTCGCTACCGAGGATGAATGACATGTTTCTGTTGTTATCTATATAACACCGAAATGCGAACTTAGACTCTCCAATTGAAATCTGAAAAAAATCGTAATCGTGTTATATTATTATATTTATTTTAGACTGAAAATAAAATAGAAATTATGTACATTATTGTAAATTGAATGCATGACTATGTTTGAACATATCAATCTATGTACATTATTAACAATATTAATGTTACATTACTCTTATTATTAATATTTTTACTGTATGTAAACTGAGTTAAGCCATTGCGCTTTGGAAATAAGGCTTGTTAGTCGATCTTCCGTAATGAGGCTCAGACCCCTGTCTCCACCAATAGGCGAGTATCTTATTGTTAGACCACCGCTCGGTCTACTACAAGTATTCCAGATTTAATTGATCGTAGCCTATTTCTGACTTTCAAATGTATGAAACAAATAGGTTGTTTTAATCCTAATATTTACAAAATTAATTACCGGATATGTTGTTCGGTTCTCTCTTTGCCAAAAAGTCGGTTTTCCATCGATACAATTCAAAACGTTACCAAAAAGGTCAATGAAAAAATATCGTATTTTCGGATCAACTTTGGGTGCGGGATATGGCTTCCAGCTGTATTGAAAGTGAGATCCAATATTGTACGCTTTGTCCTTTATGAATACAATTAAATTACCTAGAGTATTAAATTGAATAAAATTTGGCGCATCGGTGTTATAAGCCTGTGGCACGTTAATCTCATAGTCATAGCCAAAAATGTTCACTGTCCCGGTTGAACCCCAACGTACATCATTATGAGTGTACAACCATTCCGATATTTCTAAGAATATTTTCTCTGACGCCACCATCAGTTTTCGTCGATCTTCAAATTTATTTGTTGGCGCACACGAGTGAGCTTGTATGAGTTTATAAAATCTCGAAAATATCCACTTGTTACATGTATCCTGGCCCCGCTTGATCTCTGATACATGGAGCATTCCACTTTCTTTCGTTTGATTTTTAAGTACCAAGTATCGTTTGTCATCTACACCGAGTACGTTTAGTTTTTGTATTCGAACCAGTTCAACTTCCGTTTCATTGTAAGCCGCTTGCAAATCTTCATCGTACCAGGCGGACGTAACGTAACCTTGATGCGGTAATACAAGTGAGAGATCTTTTATTTTTTTAAATTCTAAATCTAAGAATTCCCGCAGCTTTGTATATTCAGTTGCCAGTTGCGATAAGCGAGTTTTCGTGTTTTTTTCCAGAAGGTCGGTAATGTTTTCTAGACCCTCCTTTATAGCGTATTTGAATTCTTCATTTTTTTTTATCGGTGTTAGGAAAATTATGTTGAAAGCTTTCCGATCCGCTGCCACCTCTTGGGTTAACAGCAATTTGCCCTTGAGTGAGGCTATTGCGGTTATATTATCTCCGACGCCTGCAATTTCTTGAGTTATGACTTCCTGGTTACGTACTAGTCTCTTTTGCGTATCAAAAGCATACAGTTTTCCTCTTGTTGCATCTTGTGTCTCCCCACCAATGATGAAACTTTTTGTACTGTTAACGTCTATAAGACATAAAATATTGTATGGCGAATCTTGAGTGTAAACCTAGAAAAATTATTTTCTATTAGTATAAAAGAGTTGAGAAACATCACTTTCCTCAGTACTCTAATTACCTTTTCATTATATCTAAGCACTACGTGAATTAACACCGTCGTTGATTTTCCGACTACTTGGTAAAAATAAAGTTACTTTTAAGTTGATAATAATTGACTAGAATGCTATACATTTTACTACGGTTTACTACCCAGTAACAAGGCATCCAAGTCAATGGTGAGCTCACAAAGACGCTGTATCTTGTAATTCTGCCCGGAAGATTCTGAAGCGTCGTGAATTCTGAGTAGAATCATTTATAAAAAAGCTGAGAAAAGATCAATGCATTGTTTCTTTCCATATTTGTCTCTCACTCGAGCACAAGAAACCAGGTCTTCGAAATAAGTCTTTACTCAAGACTTATGACCTAACCGAAGAATGGGGGAGGTTAAATTAGTAAAACTTCGGGAACAGTATGTCGCCCCAGATATCCTGAAGAAAGTCATGGCGAGAAGGCTGCAATGGGCGGAATACGTAACATGAGCAGATGACTTTTGCAACATGCATAAAGTCCTTTTACACAACTCAGCAAATTGGGCCACAAGGGCGATATCAAAGGATGGATGGAACTTTAGTCATAGAATTCCGCGTCCCATTTGACCGCTAAAGGAGAATAAGAATAAGTGATTTAACGAACAAAAAACAAAAACTTCTATAAAAAAAAAAGAAAAAAAGAACTCTTAAAGCCCCCAATTACCCCAGGGGCCTTTTAAGGGTAAATCTGGCACTGGACGAGAGTAAGAGTCAGCGATGAAGGTAATTATAAACTCTTTTATTTTAATTAAATAATAGCTATCTCATAGAGACGAAGCTTTTATTTTATTATATTTAATGGAAATATATATATTACCCATACTTCCATATATAACTACGTTTCTATGAGATATCTATTATTTATTTAATAACAGTGCCTTTGTAGGTGAAAATCCAGTAGTCGTGTGTTCTTAGACATATTCGAATATTGTTTTATTTTAATTCCTCATGTCGATACTGCCTCCGAATCTGAAATGAGAAATTGCTCGTACCGAAATTTTTACAGGTCATCTACAACACGATGTATGTTAATGCAACAACGTAATAACATTATGTTTTTACAAATTATTTAATCATTTACCAACCTCATACGTCACTGTGGGTGTTTGTGTCTTCAAAATAAACTGTGTATTTTGGGTAGTACAATCCAATACGTTGCCAAATTCATCGACGAATTTATCTTTTATGATCGGCTGATACCCGCGCACGGTTTCGAATTCTTTAAAGTGGTCTCCGGTAAATTTGTATCCTTCATCTACCGTGTATAAAGTAACACTAGAATCCTGCCCGACTTCAATGTATCGCGGGGGTTCTTTAGAAAATGTTCCGGATACATTTATTTCGTAGAGGTCGCCGAGTATGGAGACGATTTTAGGCTGTACTCCTGTAATTCTAAATGCAAGGAATAGTATTACCGCCGACAGCTCCATTCCGGTCCCACAACCTGTGAAATGAACCATTAACTATATCTAACTCCTCTCGGCTATCACTACTGCGACAATACTACGCCACCTTCCGACCGCCTGCCCACGTGACACGTGCTAGTATCTACGGAAGGTTGCAGACCGAAGCGCGTGGCGCGTGGCGCGTGTCCCAGAGTACACGCATTATTCCCGCTGCACTCAATTGGTGGCGTAGTATTTCCACACTTTTATTTATTATTACAATATAGGTCATACGTAGCGTATCTATATATATATATATATGTATAGTATATACAATTTTATTTGAAAATTATTTATTTTCTTAATATTTATTTTTTACTTACAACGCCACAATGTAGTATTTATTTATAGATTTCAGTATTTTTAACATAAATTCTTTCTAAGATCGCACATAACCAAACCAAACTTACTCTTTATCAGTTGGCAGATTCTTACTTGTTTTAAGTAAATATAAATTGGATTTACCAATGTGTTTTGTAGCTTGCACTCAAGTGTATGATTCTGTCTAAGAATGTTAGTTTGGCAATGAGAATTTAGTACCGATTGCACTGTACATTATCACCAACTGACCTAATATCTTATCCGTAACCATTTTATACGAACCTTGGAGTATCATTTACGTCAAATATTATCCGTGAAAAATATACATGAAGATTGATTTATTTTTAATTATTCGTTTAGAATTCATTTTTTATATCCCTTTAGAACTCTTAAATATTTTTTGTATGGATATTAAACCGTGTCTTGTTTTATTTATTAGTACACATATAAACAAATCTCGCCAGTTATAACCAAACTTATTAAGAAAAATTGAGTGAATCTTTGACCAATACACAAAAATGGTTATTATATAGAGTATGTAATTTACCATCCAATTACAATATTTAATTGTGGTTAACTTTAATAATTAATGGTTTATTTATTTTGTTTTTAAAACCACTATAAAGTTTTAGTATTCACCAACCGGTTTCGGAAAATGCCTTTTAAAATAAAATAAATTTTTATTCTTATTAAAAAAAAAAATTTATATATATTATTAAAAAAAATAATCTAAAAATGTATCTTTAGAACCAATGTGTCTGCATTATTCGCATTTTAATAGAAATTGACACTTCACCCCGCTGTAATGTATCAATTTCAAATTTGCATATAAAGAAAACAACGACGATGTAATAATGACGATAATATAACAAAATTCATGTAACATACCCGACGTACTCGCCTCTCAGAAAAAGTGTTAACATTGTATATTAGTTGGATTCGAGAAACAAGGAAGACACGTTACTGCTGCGCTATTAGGAATGCCAAGTTATTTTTGTTTTATCATTATTACAAATATACGAATCCCAGGAGTGAGAGTCAAGAAAATATTACATTACGTTGGAAGTTTACAAAGATTAGATAAATGTAACATTTTGTTTGTGTTTTTTACGTAACTGGTACTAGAACTACTGTTATGTAACTAGGCAAGTGCATTTGTCAACACGACGTGACATTTATATAATACTAGCTTTATGCAGAGTGAAAAATTTGGTGGCTCGGTGTTGAGTAGTTATTATAGACTCTGTTCCGCACAGCTACGCGACCGCGGAGCGCGACAATCGCGGCTCGAGAAAGGGCCGGGCGAAAAGTCTATCTTGTCCACTTTACGGAAATATTTCGCCCGGCACTCCGCGCCGCTGGAATCCCGCGGTGGAGGGGGAATACGGGCCGAGGCTGGCCTCGCCCCCGGCGCCAGTAAACATTACGAATATTAATTTATGTAATAACTGTATGATAAAAAATTATTGTACATAATTTGAATGATATAATAAAAAGAGTTTGTGGAGGGCGATCGCCCGGAGATAATATTATGCACCTTGAAAATCGTTTAGATTGTTAAAATGGATTTTTAAAGTTTAAGGTGCATTAATAAATTCCTCGGGCCATTGCCCGCAGTAAAAACTACCAGGCATCGCGAGGCAGGTCAAGCTTTATAATAAAAATACTCGGGATGTCTGGGAAATGTCTGTCCGCATTTTGATAAGCAAAATTGCGGACAAAATTGAGTTCTGCCGCCCCATACGGGACGGCGAGAAAAATGACGATAGATTTGGAGTTTGGCCGCCAGGTGGCGGCGACGCGGGACCGAAGGGATCCGCGGGGGATGTCTGTGCCTCCTGATTGGTCCCCAGCTTCTTGCTGGAGCCATAAGCTCCCCGAGATGAATCTCGAGATTAAATAAATGGTCCAGCGGTTGCAAAATCACTTGCCTCGCTTTCGCCTGCACCGCTGGACTTCTCTCAAGAAAAAGTGTTTTATTCATCTCTCGACCTGGACTTTCTTGCCCTTGGATTCGACCTTTGGCTTTCTCATTAGGACTGATCCTGGAAGAATTTTACGACTCTGCGACCACCCTGGACACGATTTTGGACCCTCTGGACCACTGAACACAGCTGCGGAAAATCGACGTTCGAGAGACAGAGCGGACCGACCGAACCACCCCCTACGTGATTGTTACAGTCTTGTTCCTATACTGAACAGACTCTAAAGAATCATCAGTCCAAGGATAGTATTTGTAATGTATCAGAACGATGTGTTCGATGAGAATCGAGGGCCCTATACCTCCTCGAATTTTCCCGTATGTATATTAAATGTTATCAATTTAGAGCCTGGTATCTATATATAGTTGCGTTTATTTACAAAAGAAGCACAATTGAAATTAGACTGTTTGTTACATTGCGGTGCGGTTCTGGTGATTACTTAGATTGGTTTGATCGCAGTATATTGTTGTTTGCAATTTGGCGGATACCAGGCGGACTGTATGGCTGTTGGGTGTTTATTTATGCAAATCTGTGAAATGCGATCAAGGCCACTACAGAGACTTCATTAAAGGGGATGGAGGTAGTTTGTTTTGGAAATCTAATGTAGACAGTTATTATCCTCTTATTTTGAAAGTCAGGTGTTCAAAACTTCATCAAGTACCAAAATTCTACTTTAAGGGGTAGGAAAGGAGGATGGGGATGGTTTTTTGAAATCTCATGTAGACAGTAATTTTCTTGTTGTATTAAAGGTCGAGTGTGCAAAATTTCATCTAGCTCGGAATAAAACTGTAGATTTGTATAAAAAACAAACAAACCAACAGACACTCTTCTATATATATATATATATACTAGCTGAAGTACCCAGCGTTACCCGGGCTTTACGCAGAGTGTAGAGGCTTCATTTAGGGGGATGGGGGTAATTTTTTCGAAATCTCAGGTAGACATTAACTTTCATCTTATATGGAACGTCAAGTGTGCAAAATATTATCAAGAAGTACCAAAATTCTATTTTAAGGAAGTGGGAAAGGGGATGAGAGTGGTTTTTCGAAATCTCATCTAGAGAGTGATGTTCCTCTTATTTATATTAAGTTTAAGACTCATAATTATTCTTAAGATAAGGACACTACGCAAGACATACTCACCAAGTCCCTACTCCTCTTTCATTCCCTTACCTTTCACGTCTCTCTCGCCTACGGCTCCCCTCCCTTTCGCCTTCCTATTGCCTCTTACTCCCTTCCCGCTCCTTTTCCACTACCCTCCTGCTCCTCTCCCACTATCTTCCCTCACGCCTCTCTAGTGTCTCTCTTTCGCCTCCCACTCCCCTCCCGCTCCTCTCCTGTCCCCTTCTCTCTCGCTTCCCGCTCCCATCTATTTCGCCTCCCACTCACTTCCTGATCCCCTTCCGCAATCCTTCCATCACCCTCCCGCCCCCCTTTTTTCTCTTCCCTCTCGCCCCTCACTTTCCTTCCGCTCCCCTCTCGATATTCTTCCACTCCTCTCCCGCACCCCTCCCGCTCTCCTCCAGCTCCTCTCCCGCTCCCTCCAGCTCCTCACCTGCTCCCCTCCAGCTCCTCTCCCGCTCCACTTCCGCTCCACTCCCGCTCCACTCCCGCTCCACTCCCGCTCCACTCCCGCTCCCCTCTTGCTCTCTTTCCACTACCCTCCCGCTCTTCTCCCGCTTTCCTCCCACTCTCCTCCCATTCTTCTCACGCTCCCCTTACGATCTCCTCCCGCTCCTCTTCTGATCCGCTCCCGCTCCCGCTCTCCTCACTTCCCTTCCCGTGCTCCTCCTATTCCCCGTTCAACAGGAATGCCATTCAACATTTGTCTAATTGAACTCTAGAACCCTGAGGAAAATATAGAAATCTATCCATCCACCTTTTAGCGTTATAAAATAAAATAAATACACTGCGTCTGATTTAAATGTATTCGAAAATTTAATTTCATATTTTTTTCATTTATATTTCAAACTATCTGAAGTACCCGGCGTAGTCCGAACTTTACGTAGAGTGAAGAGGCTTCATTTAGTGGGATAGGGGTAGTATTTTTTAAAAAACCAAATGTAGACAGTAGTTTTCCTCTTATTTTCTAATATAGCAATGGCTCTGGAGGCTCATCAAGAGGCGGCAGCTTCACTTTTCCGTTGTAGCAACACATTCCCGCTGGTTCGCATTTATATTTCTTTGCATGACAATGTTTACATACAATATCCATCCGTCCCCCTTAATTTAAATGCCCTTAATTTTGGATCTGAATGTCGATTCACCATTCATGATTCCTTTCTACATCGATCTTGTTATACACGCAGCACTCTTGCCCTAGACGTAGAAGCTCTCGTACACTTCTACTGCAGACGAAGCTCCCGTTGTTCAGTTATTTCTGACGCCCAGATGGCTTTTTGTCTTTTAACTGCAGGGTTTTTCTGACCAATAATCGTTCTTTTCTTCGGCGGCATTTCGATAAGTATCTACACTGTTCTAAACAAACACGGCGCCATCTTGCACTTTTAGTAACAATTCATTTATTTTACAGTTAAAATGTTTTGAAAAGCAAACACATCCACTGACACTATTTTTTATGTAAATAGGTATTCCATATCCGCAATTCCGCAACCGTACATGTCAATGTATTAACAATATTGCAATTAATAATTTTAAGCAAAAGCAGACTTGAATCGTCCGTAATATTCTCTTATTTTAAACGTCAAGCGTACAAAATTTCAAGTACCAAAAATTCTGCTTTAAGGGGTGGAAAAGGGGGATGGAAGTGGTTTTTCAAAATCTGATGTAGACAGTGACCTTCTTCTTATTTTGAATAAAAAATAAACAAACCAACCAACAAACTAACAGACACTCTTCTTTATATATATATATATATAGATTGAAAGATATATAGATACTGGGTGTACACACCAAGTGCATAGTATTCTAGGGGAAGATATCACTCGACTCATATTTTTAATACGAATCGAAAATGTTGAAACTGTATGGGCCTGATTATGCATTGAGCTTTTAACCGCTAACGTAATAAACGTTTTAAAATACTCGTGGTTATGATATTTTTTCGATAAATTTATTTTAGTTTTATTGAGTCCAAAATTACATATTAAAGACAAAAAATAAAAGGTCATCGAACTTTAAACGGGCAGATTACTTTTTATTAGACAATTCAGTGCCAGAAGCAAAGATGTGAAATAATAATGAGACGATTTCGCAAATATTTATCGTAGACTTAAATCAATAACATTTTGTAAAAATCTCATGTACCGTTATTTTCCATAACAGTGCAGAATTTGTGCACATTCCCTGAACATCTTCGACTCGTAATTTAGTCAGAAATCCACCTAAATAATAATGTGGACTAGGTCTGTCACACCCTGTTTATAATATTTATGTAATAAATTATTAATTTTGTTTTTATTAATACAATCGATTTTACCTATTTTTTTTTTATTTATTCCCCGCCCATCTCACTAGATCAGAGTCCGGATCGATGATATCGGTTACAAAAATAAAAAAATAAATTTATTTATTTATTTATTATCTTTGTTTTATTAGCCGCTGAATTGAGTTTAAATACATCTACCGGTTTCGAAAAATACTATTTTCTTCTTCAGGATGTCATAACTAACCAAAAATATATAGCATTGTTTCTTCATCAGAATCTATTTTTAAAATTTAAAAAAAAAAAACAATTATTCAAAAAATAAATTTAGTACCTAACTCAAATTGCTGCTCAATACAAATTTAGTCGAATAATTTTAAAAGTAAAAATATATTCATTTGATTATCACAATCACACGCTACCTTTTTTAATTAGTTACTTTAGTTATATTGAATTTTCGTACTCATACGTGTAAACTCGTCCAAAGTTTTTAAATCAATGTAACAGTTTTTAATTAAATGAATTCAAGAAGACTGCTTGTACTCCTATATAGCATATTAACATATTTATAATATGCACTTGTTAACATTACTTATACTATATACATTTAGTAATTAGTTAGTGTTGTATTAATATAATAGTCAAGATGTCATGTCTTTGAGGACTTCCGATATTTCTTTGAGAAATTGCTCACCTTTTTCATGGCGCGTTTTTATTTCCCTTAACATATCCCAACGCGCGCACGACACTTTGTCTTGTTCAGGAAGCGTGCACTTGGCCTTACTAAACCATTCTAGCCCTGGCTCGATAAGACTCGATTTTTCTTCTATTGGAAATGTATCGAGTGTATTTTTGATATAATATAACATTTTACTTTGAAAGTAGTTCAAAATTGTCGGGCAAGTTCTCTCCTTCCTAATTTGTTTCAGTGTGTCGTCGGATAGCGCAAGTATGTTTTTAACATATTTGTGGACCAATTCATCGAGTATATATCGAATATTTTCTTTCATGGGTATATTGAAGGAATCTCTTATCGCACTGCTGTTACCTGTGTTGAATGGAGACCTCGCGTCAGGAGACGGGACCTTTCCCGATTTTCGTGCTAATTCACGCAATTTCAGATACTCGTTAACGATATAGACTGTTCTGCTTTTCCAGTTTCTCTCGTAAAAATCTAGTATTTTGTGTTCTCCTTCCCTCACTGCATAGAGAAACTCATTTCCATCCAGGTCGTATGTATTATTTGGCAGAGGAATCTCCGTGATTGAGATGTTCTTGAGTTTAATCTTTTCTTCGTCTAGCGCCGGTTTGAGAACAATAATATTAAAAGCATTTCGACCAAATACTGTCACTTCCTCGCTTAAATAAATATAACCCGATGGTGATCGAAGAGCGAGAGCAGTTATACTATTGCCAACCTCTTGGATTTCTCGAACTTTGATATCTAATGTGTCCATTATTTCCTTTGTACTCATGACGTACAGTTTTCCTATTGGATTAAATGTGTCGCTATTGAGGACGAACACCCTGCTTCTTTTGTAATCTCCGACACATTGGAAAATGAATTTTAAGGTTGTTCTTGGTACCTGTAAAGTAATTTTAATCATTATATTCTTTTGTTAAGAAAATTACTTACAATACTATTAAATATTGATGTTCCTAATTCAAAAACAAACTTTTGGCACGTCTTTTCGAATCAGCCACGACTAATGTTGTTGACACATTCCGCGTCTAAATTCCCATCCATACATTCCTCATGCCCGTCTTTGGTGTGAATTATGACCTTGACGCCAACGGACGTCAACTGGATCAATATTGTTTGGCTGATCTCGACACCGCGAAACCATTCGCGGTGTGGACAATTACCTCCAGTACACCAGCACTATATTTTGTGATCTTGTGTTTTATGATCGGGTATTGTTTGTTGTTTGTGTATGCCGTGAGTGAACTTGTGACATCGCCGTCTTCAGTCGGAAGCGGAAATCGGCTCATCCATGTGACATTATTGTGTGATCTCGGCAGCGACTGCAGAGATTACAAGGCATCATATACAAGGTAAGGCGAGCAGTCTTTCCGAATCCCGGTTCCCAAGATCACTGGTCCTTCGACCAGAACCCCTATCCCCTCACCGACCTTTCCCTATACCTCGTTTCCCTACTCCCCCCAAACTTTGCGATGATTCCGATTTACGACTGGAATTGTCGTAATCCATGACGTGTGACTCCGAGACATGTGATCCCGAGATTGCACAATGCAATTGACATTCCAATATTATATACTTACATTTCTTCATTAGAAGAAAATCCTCAGAGCAGAAAAATTGTTATATAAACAGGTAATACATGATTCTACGTCCTTCCTTGATTTATAAACTTTGAGAGATAAAGTAGTTCCTACATGGATACTTTCTACTTGCTTACTGTTCGAGTATGTAGTATACAAGTCAATGCTGTTTGTTTACTCGCCAAAGATCTTACTGACTTATGAAGCTAAGTTGAGATAAAGTTTTCCACGTGAACAAGTGCGCCCCGCGTTTCTGTGAAAAATTATTCTAAATTTTTAGAAAAATTACCACCTACCACGAAACATTAGACCGGCATTTTATACAAATAATAATACAGGAAATTTACTCATAAATTTTAAAGACAAAGATGATAAATTTAATAATTATGGTGTCTATAAACTTAGTTGCAAGCATTGTGCTGCATTTTATATTAGTAAAACGGGTAGAAATTTTAATATAAGAGTAAAGGAGCATTTGAGAATATTTTGTAGTATAGTGGATTTTCAGAATTTTCTAATCATTTGATAGAAAATGGTCATGGTTTTGATAAAAAATTGGGATTGTCAATTTTGCATGTAAACAGTATTGGTCACAAATCAAATAATTTGGAATCGTTGGAGATAAATAAAGCGTGTAAAACTAATCAAAAAATTATAAACAACCAATTAAATGTAACTACGAGTCGCATTCAAAAATTTTTCCCTTAAAATTATTCGAGTAAATTTGAATTAAGTAACAATTTGAGTTAGGTACTAAATTTGTATTTAAATAATTGTTTTTTTTTTTTTTTAAATAAATTCTGGTAAAGAAACAATAATATAAGTTTTTAGTTAGTAATGACATCCTGAAGAAGAAAATAGTATTTTTCGAAACCGGTAGATGTGTTTAAACTCAATTCAGCGGTTAATAAAACAAAGTTAACAAATAAGGATATAAAATTATATTTGATTACCGCGTATGTTGCTTTCATCCTCTGTATCGATATAGACGCTAGTCCATTTTTACATGTTACTTCATTACCATACATGTCGATGAAGGAGTCTTTTGCCTCTGGCTGGTACCATTTAGCTTCGCGTATCGGGGCAAAATTGTGACCAGTGGTGTATCCTTGACCTTTGATAAATACTACTAAACTCGAAATATTATTCATGTAATCCATCGAAGTCGGGGAATTGGTAAAGTACGTTTTTTCCAAATTCATATTATACATTTGATCTTGTATATTTACGGCTAAAGTCTCTATTCCGAGCATTATAAGAACGTCATCTCTATTTTCGGATGCTATCTTTAAAAACTTTATGGAATATCTGACAGCCTTATCGTATTCTTGATTTTTTTTTTCTATATCATTAAATCTTTCTGTCGACCCGCACAAGTACGTTTCACTCGGAGTCTCGGCTACGTCTTTACACTTTTCTTTCGAGATTTTAACCTCTGACTCCAGGAAAGTGTTGTCTGATTGAAGAGAAATATTCAATAGACTTTGAAAATCTTCTAGATATTTTGTTGCTTTAAGCGTAAGAACAAACAAACTTTTTTTGCAGACTAATTCTTCACTCATTTGCATGTCAGGCTTGTTTCTGTCAACGTTTTTGGTGTAAAATTGAACCATTTCTGTACCTAGATTTACGATAGCTTCTTTCAATGGAACTTCGTAGGAACCATCCACAGCGAGACCCTCCTCTGGTAAATCAAAAACACTTCCGTATAGCTTTTCTTGCTCCACATAGTTCCTCAATCTGGAAACTTCGTCTTTCAGACTATTTATACGATTGTCCGTATTAATTTCGAGGATTTCGAAAATAGATTCTTCCGCTTCTGTCACTGAACTTTTGAATTTACTCAGACTTTCTAACAGTTTCAGTAAAATCATCTTGAAGGCTTTTTTTCCTGATATCATTACTTCTTCGCTTAACAAAATATCTCCATTCTGTTGACTAGCAGCTACGGCAGTTATGCGATTGCTCAATTCTACGATTTCTTGTGCGGGGACCCAAAAATGAATTATTTGGAAATATGCAGTATTAAAAGCGTACAATTTGCCAGCTAATGATCTTTTTTTGTCATTAATGATAAATACTCTGTTTCCATTGAAATCTCCTCGACATTGAACATTAAAAGGTGAATCTCCAGTGGACAGCTGGAAAAATATTTTTAATATGGTGAGTGAGTAATAAAAAATTTTTTTACAATTCAGAATATTCCGCGAAAAATGAAAAAGAAATACTGTTTATATAGCATCAATAGAATATAAATAGTTTAAATGAATTTTTGAAGATTAAAAAAAATTTAAAACACAAGACCGGAAAATGATTTTTAGTCAATAATTAAAAATTCTGCGAAAATAATATAATTTAAAAAAAGCGTCGCAAGGCTTTTTTCAGACTCTGTTATCCTATAAATAAGATTCTAAACAAAAAATGTTATCCTTGCATAACTCTGAAAATTGACAGAGACTGCATATTGCCGTGCGTAGTCTACCTACTAACGATGGAACCGGTGGTATTCAATATAATACTCATATAAAGGGTTTTTCATTAAGGGCGCTCAAACTTTTTTTTAAAATAAAACAAAAACGAATGAATATATCTAAAAAAAAATTATTATGTTTTGAAGTACATTTAGTGGCAATTATGTATAAAATTCAATTTTTCTCGCATAACCACCGCGGGCACGTTTGCAGAAGTCCAATCGTTGAATCCAATTTTCCACCACTTTTTCACATAATTCGGCCCGAATCGCACTAATTTCGCGTTCAATATTTTCTCTTAGCTCTTGTAACGTCGCCGGTTTGTTGGTATAGACCAAAGATTTAAAAGAAAATAGTCCAATGGTGTTAAATCGCACGATCTAGGCGGCCATTGAACCGGTCCATTTCGCGAAATAACACGCTCACCAAATTTGGTTTTCAATAAGTCAATTGTTTCGTATGCCGTGTGACTGGTAGCGCCGTCTTGTTAAAACCACATATTGGCCAAGTCCATACCTTGCAATTGAGGCCAAAAATAATCAGTTATCATGGAGCGATAACGATTACCATTCACAGTAACATGACGATTAGCATCATCAACAAAAAAATATGGTCCAATGACACCTCCAGCATGTAATCCACACCAAACAGTGATTTTTCCGGGATGCAATTGTGTTTCATGAAGCACGTGTGGATTGGTGCCTGCCCAATAACGCATATTTTGCTTGTTTACATATCCATTGAGCCAAAAATGAGCTTCGTCGCTAAAGATGATTTTTGATGGAATTCAGCATCAAAGTTGCGGTGAGCGAACGCGAATTTTAGTAGTAGATTTGAATAATTTGCAAGCGTTGCTCCGGTGTGTACTGCTCCATGATGATTTGCCAATTAAGTACGAGTGTTAACCTTAAAAAAAATTGAAGAAATATGGCGTAGTTTCTTGTCCCTGTTGAAAGAAAGTTTGAGCGTCCCTATTGAAAAACCCTTTATATCGCGTAAAACTTGTCGTGGGGGTGGGGTGGCCCGGGTGTGGTGTGGGGAGACGGTGACCATGTTCTACGTGGTATCCCTAAAGTCAGTCAGACCTTAAGTTTTATATACAGATAATATATCACTTAGATTTATCTAAATGCTGTTTCCGAAAAATAAAAATTAATTAATATCTACAGTCAATTTATTAGTGCAAATTAGTATTGTTCAAGTAATCAAATTAGGTATATATATATATATACATATACCTAATTTGATTACTTATATACCTATATATATATACCTAATGTGATATTTTTAAGTGTACACTTAAAAAACTGATTATTTTTAAAAATAACACAGTGAAAAAGAGTTTATTAACAAAATAATAATAACCCCAAATATCATGTTTGAAATGTTGAAATAAAGTCGATGGCTGCATTCTTTTATTTCTTCCTTACACATCACCACGTTTCCAAATCTGTTGACGAAACTGTAATTCTTCTTGGGCGTGTACCCGGGAACTTCTATCATCGAGTCGTAGCCAAAACGAGCTCCGAGGTCATATCCTTTACCATTTATGTACACCACTATGCTCGCATTAATGGTCGTAAATTCGATGAAACTTGGGGCATCGCCGTAATATGTTTTGGGTATCACCATCTCGTAATTTTGACCGAGAATGTGCACAGCTTCGGATCGCACCCCGATCATCTCAGACGCCATGAGCAGAAGTATCAATGACGCTTGCATTGTTAACGTTAATTATTGTGATCACTTTCGTATTTACCTTTAATAATTCATTGTATCTAGTGTTAAAGATAAGCACATTTAATTAACTGTCTGAAGTACTCGTTTAATGAGATAAGTCATAGAGTTTTTGTAATAAACCAATTAATTCCGATTTGAGTATGTCATGTCATAAAGCACACGTACAACATAACCCTTAAATAATGACGAGAAATAAATATTTTTTAATAATCTTAATTTATTTAAAATCAACAAAAATACAATATCAATACAGACAAATTTTACGAGATAACCGCATACTTTCGCGTGATATAATTGACGGCAGATTGTTTTATTTCTCTATGTGACGCGTATTAACTGACAATGAAAGTTTGTTTTTGTTGCATTATTAGTAAAGAAGATAATATAAAATATTTCCGAAACCAATATTTATCTTTCGACGATATATCGATCACTTTTTTATAATTTCTTTAACACAAGTTAGAAAAAGAAGAACTTCACTTATCAGGACAAATGATGGTCGACTAATATGTGCACCGCACCCCCGCACCCAATGCCTTAATTTCACCATTTAGTGTGTAATCTTTTTAAGGAAATTTTTAATAACCCATTTGTGGTTCTTAACTATGGTATATTATAATTATTGATGTTCTTGTGAAAAGAAATTCGTCGTATAATTTTTAATGATATACGTGTGAAATTTATGTCATAATATTTATTTTTATTAGTTACGTAAAATTTATGTCTAAATTTTAATTTTATGGAGATTAGATTCGCTTCATTATATACATTTTTAAGACATAAGGTGCCGAAATGATAAGTAAATTTTTAGTTTAACATAATTTTTCAATTGTTTTATATATCGTTTATATTTTAAACTTTATTATATTTTAGATTATGGTATATTTCATATAATCATGTATAGTCGAAACAGGTGAACCCCAAAAATGATAAAATTGTGATTTACAACACAGAATATTTACCGGTGTTAATTTTTCATACGTTAGAAAAGTTTATATGACATACAATAATAATAATACCTACAATAAATATACATATAACATTTTTATATGCTCTCATTTTTCCACATGTTTTATTTATCAGGGAATTCCAAATTTTTTTTTAAATCTGAAAGATTTTGTATGCCCCAAGCAACGAATCCGCTACCTCTCAAATAGCGCGTGCTCTACCATCTTTCTATTCCCCCATTAGACTGTGGTGTCTAATTGTTATATGAGTATGTAATGCTGATTTTTTGTGTTGGATTTAATTCCATGATTTATATTTTGATATATATTTTAAACATCCGCGTACGTGTATAAATTTGTTACATATATAATAAATACGCGGTAGTTTGGGCGGGGCCCAAAGGTCCGGATCTGGCCCGAACAAGTCGAGTCCTCATTGTTTGAATTCTTGCAATATCAGTGAGTATATTCTTGCCTCTTTCATTTTCCACAGTGACTGTTCAAGAATCGCCTTCAGTTTCAAACGCTCGTCAATGTGTTGAACTACAATGCCCTTCGAATTTTTTTCATGAATATTTTAATAGTTTCGTTATTCTTGAATCTACTATATTTGTAAATTTGTATCAATCTAAATAATAGGTGTTGATTAATATTGGTTGTTCTGGAGATTTAATTGTTACACAGTCAGCGGTTGGCTTGAGTACTAGCAAGCCGTGGGCTAATACATATTAAAGACCCCAATAAAAATTTATTTTAACATATTTGAGTATCATTGATTGATTTACTTCGTGGTATAACATTTTAGGGAATTATAATGAATAATCTTGAAATGATGGTGGAAAGGTGGCGGGTTATCGGGAGATAAAAGATAGGATGGCACTTACTTGTGGGTCTCCGATCTCTGGAAGCTGGTTCGTTTCTCCCTGGTCCACCAATTCACAAGCGACGCAGAATTGTCTCGTAATTGATGACACTCGCGTTAGAAAAGTAATTGTTTTAAATATGTTAGCGGTAGTAAAATATTATATATTAGTGGTAATTAATGTTAGCGGTTGTGAACGGATTTACAGCGACGGCAACGTACCGTGTTCAGTTTCGAAAGCGGAGTGACTCGTTCAGGCGTATAAGCAGACTGCTTCTTTCTTCTTTCTCCTTCGTGCCTAGGGACTAGGATAGGAAAAGAGTAAGAGGGACAAGACATATTTCTGTAATCCAATGAGATACGCGCGCGTAGTACATTTAAATGGCGCTAACAGATGGAAATCCAGGAAAACTAGAATTTGGAAAAAACATTAATAAACAATATCACATTTTCAAATATTATACTTCACCGTTATTATCAATGTTTCCATTAAACAGTAAAGCCACTCCCACCCTTACGTACCCCATCGCCCTATAGTCAACTATATTTAATTTAATTCAATTTACACCTGCACATGGGAAAGACTGCTGTTCCTGAAACTAGTAGTGATATTAACTCAAAAATTGTGTGTATGGTAGTACAAAGTCAATTTATTAAAATATACTTAAGTATAATTAAATGAATTAGAAAGATATACAATAAAAATGTGTTCATCAATAAAATATTTTGATTCATACCGGGATACGAACCAAGAACTTTTTGTATCCGGGAAACCCGGGTAACCATATACATATATATGTGTACGTACATATGTGTGTGTATGTATAGACTTCTTTGACGTATAAATTCACGAACAAAAACGGGTAGTAAAGCTAGTAGTCATATAAAATTGATTTACCGAACATGTTTTGGAGAAACATTTTTTCTGAACTACGAACGATGGTTTTCTGTAACTGTATAATACAATGTAGTAATGTTAAGTGGTCCAAAATTTCGACCCACGCTGTATCTTTTTGCTCCAATAATCAGCGTCACTTTTAAGTCGGTTCTCGTTATAATTTCTTAAGGAGCGTCTTTTCTAAAAGTGAATTATTTAAATTAATTTACTTATTGGAATTTGACACTTCTCTCCGACGTAGGGGAGGATTGTCCTTGTTATCTCGAGCATTTAAACAAATCCACCAGCAACTGCCCCACCTGGCGACCAACATCAGCAATTTATCGCATCGTGATCGAAAGCTTTCGACAATAAAATTCATTTAATTTATTTATTTATTGTGAAATAAAAGACAGATTATGAGATTAGTTATATTTTTTTCGCATGATAATTTCATTTACAAACACAAAATGTGTGTTATTGATATAGAATAAACCTTTATTATTGTTTCTTATGTAAGCATGCTAGTTGTTTAATTAATTGGGGGACAATTGGCACAGCAAACAGCAGTGAAAAATGCTCTGGCTGAGTTGAAAACCACTTAAAAATATTTAAAATATGCGAAAAGAAAAATAAATATTGTTTATCAGGCCATTTTATCAATTCAATCAACAATCAGAGAAAATCAACAATTTTATGATTTATGTAACAAATAACGCCATTAATTATATATCCGATACTTGATAATAATTTAACGATTAGCGTCATCTTGAAAGCATATCTAATTCGGGTTTAATTTCTCGATTTTCAAACTGGAAAAAAGATGGCTCGTCCTTAACTATGGTTACTGTATACACTGAAAAGTGTTGTGCTACGCAAATACGAGTAATATCATATCTTAGTCAGAAGCCACATTTTCATCATTTTTTTACCCTCGGACTGCCTTTTTTTGCCTCAATCTACCAAATTCCCACTCCAGCCATCGTGAAGTGCCTCCAATACTGGGTCTAAATAGTTTTACAAATGTGTGAATAATTATTTTAATGTATTATTTAATGTACACTCGTACTAATAACTTATTCTTCAAAAAATGCACTTTTTCATGCATATTTGGCATTATATTTACAAATTAACTCATTTTCACGTATATATTTCTTTTTTTTACAGTGTTTACAGAGAATTTTTGGAGAATTTATCTAATACATCGGACGAAAACACCAACGGCCAATTCTGGTTGGTATCCGAAAAGAAATTCGGTCAGCTTTCACAGGTTTCTTTCGTTTAATTATTTATAATATATGCGCCTAAGGTTAAATTTTAAAAACTGAAACATTTTCTTAGTACCCTTGTAAATTTTAATTAAATAGTTCAATAATGTCATACTTTACGGATATTACAATATAAGAAACGGAACATTAATTTGTATCTCTTTGAAAACGATATATTTAATAACTAATGGGAAAATGTTCATTTATAAAACGTAGCAAATACATTTTGAATCATCAATATACAATCTATTTATAAATAAAATGCAAGGTCTTTTTATGGAAATATTTCTAGTCAAGTGTACCAAAAATAACTGTTACGAGAAAGCTTAAATAGTGTTTCGGAATTATTACAATTTTATAAATATTATTTGTAAAGAAATGCTTTAAGATGAATGGAGCATACATAAAAATTAATTGGAAGCACGTTTAACTCTAGTTTTAGCAAAATAATCATAAGCTTTACACTGAATTGAATCTCCTCCAGACGGCAAAAATATAAATCGTGTACGTTCAGCGCAATTTTGTTGTATTACGTAATACGATAATCTTGAACGGATAGTTTTCGATTGTTTACGTAATGTTTAGAGCGTTCAGTACCATGATTGCTCACATTGTACATATATAGACTCATTAAAAATCAGCTTCACTTTCATGTTAAAAAAATCATTTTCATGTGTCGGAAAATAGAAGATGAATTAATAATATTTTTTTATCTCCTCTGTGCTGTTTTGGTTGATATCTTATTTATTTTTACCTATACATTTATATTGTAGAATAGACTATTCGAAGGCACAACAAATTGTTCATGCTGAAGGTTTTTTTGGAAATTGTTTTTAAATTGTGTGACTTACCTTTACTTTTTTTCTTTCTTAATATTATGTAAAATAATCATATTTTTAATTTTTTTCCTCTTTTGCTTGTGTTATTGAAAATGGTAGAAAATTTAACAATCAAAAAGAATATTAAGGAAGACACATTTTTGTTATGATGTCGAATTTACGGAAAATAATTCTGCGGTTATTTAATACAAATAAATTATTCAACTAGAAAGATATACAGAAAAAATCTATCTATCGGAAAAATAAGTTGCTATCGGGATACGAACCTGGACCTGTTCCTATCAGAGGAAGCGCGGTTTCCACTTTTGCATTCGAATTTCGACAAATTTTTGTAATTATATTACATTATGTAATTATATACATCTACTGTCCCGGTAGCACCTAAATATTTTGTCAACACATAGGTTTTTTTCCGTATATCTTCCTAATTGTTTAATTTAATTTGTATTAAAAATAATGAAATCTATGAAAACGAAAATTGTATTGTTTATTAAGCAATATATTTTATATAATCTATCTATGTTAATTAGACAACATTTTGACATACGTACAAAATAGTCCCAACACCGTATGGTAGGTACCAAAAATGTGTTATTTTTGAATAATTAATCTAAATCATTAATTAGTAATCTTCTTAAGTTTTTAAGAAATTTTTCGATTTCTAAAAGATGTCTTCTATTTTCCCTAAGTTCATCAGTTCTTACACACGAGTAAGATCCTGATATGGATTTTTTGCACGCAGTCTCGGAAAGTTCTTCTGGCCACAGATCGGTAAGAGTTCCATCGGTCTCCGAATTATAATTATTAAATACGTTTTCTATGTCTCTGATTATTTTGGTCTGGAACGTATTGAGTGTAGATTGGCAGATTATTTTTTCCCTTCTTTCTTCCGTAATTTTGTCGTCTAATCTAGCCATGTTGTAGTGATATATTTCAGTTACTTTATCCGTAGAATTTCTAATGGCTTCTTTCAAATTGAATGGATCGTGCGAACCGCCATCATTACTATCTTCTTCTTTGATCGGAATTTTTTTCGATTTTAGTAAATTATATTGATTGACCAAACGATTAGAACAGTTTTTCCAGCCTTTATAATATTGGTTAAGTAAGCCATCTTCAAAGTCCTTCAGTATTAATGTGTAGTCATTTTCACCAATGGGTTGTGGTTTATTTTCTTCTTCTTTTAGATTTGTTATCGGTTGTATCAATATTATTTTAAAGGTGCGTTCCTTAAATGTGGTTACTTTTTCTGATAGAATAATTTCTCCCGTTAACGGTCGAACAGTCAAGGCAGTAATACTATCACCGACCTCTTTAATTTCTTGGACATTGATTTTATCGTTTAATATGGAATGTTTTGTGTCAAAAACGAAAAGTTTCCCTTTTCTTGATCCACTCGAATTGCTAGCTATTATGAATGCTCTATTCCTTTCGTAGTCTGCGTGACATTGCACAACGTGTGTGTCGAGATTAGAAAAAATCTGAAAAATAATATTAGTATTATAATTGTAACGGTTGGTTCACCAGTAATTGGTTCCTACAAAGATTTGGACATACTGAAAATATTGAAAAATAATAATGAAATTGACGGTAAGACTAACGGAGGACTAAATGAAATTAGAAACCGGTACTCAGTAACATAGAATGCAGAAGAAATGGCAGAAACATCACTCTATGAACGAATTTTTTTCGAGAACGGAGAAAAATTATCAAGGTGGCCATGAGAGTTGTACGTCACCTAGAACCACTTGGAACTACATAGAAAAGGAAATATTTACCGTGTATGATTTCATGTTTTCCTGTATCGAGTAAACTCCTCGGTCACCACTGCAGTTCAGTACATTTCCGGCTTTGTCCGTAAAAGAATCGTCCCTGCTCGGCTTGAACCAAGGTGCACGTATCATCGAACTGAAGTCATTACCGATGTCGTAACCGTTGCCATTTACGAACAAGTTTAAGCTTGAAAGAAATTGTTTGTATTGTATAAAAGTTGGGGCTTCGCCGTAGTAAATTTTCACATCTCTCATTATATAATTTTTACCGAGAATTTTTATTTCTGTTGGAGTTTCCAGCTCGGTGACAGTGTTTGTCGTTAGAAATTCAACTGCATATTGGGCAATTTTGTAATATTCTGAATATTTTAATTGTTTGTAGTTCATTTTTTCCTTTAATGAACACGAGAAGGATTCTTTTTTATTTTTAACCACTTCTAAACACGTGGCCTCGGTAATATCGGCGCTCGACAGTAGCGACGAAGGAAGAATGCCTCGAAAACCAGATTTAATCTTTTTACTAAAATCAGATATTTCTTTTCTGACTTTATTCATATTATTTGTGCACTGAGTCTCTCGGGATTTCTGTTGCTGAGTTTCATTACCGAGTATGATTTTTTCAAACAGTTGAATTAATCCATTTCCCGTTATATTTATAATCTGATGCAGTCGGATATCCTCACAAGTATTTATTGCGCTAGATAAATCAGGCAATTGTTCCGTTTTTGTATCTGTACGGATTTGAGATATCTCAGTTATCAGATGGTCTAAACGCTTTTTGGTCTCAGTTTTGAAAAGTTTATTTAAGTTTGCTTTTGCGTCTTCCACCGCATCTGTAAATCCACTTAGGCTTGTTAGATCTGTACGTAGTTGTTTTAGCAAAATCAAGTGGAATCCCAATTCACTTGATTCTGTTTCTGATGCTACTAAAATATCTCCATTTGATGGATCAATTGCTACGGCAGTTACTCTGTCGCCAACTTCCTCAAGATCTTGTGCTGTAACCCAAAAGTAAGTAATTGCATACTGTCCTGTATTAAGGACGTACAATTTACCCCTTGTTGCATCTTTTGTTGTACTGCTGATAATGAAAGCATTATTTGTATTATAGTCTGCTTCACATCGAACAGAATAAGTGGAATTCCCGGTGTATACCTGGAAATATTTCTAATTATTACTTCTCGGTGTAAAAAATAAATAAAAAATATATCATATATTTTTTATTTTCACTTATTTTTTCATATTAAGGAATAATTTTATCACCGAGTACTAGTGAAAAGCATTAGTTTTTTGGGTATTAACTCGAGAATTAGATTTTTTTTTTGTGTGATCAAGTTAAATTATTATTTAATACAGTGAATTTTAGTAGTTAATCGATAAATGATTTTGACTATTTATTTTTGACGGGTTTTTGAATAGATGTATGAAAGGAAACTACGTAAATAATAATTATAAATTTCAATCAAAATTGACAATTTGACAAAAAATCTTTAGATTTACTAACATACGTATTAAACACCATTGTGTTAATATTATTAAATTCCACTATTAAAAAAATGTAATATATTTTTATTTCTTGAGCAATTTTTCTTTTTGATGCAGAAACAAACGATAAATAGCAAAAAAGAAGAAAAATCGTGTATTTATATCACTTAAAATTTCCTACCATTCGTTTACATGACTCCAAAACAATTTATATTATAATCGTCAAACTATAATAACAAAGGATCAAAGGTATAACAAGAAACTACGTGCTACGGTAAGCGTAGATCAGTTCACGGTTAAAACAATTAACACGTACAGAACAATAATACATTAATCAACATAACCAGTCACTATTCTAAAATCTTACAAATTAATAATAAATCTACGAATAATAGGGCTGTCTGAAAAATTTTCGACTTGAAGATGGATTGGGGAACATGTTTGCACATACTTTGATAAGTGTTCACCAAAATTTCAGCCATTTTGGACGCGCAGTTATTGTTTGATAATGAGTGAGTCGATGTATTTTTATGAAAATGTAAAAAATCAAGTATCGAACTTTCATTAAGTATTTATTTATTTATTTTTGAAAGGCAGTACGC
This sequence comes from Eubasilissa regina, assembly GCA_022840565.1. Lineage (NCBI taxonomy): Eukaryota > Metazoa > Arthropoda > Insecta > Trichoptera > Phryganeidae > Eubasilissa > Eubasilissa regina. The sequence continues at coordinate 7,062,785 of JAINEB010000029.1, read as the reverse complement.
CTACACAAATTAAAGACGAGTTGGATGCTGTATACGGAAGCTACACCATCATTTACCATGGTGAAAATTCGGGCAGCTGAATTTAAACGTGACTTGGGTGACGATGAACGTTCGGGATGATTAAAAACTGCAACCGCTTACGATAACATCGCTCAAGTTCACCAAATGGTGCTGGACGACCGTCGAATTAAGGTTAGAGAGATAGCAGTGGCTATGAACATGTCCAAAGAACGTGTTTGTCACATGTTGAATCAATATTTAGGGATGAGAAAGCTGCTAGCATGTTGGATGCCGCGTTTGCTCACTCTGAACCAAAATGTGTTCGAATGAACTGTTCCAACGCTCTTGACGCAGTTTATGCGCAATAAATCAGAGTTTTGGCGCCGATCAATTTAATTATTCAAAAAAAATTAAATATCACAGACCGTCTGTTCTGAATAATTACAACTTCACAATAAGAATGTGTTCTTCCAATAACGAATTATTTAACTATTTTAACTAATAGAGAAAAATGTTTTTGTTCCACTGGTTTATTTATTATTGTATTTTGAAAAATTTGTTCACATTGGCGAAGATTTATTTAAAGAAATCAAACACAAAAATGTATCCTGTGCTGAAATTACGACGAACAAACAACATACAAAAGTTGTAAATAAGGAAGAAATAAGAACAATCGTGGATAATGTTAAACCGAACACAGCACCTGGGCTAAACGACGTAAAGATAAATACAATAAATTAATTACAAAATGATCTCAATGAACCCGCTATAATAAATATTTAAGTCACACTTCCAACTAGAAGTCATAATACTAATCTTTACTAAGCACCGCTACCAAAATCATTGGAAAGGTTTTCAGAATCAAATAAATTCCTCTCAAAGTTTGCAATTCGGTTTCCGCAAAACAAAATATTACATATACTATAAAATATCTGGTGCAATAAAATTACCTATAAGACAAAAAACACGTTGATGAAGGAAAAAAATCTGGGGAAAACCCCCTTATTGTAACTATCCAAATTTTTCAGCCAATTCTAGTCTTCAAATATAGTGACTAAATCATGACAGCGAGGGAAGAATTCTGAAGCACCTTTACCTAAAACCGTTTTTAGAGACTATAATAGAAGAGATGGGGAAAAGTGCTAAAATCGTTTATTTATGTATAATAATTTATTTATTTTTTAAAATAGATGTGCGCGAACTGAATAAGTGTCACATCAATATTCAAACTAAGCTCATTTAGCTTATGGAATGAAAATATGTCTAACTTGTTAGTCTCCTAGAATAAGATATAGGTACGAACCCCCGGTCAATGAATCACTACGGTTGTCTTAACGAATAAACCAACAAGCACCAATATCAATAGCATTTGATAGTTTATATAGCGCTATGTTCATAAAAAAATCACTAGAGACGAAGCTATTTATATTATATGGGAACTATGGATATTATATTATATGGGAGTATGAAAGTTTGGGTATTATGGGATTTCGACCTGTCTTCGGCTGGCTTAAATGATCACTTTATACAATGTAACGTTCACCATTCCATCCAATAAACCTCCATATCTATCAAATTTTTGGAAGTTGTATATATGTTACTATATAGTATCACTTTATATAAAATATATAAAATTTTCTAAATTGAACACGAATAGAAATTAAATGAACCAACATGACTTATAATAAATTTCGACTGCCCACTATGATAAATCTCGTTAATTCCCTTAATACTCCTTCAAACTACAAAATAAAGCTTTGCGAAACTAATTCTTTTATCAACGAATTTATTTTTAAAAAGTTTCAAGAAATACAATCCATACACTTTTTAATGGAACAATAATTTTATTTTACTTTTAAAAGCGAGATTTTATTAAACAGATTTTATCAGCTAATAAATATATGTATTGATTACCGCAAACATTTCTCGAGCGGTGCTGAAGTACACCAGGCGATTATGTTCGCACTCCACCAAGTTTTTAAATCTATCTGTGATGTTCTCTTTTATGCTGGGGCTGTAAGGCTCGTCCACACCCCACAGCCTATGAAGATTATCATACGTTCCAACATCGTAACCTTTGCCCATTATATAAAGAATTATATTGGAATTTGTGAATTTGATTTCAGATGGAGAATTCGCGTAATAGTACTTCAATATTGACTTTTCGTAGCTTCGGTCATATATATTAACGAGTGTAGTTTGTACCTCACGCAAACCAAATATTACCAGTAGGAAAAAACAAATAGTTTCCATTTTAACACTAATTCTGTAAAGAAAAAAATATAATAAAAATGCCATAAAGATATACATAATTTTATATATTTTATATCTGTTATTAATTTATCTGTTAAGTTTTAAGATTCCAATTTTGGCGACATCTTGAGACGAGAAAATGTCCGTATTTTGAAACAAATATTTATTCTAAATATTTAACTGTCGTTATTCAGTAATAAAGTTGAAGCTTACCAAAAGGGTTTCTCGGCGCAACTATAAATAGGCTTGTGTGATGAAATGAAAACCAACTGCTATATTAGAAACTTGAATAAAATAATGTTCGACCAAAACTAATTTGATTTTCATGCAACCTCGGAAAATTTGTAACAAAGAATAATTATGAGTTTATATCTGTTGGGTTCAATACGGAAAATTAAATTTCACAAAAATATGATTTTTCACGGATATCAAATATTTTCTTATATTTCTAAAGATATGTATATGGTCTTGTAAATATTAATTATACTTTGTTCTATTCAATATGTATTTTCAGAACTTGTGAAAACCTATTTTTAACATAGGATGTTTGTAACTTAGAGTAGTATTGTACTTGTGGCTGAGATATATGTAAGACCAAAATCGCTCCCAAGCCCGTGAAGTCTTTGTGTCGGCGTTGAGGATTCTGTATTCCCGACTTTTTTCCATTCTGGGACTCGGGACTCAAAGTTTTCGAGTCCTGGGAAATACCAGAAATTGAGACCATGAATTATATTTAATTAAAAAGAAAATATATTTTAATAAATATTAATATTTATGGCGTACAAGGCTATTATATGTGTGGAAAAAAAATTCATATTAATTTATTAACATGAATAAAAACTGTTTTATGAAATATTTATTGATTCATAATATAACAAAAAAAAATATACATTTATAAAAATTACAAAACATAAACAATTTACAAAAAGTAAAAACCACATATGTAAATATATTAAGAAAAACCATTTCAATTATTTACATCAAAAAGTTTTATATACGTAATTATAAAACAGTTTTTGTAAATATATAATATAAAAATAAGAGCAATTATTCCGCACAGCTACGGGCCCGCGGAGCGCGACAATCGTGGCTCGAGAAAGGCGCCGGGCGAAAGTCTATCTTTTCCGCTTCACGGGAATATTTCGCCCGGCACTCCATGCCTCTGGAAACCCTACACATCTGTGCGCGGCGGCCGGCGAAGGGTGGGGGGATGACGGGCTGCGGCGAGACTCCGCCCCCCCGCGCCAACGGAAAAATATTTCAAGTGTTTTTATGTAATAACTAAATTTAGAAAAATGTCATGAATGTAAAATATAAGATAATAAAAAGAGTTTTAAGAGGGCGATCGCCCGGAGATAATATTATGCATCTTAAAAATCGTTTAGATTGTTAAAATGGATTTTTAAAGTTTAAGGTGCATTAATTAATTCCCCAGGCTATTTCCCAAGGTAAAATCTATCAGGCATCGCGAGGAGGACCAAACTCTGTAAGAAAAAGTACTCACGATGCCTGGATACTTAAAGATAGAAATAAGAGAGTGAAATTTGCGGAGCAAATCGAAATCTGCCGTCCCGTACGGGACGGCGAGAAAAATGAACATAGCTTTGGAGTCTGGCCGCCAGGTGGTGGCGGCGCTGGACCAAAGCGAGGTGGCGCGGGATCTGGCCGCCCCACCTGATTGGATCTCGGTCCAACAGGGGGCCTCACGCGCCCACAGATTTTGAATACTAAATAAATAATGGTCCAGCGTCTGCAAAAGCATTCCCTCGTTCGCATCCTGCACCGCTGGACTTTTTAGAAGAAAATTGTGTTTTTATTTATCTCCGCTTTGACCCCTGCTATTCGACTGGACTTCCTGGATTCTCGACCTTTGGGTGCGACCATTTGGACTGAATCTAGAATTTTCTTGACTTTGGCTGCTACACTGGACGGCGATTTTGGACCCCCCTGGACCACTGCACGCCACTGCAGATATAGACGTCTGAGAAACCAGAGCGAACCGGCGAGCCACACCTTCAACATCTACAGTCTTGTTTCCCGTGTTGAACAGCAATTTATAAGGTAAATTAACTTTGATAAATTCAGTGATATATGAAAAGACGATTTCTGATTTTTTAACGAATATTCCTGCTGTGAAGAACACGCGCTCGCTCTCCGTTAACGAAAGCTTAATTGTTAGCATTGCTTTATATAATATCATACAATAAATTTAGCTCCACTAGACTTCAAAATCTGGATTTCTTTTTAATAATTCAATTCACTATTGTTTTTTTTATATTTGTAACGTTCTGTTGGTTAAATAATTGTAAATTTAGTTGTTCTTTGATTGATGAAGGTTGTCAATGTTTTATTTTCAACACTGAAAACATTTTTAACAACGAAGTTGTATTTAGTTCATCTAGCTGTATTTAGCTTGCATAATAGTAAACTAATAATAATTTCCGACGTCAGTAGTGTTGCATCTCGGGGATTTAGTGCGTCAACCGCTGCTTTTATGGAAATGAGTACTTCCGAAATATTTTACAAAACGCGAATATTCGCTTTATTCCAAGTACGACCTATATCAATTTATAAATATGCAATTATGCAATATTAAAAATATATCGATCATTAACTAACATTTCTTTTTGGTCAGTGCTTTCATCTAGACACAATGAAAAGTGCATACCTACAATCTGTCACAGAATTACGCCATTTTTTGAGACGTATCTACATAATCCACGTATTTTACAAGTCTGGCAATGGTCTGATGAGATATTACCACCGTTTTGATTGATTGAACTGTTGCCATTTCAGCTGCACATTTTTTCTCAACCATACAGTCACTAAAAGATTTTGTGGCTTTCGCCGACTCCAAGGCTACTTTATACGATACGGTAAGGCTTGGACTTTGTGTATTATTATTTTTTGTAAAAAAACCCTGTCTGATGCTTCAATTTCTTCTTATACACCGCAATAATGGAACTTCTACATGATGTTATTTCACATTGTACTCTTTAGGTACTTGCGCGCAAAACAGAATATTGAATTTTGAAGCTATTTTTTATTATATTAATGGAAATATGTGAAATTATGGGTAATTACAGGTCTTACGACCTGTCTTCGGCTGGCTTAAGTGATCACTTTATATAAATATAACGTTCACCATTCTCACCCATTAATCAATCTCCATATCTATCAAATTTTTGAAAGTTGTATATATATTAATATGTGGAAACACTTCGAGTACCACTTCACTATCGCCATCTATGGAATAAATTTGATTTTTATTTAGTATATTATTAGCAACATTTGAATATGTCCAAGAACCCACAAAAAATAGCTTCGTCTCTTTGAGATATATATTATTTGTTAAATAACAGTGCATTTGTAGGTGAAAATCCAGTAATTGTGTGTTCTTGGACATACTCAAATATTGATAATGACATATTCATTCACTGACCTTTTCACACGAACGAATGGCACTAAGGACTAGGGGCTAGCAACCGCGTCGCCCATCACTCATGTCCCGAGCGCATCAAATACCGTACACACTACTTACTGCAGTGGTCTATGCCTACTACGCTACGTAGCGGCGCGAATGGAAGTAAATGCCTTGCCATAATATCCCTTATCCAAGAAACCATTATTTCTTTGCAAGCAAAATTGTCTCATTATTATTCGGAATCAAACATACAGATGAATTGACAATGTGATAATGGCGGTCGGTAGTGGTTTTATGCACCGGTTCTCCAATGATTTGATCTGTATGGGCGATAGTTACCTGGCTTAGAGGTCAAATTCAACAGAAACCAGCACTAAAAGCAAACAGCGCTAGTTAACACAGAATAATGTCATTAACGTTGTAAGGGGATTCAAACCTGGCAGCAACTAAATATTATTAAGGAGAACACATTTTTATTGTGAAGTTCTAATTATTCAGAACATAGATCTGTGATATTAATTAGAAGGATATACATATAAAATTAATTTCATTGAAAAATATTGTTGTTGTCACCGGGATTCTACTTGGATCTCTTCCTATCTGGGGAAAATGCATTACGCAATTCTGGCGTCTCCTATCGGATTACTCAAAGGTACTTGAGATTCCGTAAAAATAAAGAAGATGCCTTTCAAATAAAGGAAAGACAGATGTATCAATTTGATAAGTGTAACATGTAAGATCGAAAATTTGTCGTCAGTACACTGTGTTGACGTAGCATAATCGGTAAATGCATTTTCCCCGGATAGGAAGAGATCCAAGTCGAATCCCGGTAGCAACAACAATATTTTTCGATAAAATTGATTTTATATGAATATCTTTCTAATTAATACATTTCATTTGTATTTAAAAAAGCAACTAAATATTTTTTATTAAGTAAAATAACAATCACTTTATGTGAAACCACGAAATTTATTGATGTCGACTGGTTTCGCTTAACCCAAGCTGCATCAGGACTAATCATAGATACAGGAAGAGTGCACTTATATATACAAGAAGAGAGAGATAGAATATAAAAATATATGTGAAAGAGAGAAGAATACATTTAGAGATAAAATACTTTCCCATTCCTATCTCCCTTTTTTGAGTTGAGCGAAACCGGTCGACATCAATAAATTTCGTGGTTTCACACAAAGTGATTGTTATTTTACTTAATATAATAAGTCAAACCACAAAGTGATTGTTATTTTACTTAATACGATATGTCAAACCACAAAGTGATTGCTTTCTACGAAAATATAAATATTTTTTTGATGAGTAAATTTTTCCGTATATCTTTCTATTATAGTTGATTAATTTAATTTGTAATATTTTTTATACAATTTATATCATTACTTTTATTAATAAATATATTTTTTTATAAATGTAATAATAAATACGGTATAATGAATAAGTAAATTACATTTTATTAATGATAAAATTATTAAATACTGAATACAGATAGCGCCTGCTGTCGGCCGGCCGCCATGCCCTAACTTCCTCCCGCCACCGGACTACGGAATACAGAGTTCTGTATGAACAACCACCGCACAGTTTCTAGTACTGGACGTTAACAAAACCGTGGATAGCATAAATGTGCTGTTATTTAGTCATTATTCTATATCAATAATCATTCTTCTTAAGGTTTTGAGAAATTGCTCGTTTTCTCGAAGATATATCCCCTCATCTCCGAGTTCAAAAGTGCTTGCACACGTGAGAGGTTCGTGGAAACCTGACAAGGTTTTCGTACACGTGGTATTGGAAAGTTCCTCTGCCCGCGGCTCGGTACGAGTTCCATCGGTCTCCGAATTGTAATTAATAAATACGTTATCGATGTCACGGATCATTTTAGTCTGGAACGCATTGAATACAGAATGGCAAACTCTTCTCTCTCTCCTTTCTTCCGCAATTTTGTCATCTAACGTAGCCAAGTTGTAGTTAAATATTTCAGTTATCCTATTCGTAGTAGTTGTGATGGCTTCTTTCAAAGGATCGACGAATGAATCGTGTAAAGCGCTGTCATTGCTAATTTCCTCTTTGATCGGGAATATTTTCGATTTTAATAAATAATACCGATTGATCAAGTCATTCGAACAGTCTCTCCAGCCTTTATCATATTGGTCAATTAATCTGTCTTCTGATTCCTTTAGAACTAATGTAAATTCCTTTGAACTTTTGGGATATGGTTTATTTGCTTCTTCTTTTTGTTTACTTAATAATGGTTGCAGCAGTATTATCTTAAAGGCATTTTTGTTTAACGCGATAACTTTTTCCGTCAGAATGATTTCTCCTGTTAATGATCGAACGGTCACGGCAGTAATACTATCACCGACTTCTCTAATTTCTTGTACATCGGTTGTATTATTCAATATGGAATGTTTCGTGTCAAAAACGAAGAGTTTTCCTTTTTTCGCACCACTTGAATTGCCAACAATGATGAATGCTCTACTCTTATCGTAGTCTACGTGACATTGCACAATGTTGTTAAAATTCTGAAAAATAATTTATTTATTACCATGGGGTTGTACAAAAACAATAATATATTTTTATTTAAATATAACAGTACGTATGTTTTAAGTACAAATATATCTTCAATTCAGGTATGCTCCTGCAGTACATGGTAAGACTGCTAAAGTTGGTTTTACTCAATTCTTTTACTCAATTTGCAATTTTTGTCCGTGATTTTTAATTATGACCTTCACGTTAGAACCATCTAGCTAATCTTAAGCCTATCTAAGTTTTTACCGAATAACGACGACCGTAATTGATCGTAGCGACGATACGAGATATTGCTTGTCTTGCTCAAAGATCCTTCATCTGCACAGCCAACCTCCGAAATTGCTTTATATGAAATAGTATATTTTTTGTATCATACTCATATTTTTGGCCTATTGTTGTAATTTTACATTTTTCACCGATGATTAATACTCTATTTCTTTTATAATCTTCCAAATACATGAGGCTGAATGCTATGATTTCAATAAAGACCTGGAATAATTAATGATAACGAATGTGTCGTAGTACTATACAAATAAATAAATGTGCATTTGAGTTATGATGCTTGCACCACATTATACGTACGTGTCTCTTACTAGCTGTACTATTCCATTCTACAAGAGTTCAGTATCGTAAGCGGACCGTCTATCTTGTCCAGAAAGCGAATACTTTTGAATCACTTACTTTCTTTGTACGAACATACATCAGTACGATGTGAAGTAAGTCTGAAGAAACGGTAAGGTAAGTCGGTAAGTAAAAGAGCGAGAGGGCGATGAACATATCAAATTAAATATATGACAGCTGATCATCACCCAAGTAGTTTTGCATGCAATAGACGCTAAGAATTTTCAATGCAGCCACGGAAGTATTATAGTAACGGACTACAGACAAAAAATATTTACCGGTAAATGTAAGATGTTTGATTCCTTCTGTACCGAGAAATTTCCTTCAGTATAACTACATTTTACCGTATTTCCGGTTTTGTCGGTAAAAAAATAGTGGCTCTCCGGCTTGAACCAAGGTGCAGACACCATGGGACTTAAATCACGACCAACTTCGTAACTGTGGTCGTTTATCACAAAGATTAAGCTTGAAAGAAATTCTTCGTATCGGATAAAACTTGGGGCTTCATCGAAGTAAGTTTTCACTTCACTTAATTCGTAATTTTTACTGAGAACTTGTATTTCTGTGGGAGTTTCCAGCTCAGTGAGAGTGTTTGTCGTTAGAAATTCAACTGCGTATCGGGCAATTTTATCATATTCGTGATATTTTAATTGTTTATATCCCATTTTTTTAGTGGGTAAACACGAAAAAGGTTCTTTTTTGTTTTTAACTATTTCTAAACACGTGGCCTCGGTAATATCGACATTCGACCCAAGAGACGAAGGAAGAAATCTTCCATAAAAACTATTAATCATTTTTCTATAATCTGATATTTTTTCCCTGATTTTATTCATTTTATTTGTGCACTGGATCTCTCGGACTTTCTGTTCCAATTTCTCATTACCGATTATGATTTCACGGAACAATTGAATTAATGTATCTCTCATTGTATTTATAAGCTGTTGCAATTGTATATCTTCACAAGTGATGTTAGTATTTATTTCACTGGATGAAGTAGGCAATTGTTCCGATTTTATGTCTGTACGAATTTGGGATATCTCAGATACGAGTTTGTCTAAACGCCTTTTGGAGTCAGTTTTAAAAAGTTCTTTTATGTTCTCTTCTGCTTTATCCACCGCTTCTGTAAATCCACTTAAGGTTGTGATATCTTTGCGAAATTTTTTCAGCACAATTAAATTGAAGCCCCGTTCTCTTGATTCGGTTTCTTCTGTTATCAAAATATCTCCATTTATTGGATCGGTTGCTACGGCAGTAACTCTATCGCCAACTTCCTCAACTTCTTGTGCTGTAACCCAAAAATAAGTAATTGTATATTGTCCTGTATTGAGAACGTACAATTTACCCCTTGTTGCATCTTTTGCTGTGCTGCTGATGATGAAAGTATTATTTGTATCATAGTCTGCTACACACCGAATGGAACGAGTAGAATTCCCGGTGTGTACCTGCAAACATTATTTTATTATTACTTCTGGATGGACCACAATCAGTGAATGAGAATGTAAAATAAATGTTTATATCATATGTATGTATGTGTGCCAGGAAAAATTCTCATCTTCAAAAAAAAGGTGCAAGATTTGTGACATACGAGGTTTTGATCAAAAAATATATCGAATTGTCACAATTTTTTGTTGTTGTACACTTGTCCCCAACGTATCTAACTATTGGTAGCAACGTGTTTTGATTGGTCAAGGATTTTTTAGTTACGAAAAATTGGAACAAAGAATACGCATTAAATTTTGCTTCAAGAATGGGTCAAAGTGCAGCATCGTATTGGAAATGTTGAATGTTGCTTTTAGTATTTTAGTCTCGCCCAACTTTTCCAAGGTGGCCATGAGGACGCTGACGATGAGCGTCCCAGCTCATCAACAGCCGATGACCAGATCGAAAACGTGAAGAAAATGGTTACAGATAATCACCGAATCACTATCACAGAGAGGTTGCTGACGATGTTAACTTATCATTTGGCTCATATCAAGCAATTTTTATTAATGCTTTGGGTATGAGACGCGTGGCAGGAAAATTTGTTCCGAAACTGTTCGATTTCGATCAAAAGCAGTGAATAATAAACATTGCCCAAGAGTTGCTGAATGAAGTCAACGACGATCCAGAAGTGCTAAAACGCTTTATAACTGGTAATGAAACATGGATGAATGAATATGATATTAAAACTAAAGCCCAATCATCCCAATGTAAGCTTTTCTTTTGTTTCGTTCTAATTCCAGTTTATTAATTTCTAACAATAGAAATTTTAAAATGTAGGTTCGGAACAAAAGGTCTCGTATCCACCTAATTTGTACACTTTAAAGAAAATGAATACTCCAACGTAATGTTTTCATTCCAATTTCTCTGCGCATGACATACTGAAGGATACAAGGCATTCAATGCAAAAAAAAAAAATCTGTTTGAATGTGTTAACTGTAGTGGATACAGGGTATCCAGTGGAAAAATTTCAAGATTAAATTGTAATTGCTCGTAAACCATCAGGGTGAAGTAAATGGGAGGGGTACTGTTCGACGCGTATGATTTGCGGATTTGCCAGTCCCAATTAGTCGCTGCTCGGGAGTGCACCGCGCGTTCGCGGTTGACCAATGTTTAAAGTGCGGTGATTCAGTCGCGCTTTTTGTACCCACTTTAATATTCGACAAGTAAGTAATGGGCCGATCATGCAAATTATCTGGTGTTGGGTTCGAAAGTTCAGACAAGAAAAGACAATGGTTAACCAAACTCTTCCAGGACTGTCAACGTCAGCAGCGATGCCAAAACATGTGGCTCAAGTTCGACGTGAAATTATGCGAAATCCGCATAAATCGATAAGGAAGATTGCAGCCTGTACAGGAATAAAAAAATCAACAAAGCAAGTTATTTTGAAAAAAAAACTACAGTTTCATCCATACAAGCTGCAAATTGTGCAGTTTCTCAACGAAAATAACTATTATTTACGTGAAACCTTAGCGAAAACGATGCTGAAACGTTTTGCAACAGCACGAACGCTTGGAAACATATTGTTTACTGATTAAGCACATTTTCATATCGATGACTATGTTAATAAACAGAACATGAGATACTGGTGCCCCGACAATCCAAAAGAATGCCATCAAAAACGTTTGCATTGTCCAAAAACGACAGTGTGGTGAGCAATTTCTGCCCGAGAGATAATTGCCCTTTATTTTCTTAACCACCGACAGACAGTCATTGCTGACGTGTATTGCCAAATGATTGACAAGTTTTTGGTACCGCAACTGCAGCTGTTTCTCGAGTTCAACAAGAGAACACAATTTCAGCAAGACGGGGCCACTTCACACAGCTCGTTTCAATAGAGAAGCTGAGAGGAATTTTTCCCAATAAATTAATCAGCAAGTACGGACACATTTTATTTCATTCCATAATATTAATATGATGAAACGGGAAAATCTACAATTTTACTGTCATCTTTTTCTATTATAACTTTCCCGTTTAGCAAGATTTACGTAACAAATAAGTAATTAGGTGAGACTTATAAGAATTTAACTATTATTCTCATCTTGAAAGAGTATGCAATTCGTGTTGAATTTCTCGAATTTCAAAATGAAAACATGAAACTACACCCTTAATCTGCAATCAAACTGCAAATTACGGATTTGTGACGAATCAGTTAACGAATTTATTTTAAAAGATATTTATAAAGAAATAAACAGTATTTATACAATTGATAAAATTATTTATAGAAATAGTAATTAAATTTATTTATAAAAGTGAGATAAAAATATTGTACACATTATATGTTAATAATTATCTGAATTGTTTACCGCATACGTCCCCCGAGGTGAGCTGAAGTACACCGGGCGATTATGTTCGCACTCCACCACGCTTCCATATCTATCTGTGATGTTTACTTCTATACTGGGGCTGTGAGGCTCGTCCACATTCCACAGCCTGTGAAGGTTATCATATGTTCCAACATCGTAACATTTGTCCTTTATAAATAGAATTATATTTGAATTGGTGAATTTGATTTCAGATGGGGAATTCGCATAATAAGTTCTCAGTGCTATCTTTTTGTAGTATCGGTCGGATATATTGAAGAGTGTAGTTTGTACCTCACGCAAACCAAATACTACCACCAGGAGAAAACAAATAGGTTTCATTGCTAAAATTAATTCTGTAAAGAAGAAAAAATACTTCAAATATTTTCATAAATAAATACATATGTGTTATTAATTATCGTACTGATAATTAATAACCATTTTAAGACGAGAAAAAATCCATATTTTTATATAACTTAATATTCAAAATATTGTACTATTGTTAGTTAGCAAAAAAGTTGAAGGTTACCGAAAGAGTTTCTCGATGCAACTAGAGGCATGTGACGAAAATCAACTCCTACATCAAAAAGTCGACGATTTAAATATTTTTCAACCGAAACTAATTCAATTTTCATGCAACCTCGGAAAATTTGTAACAATGAATAATTACTGAGTTAATATCTGGCGAGTTCAACACGGAATGCTGGATGGATGTTTATCGTATTTTAACGCATTGAAATAAGATCATTATTTTGAATAAATGCTTACGGAATTTGTAAAGACCTATTTTAACACATAATTTGTTTGTAAGATAGTGTGGTGGATTGAACGCCAGCGCATCACGCCACCGGCTATACTCAGACTGTGAGTAATGTGGGTGTGGTGTCGGTATGCCTGACTCGGATAGATGGGAATGGTCTCAAAAAAAACAACCCTGATTTACACATTAATTACACTTTAATAACATTAATCATTACAATCCCGAAATTGTAAGCACGATAATTGTCTTCGGCATTTTCTTTCTTCGAGATAAACTCTCCTCCTAGTGAGGACACACAATGTTATCGATCTAGCACACATCGATTTATACCCATTTTGCCACGGAGTGAAGTCGCAACAAATGCCCTGGGGTGTTGTCGCAGCCTTGGTCCAGGCCGTCACGCTCTTGAACCAGAAGTGATGTCCTCCTCCAGAAGGTTACCCTGATGCCATCTCGTCACTGCGAAGTCCGTCGGGCCCATCCGTCTGCCATCACTGGCATGCAGCCTCTCCGCAGGTCACAGCGAAGTCTCCTCAAATCCCGTGGATATGGCCCAGCAAATTTTTTCATCACGTTCACCGTATATCCAAATTAGCTAGCAATTAAAAACAGTTTGGCACCCGGTGAGTGGCAAACATTGCTCAGATTTGGTGACTCACATGTCTTCGAGATTTAACTGAAAGTATAAATAATCTAACTGTAAATGGTATCTTCGGCAAACCAGAAGCTTGATATTAGGAAACCGAAAAAGGGTGGAGCTTAATTTGTTCACATATTGTATCCCCTGCGGACTGAGGATACATTTACAATTAGTTTATGGCCAAAAAATTCCAGAAGTGAACACGAATCCTAAACTACACAAGATTATCACACTTTGCATGATGACCTTGTATAACGCAGAAACTAACGTGCACCTTGCGAGACGGCAAATATTAAAATAAGTTTCGTATACCTGCAGACCTTAACCTTATACGTTGACTAGAACTATCTAGTAAAAGAATTTAGAAAACGACAAATAAAGCTACGCATATGTTCAAACGAATATCAACTAAACGCAATACTTCCGTCTCTTGCGCTGCGCGGTGTTCTAAATATACGTATTCCTTGAACAGACGTGTAACAAAACGTCACAAGGGTATAATTGAAGCGGATTTGAATGTTTGATTTATACTTTAAACTTGGTTTTATTTTATACTATAAAAATTTTATAGCCCTCCACTTTTGAAGAACTTCCCTGGAAGAATAATAATTATAATATCAAGAGCGGAAATTAACTCATACAAAATATACTTCAGAAAGAGAGTATTTCTTTCAGACGATCGTGCTTTTACAGTATCGATATTAGCAGTGTAACCTAAGTTCAAACCTAGTGCACGCCCCTGACCCGAGGCAATGTGGAAACTTCTCGAACCAAAAATACACGACTATCCTCACTTAAAAGCGAATATTTCTAAAAATTATTTTAAAACATTGGCAGTACACCCACTTAAATAATATCTGATTGTTGATTTTCATTTCTCGTTTCAAATCAATTTAATAATTTTCTACGGTGAACACATTACTGTTGTGAAATTGCAGTTTATTTTATTTGAAAAACAAACAGTTAATCGATGTAAAAAAAAACATAATGTAACAAAAATTAAACCAATGATATATTTTCTCTGAAATAACAATATACTAGATATAGTGTAAGACAATAATTTGTGTAAGACTAATTATATTGAAACAAAAGCTTATTAAAAGATTGCAGTACATGATTCACGATTTTATTATCTGGAGAATCAATTTAATGTAAAGTTTTCGAATCTTTTTGTAAAAAAGACAGCAATACATGCTTTCAATCATTTTTTTTAAGAAAGATACATTCAATCTTAAAGCATTCATTTAAAAAATTATGTCTAAATATATTGTAATTATCACCAAGAAATATAATGCCGGAACCCTAATTAATCTTTCAATCAATTTTATTATGAAAGATCCATTCAATCTTAAAGCATTCATTTAAAAAATTATGTCTAAATATATTGTAATTATCACCAAGAAATATAATTTCGGAACCCTAATTAATCTTTCAATCAATTTTATTATGAAAGATCCATTCAATCTTAAAGAATTCATTTAAAAAATGATGTCTAAATATATTGTAATTATCACCAAAAAATATAATGCCGGAACCCTAATTAATCTTTCAATCATTTTTTTTAAGAAAGATCCATTCAATCTTAAAGCATTCATTTAAAAAATGATGTCTAAATATATTGTAATTATCACCAAAAAATATAATGCCGGAACCCTAATTAATCTTTCAATCATTTTTTTTAAGAAAGATCCATTCAATCTTAAAGCATTCATTTAAAAAATGATGTCTAAATATATTGTAATTATCACCAAAAAATATAATGCCGGAACCCTAATTAATCTTTCAATCATTTTTTTTAAGAAAGATCCATTCAATCTTAAAGCATTCATTTAAAAAATTATGTCTAAATATATTGTAATTATCACCAAAAAATATAATGCCGGAACCCTAATTAATCTTTCAATCATTTTTTTTAAGAAAGATCCATTCAATCTTAAAGCATTCATTTAAAAAATTATGTCTAAATATATTGTAATTATCACCAAAAAATATACTTCCGGAACCCTAATTAATCTTTCAATCAATTTTATTATGAAAGATCCATTCAATCTTAAAGAATTCATTTAAAAAATTATGTCTAAATATATTGTAATTATCACCAAGAAATATAATGCCGGAACCCTAATTAATCTTTCTCGCAGTGGAGTTATCTTTAGTACACCGAATCTCGAAATATTTCCATATAAAGACCATTTTGTTCATAAATTCATTGTTAAAGATTCAAACGGTTCTGTTTTTTATATTTTTAATCCTCTTTTACTGTTCCGTTTTATACGATCTGTTTTTATCGCCCGTTATCTATGTTTTTTCTTGTCCGTTTTAAAATAGGGTCGATCGAGGCGAATCGGATCACTTTAAGTTTAAGGTTGAAAAAATGATAGTCATTCATTGATAATCTAAATTTTTATTATTAATTCGTAAGCAGCGTACAGTTCTCCATAGTAATAACTATTAAAAATGAAAACAAATTTTATTCTTCTAGGAACAAAAAACATTAAAATGAGATATATCCGATTTGCCCCCGGTTTGTGGAGCGAAACGGATTACGCAATGATAAAAATAAAATTGATAAAATTTTAATTTTTGTCAAATTTCATGGTCGTCTTCGCAGGTGATAGAATAATTTATTTTATAAAGGCAATAATCTCAGTGTTTATTGTAGAAGTTATGCACTAGTAGAATATTATTAGTTGTTATTGAAAACTGAAATAGAGGCACTTGTGATCGTCGTCATTCGTTTGTCATCTCCGACAAACTTGTAATGGCATTGGGGTCGATATATTTCTGTCTTCCAAAGCCCAAAACCTTTTAAGCACTGTAGCTGAATATACATTGATCTGGGTGTGAATATTGCGCTGTCTCTGCTCTAGTACGTTTTCAACGGCATATCAAGCGGCTTGAAGACAAGTAACTCTCCTTTGAAAACCTGTGTAAGGCAAATTATACACTTCTGCAGTTCGACTTGTAGTCATTTCTTTATATTATACCTTTCTCATCTTTTGTGGCCACTATGATCCTTGATTGTTCTTTATATTGTACATACGAAACATGTGTAAATAAAAACCAACATATTTCGTGTTAAAATTATAATATAATTAAGGGAATAAGTGATCCGATTCACTTCAAAGTACATACATGATCCGAATCACCCCATATCTAAAGATTTGAAAACATAATCATTATACTTGATGAAGTTATAGGGATAAAAACATTTAATTCCATATTCAGACATCACATGCATTGCTAAGAATAGAAATATTCAAAATATAAACCAACTAAACGATAGGTTTATGAACTTAATGTATGTGATGTGCATGCATGAAACAATGCATTTTTCATCGTGGAATTTGGTAAGTTAATATTTTTATTTACAAGATAATGTTAAGGAGAATACATTCTTATTGTGAAGTTGTAATTATTCAGAACGTAGGTCTGTGGTGTTTTAAATACAAATTTAATGTATTAATTATAAATATATACATATAAAATTAAAATTTAATAAAAATGAATTCATAATTCTGGCGTCTGCAATCGATTTACTCAAAGGTATTTGTGATTCCGTAAAAACAATGTAGATGGCTTTCAAATAATAGAACGACAGATGTATTAATTTGAAAAAGTGTAACATATAGGTTCGAAAATTTGTCCTGAAAAATACTGGCGCTATATCACAATTGGTAGTGTACTTCCCCGGATTGGAAATAGATATCCAGGTTCGAATCCCGGTACCGCAAAAACAATATTTTTCGACAAAATTGATTTTATATGTATATATTTATAATTAATACATTAAATTAGTATTTTACAAGATAATGTGATTTTGTTACAAATGTATGAATAATTGTGAATATTTTTCGATTAAATAAATGTATTAAAGTAGGTAACTATGTAATTAAAATAATTTTATTTTGAGAGATATCTGTCTTCGTACGAATGACACAGGAACTTACTCACAGTTGGGTAAATGGTGTCATTCCAACCAATCTATTAGTCCAACCAATTGTTATCTATTTTAATGTTTTATTTCACATGAAAGCGACATAACAGTATTAAACTATATTTTACAAGAGAATAATTATTTGGTAGGTACAACATTTGTGAATCGTCTATTTTATGACTTGTCACATCGGCTCTAAACTAAAGAGTAATACTGATGGAAGTCTTAAATTAATTATTATAATTACAAGTAAATTATTACTTTTAGTTGTATATATTTTTACTTATTAATATTTCATTTCATCTTTCACTTTTTCATATTTCAATCATTTTAGATATTCATATTTTGTTTGGTGTATTCATAATGAAATTTTGCGGTATGTAAGCTGTCGATTTATACCAGTCGTTTTCGTCTGATCTCTTGAAAATACGTATAGATATCGTTTAAATGAATGAGTCGATACTAATTCTGCGCTATGTTTCAAGCAAAAATTTCATCCGTCAGCATATTTTTCAAAGTAGTTATCAAAATCCGTTGAAAAATATTATTGTGTATGAGGATTTCACAAAATCATTTTAAAATTTAAATCAATACATCAATTTTTTTTTAAATATATAATTTTCATTTTTATTTTTACTTTGTACTACACACGCACACAATTTTTTGAGTTGTATCACGACTTGTTTCGGGAAAAGCAGTCCTTACCATCTATAGGTGTAAATTAAAGTTCAATTCTCTTCCCGAAACTAGTCGTAAAAACTGTGTGCATGTGTAGTACAAAGTGAAAATAAAAATTAAAATTATATATTTAGAAAAAATTGATATGTTACACCACGAAGTAACAGCCAAATCAATCAATGGTACTATAGGGTCTTTTAATAGGGACGCTCAAAATTTGTTAGGTTATAGCAGCCATGTTGTTAAAGTGACATCTGTCAAATTTATTGTCAATTGTTAAGTAGTATACGGCAAATCACCACGGAAGGTTGAACAACGTGTATAAATCATCAAATTTTATTATCAAAGTCACGAGCGATTTGAGGGCACGGTTATCTCGCGCGGCGGTGACGTGAACTGGCCACAGAGATCGTGCGATTTAACGCCTTTAGACTTCTTTCTTTGAGGCTATCTTAAATTGCAAGTCTTTACGAATAAGCCGCAAACAATCGATCCCCTCAAAGTCAACATAACAAACGCCATCCAGCAAATTTAGCCAGATTTATGCGATAAAGTCATAGAAAATTGGACCTCCCAATACGTGCCACCGAACAAAACCGCAGCGGATATTCGAATAACGTTATATTCCACACTTAATGCCATAAAATATACTTTCAAATGAAAGAAAAATTGAGTAAATATCTCACACACAACCTGTTTAACTTACATTTTAAAATTGAGCGTCCTCGTTGAAAGACCCGCTACATATCAATTTCAAAATCAATATTTGTGAAATTGACCCATTATTATCCTGAATGTTTGATTCAGTCCCTAAGTAATGAGGCCCATAAATCATCCAAGAAAATATAGTTTGGACATTCTAAGTTCAATGACCTTTTATTTTTTGAGTTGAATGTTTTGTTTGAAATCAATTTAATATGTTCAATTAATCAAAACCCTCCAGTAACTATGACTTATTAAAATGCTTGTATCTCTCAAATGGTTGTGAATAGGACATGGTAGCTTGAACATTATATACTCGTATTTTGAAATAACACAACCTCCTGAAGTATTGTGAACTAGATATGTTACACACTGTATGTTTTGGAAAATAAAGCGAAAACAAATATTTATCTGACAGAATTATAATAATATTTCAATAATTATGATAATAATATTGCGAGATATATATTTTATTTCTAATACATTATAGTTTAGTACAGCTTATTTCAAACTGCTGGCTGCACTCCGCTGGTATTCGGTGTTGGATGGTTAGGTCACGTTAGGTTGGGTTATCCGCGTAGGTGACTAAATTGTTTACATACATGACAAACGGGCGGCGGTTTGGGTATACCCCAAAGGTCCGGATCTGGCCCAAATAAGTCGAGTCCCCTTTGCTTGAACTCTTGCAAGATCGACAAGCACAACTTTGCTTCTTTCATTTTCCATAGTGTTTTGCTCTCTAATTCCAGTAAGTGTTTATTGTATAATACAATCAACGTGATTCCCATCTGTAAGATTGCCTTTTTCAAATTGTCATTATACGAGCTGACCAAGGCGATGTCTGCACCTGACAAGATAACTGTAGAAATATTTTTAAACTGCTTGTCCACTGAACCATCAAGAATTCCCTTCAATTTCGAGCGCTCTGCAATGTATTGAGCTGCATTTCCCATCCAATTTTTTTCGTGAAGTTCGTATATCTCAGATATTTTTGAATACACTGCATACGTGAATTCGTCTCCATCGAGATAATTGGTGTTGGTTAATATCGGGTTTGATGGTTTATTTGTTGATCTTGTTACATTATCAGCTGACGGTTTTAGTATTAACATGGCAAAGGCTTTTTTGTGCGATGTATTCAGTTCTTTACTTAACAGAATCGCTCCCGTTGAAGGTTGAATGGCTAAGGCGGTTATATTATCGCCCACCTCTTTAATTTCCCTGGTTAAAATCTTTCCATCTACAAGGCTTATATCATTTGTATTAAAAACATACAATTTTCCATTTGTCGCATTAATTGCATTGCCACTGATAATGAAAGCTCTATTCTGTTCGTAGTCCAAGACACACTGAATAACGAATGTCGACTTTTCAGTCAAAACCTGAAAACATATTTAAATTTATTCTCCAGGTCGGAAAGTTTTGAAAGCCCTGAAAGTTTGCAATAGTATTACGCGCCTGACTCAGACTCGGGGCTGAATTTAACCGTCGGGTGCCCCATAAAAAGTTATTCTTTAATTATATTACCATAAAAACGAACGTAACCACCGTCATGTCGTAGCTCATTAGTGTACATTTATATGACGGTAATATCAACAGATCTTCGAGAACCAGTTGTGGCGGAGTTTTTAATTTTATTAATTACACTCGAAAACAAAGATTTTATTACAACAATTTTCATTGATTCTTATGTAATTTTACCTGCTAAATCCGAATATGCCATCAGACACCATTTTTTTGTAATTGTATATTTTACTCCCAAATTAGTATATCTAGCACCTGTGTTCAATTCTTCAAATTTCTATTTTTCAAAGCCGTTTTAAAACAATGCTCCTTTAACCATGCATTTGTATTCACCCGATAGTGTATTAGTCTGGATAAATTTGATTTAGGGGAATAACCAGACGACTTGGGGTTTCCCGGCAATGAGTAATTGCGGAGTTTTACGCGTGCTTGAGAATGTCGCGTTATATTCTAAATTGTTAATTTCCTTACTGTTGTTTGTGAAGTGCATATATATATTCTATTTTTATCCGTATCACACTTTGACTAATCAAATTTGTGAACCACTCAAGCTTTGCACAATTTATTGTTTACGCTTACAATGCCACGTAAATGTGTGAATAGTCCCCACAACTTTTGTTACATGTGTGGTGAAGTGACTTTCAAACCTCAAAAAAGAACCACACTCATCAAAAAAAGTTATATAAGTTGTAAGGTTTGAGTCCCAGATATCTGATGTTTAACAAATGTTTCCCAGCTCATCAGCGAAAATCTCGCCACATGCCGTTTGCAGTTCCAATGATATGGAGAGAGCCAAGGGATCATTTTTCAGACTGCTGTTTTTTTATACAATTAAAATCGCAGGCATTAAGTAAGTCAAGAACTAAAGTAAAATATCCGAACCTCCCTTCAGCTATAAGACCTGCGCTGCATAATACTATAAACTTTCCCATATCATCCCCGCCAAATTCATGGACTCTGGATCCCGAGGAGGACCCACTAGCTGACTTTGAGGGCCAAGAAAATAGACTCTGACTTTGTTGACACATCCGAAAAGCCGCATGAAATAAGCCAGCTAGATTTAAATGACCTAGCCCGTGATCTAAATTTGTCAAAAATCAAGTAGAACTCTTAGCTTCAAGGCTAAATGAATGAAATTTATTTGACAAAGGGACAAGAATATGCACGTTCCGTAGTGGGCAGCAAGAACTGCGGCATTTTTTTTCAGAACAAGATGACCTGGTATTCTGTAACGATGTCAACGCTTTACTAGAGCGTCACAATCCAAGTCGCAAGAGCTAGCATCACAATCCAGAAAAATGGAGACTCTTTATATACGAAAACTAAACTTAAAGCTGGTCTCCTTCATAATGGAAATGAAAATCCTTCTACTCCCATTGCTCGTGCTGTCAACATGATGGAAATTTCTTTATTTAAAAAGCAAATTTCCCAGAAACTAAAATAAAAGAAGGAATATTTGTGGGGCCCCAAATCAGGGTACTAATGAAAGATGCCAGTTTCGGTAATACCTTAGATGAAAGTTTGCAGTTCTTCAAAACTGTGGTAATAAATTTTCTCGGGAATAAAAATGCTGTAAAACTATAAACAGCTGGTTGATGAACTGCTGCAAAATTACAAAGATTTGAGAGCAAATATGTCTTTGAAGATTAATTTCATATCGAATCGCGCTATAAGAGAAAAACGAACGAAAGCTTACTTGTGAACAAATGCTGGGGCCTTAAAAGAGACGACCCAGCAACGAAATACAGGCAAAATTCGAATGGAAATATATTTCGTAAATAAATCACGTTATATTATTATGTACCTACATTATTCATTAAAAAAATTAAATTTCGAACGCGTATACCTTATGTGTTGAAAATTTGAAAAGCAGATTCAAAATTAGCAGGAAAAATTCTATAAGAATCACCTTCTTTAATTCATGTAACATTCAAAAAGTTTAATTTTGTATATCAGTGTGTGACCGCCAAGTTGATCACGACGTTTTAGTTACCAGACGTAAGAATACAAGGAATTATTCCTCCTCTTCTCCCTCAAACACTCTAGTCGAGTCTAATAGATTATTACCCTTGAGCTGAAAAAAATCTGTCCTAAATGCGTATAAGCAAGCAAGCAAAAATGGAGCGAATGAACTGCAACAGAAAAAGTGGATCCCAAAAATTCTTCGTACAAATGTTCTTCACGAGTGAACTATCTCTGTCTTGCAATTCAATTCCTATTTTCGTTTTTTTTTTTAAATATTCCTTCAGAACAAAGTGGTCATGTATCCACATTTTATAGGAATTGAAAGAAATCTTCAATGAAAAGTGTTAATTTCCCATTAAATTTTCCCCGAGAAGCGATAAAAAACATTACAGTTTTACATATATTAAGCCCCCTCCTAGGACGAGTGCCAAAAACGTACGTAAGACGTGGGTTGACGTAGTAGAGTACATTAGCTGCAGGTCTAGTTTGTATTTGTTCCCATCTTTCTTGCGCGTAACGATTTATCATTCTATCAACATTTTTTCTACGTAGTTTGTTTATCGAACTCGTCATTTTTGCGTTCTTTCTCCATCTAAGCGTCGCTTTTTCTGAACTGGATCGTTTTCCATATTAATGAAACATCACAAAGTAATTACTACAAACGCTTATTAATATACAACGTCGTATATCCAGTATATGTAAGTCAAGTGAATCATAAAGAAATAATAAAATTATAATTATTACCTAGATACCAATATTAAATTAAACATACCTCATTATTTTAGTTTCTTAATTTAATTCACCTCACAGCAGCATTTCAATATTCCAATTTTTTCAAATATCTGACAGTAGATTTTTTTAGTCATTTGAAAAAATTGTACGTTCCGACCCAAAACGGCGTTTCAAAGTCAAAAGGAATTCTACACTACTCTTCAATGCAATATATGAATTTTCTATTTAATTTTCATTTACCAAACTGAAGAACATTAGGATTTTATTTATAAGATACCTATAGTTATTGATATACAGCTCTTTAAATAAAATATAGGGTGTCTAGCGGAAAAATTTAAGATTAAATTGTAATTGCTCGTAAACCAGGGTGAAGTAAATGGGAGGGGTGTTGTTCAACGCACGTGATTTAAGGATTTGCCAGTCGCAATGAATCAATGGTGGGAGCACACGCGCGTTCGCGGTTGAGCAATATTTAAAGTGCGGTGATTCATTGGTTCGTGCCCGTCGCGCCTTTTGTACTTACTTTAACATTCAACGAGTAAATGATCGGCCGCGTAAATGATCGGAGCACCCAACTTATCTGATGTTGGGTTCAAAAGTTCAAACAAGAAGAGACAATGGTTAACTAAACTCCTTCGGGACTTCAGCAGCGAAGCCAGAACATGTGGCTCAAGTTTGACGTAAAATTATGCGTAATCCGTGAAAATCGATAAGGAAGATTGCAGCCTGTACTTACTAGAATAAAAAAATTAACAGTGCACGTTATTTTGAAAAATAAATTACAGTTTCACCCATACAAACTACAAATCGTGTAGTTTCTAATCGAAAATGATTATTGTTTACGTGAAACCTTACCGATAACGATAATGATGCTAGAACGTTTTGGAACAGCACGAACGCTTGCAAACATTATTTACTGTTGAAGCACAGTTTCATATCGATGGCTATGTTAATAAACAGAACATGAGATACTGGTGCCCCGATAACCCAAAGGACCCCGGGCACCTCAATCACCGGACCTTACACCGTGCGACTTTTTTTTTGTAGGGATACCTTAAGTTGAGAGTTTACAGCAACAATCATCAAACAATTCAGGCCCTACAAGAAAATATCCATCGTGAAGTTGGTGCCGTTGAACCAAAGCTTTGCTCTCGCTAATTTAAGAATCCGATTGCAAGAGTGTCTGTAGAGAAATGGACGGCATTTAGAAGATATTGTTTATAAAACGTTAAATCCGCATCGTTAAACTCAATTTTGTATAAATAAAATATGAGAATAACATTAAGATTGAACATTTTCTGCTGGACACCCTTTAGAAAATTGATTTACCGGACATTTGACTGCGGAACAGCTTGTCTGGTCTATAAATGACGATTGTCCATTTATGCACTCCAGTGTATTTTCAAAGGAGTCTGTGAGATTAAATTCAAAGTTTGATATATAACTGTACAATACTAAATGAATTGGTCCAAAGTTTCGACCGACGGTGTATGCTTTTTCTCCTATAATCAGCATCACACTTGAGTCGGTACTTGTTATAATTTCTTTAGGAGCTTTCTTACTAATATATGTATTTCCTAAATTCATTTCGTAATCTTGATCGAATATATAGACATGTTGTTTAGGACCGTCTTTCGGTTCTTTGTCGATTTCATGGTCTCTCTTTATCCTGTTGAAATAATAGGACACTAGTCTTCTGAGTGTTGTCATTTGCCTTCGGCATCGCATGTCTTCCCCGACTTTATTCAGTGTTTTTATACCATTAACGTTTTTATTATATATTCGCACTGTTTCAAGCCTCAGCTTTTGTATGCCACCTTTTATCTTATCGTCTAATATGCCGGCTAAGGTGTTTCCTTTACCCGGTAGGTCGGATAAAGGTTTGCGTTTGCTAGTATACAGCGTTTCAGATATCCGGCGCAATTGCAAATTGTCTATAATCAGTTGTGATATACGATGTTGAGAGTTTTCCTCGAGAAGGCTAGTTAAGTTTTCTTGAATCATTCTCACTACTTTAGTAAATTCAGTTGATTTTCTTATTTGTTCTTTCGTAAGCTTGATGTTTGTTAATTTTTTTCCATCGTAATGTATCACCGGTGTTAGTATTGTTATATTAAAATATTGCAAGTCGTATTGGTGTAAAGTTTTTTTCGTTAATAAAATTACACCAGTTGACGGCCGAACCGTCACAGCGGTTAATTTGTCACCAACCTCGTCGATTTCATGAGTTGTAATAATGCCATTCGTGATATCAATTTCTTTTGTATACAAGACGTATAATTTACCCTGTGTTGCATTTTTCTCATTGCCACTGATAATAAACGCTCTACTTCTTTTATAGTCTACGTGACACTGAAAAGCGAAATTCGAATCTCCAGTTGATACCTGCAAAAATTAAGTCGTTAATCATTTGTGTATCAATTTATCTAAGATACACATTAAGGTAGGTAATTATAAATTTCGTATTTCTCTACACAAGGATGAATTTAAAAAACAAATCATACCAGTGGATACCAAATAAATTAAATGTTTTTTTTAATGTTATAAGATCGAGACAATTCTATCTGAGCTCTGGTATTTCTTCGTTACGATTTTATGGCTGATTTTAATATTATATCATTGTGACAGTTCTTTGCTAGACAACATTTCTTACTTTAGTCATTGAGTCAGGTGCTTTAATCTTTCAAAAATGGTATTGCACTATGAAAAATGACGTGTAATACATTTTGGCATGAATTTAAACTTAGGCACTACACTACACAAGTTAAACAGCACGCAAAGCTAACCTCGCGTGGTGTGAAAGAACGAATGGTGCGGCGTTGGTACGGAGACGTAAAACTTAAAGATTAACAGATTAACACTATAAAAGAGACGCAAATTACCTTAATATATTACTTTTAAATGGGTCATATGAAATGAAAAACCAAATAAAAAAACACACAATAATAGGATCGATATAAATATTATTTAGTTTGAAATAATTATATTTTTGATATAAAACTTGATTTTAAATGTAGCTGCCTGAAATCATGTAAGCCTGAAAGCATGTGAGTAAATAAAATATGTTATTTAAAATAAATTTTATTCACTAACACAAAGTGTTTTAAATAATATGCCATGCAAATTGAATGGTTTATAACTATACTTATTTTTAACATTTCATGTTATTATTTTCAATGCAGATTTGTCTCCGTAATCTTGGCTTCAAGATTATAAGAAAATGTATGCGGACGTCCTGCTATTGTTTAAGAAACCACGCAGTGAAAAAAAGCGCTGATTAATCGCGAAGTGCTCAAATTACTACATGACAACGTTTACCTTTTGAAGCACCTCAATTAACTACAATATTACGGCAAAAAAATCGTTAACAGAGAAGCAGCAGAATGTCGTAGAAAAATTCTTGGATTCTAATCTGCCTGAGTTCTATTAGCATAAATAAACTTATATTTCGTTGTCAAAAATGTATCTTACTTTGATTAGTAGGTTTATTTATTCTAAAGTTATTTATTATTTTCGAAACAACACAATATTTGCCAAAATATATACTTACAATTTAAATTTCTTTCGTTATTTATAATCAGGTGATTTTTCTCCTTGCACAAAACAGAGATGAAAGAGTCGAGACGTTTTTGATGAATTACATGATTTAGATGTTTAAATACAATTGATAACTTTAAAACTAAGATAGTAGTAATTATAATACTTAAGCATGGCCAGAGAAAATCTTCCAAGCACCCCTCGAGTCACTCAGTGTATCTGGGCTTCCGATTTACCGAGGCTCCAATTTTGGGAAGTCCCCACATAACACGAATTATATTAATTAGTTCAAGCTGCCAAAAAAATACCAAACAATAAATAATATTTGAATGTATGTACAATTTAATTACCAAATATGTTTCCCCTGTTTTATTCAGCACGAACATTGTTTGATCCTTTTTACAATCCAAAATATTTCCAAATTTATCGGTGAAATAATTTTTAATGTTCGGCTTATATTCGGGGTCGGGAAACACCCTCGAAATATTATCTAAATGGGGCCCAAGGCTGTATCCCGAGCCGGTAATAATAACCTTTACGTCTAGAATAGGACCTGTATATTCTATGTATGATGGGGATTCAACCCAATATCGTTTAGATTCGGTCATCGCATATTCTTGACCAAGTATACTGACGAATGTTGATTGTGCTCCAAATATGCCAAACGCAACAAGTAGGAACAGAGAGGATGATGCCATAGCCCCTAACATACCTGCGAACATATATTTTATTTAATTTGTACCTATTAATCCATATTTTAAAGTCCTATAGTTTTGTCAGAATTATTTTAGATGTCTTGTCTATTTTGTTACATATTATTATGTACCATACTTTTACACCTACAACTCGATGGTCAAATAACTGCAAGTAGGTTGTTGAATAAAATTTCAACCATTGAAAAAGTTGTAAGAAAGCTATAAAAATGTCTGTATTCAGCACTGAACGCAGAAGAAGTCTAAATTTACTTTTAAGACGCCATTTTCAATAATATTTTTTTTACGAAAATGTGGGTTTTTATTATTATTATTATTATCAGAAGTTATACACCAGATTTGACTTTTTATTAAATTATTACTTAGATAGGACCTTTACACTAATATAAAATGAATGTTATTTGCCAGTATTAGGAAAATACTCACATTATAAGAAAGACCGCGACCATTAAATTCATTTACCGCGTGCCACATAATGTCTTTATATAGAAAATTCTTGCACATACGAGATACATTTTCTTATAATCTTGAAGCCTAGATTACGGAGACAAATCTGCATTGAAAATAATAACATGAAATGTTAAAAATAATTTTAGTTATAAACCATTCAATTTGCAGGATATATTATTTACTTACATGCTTTCAGGCTTCAGCTACAATTTAAAATCAAGTTCTATATCAAAAACATAATAATTTCTTACTAAATAATATTTATATCGATCCTATTAATATGTGTTTTTTTTTATTGGGTTTTTCATTTCATATCTGCCCATTTGAAATCAATATGTATATATATATATATTAAGACAATTTCGGTCTTTCTTATAGTGTTTGTATTTTCTTAATTATATCAAATAACATTCAGTTTATTAGTTTTACATTAGTGTAAAGGTCTTATCTAAGTTTTAAAAAAAGTCAATTTTAGTTTATGGCTTATTATATACTTTAAATTCAGGATTAACACAGCAGTCTAAATAGATTCGGAATAGTACCCAAAAATATGTTTTGTTACTATGCACGATCTTTCAAAGTTGCACATTGTCAAAAATTGTTTGTCAGTACCTATGTACTTTAAAAAAAAAATGTACATATATAAATTTCAGTTCACGGTACAAAAGTAACAATAATATAAATAATAAAAATAAGTGAATTCTAGTTTTGAGGTTTCTGATGCTATAAATAAAGTCTTCATTTTTCTATGCACCTTCAAAACAAAAAGGTCACGCGTCCACCTAATGCGTATTTCAAATTAAATTGACACTTCACTTCGAAGTTTCTTACAAAAAAATAACCTTAAATACAATCTTAGGCTTTTATTTTATAAAACATCAAAACAATAATGTGGAATTTCACAAAAGTTAATTTTCTGTTGAACCAACCTTTACCTTACCTGTGATTGCTGTGAACTGAAAAGTGTTGCGCTACAAATACCACATAAAATATAAGTGTCGGTGTTGTGGAGCAATTCTGATTTATATTGTAACATTTGTTAAAATCGTCTAAAAAAGTTAATACAAGGTTTTTATACTTAAATAAATTATGTTATGTTCCTTTTGCTTTAAATTATGGTAATTCCACAGAAATTCTGTTATTTGCAAATGAAACTGATTAGATTTAACATTTATGATGTGCACCAAGCAAGCAACCACACTTTGTGCCAAGACTTTATACAAAGTATCGCTTATTATACTTAACACTTTGATACCCATATTTTTCTCTGCTGATAAACACAATTATTTCATTCGTAAATATTAAATAACGTTTCGTCAAAAATTTGTCAATTTCTACTATTTTTAAAAGCACTTTTATTTTAAGAGAAAAATATAATATTTCCGAGATAAAATTTTTTAAAGGAAATATTATTTATTCTGTATTTTGAAGGTGTATTTCAACTTGATAAGGAATATTGGTAAAGCGATGACTACGTCAATTATAATTTGTGCACCGTTATTATCTGTTTTCATATGAAAAAGTCAATTTTGGTCATAATGCGAGCTTCTACACTTCTACATCCAGCCAATGATGCATACTATTAGGGAGAACACATTCTTATTGTGAAGTCGAAATTATCCAGAACATAGGTCCGTGATGTTTTAAATACTAATTAAATGTATTCATTAGAAAGATATACATATAAAATCAATTTTATCGAAAAATATTGTTGTTGCCACCGAGATCTCTTCCAATCCGGGGAACAATCCGGGGAACCAATAATATTGGAACTATAGATGTATTTATTTGAAAAGTGTAACATATTGGTTAGAAAAAATGTCTTCAAAAGTACTGTCACTGTAGCATAGTTGGATAATACACCTTCCCCGGTTTGGAAAGTAATCCAGGTAATTAGTATTTAATTTTATATACATTCATAAGTTACAAAATAATATTAATTTGCTGAGTGTACCGATACAATTCCAAAATTAAATGTTCTGGATCTGCAGGAATAAAAAAATGATTTCGTTTGGAAATTGTATTATCTTAGCTTGTGTCATATCCTAACGAGTTTCTCTACCAATGGGCCGCAACTTACTGCTTCCTTCTAAGCATCGCTTTTTTGTCCAAAAAAGTTATTTAAAGTGAATTTTATAATCTTTATTTTATAAATTTAAAATATTCATTACAGAAAGTTAGTAAATGTTAGAAAAATTTTAAAACGTATTAAAAAGTGAGAAAGTTTCATATAATATTACAGAGTGTCTTCCGACAAATTGTCTCAAATCGAAATCACTTTCTTAGTTTATCTTCTTTGGATTTTCTAAGGCATCAATTTAATTCTATTTAATAGCGCATAATTTTTATTTTAGCAATTTATGATTAATTTCAAAAATCGTAAATTTTTAAGCATTGTAAGTTCCTCTAAAGAAGGTGCCGCAACGCTATTCGGATGCGTTCCATTGCAAAAAAAAATCACTGACTTCTTCACATTACCACTCTGGCCATCGTAGCATAGTTCTAATACCGGATCTGAAGAAGTTTACTAATGGAGAATAATTATTTTAATGTATTATTTAGTGTTCACTGTTGATTTCGTCTTACTTATAATATTATCTAAAATGTTGATTTTCACTGTCCATTTCAAATTGAAATAATTGCCTTAATGTTCGTGTAAAATTGATTAGTCACCTATTGTTTTTTTTTTAATAGAGATGCGTACACGTGTTCTAACTATGCTATGAGTACCCCTGTCCTATGAGAATAGATTTAACTTAATGAAATAAGGCTCGAACCCCCAACCACTGGGTCACTCACTAGAGTGTTAACCACTAGACCAACAAGTAAATTTAACACAACACAATGCACGAATATTTCTTATACTTACAATACATACTCGTATGTACATACCATGAAATATAATTATTTAGCGGGTTTACACACAATTAATACGTTTTCTTAGGTATGGTTTAGTGACCTATTTATATTACGTCCGCCACATATATAAATAGCACGCAAGCTGAGGGTCGGCTTATATAGGCAGCAGTTCTGTGGAATGAACAACCCTCTGAATTTTTATTGATATCCTGATACATCCTGAAATCTTAATACCTGCAAACCTCAATGCGTCTCTCTTCAATCATTCAACTTAAATACTTTGCATAAATGATGCATAATAAATATAAGTAAATGTCAAAAAGTAACTTGAGATAAGATAAAATTTCACATTCAAAACAATGAAATTTTTATTGAAGTTTCGCAAGTAAATAACTTTCGTATTCTTTTTTATCTTAATTTTTACTCTCTGCTAGGACCTGCGGGCGGCTATTGTGACCGCTGCGTTGTCAGAGTCTCATCGTCTATCGTCGATTGCTTGCTGCTAGACCCTACTGGTGGCTAGTGGCCGCTATGTGTTCATCGGTGACCGCTGCGCGGTCAATGTCTCATCAGTTATCGGCGATTGCTTACTGCGAGGTCCTGCGGGCAATTAATAGTGATTGCTGCACGGTCGACCATAAAGTGCGACGCGAATAGAGACAGATGAGATGACAGGATGTCTGATGCTCAATATATTTGCCAGCCGTAATACGATTTCGCGGATTTTCTTACTGTTATTAAATATATAAAAGAGAAAACATTTAACTTTTCTTAACCTTACTTAAAAACCACGTTAATTTTTACCCTGCTGGCATCTCACAGACCTGGCCGTTTAATCAAGCATTATATAGCCATATGACACTACATTCTGTACATTCTAGACGTCCAGAAAGTCATAAAAAATAGACGGAGAGACGGAATATTATTATGGATTCTTAAGATTTGTCAACTTTAAATTAAATCTATCCATTTCATCAATTACGACAAGCTTATGAATGAACTCAATATCCTAAATTTGTAAGATAGAAGGACATTAGTAGTTTTAGTATTTCTAAACAAAATTATCAATTCTCATATTGACACCCCTGATCTTCTCGCTGAAGTATTTATTTATTTATTTATTTAATTCTTAAAATAGTGCATACATAAGCACTCCTTATATATGCTCTAATATAAACAAGATTATAGTATTTTCTTTTACTAAAACTTTTCTTTTATATATTTAGTCAGTTTAATTTTAAATTTTTTCAATTTCTATTCCTTTCTTATATTTTTTGGCATTTCATTTAAAAATTTCATCGCACTGTACATCATCGATTTCTGAGATTTTACCTTCTTCCTGAATGGCAGTCTGTCTATCCCTTCCCGTTATACGATGCTCGTGCTCTTGTTGATTTGCATCAATTTTTCGTGTGAATTCCGCTGATATTTTCTTATTGATGATTTTGTAAATAAATTCCATTGTATTAAAATATATTTTCTGCTTAAAGGTCATCATATTCAGATCTTTCAGCATTGCACTGATCCGAGTATATTTATTTTTTCTGAGATTATTCTCAAAAGTTTATTTTGCAACACTGACAATTGTCGCATTTCTTTCTATTCGTTAGCCTAAAACAAAATGCTGCTGCAGTAGTTAATGTGAGGAATAATAACAGAGTTGTAAACTATTTTACAAGACTCAGTACTAATAAATCTTCTGATCCTTCCCAGAAGTGAGATTTTATTAGCAATCTTTTTAGTCACGTATCTTGTATTTTGCAATAAATTCAATTTTGAATCTATTATGACTCCCAAATATTTTATTTCAGTCACTTCCTTCAGACTTTCACCATCTATGATAATTTTTGGTGTGATTGGTATATTTTTATTTCCAATGTTTATGAATTGTGTTTTATTTACATTTAGCTTTAATTTATTTTTCTTCGACCATATTGATATATTGTTTAAATCATAGTTTAATTCTTTCTGTATAGTTGCATAATTGTCTCCCGCTATATATATGAGTGCATCGTCTGCAAATAATCTTATTTTGAAATGTTTTAGCATTTTTACGATGTCGTTTATACAGATAGATAGATTAAAAAGATAGGTCCAAGAACTGACCCTTGTGGTACTCTTAATGATATAAGGAGGGGATCAGATATTAAGTCACATACTTTAGCGGTTTGGTGTCTATTATTTAGGTATTCCTTAAACCATTTCAAAAGTGTTACCCTTATTCCGAATTTCCAAAGATTTTTTATTATTATATCTGTCGATGGTTTGAAAGGGTCTTTAAAAATCCAGGAAAACTGCAATGAGATATTTCCCCTTATCAGAATCGACTTTCCAATTATCCAGTATAAGATTGAGAGCCATTTCATGTGAGTGATTATTTCTAAAACCACATTGTTCTTCACATAGTATTTTCCATTTTTCTAAAATGACTACAAGTTATTATTTTATGATATATTCAAGAATTTGTTCATATTTACTGGCGTAAATTCTTCGCATTTATCCCAACCTTCTGAATTTTTGGTAATGTTTGCAATTTTATACAGCCTATCCCTTTCATATTTCATATTTTTAAAAATATTGTTGTACCACTTATTATTTGATCTATTTATACATTCTTTTTCTGGTAGTGTTATTAATACCATTTTTTATATTACCTATGAGACTATCTACTTTTAAATTAAATTCTAATCATATGTCATTCCAATTGCATCCTCTTAGTTGCATTTTTAATTCATCTACATCATACTTTCCATAATTTCTATAACGTTTTGTTGTTTTTAAAAGATGATTAGGTTTTTTTTTTCCCAATAAGACATGGATTATTGTATGATCTGTAATTTTAGGGTAAATTAGCAGATTTGGCACTTGACCTTCAATGAAATTACAGTATCTTTTTCTTTTTGTATCGTAGAAAAGTGTAAGCGTTGAATTCTGGGATTCATGATGGTTTTGGTTCTTTTCATTTATAATTTAGGGTTAATGGATATGGATTGATTTAGGTAAAACTGTTTATTTTGCAATCTATACTTTTTACACTTTTCTTACAGCTTTTCTTTCTTAATAATATTATAATAATATTGGATAATTTGTATAGCGCCATTTTTGTAAAATCTTTCACCTAAAGGGCGTTTTACACAAATTGTTTATAGTTACATTATCTTTTGTTTTTTTTAAATTAAAATTTATTATTTTCACTTATGCGAATGATTTTTTGAAATGGTGCATTTTTAGTTTCTTCTTAAATAAAATCTCTGATGCACTGTTTTTTATGACGGAGGGCAAAGAGTTCCACGCTTTTGGGCCTGCCACCGCAAATGCCCGTTTACTAAATTTAGACTTCTGGAAACGGTTAGTCGATTCTACAACCCTTCATGCGGCTGTAGTAGAGGCTGACCTAAGAGTTTGACGTCTACCATTCAAATTGTCTGGGATACAAAGTTTTTGAAGAAGGCGCCATATTATGTGTCGCCTTGTATTTGTAAATTCAACTCCATGTAGCTGATGTAAAAGGGATGCTAAATGAGAGAATTTGGAAACTCCATATATTATCCGTGCAGCCGCATTTAGAATAGATTGTAATCTATCCAGCTGAAAATTGGCAGGCCAGCATAGATGCTGTTACAATAGTCCACATGTGACACCCCAATGCATTAATAAGTAGACGGGCTACCTCAAGAAGAAGATGTCTCCGAATACTTTTAATCCGTCTCAGTTGATGGCAGTTTTACTAATTTGTGTATTCATTGAAAGATCTGAATCAATATGCACGCCCAACATTTAGCTGCAGATTTAGCATTCGCAGACATTGATTCCTGTATTAAGTTGCCTTCTAGGTGTTGCTGTCCATAATAGTTCTGTTTTGGACGGATTTAACGTTAGTCTATTTTGTGCCATCTACTCGCCTATTTTTTCTACGCATCTTGCATTTTTTTCTTTTTATACCTCTGTCTCACCCGGCTTACAGAAAAAATAAATTTGCGTATCGTTTGCGTAATAGTGGGGCCAAAACCCTGTTGATATTATTATATATTCTATAGTTTTCGTATATAAAATACACTATAGTGGTCCGAGAACTGATCCCTGAGGTACTCCAATGTTAGAAGCAGATGTAGGTGAGATTGAATTTTGAAATCGCACCGATTGCGATCTATTACTCTCACTTCACTCTTTCTTGTGCTTTGCTTCCAGTTTTTGAAGGATGTTGGGAGATACTGAAGGATATTTTTTGCCTTTTCTTAAAGGTATAATTTACTAATTTTAAAGATCAATTTTATTAAAAGT
The DNA here is from genome assembly GCA_022840565.1 of Eubasilissa regina. Taxonomy (NCBI): domain Eukaryota; kingdom Metazoa; phylum Arthropoda; class Insecta; order Trichoptera; family Phryganeidae; genus Eubasilissa; species Eubasilissa regina. The sequence continues at coordinate 7,027,392 of JAINEB010000029.1, read as the reverse complement.
ACGAAATATGATTTCTGAGATTTCCCTGCATTGTTACGTAAATAAAATACATAAAAGCTCTAGCCCCATCAGTGCTTTGCTTTGTTTATGCAACTTAGGTAGGTACCGACTGCACATGTGTTCAATAATAATTAAATTCGATACGAAAAGAATTTAAAAATTAAAAATAAACCAAATCTGTAAATTTGAAAATATAATTTCTTTATTGATAGCTAGTACAATAAAATTATTATTGTTGTTTATTACTTATTTGTTGTTATTATTGTTTAATATTAGTTATTCATAGTTTGTATAATGATTTCTTGCGAACTGTGGATGCTTGCAAATAAAGAAACGGAGCGCACTAAACTGCCCCATAAAGTTTATCAAAGGTTTTTGGTTGTACATAACTTTAGTAAATACATGATTATATAAATGTTATTTCAAATAATGTATTTGTTTTAATTCTAAACCTGGAGCTTAATTTGTATATATTGTAAAAAGCTAAATTAACCATCACAGGACATTAAAATAAGTATTTTTTATCTAGACACGCGCCATTTTTTGGTTTGTCCGATGATTTCCATTAGATGTCGCAATATTTATTGCTAGTTAGTACTTTTTTAAAATTTATTTTCTTCAAGGGTTCATGTTTACATTTCCGCTAAACTACAATCGGCCGGCAAGCGCTCTCTACCTTATTCCCTGCAGTGTAAATAAAAATCTTAAAATCCATACTCGAAAGGAAAATCGACGTAATAATTATTATAATGCATTATATCGACATAAAACTCGTTCACTATTTCGTGTAGTCGTTCATTTTTTATCCACTCGTCCGTCACCGCGCACGAGTACAACCCGTTTCCAATGTACCGGAATGATTGTAAATCTTTTTCCGGAAAACAAATCTTATTTAGCGGTCTCACGCTCAACACAGCGTCAGATAGCTCCGCTTCTTTGTTGTACATGCGAATAACTGCACTTCCTACATTATTTACGTCAGCTTTCAAACGATCGTTAAACGAATCTTTCAAAGGGAGATCTGTTTCTGATAACAAAGCGGACAAATTCCTCGCGGAAGAACTGTCATTGGTACTTTGATAGTATTGGTGTAGAATTTCCGCCAGTTGGTGCAAGTCATCGTGTTCTTTTATCAGTGGAGCGGCGCGACTCTTCCAGTTCTTTGTGTGAAGATCGATGATGGTGTCTCGCGCTTCCTTGATTGCGTTTGTGAAATCATTTTCGTCCAATTCGTAAGTGCTGTATATTTTAGGAACTGGTTCATTTATGTGCTCATACTCGTCAATTTCAAATGTTATAATTTCTTCGGGAATCTGTTTGAGAACTATCATGTTGAAAGACGTCCTGTTTGATATGACTACTTCTTCGCTTAGCAAAATTACGCCAGTAATTGAATGGGCAGTGACGGCTGTTATATTATTGCCGACCTCCAGAATTTCTTGAGTTAAAACTTTTCCTTTATCAATATCTATTTCTGCTGCATCTAGAACATACAGCTTACCTTTGTTTGAATAACGTGAATTGCTTCCAATGAGAAATGATCTTTTTCTGGGATAATCTCCGTAACATGCCAATACAAACTCAGAATCTCCCGTTAAAATCTGAAAAAATGTGTCATATTTTTATTATGTTCCGTAAGGACTGTATATATTATTTCAAATATATTAATTAACGTAGTACATTACTACATTTACAGATTTGATTAATCTCAGCCACTTCTGACTTTTAACAAACAAAAAATCAAACTTCAAACATACAAAAAATGATCAGTTGTAACCCTCCTATTTATAAAATTAATTACCGGGTATGTTTTATTGTACTCTTTACGCCAAAAAGTCGGTATTCCACCGGTACAATTCAACACGTTTCCAAATACGTCAGTAAAATAAAGTCGTATCTTTGGATCAACATCGGGCGCCGGATGCGGCTTCCAGCTGTACTGAAAGTTACTTCCGATATTGTACGGTTTGCCATTTATGAATACAATAACATTACCTATATTATCGTACTGAATCAATTTCGGTGGCTCGGTGTCATAAGCTTGGGGCACGTTGATCTCGTGGTCTTCGCCGAGAATGTTCACTGCGCCGACTAAACCCCACCGTTCGTCATTTTGAGTGTACAACCATTCTGATATCTCTACTAATATTTTCTCGGATGCCGTGATCAGTTTTCGGCGTTCTTCAAATTTATCTGTTAGAGCGCACGTGTAAGTTGAATTGACTTTGTCCTTTTTTGGGTTCCTATTGTTCGTTAGCCATTTCGTCCACTGCCTGCACGCTGCCTCGTCCTTCTCGATCATTGACACGTGCAGAATTCCATCTCGTTTTGTTTGATTTCTAAGAATCAAGTATCGTTTGTCGTCCAAACCGAGTATATTTAGTTTGTGCAATCGAAGCAGTTCAACTTCCGTTTCTTTGATGGCCGCTTGCAAATCTTCATCGTAGGGCCCTTTTCTAATGTGACCTCGAATTGGTAAACCGATTGAGTGTCTTTCGATTCTTTTTAATTCTACTTCTAAAAATTCTCGCAGCTTTTCATTTCCATTGATCGTTTGCAAAAAGCGACTTCGCGTGTTTGTTTCGAGATATTCGGCAATTTTTTCAAGGAAATACTCCAACACGAATTTGAATTCTTCACCTTTTTTTATCGGAGTGAGTGTTATTACATTGAAAGCTTTTCTATCTGCCGCCACTTCTTGGGTTAAAATCAGTTTTCCCTTGCGCAAGGCTATTGCAGTTATGTTATCTCCGATCCCCGTAATCTCTGTAGATCCAATAACCTGTTGATTGTTCACTGGTGCCTTTTCCATATCAAAAGCGAACAGTTTCCCTCGTGTTGCATTTTTTGTTTTTCCACTAATGACGAAGGCTTTTCTGCTTGCATCGTTTACGAGACATGAAATTTGGTATGCTGAGTCAAATGCAGTAAAAACCTAAAAATATCATTTCGCGTTAGTTCCAAAGAATCAGTATTATAATTACTTTTCCATTTAATATAAGCACCGAATTTCATTTAAATGAAAACCAGGGTTCCGACTTCTTGATATTGGCTAAAGTTACATTAATATCAATTGGCAATATTCCTGTTTACTGCAACTCGCAAATAACGAGTTCTCCAAGTCGTTGCGAAATCTTATTATTCTGCTTCCTTCTGGTTCTGTACAAATGTGAAATTTGTGAACACATTTGTATCAAACCAAGGCTGGAAAATGATCAGTCCATCTTTATTCTCCACGTTTGGTGCAGAGCATAACGAAAAATAAGTGAAACACAAAGTTTAGCTAATTTAAAAAAATTTAAATCTAAACTGTTCCCGAAACATCGTCGTAAATCGTCAACTTTTCGAACTGCACAGTGGGGGCACAGATGGAGTAGACTCAAGATCAGAAACTATTTCAATACACGGTCTAACTCTAAGAAATGGGAAATTATTCGTACCCAAAATTTTATAGAACGTACGCCTACCGCATGGTGTATGGCATGAAAATTTAATTAATTTTATGTACTTGCCGTAAGTTTAATTGGTCGTTTTTTTAAATTTATTGTAAAATATGCAACGTCCGCTGTACATTCCAAGGTGTTGCCTAGTGTATTGACGAACGTGCGTTTTATGTTCGGCTTATTACCGCGCACAACCTCGAACTCCTTAAATTGTTCACCGATGAATTTGTATCCTTCATTTATTGTATACAAAGTAACACTCGAGTTTTGTCCGACGTCAATGTATCGCGGGACTTCTTTATAAAATGTTTTGGAAACATTTGTATAGTACAAATTGCCAAGTATGGACACGACGTAAGCCTCCACCCCATTTATTCCGAATACGGTGAATAGTATTACCGCCGACAGTTCCATGGCGGTGGCACAACCTGGAAAATATGGCATAAGTAGCGCCTACTAATTAATATCCATCAGGATCTTTATTTAAAATTAAACAAAAACACAATAATTCTATAATAATCCTATGTTCTGAATAATTATAACTTCACAATAAGAATGTGTTTTCCTTAATAATATATGTTGTATCAATGTGTCCAAAATTTAATAAAAATGAATTGATAATTCTGGCATCTGCAGTCGGTTTACTCAAAGGTATTTGAGATTCTGTAATGATAATGTAGATGGCTTTCAAATAATGGAACGACAGGTGTATTAATTTAAAAAATGTAACATAAAGGTTCGAAAATTTGTCATGAAAAATACTGGCGTTATAACACAATTGGTACTGTACTTCCCCGGATTGGAAATAGAGATCCAGGTTCGAATCCCGGTGACGCAAAAACAATATTTTTCAACAAAATTGATTTTATATGTATATATATTTATAATTAATACATTAATTTAGTATTTATCAATATTATTCTTAATAAAATTAATAACTTCACGTTCAGCGCACTTGTTACGAATAAGTAAAAATTTATTGAAACATATAATTCAGTGTAGTAATTTAATTTTTAAAAATGTATTGTTGGTATATTTAAATTATCAATATTAATATTATGAAGTAGGTTATTAGAAAGACCAATTAATTACCAATGTGTTTCGTATCTTGAGTCAATTTTATTTATTCTGTTGAAGAATATTTATATGAGATATAGAAATTGTTGTATCGATTGCACGATAGGTTTTCACTAATCAACCTAACATCTTATTTAGTCCGAAGCCATTTTATAGAGATCTTTAATTATCGTTTAAACCGTATTCATTATCCGTGAAAAATGTCCATGAAAAATTTATTTATTGACGCTAATTCTTAATTATCCGAATTCATTTTTAATATCTGTAAAATATTTCAAAACAAATATGATCGTAATGTCGTTTCACAGTGTTTTAATTATTACTATTTGTAATAAAAATTGATTAACGTAGTGATCTTAACAAATATTCTACAATTTAAGGCCATCTTGGTAGAATTAACCAAACACATTTATATGATGGCCATTGTGGCCATTAGTGACCGCTGCGTGGTCAGGGTCTCAATAGAATCTATATTTTAATGAAAGAGCTTTCCCCAAAATAAACCACACATAAATAAAATGTCGATGTAATTAAAATTATTCCATCTTTGTAAGTTAGCTGTCAAAACGAACAAAAATTACATCAAAATGACATATAAGAATCGTGGATAGACAATTTTCATCGTAAGTAAGATTTCTCCCTTACCATGGACAGAAGAAAAGATGACAGATGTCAATATACGATTTCGCTAAAATATTTTTTTTTCCTTTTCGTAATAAAGACAATGTGCACTTCATTTCAAGTTGAATATATATTTACGTACTGTTATTGAATATATAAAAGAGAACACATTTAGGTAATCTTAACTTAGAGATATTAAAAACACGTGCATTATTTAATCAAGCACTATACAGTTATAATGACACTACCGAAGCCGCCACATCCAGAAAGTCATAAAATAGCCATCTTCTCTTCTCGTTTTTCATCTACAACTGCCGTTGGTGCCGCCAAAACACTGAATATTTTACTTTTTATATAGTATGTAAGTACCGTAAGTAAATGCAATATATTTATTAAAATCGCTTTTTTATATGAATACGAATCATTTTAAAGCCATCAACAAAATTGAATAATGTCGCGCAAATTTAAAAATTCAATTTTAATGTTTTGATCATTTCTTTATCTTCGGAACCTTGGTTTTGTACCATCTATAAGAAAACATATTTAGTACATGTATGAATATTCCGTACTTAGAAATTTTTCTGGTGCACTTAAAACAAATTTATCGGTTTTATCGGCCCAAGTTTTCTTTAAAAATGTGAAATAATAAAATAGAACAAATAGATTTGAATTTAACATTTTTTATTATTTCTTTGTTTGGACACTTTTACTGACTATTTTCTACTAGGCCCTGCGAACAGCCAATAGTGTTCACTATACGGCCACTGTAGTGGCCACAGCGCCTCTAGGGTTCCCGTAAAATCTATTTTTCAGTGCTGAAAATTACTTACTATCAATAAAAAGAAAGTGGTCTCCGTAGATAATTGCTTTATGCTAGTAGGAGTAGCATACCAATTTCTTATCACCCTTCCTACATCCCGTTTCCCTGGTCCTTGTGTAAACAATAATAATATGTAGAAAGTAAATTTGACACATTATCAGTTAAATTTATCTCAGTTTTTTTTTCAAAAATGTCTTTAAGTGGATAATTAATACGTCAGAACACTCTTTCGGACAATCCTACGGATGGCAATGCAGAATGCACTAACAGAAAAACGATTGCTGCCCTCCTAGTTAGAAATATAATACGTTACAAAATGCACTTTTTACGGTAAAGAAATTTAAAAAGTATAAAAAAGTTATACAAAATCAAACTGATAGTTAAGGAGAATAAACAATATATTTAAAATTACCTCACAAAAGTGCATAAGTCTATGAGTCCCAAATCAAAGAAATCTGTTCCTGTGATATATCACGGGAACAGATTTCGTAACTGTCGTATACGACAGTTCTTGGTGTTACAAGCATTAGTTTATGGTAAGAGCTCATTACACACTTGAACGACAATTACCCATAAATAATATCATATCGTTTTTGAATTGAGCATGTGTCGTGAAGAATGTATACGAGAGTGTTGGTCGACGTAGTAATTGAGCATTATAAACAGCGGACAAAAATAGCTTAAATTGGTAGTGTGGAAGTTGGTGATAAATAGGGTTAATAAAAGTAAAATTTTAATTTCTGATTTACTAAATTCATCTAATTTACTTAATAATTTGGTAAAAGATCTGTCGTTTGTTAAACCTTTGTATGAACCAAAATTATTTTCAATTTAATAATATAATGTATAATCAAACAGAGTGTCTTCCTATGGGAGCACCCACAAGTCCACTATTGGCAGATATTTTTATAGACAATTTGTAGAGGAATATTTTTGATTGTGATTCTCGTTTGTTAAAAAATGTTTTGTTGTAGAAAAGGTATGTGGATGATATATTATGTATTTGGTCAGGTTCACAACGTTAACTAACTACATTTTTAAATTTCATTAATTCATTTAATAGTAAAATACAATTTACATTAGAAATGGAAAATTATTCGACCCTAAATTTTTGGGATCTAACATTGATTAAAAATAATACTAAAATTGAATTAAAAATTTTTAGAAATCCAACTTTTACAGATACAATCATGCATAGTGAATCTAATCATCTATTATCACGCAAACATTGAGGGTTCCTTTCCATGATACATCGTTTACTCAATATTCCTATGTCAACATCCAATTTCAATATTGAATTGAATACAATTAAAAAAATTGCAGTTAATAACGGGTATAATACAGGTTTGATACACTATTTTAAAAAATAAATTTTAAAAATATAATAATCAATTTTTATATAAATCACAGATAAAACATAATGATAATAATGATTATTGGCATAGGATTATATATATAAATAACTTTTCGAATCAAATATCTAAACACCTACCACGAAACATTTGACCGGCATTTTATACAAATAATAATATAGGAAATTTACTCATAAATTCTAAAGACAAATATGATAAATTTAACAATTCTGGTGTCTATTAACTTAGTTGCAAGGATTGTGCTGCATTTTATATTGGTAAAACGGGTAGAAATTTTAATATAAGAGTAAAGGAGCATTTGAGATGTTTGAATAGTAGTGAGTTTTCAGAATTTTCTAATCATTTGAGAGAAAATGGTCATGGTTTTGATAAAAAAAAATGGGATTGCCAATTTTGCAGGTAAACGGTGTTGGCCACAAATTAGATAATTTGGAATCGTTGGAGATAAATAAAGCATGTAAAACTAATCAAAAAATTATAAGCAATCAACTAAATTTAACTTAAAATTTTTTCCTAAAAATTATTCGAGTAAATTTGTATTAGGTGTCATTTTGAATTAGAAACTAAATTTATTTTTTAAATAGTTGTTGTTTTTTTAAAAGTAGATTCTGGTAAAGAAGCAATAATATATGTTTTTAGTTAATATTGACATGCTGAAGAAGAAAATTGTATTTTTCGGAACCGGTAGATGTATTTAAACTCAATAAGTGTAACAAAGTTCACAAATAAAAATAATAAATCAAATTCGAGTGCAACGTGATTTGCGATTAGCGAAAAACACATCAGTATCCAACTGATTCGATCCATCTAATCGACAATGAAACATTGTATGAATTAACAGAGCTATAAATTTTAGAAATCAGCTATTTAAATTGAACAAAAACCTAATTGTACCGAAATTCAAAAAACACTTATTTTTTTCACACATCGATTTGAAAACCGTCCATTTTGTACTTATATTTGAGCACTTTTTGGTACCCACTTTTCAGTATTTTATTTCAAAATGAACATACTTTTTGTACACTATAATGTAATGAATAATAAATAAAAGTGAAAACATTATATATTCTTAAAAATGGGTGTCCAGCGGAAAATTTTCAAGTTTAATAATAAATTAATAAATAAATAAAATTTTATTCTCATATTTTATTTATAGAAAATGGAGTTTAACGATGCGGATTTAACGTTTTATAAACAATATCGCCTAAATGCCGTCCATTTCTCTCAAGACACTCTTGCAATCATAATCTTAAATTTGCAAACACGCGAGAGCAAAGCGTTGGTTCAATGGCAGCAACTTCACGGCGGATATTTTCTTGTAGAGCCTGAGGATTATTACTATGAACTCTCGACTTAAGGTATCTCCACAAAAAAAATCGCACGATGTACGGTCCGGTGGCCGAGGTCTCCAGGTCTCCGTACTTGCTGATTAATTTACTGGGAAAAATTCCCCTCAGCTTCTCCATTGAAACTCTAGCTGTGTGGAAATAACTGCAGTTGCTTTAGCAAAAACTTTTCGATCATTTAGCAATACACGTCAGCAGTGACTGTCTCTCGCTGGTTAAAAAAAAACATCGGTTGGCGTCGCTGCTGAAGTTAATGGTCCCGGGGGAGTTTAGTTAATCATTGTCCCTTATTGTTTGAACTTTTGAACCCAACACCAGATAAGTTGCGTGCTCGGCCCATCATTTACTCGTCGAATATTAAAGTGAGTACATAAAGCGCGACGCGCGCGAACCAATGAATCACCGCGCTTTAAATATGGCTCAACCGCGGACGCGCGGTGCGCTCCCGACCAGTGACTCATTGCGAATGGCAAATCCACAAATCACGCGCGTCGAACGGTACCCCTCCCTCTTACTTCACCATGATGATTTACGAGCAATTACAATTTAATCTTGAAATTTTTCCATTGGATACCCTGTATAATAGAAAATTTCATCAGAAGTGCAATACACAAAGAAGGAAAGTATATAATATTAATATGTTTTTTCATCAAAAATTAAAAAATATATATATAAAATGTGAAGTAAAGAAATTGAGCTAAGACACAAAAAATGTAATAATGTAGTCCTATAAAGAGTTAAATTTACAGCCAAAATGTCCACTACCTCCGCATATTCATTCCCCAAATTCTGCAACTGGGGACTGCGGAGATAACTAATGCATGTGTTCTGACATTATCCCTGTAATAGAACAATGAATTGTGTCTCGATGACCTCAATGGTGCGTGAAAGTCAAGCAGACCAACGTTCTGGGAGCAGTCTATCATACCAGTGATATATATTGTATATTTTTGATACTTTTTTTTTGCATCTGTACTTATTGCACTACAAATATTTTCAGTAGCCAAAATCGCAATATGTCCTAGTTGCCACTCGTGTAGCAGAATGTAACATTCCTTGGTTTTTTTCATCTCCTGTGTTATTGTCTATTTAGAAATAAAATTAAATAAATAAAAATCAGCACTACTGCAGTTGCACAGCACCAAAAAATTATAATTATAATTGTTATTAATTAAGAGTGCATTTTTCGCATACGTTAAAAAAACGCTAAAACTTTATATATAATAATAACACTGGCCAACAATGATTTTGATGACTGATTTAGACTAAGTTTACCATACATATTCAAAGTCTATATGGTGACAAGGTTGTATCACGTCATGCTTTAATGTTACATTCATAATATTTTTTGTATAAACCCTTACGTGGAAAATGTACTGGTGATTAGGATTTATAAATGTGTAAGTACTACATGTAAGATCGAAAATTTGTCGTCAGTACACTGTGTTGACGTAGCATAATCGGTAAATGCATTTTCCCCGGATAGGAAGAGATCCAAGTTGAATCCCGGTAGCAACAACAATATTTTTCGATAAAATTGATTTTATATGAATATCTTTCTAATTAATACATTTCATTTGTATTTAAAAAAGCAACTAAATATTTTTTATTAAGTAAAATAACAATCACTTTATGTGAAACCACGAAATTTATTGATGTCGACCGGTTTCGCTTAACTCAAGCTGCATCAGGACTAATCATAGATACAGGAAGAGTGCACTTATATATACAAGAAGAGAGAGATAGAATATAAAAATATATGTGAAAGAGAGAAGAATACATTTAGAGATAAAATACTTTCCCATTCCTATCTCCCTTTTTTGAGTTGAGCGAAACCGGTCGACATCAATAAATTTCGTGGTTTCACACAAAGTGATTGTTATTTTACTTAATATAATAAGTCAAACCACAAAGTGATTGTTATTTTACTTAATACGATATGTCAAACCACAAAGTGATTGCTTTCTACGAAAATATAAATATTTTTTTGATGAGTAAATTTTTCCGTATATCTTTCTATTATAGTTGATTAATTTAATTTGTAATATTCTTTATACAATTTATTAAAATCAATTTATATCATTACTTTTATTAATAAATATATTTTTTTATAAATGTAATAATAAATACGGTATAATGAATAAGTAAATTACATTTTATTAATGATAAAATTATTAAATACTGAATACAGATAGCGCCTGCTGTCGGCCGGCCGCCATGCCCTAACTTCCTCCCGCCACCGGACTACGGAATACAGAGTTCTGTATGAACAACCACCGCACAGTTTCTAGTACTGGACGTTAACAAAACCGTGGATAGCATAAATGTGCTGTTATTTAGTCATTATTCTATATCAATAATCATTCTTCTTAAGGTTTTGAGAAATTGCTCGTTTTCTCGAAGATATATCCCCTCATCTCCGAGTTCAAAAGTGCTTGCACACGTGAGAGGTTCGTGGAAACCTGACAAGGTTTTCGTACACGTGGTATTGGAAAGTTCCTCTGCCCGCGGCTCGGTACGAGTTCCATCGGTCTCCGAATTGTAATTAATAAATACGTTATCGATGTCACGGATCATTTTAGTCTGGAACGCATTGAATACAGAATGGCAAACTCTTCTCTCTCTCCTTTCTTCCGCAATTTTGTCATCTAACGTAGCCAAGTTGTAGTTAAATATTTCAGTTATCCTATTCGTAGTAGTTGTGATGGCTTCTTTCAAAGGATCGACGAATGAATCGTGTAAAGCGCTGTCATTGCTAATTTCCTCTTTGATCGGGAATATTTTCGATTTTAATAAATAATACCGATTGATCAAGTCATTCGAACAGTCTCTCCAGCCTTTATCATATTGGTCAATTAATCTGTCTTCTGATTCCTTTAGAACTAATGTAAATTCCTTTGAACTTTTGGGATATGGTTTATTTGCTTCTTCTTTTTGTTTACTTAATAATGGTTGCAGCAGTATTATCTTAAAGGCATTTTTGTTTAACGCGATAACTTTTTCCGTCAGAATGATTTCTCCTGTTAATGATCGAACGGTCACGGCAGTAATACTATCACCGACTTCTCTAATTTCTTGTACATCGGTTGTATTATTCAATATGGAATGTTTCGTGTCAAAAACGAAGAGTTTTCCTTTTTTCGCACCACTTGAATTGCCAACAATGATGAATGCTCTACTCTTATCGTAGTCTACGTGACATTGCACAATGTTGTTAAAATTCTGAAAAATAATTTATTTATTACCATGGGGTTGTACAAAAACAATAATATATTTTTATTTAAATATAACAGTACGTATGTTTTAAGTACAAATATATCTTCAATTCAGGTATGCTCCTGCAGTACATGGTAAGACTGCTAAAGTTGGTTTTACTCAATTCTTTTACTCAATTTGCAATTTTTGTCCGTGATTTTTAATTATGACCTTCACGTTAGAACCATCTAGCTAATCTTAAGCCTATCTAAGTTTTTACCGAATAACGACGACCGTAATTGATCGTAGCGACGATACGAGATATTGCTTGTCTTGCTCAAAGATCCTTCATCTGCACAGCCAACCTCCGAAATTGCTTTATATGAAATAGTATATTTTTTGTATCATACTCATATTTTTGGCCTATTGTTGTAATTTTACATTTTTCACCGATGATTAATACTCTATTTCTTTTATAATCTTCCAAATACATGAGGCTGAATGCTATGATTTCAATAAAGACCTGGAATAATTAATGATAACGAATGTGTCGTAGTACTATACAAATAAATAAATGTGCATTTGAGTTATGATGCTTGCACCACATTATACGTACGTGTCTCTTACTAGCTGTACTATTCCATTCTACAAGAGTTCAGTATCGTAAGCGGACCGTCTATCTTGTCCAGAAAGCGAATACTTTTGAATCACTTACTTTCTTTGTACGAACATACATCAGTACGATGTGAAGTAAGTCTGAAGAAACGATAAGGTAAGTCGGTAAGTAAAAGAGCGAGAGGGCGATGAACATATCAAATTAAATATATGACAGCTGATCATCACCCAAGTAGTTTTGCATGCAATAGACGCTAAGAATTTTCAATGCAGCCACGGAAGTATTATAGTACCGGACTACAGACAAAAAATATTTACCGGTAAATGTAAGATGTTTGATTCCTTCTGTACCGAGAAAATTTCGTCAGTATAACTACATTTTACCGTATTTCCGGTTTTGTCGGTAAAAAAATAGTGGCTCTCCGGCTTGAACCAAGGTGCAGACACCATGGGACTTAAATCACGACCAACTTCGTAACTGTGATTGTTTATCACAAAGATTAAGCTTGAAAGAAATTCTTCGTATCGGATAAAACTTGGGGCTTCATCGAAGTAAGTTTTCACTTCACTTAATTCGTAATTTTTACCGAGAACTTGTATTTCTGTGGGAGTTTCCAGCTCAGTGAGAGTGTTTGTCGTTAGAAATTCAACTGCGTATCGGGCAATTTTATCATATTCGTGATATTTTAATTGTTTATAGCCCATTTTTTTAGTGGGTAAACACGAAAAAGGTTCTTTTTTGTTTTTAACTATTTCTAAACACGTGGCCTCGGTAATATCGACATTCGACCAAAGAGACGAAGGAAGAAATCTTCCATAAAAACTATTAATCGTTTTTCTATAATCTGATATTTTTTCCCTGATTTTATTCATTTTATTTGTGCACTGGATCTCTCGGACTTTCTGTTCCAATTTCTCATTACCGATTATGATTTCACGGAACAATTGAATTAATGTATCTCTCATTGTATTTATAAGCAGTTGCAATTGGATATCTTTACAAGTGATGTTAGTATTTATTTCACTGGATGAAGTAGGCAATTGTTCCGATTTTATGTCTGTACGAATTTGGGATATCTCAGATACGAGTTTGTCTAAACGCCTTTTGGAGTCAGTTTTAAAAAGTTCTTTTATGTTCTCTTCTGCTTTATCCACCGCTTCTGTAAATCCACTTAAGGTTGTGATATCTTTGCGAAATTTTTTCAGCACAATTAAATTGAAGCTCCGTTCTCTTGATTCGGTTTCTTCTGTTATCAAAATATCTCCATTTATTGGATCGGTTGCTACGGCAGTAACTCTATCGCCGACTTCCTCAACTTCTTGTGCTGTAACCCAAAAATAAGTAATTGTATATTGTCCTGTATTGAGAACGTACAATTTACCCCTTGTTGCATCTTTTGCTGTGCTGCTGATGATGAAAGTATTATTTGTATCATAGTCTGCTACACACCGAATGGAACGAGTAGAATTCCCGGTGTGTACCTGCAAACATTATTTTATTATAACTTCTGGATGGACCACAATCAGTGAATGAGAATGTAAAATAAATGTTGATATCATATGTATGTATGTGCGCCAGGAAAAATTCTCATCATCAAAAAAAGGTGCAAGATTTGTGACATACGAGGTTTTGATCAAAAAATATATCGAATTGTCACAATTTTTTGTTGTTGTACACTTGTCCCCGACGTATCTTACTATTGGTAGCAACGTGTTTTGATTGGTCAAGGATTTTTTAGTTACGAAAAATTGGAACAAAGAATACGCATTAAATTTTGCTTCAAGAATGGGTCAAAGTGCAGCATCGTATTGGAAATGTTGAATGTTGCTTTTAGTATTTTAGTCTCGCCCAACTTTTCCAAGGTGGCCATGAGGACGCTGACGATGAGCGTCCCAGCTCATCAACAGCCGATGACCAGGTCAAAAACGTGAAGAAAATGGTTACAGATAATCACCGAATCACTATCAGAGAGGTGATGTTAACTTATCATTTGGCTCATATCAAGCAATTTTTATTAATGCTTTGGGTATGAGACGCGTGGCAGGAAAATTTGTTCCGAAACTGTTCGATTTCGATCAAAAGCAGTGAATAATAGACATTGCCCAGGAGTTGCTGAATGAAGTCAACGACGATCCAGAAGTGCTAAAACGCTTTATAACTGGTAATGAAACATGGATGAATGAATATGATATTAAAACTAAAGCCCAATCATCCCAATGTAAGCTTTTCTTTTGTTTCGTTCTAATTCCAGTTTATTAATTTCTAACAATAGAAATTTTAAAATGTAGGTTCGGAACAAAAGGTCTCGTATCCACCTAATTTGTACACTTTAAAGAAAATTAATACTCCAACGTAATGTTTTCATTCCAATTTCTCTGCGCATGACATACTGAAGGATACAAGGCATTCAATGCAAAAAAAATACCTGCCAAAGTTCTTCAATTATGTTTTCACAGAAATACAGGAATAGGGATGTCAGTGTTACAAATCAGTTTGAATGTGTTAACTGTAGTGGATACAGGGTATCCAGTGGAAAAATTTCAAGATTAAATTGTAATTGCTCGTAAACCATCAGGGTGAAGTAAATGGGAGGGGTACTGTTCGACGCGTATGATTTGCGGATTTGCCAGTCCCAATTAGTCGCTGCTCGGGAGTGCACCGCGCGTTCGCGGTTGACCAATGTTTAAAGTGCGGTGATTCAGTCGCGCTTTTTGTACCCACTTTAATATTCGACAAGTAAGTAATGGGCCGATCATGCAAATTATCTGGTGTTGGGTTCGAAAGTTCAGACAAGAAAAGACAATGGTTAACCAAACTCTTCCAGGACTGTCAACGTCAGCAGCGATGCCAAAACATGTGGCTCAAGTTCGACGTGAAATTATGCGAAATCCGCATAAATCGATAAGGAAGATTGCAGCCTGTACAGGAATAAAAAAATCAACAAAGCAAGTTATTTTGAAAAAAAAACTACAGTTTCATCCATACAAGCTGCAAATTGTGCAGTTTCTCAACGAAAATAACTATTATTTACGTGAAACCTTAGCGAAAACGATGCTGAAACGTTTTGCAACAGCACGAACGCTTGGAAACATATTGTTTACTGATTAAGCACATTTTCATATCGATGACTATGTTAATAAACAGAACATGAGATACTGGTGCCCCGACAATCCAAAAGAATGCCATCAAAAACGTTTGCATTGTCCAAAAACGACAGTGTGGTGAGCAATTTCTGCCCGAGAGATAATTGCCCTTTATTTTCTTAACCACCGACAGACAGTCATTGCTGACGTGTATTGCCAAATGATTGACAAGTTTTTGGTACCGCAACTGCAGCTGTTTCTCGAGTTCAACAAGAGAACACAATTTCAGCAAGACGGGGCCACTTCACACAGCTCGTTTCAATAGAGAAGCTGAGAGGAATTTTTCCCAATAAATTAATCAGCAAGTACGGACACATTTTATTTCATTCCATAATATTAATATGATGAAACGGGAAAATCTACAATTTTACTGTCATCTTTTTCTATTATAACTTTCCCGTTTAGCAAGATTTACGTAACAAATAAGTAATTAGGTGAAACTTATAAGAATTTAACTATTATTCTCATCTTGAAAGAGTATGCAATTCGTGTTGAATTTCTCGAATTTCAAAATGAAAACATGGAACTACACCCTTAATCTGCAATCAAACTGCAAATTACGGATTTGTGACGAATCAGTTAACGAATTTATTTTAAAAGATATTTATAAAGAAATAAACAGTATTTATACAATTGATAAAATTATTTATAGAAATAGTAATTAAATTTATTTATAAAAGTGAGATAAAAATATTGTACACATTATATGTTAATAATTATCTGAATTGTTTACCGCATACGTCCCCCGAGGCGAGCTGAAGTACACCGGGCGATTATGTTCGCACTCCACCACACTTCCATATCTATCTGTGATGTTCACTTCTATACTGGGGCTGTGAGGCTCGTCCACATTCCACAGCCTGTGAAGGTTATCATATGTTCCAACATCGTAACATTTGTCCTTTATAAATAGAATTATATTTGAATTGGTGAATTTGATTTCAGATGGGGAATTCGCATAATAAGTTCTCAGTGCTATCTTTTTGTAGTATCGGTCGGATATATTGAAGAGTGTAGTTTGTACCTCACGCAAACCAAATACTACCACCAGGAGAAAACAAAAAGATTTCATTGCTAACATTAATTCTGTAAAGAAGAAAAAATACTTCAAATATTTTCATAAATAAATACATATGTGTTATTAATTATCGTACTGATAATTAATAACCATTTTAAGACGAGAAAAAATCCATATTTTTATATAACTTAATATTCAAAATATTGTACTATTGTTAGTTAGCAATAAAGTTGAAGATTACCGAAAGAGTTTCTCGATGCAACTAGAGGCATGTGACGAAAATCAACTCCTACATCAAAAAGTCGACGATTTAAATATTTTTCGACCGAAACTAATTTAATTTTCATGCAACCTCGGAAAATTTGTAACAATGAATAATTACTGAGTTAATATCTGGCGAGTTCAACACGGAATGCTGGATGGATGTTTATCGTATTTTAACGCATTGAAATAAGATCATTATTTTGAATAAATGCTTACGGAATTTGTAAAGACCTATTTTAACACATAATTTGTTTGTAAGATAGTGTGGTGGATTGAACGCCAGCGCATCACGCCACCGGCTATACTCAGACTGTGAGTAATGTGGGTGTGGTGTCGGTATGCCTGACTCGGATAGATGGGAATGGTCTCAAAAAAAACAACCCTGATTTACACATTAATTACACTTTAATAACATTAATCATTACAATCCCGAAATTGTAAGCACGATAATTGTCTTCGGCATTTTCTTTCTTCGAGATAAACTCTCCTCCTAGTGAGGACACACAATGTTATCGATCTAGCACACATCGATTTATACCCATTTTGCCACGGAGTGAAGTCGCAACAAATGCCCTGGGGTGTTGTCACAGCCTTGGTCCAGGCCGTCACGCTCTTGAACCAGAAGTGATGTCCTCGTCCAGAAGGTTACCCTGATGACATCTCGTCACTGCGAAGTCCGTCGGGCCCATCCGTCTGCCATCACTCGCATGCAGCCTCTCCGCAGGTCACAGCGAAGTCTCCTCAAATCCCGTGGATATGGCCCAGCAAATTTTTTCATCCCGTTCACCGTATATCCAAATTAGCTAGCAATTAAAAACAGTTTGGCACCCGGTGAGTAGGCAAACATTGCTCAGATTTGGTGACTCACATGTCTTCGAGATTTAACTGAAAGTATAAATAATCTAACTGTAAATGGTATCTTCGGCAAACCAGAAGCTTGATATTAGGAAACCGAAAAAGGGTGGAGCTTAATTTGTTCACATATTGTAACCCCTGCGGACTGAGGATACATTTACAATTAGCTTATGGCCAAGAAATTCCAGAAGTGAACACGAATCCTAAACTACACAAGATTATCACACTTTGCATGATGACCTTGTATAACGCAGAAACTAACGTGCACCTTGCGAGACGGCAAATATTAAAATAAGTTTCGTATACCTGCAGACCTTAACCTTATACGTTGACTAGAACTATCTAGTAAAAGAATTTAGAAAACGACAAATAAAGCTACGCATATGTTCAAACGAATATCAACTAAACGCAATACTTCCGTCTCTTGCGCTGCGCGGTGTTCTAAATATACGTATTCCTTGAACAGACGTGTAACAAAACGTCACAAGGGTATAATTGAAGCGGATTTGAATGTTTGATTTATACTTTAAACTTGGTTTTATTTTATACTATAAAAATTTTATAGCCCTCCACTTTTGAAGAACTTCCCTGGAAGAATAATAATTATAATATCAAGAGCGGAAATTAACTCATACAAAATATACTTCAGAAAGAGAGTATTTCTTTCAGACGATCGTGCTTTTACAGTATCGATATTAGCAGTGTAACCTAAGTTCAAACCTAGTGCACGCCCCTGACCCGAAGCAATGTGGAAACTTCTCGAACCAAAAATACACGACTATCCTCACTTAAAAGCGAATATTTCTAAAAATTATTTTAAAACATTGGCAGTACACCCACTTAAATAATATCTGATTGTTGATTTTCATTTCTCGTTTCAAATCAATTTAATAATTTTCTACGGAGAACACATTACTGTTGTGAAATTGCAGTTTATTTTATTTGAAAAACAAACAGTTAATCGATGTAAAAAAAAAAACATAATGAAACAAAAATTAAACCAATGATATATTTTCTCTGAAATAACAATATACTAGATATAGTGTAAGACAATAATTTGTGTAAGACTTATTATATTGAAACAAAAGCTTATTAAAAGATTGCAGTACATGATTCACGATTTTATTATCTGGAGAATCAATTTAATGTAAAGTTTTCGAATCTTTTTGTAAAAAAGACAGCAATACATGCTTTCAATCATTTTTTTTAAGAAAGATCCATTCAATCTTAAAGCATTCATTTAAAAAATTATGTCTAAATATATTGTAATTATCACCAAGAAATATAATTCCGGAACCCTAATTAATCTTTCAATCAATTTTATTATGAAAGATCCATTCAATCTTAAAGCATTCATTTAAAAAATTATGTCTAAATATATTGTAATTATCACCAAGAAATATAATTTCGGAACCCTAATTAATCTTTCAATCAATTTTATTATGAAAGATCCATTCAATCTTAAAGAATTCATTTAAAAAATGATGTCTAAATATATTGTAATTATCACCTAAAAATATAATACCGGAACCCTAATTAATCTTTCAATCAATTTTATTATGAAAGATACATTCAATCTTAAAGCATTCATTTAAAAAATTATGTCTAAATATATTGTAATTATCACCAAAAAATATAATTCCGGAACCCTAATTAATCTTTCAATCAATTTTATTATGAAAGATACATTCAATCTTAAAGAATTCATTAAAAAAATTATGTCTAAATATATTGTAATTATCACCAAGAAATATAATTCCGGAACCCTAATTAATCTTTCAATCAATTTTATTATGAAAGATACATTCAATCTTAAAGCATTCATTTAAAAAATTATGTCTAAATATATTGTAATTATCACCAAGAAATATAATTTCGGAACCCTAATTAATCTTTCAATCAATTTTATTATGAAAGATACATTCAATCTTAAAGAATTCATTTAAAAAATGATGTCTAAATATATTGTAATTATCACCAAAAAATATAATACCGGAACCCTAATTAATCTTTCAATCAATTTTATTATGAAAGATACATTCAATCTTAAAGCATTCATTTAAAAAATTATGTCTAAATATATTGTAATTATCACCAAGAAATATAATTCCGGAACCCTAATTAATCTTTCAATCAATTTTATTATGAAAGATACATTCAATCTTAAAGCATTCATTTAAAAAATTATGTCTAAATATATTGTAATTATCACCAAAAAATATAATGCCGGAACCCTAATTAATCTTTCTCGCAGTGGAGTTATCTTTAGTACACCGAATCTCGAAATATTTCCATATAAAGACCATTTTGTTCATAAATTCATTGTTAAAGATTCAAACGGTTCTGTTTTTTATATTTTTAATCATCTTTTACTGTTCCGTTTTATATGATCTGTTTTTATCGCCCGTTATCTATGTTTTTTCTTGTCCGTTTTAAAATAGGGTCGATCGAGGCGAATCGGATCACTTTAAGTTTAAGGTTGAAAAAATGATAGTCATTCATTGATAATCTAAATTTTTATTATTAATTCGTAAGCAGCGTACAGTTCTCCATAGTAATAACTATTAAAAATGAAAACAAATTTTATTCTTCTAGGAACAAAAAACATTAAAATGAGATATATCCGATTTGCCCCCGGTTTGTGGAGCGAAACGGATTACGCAATGATAAAAATAAAATTGATAAAATTTTAATTTTTGTCAAATTTCATGGTCGTCTTCGCAGGCGATAGAATAATTTATTTTATAAAGGCAATAATCTCAGTGTTTATTGTAGAAGTTATGCACTAGTAGAATATTATTAGTTGTTATTGAAAACTGAAATAGAGGCACTTGTGATCGTCGTCATTCGTTTGTCATCTCCGACAAACTTGTAATGGCATTGGGGTCGATATATTTCTGTCTTCCAAAGCCCAAAACCTTTTAAGCACTGTAGCTGAATATACATTGATCTGGGTGTGAATATTGCGCTGTCTCTGCTCTAGTACGTTTTCAACGGCATATCAAGCGGCTTGAAGACAAGTAACTCTCCTTTGAAAACCTGTGTAAGGCAAATTATACACTTCTGCAGTTCGACTTGTAGTCATTTCTTTATATTATACCTTTCTCATCTTTTGTGGCCACTATGATCCTTGATTGTTCTTTATATTGTACATACGAAACATGTGTAAATAAAAACCAACATATTTCGTGTTAAAATTATAATATAATTAAGGGAATAAGTGATCCGATTCACTTCAAAGTACATACATGATCCGAATCACCCCATATCTAAAGATTTGAAAACATAATCATTATACTTGATGAAGTTATAGGGATAAAAACATTTAATTCCATATTCAGACATCACATGCATTGCTAAGAATAGAAATATTCAAAATATAAACCAACTAAACGATAGGTTTATGAACTTAATGTATGTGATGTGCATGCGTGAAACAATGCATTTTTCATCGTGGAATTTGGTAAGTTAATATTTTTATTTACAAGATAATGTTAAGGAGAATACATTCTTATTGTGAAGTTGTAATTATTCAGAACGTAGGTCTGTGGTGTTTTAAATACAAATTTAATGTATTAATTATAAATATATACATATAAAATTAAAATTTAATAAAAATGAATTCATAATTCTGGCGTCTGCAATCGATTTACTCAAAGGTATTTGTGATTCCGTAAAAACAATGTAGATGGCTTTCAAATAATAGAACGACAGATGTATTAATTTGAAAAAGTGTAACATATAGGTTCGAAAATTTGTCCTGAAAAATACTGGCGCTATATCACAATTGGTAGTGTACTTCCCCGGATTGGAAATAGATATCCAGGTTCGAATCCCGGTACCGCAAAAACAATATTTTTCGACAAAATTGATTTTATATGTATATATTTATAATTAATACATTAAATTAGTATTTTACAAGATAATGTGATTTTGTTACAAATGTATGAATAATTGTGAATATTTTTCGATTAAATAAATGTATTAAAGTAGGTAACTATGTAATTAAAATAATTTTATTTTGAGAGATATCTGTCTTCGTACGAATGACACAGGAACTTACTCACAGTTGGGTAAATGGTGTCATTCCAACCAATCTATTAGTCCAACCAATTGTTATCTATTTTAATGTTTTATTTCACATGAAAGCGACATAACAGTATTAAACTATATTTTACAAGAGAATAATTATTTGGTAGGTACAACATTTGTGAATCGTCTATTTTATGACTTGTCACATCGGCTCTAAACTAAAGAGTAATACTGATGGAAGTCTTAAATTAATTATTATAATTACAAGTAAATTATTACTTTTAGTTGTATATATTTTTACTTATTAATATTTCATTTCATCTTTCACTTTTTCATATTTCAATCATTTTAGATATTCATATTTTGTTTGGTGTATTCATAATGAAATTTTGCGGTATGTAAGCTGTCGATTTATACCAGTCGTTTTCGTCTGATCTCTTGAAAATACGTATAGATATCGTTTAAATGAATGAGTCGATACTAATTCTGCGCTATGTTTCAAGCAAAAATTTCATCCGTCAGCATATTTTTCAAAGTAGTTATCAAAATCCGTTGAAAAATATTATTGTGTATGAGGATTTCACAAAATCATTTTAAAATTTAAATCAATACATCAATTTTTTTTAAATATATAATTTTCATTTTTATTTTTACTTTGTACTACACACGCACACAATTTTTTGAGTTGTATCACGACTTGTTTCGGGAAAAGCAGTCCTTACCATCTATAGGTGTAAATTAATGTTCAATTCTCTTCCCGAAACTAGTCGTAAAAACTGTGTGCATGTGTAGTACAAAGTGAAAATAAAAATTAAAATTATATATTTAGAAAAAATTGATATGTTACACCACGAAGTAACAGCCAAATCAATCAATGGTACTATAGGGTCTTTTAATAGGGACGCTCAAAATTTGTTAGGTTATAGCAGCCATGTTGTTAAAGTGACATCTGTCAAATTTATTGTCAATTGTTAAGTAGTATACGGCAAATCACCACGAAAAGTTGAACAACGTGTATAAATCATCAAATTTTATTATCAAAGTCACGAGCGATTTGAGGGCACGGTTATCTCGCGCGGCGGTGACGTGAACTGGCCACAGAGATCGTGCGATTTAACGCCTTTAGACTTCTTTCTTTGAGGCTATCTTAAATCGCAAATCTTTACGAATAAGCCGCAAACAATCGATCCCTTCAAAGTCAACATAACAAACGCCATCCAGCAAATTTAGCCAGATTTATGCGATAAAGTCATAGAAAATTGGACCTCCCAATACGTGCCACCGAACAAAACCGCAGCGGATATTCGAATAACGTTATATTCCACACTTAATGCCATAAAATATACTTTCAAATGAAAGAAAAATTGAGTAAATATCTCACACACAACCTGTTTAACTTACATTTTAAAATTGAGCGTCCTCGTTGAAAGACCCGCTACATATCAATTTCAAAATCAATATTTGTGAAATTGACCCATTATTATCCTGAATGTTTGATTCAGTCCCTAAGTAATGAGGCCCATAAATCATCCAAGAAAATATAGTTTGGACATTCTAAGTTCAATGACCTTTTATTTTTTGAGTTGAATGTTTTGTTTGAAATCAATTTAATATGTTCAATTAATCAAAACCCTCCAGTAACTGTGACTTATTAAAATGCTTGTATCTCTCAAATGGTTGTGAATAGGACATGGTAGCTTGAACATTATATACTCGTATTTTGAAATAACACAACCTCCTGAAGTATTGTGAACTAGATATGTTACACACTGTATGTTTTGGAAAATAAAGCGAAAACAAATATTTATCTGACAGAATTATAATAATATTTCAATAATTATGATAATAATATTGCGAGATATATATTTTATTTCTAATAAATTATAGTTTAGTACAGCTTATTTCAAACTGCTGGCTGCACTCCGCTGGTATTCGGTGTTGGATGGTTAGGTCACGTTAGGTTGGGTTATCCGCGTAGGTGACTAAATTGTTTACATACATGACAAACGGGCGGCGGTTTGGGTATACCCCAAAGGTCCGGATCTGGCCCAAATAAGTCGAGTCCCCTTTGCTTGAACTCTTGCAAGATCGACAAGCACAACTTTGCTTCTTTCATTTTCCATAGTGTTTTGCTCTCTAATTCCAGTAAGTGTTTATTGTATAATACAATCAACGTGATTCCCATCTGTAAGATTGCCTTTTTCAAATTGTCATTATACGAGCTGACCAAGGCGATGTCTGCACCTGACAAGATAACTGTAGAAATATTTTTAAACTGCTTGTCCACTGAACCATCAAGAATTCCCTTCAATTTCGAGCGCTCTGCAATGTATTGAGCTGCATTTCCCATCCAATTTTTTTCGTGTAGTTCATATATCTCAGATATTTTTGAATACACTGCATACGTGAATTCGTCTCCATCGAGATAATTGGTGTTGGTTAATATCGGGTTTGATGGTTTATTTGTTGATCTTGTTACATTATCAGCTGACGGTTTTAGTATTAACATGGCAAAGGCTTTTTTGTGCGATGTATTCAGTTCTTTACTTAACAGAATCGCTCCCGTTGAAGGTTGAATGGCTAAGGCGGTTATATTATCGCCCACCTCTTTAATTTCCCTGGTTAAAATCTTTCCATCTACAAGGCTTATATCATTTGTATTAAAAACATACAATTTTCCATTTGTCGCATTAATTGCATTGCCACTGATAATGAAAGCTCTATTCTGTTCGTAGTCCAAGACACACTGAATAACGAATGTCGACTTTTCAGTCAAAACCTGAAAACATATTTAAATTTATTCTCCAGGTCGGAAAGTTTTGAAAGCCCTGAAAGTTTGCAATAGTATTACGCGCCTGACTCAGACTCGGGGCTGAATTTAACAGTCGGGTGCCCCATAAAAAGTTATTCTTTAATTATATTACCATAAAAACGAACGTAACCACCGTCATGTCGTAGCTCATTAGTGTACATTTATATGACGGTAATATCAACAGATCTTCGAGAACCAGTTGTGGCGGAGTTTTTAATTTTATTAATTACACTCGAAAACAAAGATTTTATTACAACAATTTTCATTGATTCTTATGTAATTTTACCTGCTAAATCCGAATATGCCATCAGACACCATTTTTTTGTAATTGTATATTTTACTCCCAAATTAGTATATCTAGCACCTGTGTTCAATTCTTCAAATTTCTATTTTTCGAAGCCGTTTTAAAACAATGCTCCTTTAACCATGCATTTGTATTCACCCGATAGTGTATTAGTCTGGATAAATTTGATTTAGGGGAATAACCAGACGACTTGGGGTTTCCCGGCAATGAGTAATTGCGGAGTTTTACGCGTGCTTGAGAATGTCGCGGTATATTCTAAATTGTTAATTTCCTTACTGTTGTTTATGAAGTGCATATATATATTCTATTTTTATCCGTATCACACTTTGACTAATCAAATTTGTGAACCACTCAAGCTTTGCACAATTTATTGTTTACCCTTACGATGCCACGTAAATGTGTGAATAGTCCCGACAACTTTTGTTACATGTGTGGTGAAGTGACTTTCAAAAAAGAACCACACTCATCAAAAAAAGTTATATAAGTTGTAAGGTTTGAGTCTCAGATATCTGCTGTTTAACAAATGTTTCCCAGCTCACTGGCTGGCTGAATAGAAAATCTCGTCACATGCCGTTTGCAGTTCCAATGATATGGAGAGAGCCAAGGGATCATTTTTCAGACTGCTGTTTTTTTATACAATTAAAATCGCAGGCATTAAGTAAGTCAAGAACTAAAGTAAAATATCCGAACCTCCCTTCAGCTATAAGACCTGCGCTGCCTATAAACTTTCCCATATCATCCCCGCCAAATTCATGGACTCTGGATCCCGAGGAGGACCCACTAGCTGACTTTGAGGGCCAAGAAAATAGACTCTGACTTTGTTGACACGTCCGAAAAGCCGCATGAAATAAGCCAGCTAGATTTAAAAACCTAGTCCGTGATCTAAATTTGTCAAAAATCAAGCAGAACTCTTAGCTTCAAGGCTAAATGAATGGAATTTATTTGACAAAGGGACAAGAATATGCACATACCGTAGTGGGCAGCAAGAACTGCAGCATTTTTTTTTCAGAACAAGATGACCTGGTATTCTGTAACGATGTCAACGCTTTACTAGAGCGTCACAATCCAAGTCGCAAGAGCTAGCATCACAATCCAGAAAAATGGAGACTCTTTATATACGAAAACTAAACTTAAAGCTGTTCTCCTTCATAATGGAAATGAAAATCCTTCTACTCCCATTGCTCGTGCTGTCAACATGATGGAAATTTCTTTATTTAAAAAGTAAATTTCCCAGAAACTAAAATAAAAGAAGGAATATTTGTGGGGCCCCAAATCAGGGTACTAATGAAAGATGCCAGTTTCGGTAATATCTTAGATGAAAGTTTGCAGTTCTTCAAAACTGTGGTAATAAACTTTCTCGGGAATAAAAATGCTGTAAAACTATAAACAGCTGGTTGATGAACTGCTGCAAAATTCCAAAGATTTGAGAGCAAATATGTCTTTGAAGATTAATTTCATATCGAATCGCGATATAAGAGAAAAAGGAACGAAAGCTTACTTGTGAACAACTGCTGGGGCCTTAAAAGAGACGACCCAGCAACGAAATACAGGCAAAATTCGAATGGAAATATATTTCGTAAATAAATCACGTTATATTATTATGTACCTACATTATTCATTAAAAAAATTAAATTTCGAACGCGTATACTTTATGTGTTGAAAATTTGAAAAGCAGATTCAAAATTAGCAAGAAAAATTCTATAAGAATCACCTTCTTTAATTCATGTAACATTCAAAAAGTTTATTTTGTATATCAGTGTTATCAAGAATGTTCTCAAGTTTTCATGACTGGCCAGAATCCTATACAGACTTTTGTGATCTATTCTATGTATATTGAACATTTTTGACTGAAGTTTCGGATCATGCCACTCGCCTGTGTTCTTCTATCTCTGACACTAGGAGGTGTTCAGAAATGTAAATATATAATATATGCCGGTGACCGCCAAGTTGATCACGACGTTTTAGTTACCAGACGTAAGAATACAAGGAATTATTCCTCCTCTTCTCCCTCAAACACTCTAATCGTGTCTAATAGATTGTTACCCTTGAGCTGAAAAAAATCTGTCCTAAATGCGTATAAGCAAGCAAGCAAAAATGGAGCGAATGAACTGCAACAGAAAAAGTGGATGCCAAAAATTCTTCGTACAAATGTTCTTCACGAGTGAACTATCTCTGTCTTGCAATTCAATTCCTATTTTCGTTTTTTTTTTTAAATATTCCTTCAGAACAAAGTGGTCATGTATCCACATTTTATAGGAATTGAAAGAAATCTTCAATGAAAAGTGTTAATTTCCCATTAAATTTTCCCCGAGAAGCGATAAAAAACATTACAGTTTTACATATATTAAGCCCCCTCCTAGGACGAGTGCCAAAAACGTACGTAAGACGTGGGTTGACGTAGTAGAGTACATTAGCTGCAGGTCTAGTTTGTATTTGTTCCCATCTTTCTTGCGCGTAACGATTTATCATTCTATCAACATTTTTTCTACGTAGTTTGTTTATCGAACTCGTCATTTTTGCGTTCTTTCTCCATCTAAGCGTCGCTTTTTCTGAACTGGATCGTTTTCCATATTAATGAAACATCACAAAGTAATTACTACAAACGCTTATTAATATACAACGTCGTATATCCAGTATATGTAAGTCAAGTGAATCATAAAGAAATAATAAAATTATAATTATTACCTAGATACAAATATTAAATTAAACATACCTTATTATTTTAGTTTCTTAATTTAATTCACCTCACAGCAGCATTTCAATATTCCAATTTTTTCATATATCTGACAGTAGATTTTTTTAGTCATATGAAAAAATTGTACGTTCCGACCCAAAACGGTGTTTCAAAGTCAAAAGGAATTCTACACTACTCTTCAATGCTATGAATTTTCTATTTAATTTTCATTTACCAAACTGAATAACATTAGGATTTTATTTATAAGATACCTATAGTTATTGGTATACAGCTCTTTAAATAAAATATAGGGTGTCTAGCGGAAAAATTTAAGATTAAATTGTAATTGCTCGTAAACCATCAGGGTGAAGTAAATGGGAGGGGTATTGTTCAACGCGCGTGATTTAAGGATTTGCCAGTCGCAATGAGTCAATGGTTGGGAGCGCACCGCGCGTTCGCGGTTGAGCAATATTTAAAGTGCGGTGATTCATTGGTTCGTGCCCGTCGCGCCTTTTGTACTTACTTTAACATTCAACGAGTAAATGATCGGCCGCGTAAATGATCGGAGCACCCAACTTATCTGATGTTGGGTTCAAAAGTTCAAACAAGAAGAGACAATGGTTAACTAAACTCCTTCGGGACTTTAGCAGCGAAGCCAGAACATGTGGCTCAAGTTTGACGTAAAATTATGCGTAATCCGTGAAAATCGATAAGGAAGATTGCAGCCTGTACTTACTAGAATAAAAAAATTAAGAGTGCACGTTATTTTGAAAAATAAATTACAGTTTCACCCATACAAATCGTGTAGTTTCTAATCGAAAATGATTATTGTTTACGTGAAACCTTACCGATAACGATAATGATGCTAGAACGTTTTGGAACAGCACGAACGCTTGCAAACATTATTTACTGTTGAAGCACAGTTTCATATCGATGGCTATGTTAATAAACAGAACATGAGATACTGGTGCCCCGATAACCCAAAGGACCCCGGGCACCTCAATCACCGGACCTTACACCGTGCGACTTTTTTTTTGTAGGGATACCTTAAGTTGAGAGTTTACAGCAACAATCATCAAACAATTCAGGCCCTACAAGAAAATATCCATCGTGAAGTTGGTGCCGTTGAACCAACGCTTTGGTCTCGCTAATTTAAGAATCCGATTGCAAGAGTGTCTGTAGAGAAATGGACGGCATTTAGAAGATATTGTTTATAAAACGTTAAATCCGCATCGTTAAACTCAATTTTGTATAAATAAAATATGAGAATAACATTAAGATTGAACATTTTCTGCTGGACACCCTTTAGAAAATTGATTTACCGGACATTTGACTGCGGAACAGCTTGTCTGGTCTATAAATGACGATTGTCCATTTATGCACTCCAGTGTATTTTCAAAGGAGTCTGTGAGATTAAATTCAAAGTTTGATATATAACTGTACAATACTAAATGAATTGGTCCAAAGTTTCGACCGACGGTGTATGCTTTTTCTCCTATAATCAGCATCACACTTGAGTCGGTACTTGTTATAATTTCTTTAGGAGCTTTCTTACTAATATATGTATTTCCTAAATTCATTTCGTAATCTTGATCGAATATATAGACATGTTGTTTAGGACCGTCTTTCGGTTCTTTGTCGATTTCATGGTCTCTCTTTATCCTGTTGAAATAATAGGACACTAGTCTTCTGAGTGTTGTCATTTGCCTTCGGCATCGCATGTCTTCCCCGACTTTATTCAGTGTTTTTATACCATTAACGTTTTTATTATATATTCGCACTGTTTCAAGCCTCAGCTTTTGTATGCCACCTTTTATCTTATCGTCTAATATGCCGGCTAAGGTGTTTCCTTTACCCGGTAGGTCGGATAAAGGTTTGCGTTTGCTAGTATACAGCGTTTCAGATATCCGGCGCAATTGCAAATTGTCTATAATCAGTTGTGATATGCGATGTTGAGAGTTTTCCTCGAGAAGGCTAGTTAAGTTTTCTTGAATCATTCTCACTACTTTAGTAAATTCAGTTGATTTTCTTATTTGTTCTTTCGTAAGCTTGATGTTTGTTAATTTTTTTCCATCGTAATGTATCACCGGTGTTAGTATTGTTATATTAAAATATTGCAAGTCGTATTGGTGTAAAGTTTTTTTCGTTAATAAAATTACACCAGTTGACGGCCGAACCGTCACAGCGGTTAATTTGTCACCAACCTCGTCGATTTCATGAGTTGTAATAATGCCATTCGTGATATCAATTTCTTTTGTATACAAGACGTATAATTTACCCTGTGTTGCATTTTTCTCATTGCCACTGATAATAAACGCTCTACTTCTTTTATAGTCTACGTGACACTGAAAAGCGAAATTCGAATCTCCAGTTGATACCTGCAAAAATTAAGTCGTTAATCATTTGTGTATCAATTTATCTAAGATACACATTAAGGTAGGTAATTATAAATTTCGTATTTCTCTACACAAGGATGAATTTAAAAAACAAATCATACCAGTGGATACCAAATAAATTAAATGTTTTTTTTAATGTTATAAGATCGAGACAATTCTATCTGAGCTCTGGTATTTCTTCGTTACGATTTTATGGCTGATTTTAATATTATATCATTGTGACAGTTCTTTGCTAGACAACATTTCTTACTTTAGTCATTGAGTCAGGTGCTTTAATCTTTCAAAAATGGTATTGTACTATGAAAAATGACGTGTAATACATTTTGGCATGAATTTAAACTTAGGCACTACACTACACAAGTTAAACAGCACGCAAAGCTAACCTCGCGTGGTGTGAAAGAACGAATGGTGCGGCGTTGGTACGGAGACGTAAAACTTAAAGATTAACAGATTAACACTATAAAAGAGACGCAAATTACCTTAATATATTACTTTTAAATGGGTGATATGAAATGAAAAACCAAATAAAAAAACACACAATAATAGGATCGATATAAATATTATTTAGTTTGAAATAATTATATTTTTGATATAAAACTTGATTTTAAATGTAGCTGCCTGAAATCATGTAAGCCTGAAAGCATGTGAGTAAATAAAATATGTTATTTAAAATAAATTTTATTCACTAACACAAAGTGTTTTAAATAATATGCCATGCAAATTGAATGGTTTATAACTATACTTATTTTTAACATTTCATGTTATTATTTTCAATGCAGATTTGTCTCCGTAATCTTGGCTTCAAGATTATAAGAAAATGTATGCGGACGTCCTGCTATTGTTTAAGAAACCACGCAGTGAAAAAAAGCGCTGATTAATCGCGAAGTGCTCAAATTACTACATGACAACGTTTACCTTTTGAAGCACCTCAATTAACTACAATATTACGGCAAAAAAATCGTTAACAGAGAAGCAGCAGAATGTCGTAGAAAAATTCTTGGATTCTAATCTGCCTGAGTTCTATTAGCATAAATAAACTTATATTTCGTTGTCAAAAATGTATCTTACTTTGATTAGTAGGTTTATTTGTTCTAAAGTTATTTATTATTTTCGAAACAACACAATATTTGCCAAAATATATACTTACAATTTAAATTTCTTTCGTTATTTATAATTAGGTGGTTTTTCTCTTTGCACAAAACAGAGATGAAAGAGTCGAGACGTTTTTGATGAATTACATGATTTAGATGTTTAAATACAATTGATAACTTTAAAACTAAGATAGTAGTAATTATAATACTTAAGCATGGCCAGAGAAAATCTTCCAAGCACCCCTCGAGT
This sequence comes from Eubasilissa regina, assembly GCA_022840565.1. NCBI lineage: Eukaryota > Metazoa > Arthropoda > Insecta > Trichoptera > Phryganeidae > Eubasilissa > Eubasilissa regina. Next base: position 6,996,062 of record JAINEB010000029.1, on the reverse strand, counting down.
CACTCAGTGTATCTGGGCTTCCGATTTACCGAGGCTCCAATTTTGGGAAGTCCCCACATAACACGAATTATATTAATTAGTTCAAGCTGCCAAAAAAAGACCAAACAATAAATAATATTTGAATTTATGTACAATTTAATTACCAAATATGTTTCCCCTGTTTTATTCAGCACGAACATTGTTTGATCCTTTTTACAATCCAAAATATTTCCAAATTTATCGGTGAAATAATTTTTAATGTTCGGCTTATATTCGGGGTCGGGAAACACCCTCGAAATATTATCTAAATGGGGCCCAAGGCTGTATCCCGAGCCGGTTATAATAACCTTTACGTCTAGAATAGGACCTGTATATTCTATGTATGATGGGGATTCAACCCAATATCGTTTAGATTCGGTCATCGCATATTCTTGACCAAGTATACTGACGAATGTTGATTGTGCTCCAAATATGCCAAACGCAACAAGTAGGAACAGAGAGGATGATGCCATAGCCCCTAACATACCTGCGAACATATATTTTATTTAATTTGTACCTATTAATCCATATTTTAAAGTCCTATAGTTTTGTCAGAATTATTTTAGATGTCTTGTCTATTTTGTTACATATTATTATGTACCATACTTTTACACCTACAACTCGATGGTCAAATAACTGCAAGTAGGTTGTTGAATAAAATTTCAACCATTGAAAAAGTTGTAAGAAAGCTATAAAAATGTCTGTATTCAACACTGAACGCAGAAGAAGTCTAAATTTACTTTTAAAACGCCATTTTCAATAATATTTTTTTTACGAAAATGTGGGTTTTTATTATTATTATTATTATCAGAAGTTATACACCAGATTTGACTTTTTATTAAATTATTACTTAGATAGGACCTTTACACTAATATAAAATGAATGTTATTTGCCAGTATTAGGAAAATACTCACATTATAAGAAAGACCGCGACCATTAAATTCATTTACCGCGTGCCACATAATGTCTTTATATAGAAAATTCTTGCACATACGAGATACATTTTCTTATAATCTTAAAGCCTAGATTACGGAGACAAATCTGCATTGAAAATAATAACATGAAATGTTAAAAATAATTATAGTTATAAACCATTCAATTTGCAGGATATATTATTTACTTACATGCTTTCAGGCTTCAGCTACAATTTAAAATCAAGTTCTATATCAAAAACATAATAATTTCTTACTAAATATTATTTATATCGATCCTATTAATGCGTGTCTTTTTTATTGGGTTTTTCATTTCATATCCGCCCATTTGAAATCAATATGTATATATATATATATATTAAGACAATTTCGGTCTTTCTTATAGTGTTTGTATTTTCTTAATTATATCAAATAACATTCAGTTTATTAGTTTTACATTAGTGTAAAGGTCTTATCTAAGTTTTAAAAAAAGTTAATTTTAGTTTATGGCTTATTATATACTTTAAATTCAGGATTAACACAGCAGTCTAAATAGATTCGGAATAGTACCCAAAAATATGTTTTGTTACTATGCACGATCTTTCAGAGTTGAACATTGTCAAAAATTGTTTGTCAGTACCTATGTACTTTAAAAAAAAAATGTACATATATAAATTTCAGTTCACGGTACAAAAGTAACAATAATATAAATAATAAATATAAGTGAATTCTAGTTTTGAGGTTTCTGATGCTATAAATAAAGTCTTCATTTTTCTATGTACCTTCAAAACAAAAAGGTCACGCGTCCACCTAATGCGTATTTCAAATTAAATTGACACTTCACTCCGAAGTTTCTTACAAAAAAATAACCTTAAATACAATCTTAGGCTTTTATTTTATAAAACATCAAAACAATAATGTGGGATTTCACAAAAGTTAATTTTCTGTTGAACCAACCTTTACCTTACCTGTGATTGCTGTGAACTGAAAAGTGTTGCGCTACAAATACCACATAAAATATGTGTCGGTGTTGTGGAGCAATTCTGATTTATATTGTAACATTTGTTAAAATCGTCTAAAAAAGTTAATACAAGGTTTTTATACTTAAATAAATTATGTTATGTTCCTTTTGCTTTAAATTATGGTAATTCCACAGAAATTCTGTTATTTGCAAATGAAACTGATTAGATTTAACATTTATGATGTGCACCAAGCAAGCAACCACACTTTGTGCCAAGACTTTATACAAAGTATCGCTTATTATACTTAACACTTTGATACCCATATTTTTCTCTGCTGATAAGCACAATTATTTCATTCGTAAATATTAAATAACGTTTCGTCAAAAATTTGTCAATTTCACCTATTTTTAAAAGCACTTTTATTTTAAGAGAAAAATATAATATTTCCGAGATAAAATTTTTTAAAGGAAATATTATCTATTCTGTATTTTGAAGGTGTATTTCGACTTGATAAGGAATATTGGTAAAGCGATGACTACGTCAATTATAATTTGTGCACCGTTATTATCTGTTTTGATATGAAAAAGTCAATTTTGGTCATAATGCGAGCTTCTACACTTCTACATCCAGCCAATGATGCATACTATTAGGGAGAACACATTCTTATTGTGAAGTCGAAATTATCCAGAACATAGGTCCGTGATGTTTTAAATACTAATTAAATGTATTTATTAGAAAGATATATAAATATAAAATCAATTTTATCGAAAAATATTGTTGTTGCTACCGGGATCTCTTCCAATCCGGGGAACGTGTATTAACCAATAATATTGCAACTATAGACGTATTTATTTGAAAAGTGTAACATATAGGTTCAAAAAAATGTCTTCAAAAGTACTGTCACTGTAGCTTAGTTGGATAATACACCTTCCCCGGTTTGGAAAGTAATCCAGGTAATTAGTATTTAATTTTATATACATTCATAAGTTACAAAGTAATATTAATTTGCTGAGTGTACCGATACAATTCCAAAATTAAATGTTCTGGATCTGCAGGAATAAAAAAATGATTTCGTTTGGAAATTGTATTATCTTAGCTTGTGCCATATCCTAACGAGTTTCTCTACCAATGGGCCGCAACTTACTGCTTCCTTCTAAGCATCGCTTTTTTGTCCAAAAAAGTTATTTAAAGTGAATTTTATAATCTTTATTTTATAAATTTAAAATAATCATTACAGAAAGTTAGAAAATGTTAGAAAAATTTGAAAACGTATTAAAAAGTGAGAAAGTTTCATATAATATTACAGAGTGTCTTCCGACAAATTGTCTCAAATCGAAATCACTTTCTTAGTTTATCTTCTTTGGATTTTCTAAGGTATCAATTAATTCTATTTAATAGCGCATAATTTTTATTTTAGCAATTTATGATTAATTTCAAAAATCGTAAATTTTTAAGCATTGTAAGTTCCTCTAAAGAAGGTGCCGCAACGCTATTCGGATGCGTTCCATTGCAAAAAAAAATCACTGACTTCTTCACATTACCACTCTGGCCATCGTAGCATAGTTCTAATACCGGATCTGAAGAAGTTTACTAATGGAGAATAATTATTTTAATGTATTATTTAGTGTTCACTGTTGATTTCGTCTTACTTATAATATTATCTAAAATGTTGATTTTCACTGTCCATTTCAAATTGAAATAATTGCCTTAATGTTCGTGTAAAATTGATTAGTCACCTATTGTTTTTTTTTTAATAGAGATGCGTACACGTGTTCTAACTATGCTATGAGTACCCCTGTCCTATGAGAATAGATTTAACTTAATGAAATAAGGCTCGAACCCCCAACCACTGGGTCACTCACTAGAGTGTTAACCACTAGACCAACAAGTAAATTTAACACAACACAATGCACGAATATTTCTTATACTTACAATACATACTCGTATGTACATACCATGAAATATAATTATTTAGCGGGTTTACACACAATTAATACGTTTTCTTAGGTATGGTTTAGTGACCTATTTATATTACGTCCGCCACATATATAAATAGCACGCAAGCTGAGGGTCGGCTTATATAGGCAGCAGTTCTGTGGAATGAACAACCCTCTGAATTTTTATTGATATCCTGATACATCCTGAAATCTTAATACCTGCAAACCTCAATGCGTCTCTCTTCAATCATTCAACTTAAATACTTTGCATAAATGATGCATAATAAATATAAGTAAATGTCAAAAAGTAACTTGAGATAAGATAAAATTTCACATTCAAAACAATGAAATTTTTATTGAAGTTTCGCAAGTAAATAACTTTCGTATTCTTTTTTATCTTAATTTTTACTCTCTGCTAGGACCTGCGGGCGGCTATTGTGACCGCTGCGTTGTCAGAGTCTCATCGTCTATCGTCGATTGCTTGCTGCTAGACCCTACTGGTGGCTAGTGGCCGCTATGTGTTCATCGGTGACCGCTGCGCGGTCAATGTCTCATCAGTTATCGGCGATTGCTTACTGCGAGGTCCTGCGGGCAATTAATAGTGATTGCTGCACGGTCGACCATAAAGTGCGACGCGAATAGAGACAGATGAGATGACAGGATGTCTGATGCTCAATATATTTGCCAGCCGTAATACGATTTCGCGGATTTTCTTACTGTTATTAAATATATAAAAGAGAAAACATTTAACTTTTCTTAACCTTACTTAAAAACCACGTTAATTTTTACCCTGCTGGCATCTCACAGACCTGGCCGTTTAATCAAGCATTATATAGCCATATGACACTACATTCTGTACATTCTAGACGTCCAGAAAGTCATAAAAAATAGACGGAGAGACGGAATATTATTATGGATTCTTAAGATTTGTCAACTTTAAATTAAATCTATCCATTTCATCAATTACGACAAGCTTATGAATGAATTCAATATCCTAAATTTGTAAGATAGAAGGACATTAGTAGTTTTAATATTTCTAAACAAAATTATCAATTCTCATATTGACACCCCTGATCTTCTCGCTGAAGTATTTATTTATTTATTTATTTAATTCTTAAAATAGTGCATACATAAGCACTCCTTATATATGCTCTAATATAAACAAGATTAAAGTATTTTCTTTTACTAAAACTTTTCTTTTATATATTTAGTCAGTTTAATTTTAAATTTTTTCAATTTCTCTTCCTTTCTTATATTTTCTGGCATTTCATTTAAAAATTTCATCGCACTGTACATCATCGATTTCTGAGATTTGACCTTCTTCCTGAATGGCAGTCTGTCTATCCCTTCCCGTTATACGATGCTCGTGCTCTTGTTGATTTGCATCAATTTTTCGTGTGAATTCCGCTGATATTTTCTTATTGATGATTTTGTAAATAAATTCCATTGTATTAAAATATATTTTCTGCTTAAATGTCATCATATTCAGATCTTTCAGCATTGCACTGATCCGAGTATATCTATTTTTCTCAAAGGTTTATTTTGGAACACTGACAATTGTCGCATTTCTTTTTCGTTAGCCTAAAACAAAATAGTTTATATGAGGAATAATAACAGAGTTGTAAACTATTTTACAAGACTCAGTACTAATAAATCTTCTGATCCTTCCCAGAAGTGAGATTTTATTAGCAATCTTTTTAGTCACGTATCTTGTATTTTGCAATAAATTCAATTTTGAATCTATTATGACTCCCAAATATTTTATTTCAGTCACTTCCTTCAGACTTTCACCACGTATGATAATTTTTGGTGTGATTGGTATATTTTTATTTCCAATGTTTATGAATTGTGTTTTTTTTACATTTATTTAGCTTTAATTTATTTTTCTTCGGCCATATTGATATATTGTTTAAATCATAGTTTAATTCTTTCTGTATAGTTGCATAATTGTCTCCCGCTATATATATGAGTGCATCGTCTGGAAATAATCTTATTTTGAAATGTTTTAGCATTTTTACGATGTCGTTTATACAGATAATAAAAAAGATAGGTCCAAGAACTGACCCTTGTGGTACTCCTAATGATATAAGGAGGGGATCAGATATTAAGTCACATACTTTAGTGGTTTGGTGTCTATTATTTAGGTATTCCTTAAACCATTTCAAAAGTGTTACCCTTATTCCGAATTTCCAAAGATTTTTTATTATTATATTTATTGATGGTTTGAAAGGGTCTTTTAAAATCCAGGAAAACTGCAATGATATATTTCCCCTTATCAGAATCGACTTTCCAATTTTCCAGTATAGGATTAAGAGCCATTTCATGTGAGTGATTATTTCTAAAACCACATTGTTCTTCACATAGTATTTTCCATTTTTCTAAAAAGACTACAAGTTATTATTTTATGATATATTCAAGAATTTGTTCATATTTACTGGCCTAAATTCTTCGCATTTATCAGTACTTTTAATTTTTGGTATTGGAATTACTCTGGATATCTTCCATGATTGCGGAAACTCTCCTAAAGCGATGGATTTATTTATTATGTTTAAGAAGTATTCTCCAATGACCGGTAAATATTCTTTGATTAACTTGACTGTAATTCCATTGGGACTTTGTTTTAATTTCATTTTATTTAGTATTGCTTTTAATTGATTTAGTGTAACATGTTTGAATACTCATTCATTGTGTGTCTCTTGTATATTTTCATCAATGCTAAAATGGACAGTTGGAATACTTTCATTAATCTCTTCCACGCTTCTTATAAAATATGTATTAAATTTATCGGCAATATTAGCCATATCTATTCCAGGAAGAAATTGTATATCTTCATGACTCATTTTGCTTGTATCATTTTGTATTAAAAATTTAATATTAACCCACATTTTTTTTGGATCTCCCTTCTCTTCTTTAATTTTTGTTTTAAAATAAGTTATTTTTCTATCTTTCAATTCGTTTGAGTATTTATTTCTGTAACTTTTATATTTATCCCAATCTTCTGAATTTTTGGTAATGTTTGCAATTTTATACTGTCTTCCCAATAAGACATGGATTATTGTATGATTTGTTTTGCAATCTATACTTTTTACACTTTTCTTACAGCTTTTCTTTCTTAATAATATTATAATAATATTGGATAATTTGTATAGCGCCATTTTTGTAAAATCTTTCACCTAAAGGGCGTTTTACACAAATTGTTTATAGTTACATTATCTTTTGTTTTTTTTTTAAATTAAAATTTATTACTTTCACTTATGCGAATGATTTTTTGAAATGGTGCGTTTTTAGTTTCTTCTTAAATAAAATCTCTGATGCACTGTTTTTTATGACGGAGGGCAAAGAGTTCCACGCTTTTGGGCCTGCCACCGCAAATGCCCGTTTACTAAATTTAGACTTCTGGAAACGGTTAGTCGGTTCTACAACCCTTCATGTGGCTGTAGTAGAGGCTGACCTAAGAGTTTGACGTCTACCATTCAAATTGTCTGGGATACAAAGTTTTTGAAGAAGGCGCCATATTATGTGTCGCCTGTTACTTGTAAATTCAACTCCATGTAGCTGATGTAAAAGGGATGTTATATGAGAGAATTTGGAAACTTCATATATTATCCGTGCAGCCGCATTTAGAATAGATTGTAATCTATCCAGCTGAAAATTGGCAGGCCAGCAGAGATGCTGTTACAATAGTCCACATGTGACACCCCAATGCATTTATAAGTAGACGGGCTACCTCAAGAAGAAGATGTCTCCGAATACTTTTAATCCGTCTCAGTTGATGGCAGCGTGCACTGACAGTTTTACTAATATGTGTATTCATTGAAAGATCTGAATCAATATGCACGCCCAACATTTAGCTGCAGATTTAGCATTCGCAGACATTGATTCCTGTATTAAGTTGCCTTCTAGGTGTTGCTGTCCATAATAGTTCTGTTTTGGACGGATTTAACGTTAGTCTATTTTGTGCCATCTACTCGCCTATTTTTTCTACGTATCTTGCATTTTTTTCTTTTTATACTTCTGTCTCACCCGGCTTACAGAAAAAATAAATTTGCGTATCGTCTGCGTAATAGTGGGGCCAAAACCCTGTTGATATTATTATATATTCTATATCTTTCGTATATAAAATACACTATAGTGTTCCGAGAACTGATCCCTGAGGTACTCCAATGTTAGAAGTAGATGTAGGTGAGATTGAATTTTGAAATCGCACCGATTGCGATCTATTACTCTCACTTCACTCTTTCTTGTGCTTTGCTTCCAGTTTTTGAAAGGTGTTGGGAGATACTGAAGGGTATACTTTGCCTTTTCTTAAAGGTATAATTTACGAATTTTAAAGATCAATTTTATTAAAAGTACGAAATATGATTTCTGAGATTTCCCTGCATTGTTACGTAAATAAAATATATAAAAGCTCTAGCCCCATCAGTGCTTTGCTTTTTTTATGCAACTTAGGTAGGTACCGACTGCACATGTGTTCAATAATAATTAAATTCGATACGAAAAGAATTTAAAAATTAAAAATAAACCAAATCTGTAAATTTGAAAATATAATTTCTTTATTGATAGCTAGTACAATAAAATTATTATTGTTGTATATTACTTATTTGTTGTTATTATTGTTTAATATTAGTTATTCATAGTTTGTATAATGATTTCTTGCGAACTGTGGATGCTTGCAAATAAAGAAACGGAGCGCACTAAACTGCGCCATAAAGTTTATCAAAGGTTTTTGGTTGTACATAACTTTAGTAAATATATGATTATATAAATGTTATTTCAAATAATGTATTTGTTTTAATTCTAAACCTGGAGCTTAATTTGTATATATTGTAAAAAGCTAAATTAACTATCACAGGACATTAAAATTAGTATTTTTTATCTAGACACGCGCCATTTTTTGGTTTGTCCGATGATTTCCATTAGATGTCGCAATATTTATTGCTAGTTAGTACTTTTTTAAAATTTATTTTCTTCAAGGGTTCATGTTTACATTTCCGCTAAACTACAATCGGCCGGCAAGCGCTCTCTACCTTATTCCCTGCAGTGTAAATAAAAATCTTAAAATCCATACTCGAAAGGAAAATCGACGTAATAATTATTATAATGCATTATATCGACATAAAACTCGTTCACTATTTCGTGTAGTCGTTCATTTTTTATCCACTCGTCCGTCACCGCGCACGAGTACAACCCGTTTCCGATGTACCGGTATGATCGTAAATCTTTTTCCGGAAAACAAATCTTATTTAGCGGTCTCACGCTCAACACAGCGTCAGATAGCTCCGCTTCTTTGTTGTACATGCGAATAACTGCACTTCCTACATTATTTACGTCAGCTTTCAAACGATCGTTAAACGAATCTTTCAAAGGGAGATCTGTTTCTGATAACAAAGCGGACAAATTCCTCGCGGAAGAACTGTCATTGGTACTTTGATAGTATTGGTGTAGAATTTCCGCCAGTTGGTGCAAGTCGTCGTGTTCTTCTATCAGTTGAGCGGCGCGACTCTTCCAGTTCTTTGTGTGAACATCGATGATGGTGTCTCGCGCTTCCTTGATTGCGTTTGTGAAATCATTTTCGTCCAATTCGTAAGTGCTGTATATTTTAGGAACTGGTTCATTTATGTGCTCATACTCGTCAATTTCAAATGTTATAATTTCTTCGGGAATCTGTTTGAGAACTATCATGTTGAAAGACGTCCTGTTTGATATGACTACTTCTTCGCTTAGCAAAATTACGCCAGTAATTGAATGGGCAGTGACGGCTGTTATATTATTGCCGACCTCCAGAATTTCTTGAGTTAAAACTTTTCCTTTATCAATATCTATTTCTGCTGCATCTAGAACATACAGCTTTCCTTTCTTTGAATAACGTGAATTGCTTCCAATGAGAAATGATCTTTTTCTGGGATAATCTCCGTAACATGCCAATACAAACTCAGAATCTCCCGTTAAAATCTGAAAAAATGTGTCATATTTTTATTATGCTCCGTAAAGGACTGTATATATTATTTCAAATATATTAATTTACTACATTTATAGATTTGATTAATCTCAGCCACTTCTGACTTTTAACAAACAAAAAATCAAACTTCAAACATACAAAAAATGATCAGTTGTAACCCTCCTATTTATAAAATTAATATTTTTTATTTATTATCTTAGTTTTATTAACCACAATTGAGTTTAAAAAACATCTACCGGTTTCGGAAAATACCTTTTCCTTCTTCAGGATGTCATAACTAACTAAAAATATAGCATTGTTTTTCTATTTATCCAGAATCTATTTTTAAAGTTTTTTAAAAAAACAACAATTATTTAAAAAATAAATTTAGTACCTAACTCAAATTGCTGCTCAATACAAATTTAGTCGAATAATTTTTAGGAAAAAAATTTTAAAATAGGACTACATTTCTAAATTTAATTAATTCATTTAATAATAAAATACAATTTACACTAGAAATGGAAAATAATTCTACCCTAAATTTTTTGGATCTAACATTGATTAAAAATAATAATAAAATTGAGTTGAAAATTTTTAGAAAACCAACTTTTACAGATACTATCATACACAATGAATCTAATCATCCATTATCACACAAACATTCAGGGTTCCACTCCATGATACGAGTACATCGTTTAGTCAATATTCCTATGTCAACATCCAATTTCAATATTGAATTGAATACAATTAAAAAAATAGCAGTTAATAACGGGTATAATACATGTTTGATAGACACTATTTTAAAAAATAAATTAAAAGAATATAATAATCAATTTTTATATAAATCACACATAAAACATAATGATAATAATGATAATTGGCGTAGGATTTTATACATAAATAACTTTTCGAAACAAATATCTAAACACCTACCACGAAACATTAGACCAGCATTTTACACAAATAATAGTATAGGAAATTTACTCATAAATTCTAAAGACAAAGATGATAAATTTAACAATTCTGGCGTCTATAAACTTAGTTGCAAGGATTGTGCTGCATTTTATATTGGTAAAACGGGTAGAAATTTTAATATAAGAGTAAAGGAGCATTTGAGATGTTTGAACAATATTTGAATGGTTTTCAGAATTTGCTAATCATTTGATGAAAATAGTCATGGTTTTGATAAAACATTGGGATTGTCAATTTTGCATATAAACAGTGTAGGTAACAAATTAAATAATTTGGAATCGTTGGAGATAAATAAAGCATGTAAAAGTAATCAGGAAATTCTAAACAGCCAACTAAATTTAACTACGAGTCCTATTCTAAAATTTTTTCCTAAAAATTATTCGACTAAATTTGTATTGAGCAGCAATTTGAGTTAGGTACTAAATTAATTTTTTAAATAATTGTTGTTTTTTTTTTAAATTTTAAAAATAGATTCTGGATAAATAGAAAAACAATGCTATATTTTTAGTTAGTTATGACATCCTGAAGAGGAAAAAGGTGTTTTCCGAAACCGGTAGATGTTTTTTAAACTCAATTGTGGTTAATAAAACTAAGATAATAAATAAAAAATTAGAATTTTAACCACCAAGTTAATATTGCTAATTTTAAAAGTATTATAAAATTAATTACCGGGTATGTTTTATTGTACTCTTTACGCCAAAAAGTCGGTATTCCACCGGTACAATTCAACACGTTTCCAAATACGTCAGTAAAATAAAGTCGTATCTTTGGATCAACATCGGGCGCCGGATGCGGCTTCCAGCTGTACTGAAAGTTACTTCCGATATTGTACGGTTTGCCCTTTATGAATACAATAACATTACCTATATTATCGTACTGAATCAATTTCGGTGGCTCGGTGTCATAAGCTTGGGGCACGTTGATCTCGTGGTCTTCGCCGAGAATGTTCACTGCGCCGACTAAACCCCACCGTTCGTCATTTTGAGTGTACAACCATTCTGATATCTCTACTAATATTTTCTCGGATGCCGTGATCAGTTTTCGGCGTTCTTCAAATTTATCTGTCAGAGCGCACGAGTAAGTTGAATTGACTTTGTCCTTTTTTGGGTTCCTATTGTTCGTCAGCCATTTCATCCACTGCCTGCAGGCTGCCTCGTCCTGCTCGATCATTGACACGTGCAGAATTCCATCTCGTTTTGTTTGATTTCTAAGAATCAAGTACCGTTTGTCGTCCAAACCGAGTATATTTAGTTTGTGCAATCGAAGCAGTTCAACTTCCATTTCTTTGATGGCCGCTTGCAAATCTTCATCGTACGGCCCTTTTTTAATGTGACCTCGAATCGGTAAACCGATTGAGTGTCTTTCGATTCTTTTTAATTCTACTTTTAAAAATTCTCGCAGCTTTTCATTTCCATTGGACGTTTGCAAAAAGCGAGTTTGCGCGTTTGTTTCGAGATATTCGGCAATTTTTTCAAGATAATACTCCAACACAAATTTGAATTCTTCACCTTTTTTTATCGGAGTGAGTGTTATTATATTGAAAGCTTTTCTATCTGCTGCCACTTCTTGGGTTAAAATCAGTTTTCCCTTGCGCAAGGCTATTGCAGTTATATTATCTCCGATCCCCGCAATCTCTGTAGATCCAATAATCTGTTTATTGCTCACTGGTGCCTTTTCCATATCAAAAGCGAACAGTTTCCCTCGTGTTGCATTTTTTGTTTTTCCACTAATGACGAAGGCTTTTCTGCTTGCATCGTCTACGAGACATGAAATTTGGTATGCTGAGTCAAATGCAGTAAAAACCTAGAAATTTTATTCTGCGTTAGTTCGAAAGAATCAGTATAATAATTATTTTTCCATTTAATGTAAGCACCGCGTAAATGAAAACCAGGGTTCCGACTTCTTGATATTGGCTAAAGTTACATTAATATCAATTGGCAATATTTCTGTTTACTGCAACTCACAAACAACGAGTTCTCCAAGTTGTGGCGAAATCTTATTATTAACTATTCTGCTTCCTTCTGGTTCTGTTCAAATGTGAAATTTGTGAACTCCTTTGTATCAAACCATGGCTGGAAAATGATCAGTCCATCTTTATTCTCCACGTTTGGTGCAGAGCGTAACAAAAAAAGAAGTGAAACACAAAGTTGAGCTAATTTAAAAATTTTTTAATCTAAACTGTTCCCGAAACATCGTCGTCAATCGTCAACTTTTCGAACTGCACAGCGGGGGAACGGATGGAGTAGACTCAAGATCAGAAACTATTTCAAGACACGGTCTAACTCTAAGAAATGGGAAATTATTCGTACCCAAAATTTTATAGAACGTACACCTACCGCATGGTGTATGGCATGAAAATTTAATTAATTTTATGTACTTGCCGTAAGTTTAATTGGTAGTTTTTTTAAATTTATTGTAAAATATGCAACGTCCGCTGTACATTCCAAGGTGTTGCCTAGTGTATTGACGAACGTGCGTTTTATGTTCGGCTTATTACCGCGCACAACCTCGAACTCCTTAAATTGTTCACCGATGAATTTGTATCCTTCATTTATTGTATACAAAGTAACACTCGAGTTTTGTTCGACGTCAATGTATTGCGGGACTTCTTTATAAAATGTTTTGGAAACATTTGTATAGTACAAATTGCCAAGTATGGACACGACGTAAGGCTCCACCCCAGTTATTGCAAATACAGTGAATAGTATTACCGCCGACAGTTCCATGGCGGCGTCACAACCTGGAAAATATGGCATAAGTAGCGCCTACTAATTAATATCCATCAGGATCTTTATTAAAATTAAACAAAAACACAATAATTCTATAATAATCCTATGTTTTGAATAATTATAACTTCACAATAAGAATGTGTTTTCCTTAATAATATATGTTGTATCGATGTGTCCAAAATTTAATAAAAATGAATAATTCTGACGTCTGCAGTCGATTTACTCAAAGGTATTTGAGATTCTGTAAAAATAATGTAGATGGCTTTCAAATAATGGAACGACAGGTGTATTAATTTGAAAAATGTAACATATAGAAAAATACTGGCGTTATAACACAATTGGTACTGTACTTCCCCGGATTGGAAATAGAGATCCAGGTTCGAATCCCGGTGATGCAAAAACAATATTTTTCGACAAAATTGATTTTATATTTATATATTTATAATTAATACATTAATTTAGTATTTATCAATATTATTCTTAATAAAATTAATAACTTCACGTTCACGTTAACCGCACTTGTTACGAATAAGTAAAAATTTATTGAAACATATAATTCAGTGTAGTAATTTAATTTTTAAAAATGTATTGTTGGTATATTTAAATTATCAATATTAATATTATGAAGTAGGTATCAATTAGAAAGACCAATTAATTACCAATGTGTTTCGTATCTTGAGTCAATTTTATTTATTCTGTTGAAGAATATGAGATATAGAAATTGTTGTATCGATTGCACGACAGGTTTTCACTAATCAACCTAACATCTTATTTAGTCCGAAGCCATTTTATAGAGATCTTTAATTATCGTTTAAACCGTATTCATTATCCGTGAAAAATGTCCATGAAAAATTTATTTATTGACGCTAATTCTTAATTATCCGAATTCATTTTTAATATCTGTAAAATATTTCAAAACAAATATGATCGTAATGTCGTTTCACAGTGTTTTAATTATTACTATTTGTAATAAAAATTGATTAACGTAGTGATCTTAACAAATATTCTACAATTTAAGGCCATCTTGGTAGAATTAACCAAACACATTTATATGATGGCCATTGTGTCTATTAGTGACCGCTGCGTGGTCAGGGTCTCAATAGAATCTATATTTTAATGACAGAGCTTTCCCCAAAACAAACCACACATTAATAAAATGTCGATGTAATTAAAATTATTCCATCTTTGTAAGTTAGCTGTCAAAACGAACAAAAATTACATCAAAATGACATAAGAATCGTGGATAGACAATTTCTATCGTAAGTAAGATTTCTTCCTTACCATGGACAGAAGAAAAGATGACAGATGTCAATATACGATTTCGCTAAAATATATTTTTTTCCTTTTCGTAATAAAGACAATGTGCACTTCATTTCAAGTTGAATATATATTTACGTACTGTTATTGAATATATAAAAGAGAACACATTTAGGTAATCTTAACTTAGAGATATTAAAAACACGTGCATTATTTAATCAAGCACTATACAGTTATAATGACACTACCGAAGCCGCCACATCCAGAAAGTCATAAAATAGCCATCTTCTCTTCTCGTTTTTCATCTACAACTGCCGTTGGTGCCGCCAAAACACTGAATATTTTACTTTTTATATAGTATGTAAGTACCGTAAGTAAATGCAATATATTTATTAAAATCGCTTTTTTATATGAATACGAATCATTTTAAAGCCATCAACAAAATTGAATAATGTCGCGCAAATTTAAAAATTCAATTTTAATGTTTTGATCATTTCTTTATCTTCGGAACCTTGGTTTTGTACCATCTATAAGAAAACATATTTAGTACATGTATGAATATTCCGTACTTAGAAATTTTTCTGGTGCACTTAAAACAAATTTATCGGTTTTATCGGCCCAAGTTTTCTTTAAAAATGTGAAATAATAAAATAGAACAAATAGATTTGAATTTAACATTTTTTATTATTTCTTTGTTTGGACACTTTTACTGACTATTTTCTACTAGGCCCTGCGAACAGCCAATAGTGTTCACTATACGGCCACTGTAGTGGCCACAGCGCCGCCAGGGTTCCCGTAAAATCTATTTTTCAGTGCTGAAAATTACTTACTATCAATAAAAAGAAAGTGGTCTCCGTAGATAATTGCTTTATGCTAGTAGGAGTACCATACCAATTTCTTATCACCCTTCCTACATCCCGTTTCCCTGGTCCTTGTGTAAACAATAATAATATGTAGAAAGTAAATTTGACACATTATCAGTTAAATTTATCTCAGTTTTTTTTTCAAAAATGTCTTTAAGTGGATAATTAATACGTCAGAACACTCTTTCGGACAATCCTACGGATGGCAATGCAGAATGCACTAACAGAAAAACGATTGCTGCCCTCCTAGTTAGAAATATAATACGTTACAAAATGCACTTTTTACGGTAAAGAAATTTAAAAAGTATAAAAAAGTTATACAAAATCAAACTGATAGTTAAGGAGAATAAACAATATATTTAAAATTACCTCACAAAAGTGCATAAGTGTATGAGTTCCAAATCAACGAAATCTGTTCCCGTGATATATCACGGGAAAAGATTTCGTAACTGTCGTATACGACAGTTCTTGGTGTTACAAGCGTTAGTTTATGGTAAGAGCTCATTACACACTTGAATGACAATTACCCATAAATAATATCATATCGTTTTTGAATTGAGCATGTGTCGTGAAGAATGTATACGAGAGTGTTGGTCGACGTAGTAATTGAGCATTATAAACAGCGGACAAAAATAGCTTAAATTGGTAGTGTGGAAGTTGGTGATAAATAGAGTTAATAAAAGTAAAATTTTAATTTCTGATTTACTAAATTCATCTAATTTACTTAATAATTTGGTAAAAGATCTGTCGTTTGTTAAACCTTTGTATGAACCAAAATTATTTTCAATTTAATAATATAATGTATAATCAAACAGAGTGTCTTCCTATGGGAGCACCCACAAGTCCACTATTGGCAGATATTTTTATAGACAATTTGTAGAGGAATATTTTTGATTGTGATTCTCGTTTGTTAAAAAATGTTTTGTTGTAGAAAAGGTATGTGGATGATATATTATGTATTTGGTCAGGTTCACAACGTCAACTAACTACATTTTTAAATTTCATTAATTCATTTAATAGTAAAATACAATTTTATTATCAGTCATTATTAATATTATCGAATGGTCTCGGGACTAGATACAACTGACCAGAGGTATGAGGCGGGAAATAATGATCCAATTAATATCATTCCAGTTAATTTATCACTGTTTATAAGTCAACCGTATTTACAATTGTTTTGTAATATTTATTTTAATATGATGACCGGGAAAGCGGTCGGTGCTGCGGTGGTGATTTCCAACTATCCGAGTCTGGGTGGAAATCTCGCACATATTACACAAAAGGGTATGACCGGTTGTGGAATGGGTGTAGCCCAAAGGTCCGGATCCGGCCCGAATAAGTCGAGTCCCCTTTGCTTGAACTCTTCCAAGACCAATAAGCACATCCTTGCCTCTTTTTTTTTCCATTGTGTTTTGCTATCTAATTCAAGAAAGTGCTCATCGTATAATCTAATCAACGCGATTTCCATTTGGTAGATTGTTTCTTTCAAATCATTGTTCAAGCAGTCTAAGACGTTATCTGTATCCGACAATATAATTGCAGAAATATTCTTAAACCGTCCTTTCACTGACCCATTAAGAATTGCCTTCAGTTTCAACCGCTCCTTAATGAATTGAGCTTCAATACCATTCAAATTTCTTTCATGAAGCTCAACAATCTTTGATATTTTTGTATCCACTTCATATATAAATTCATGTCCATCTAAGTAATAGCTGCTGATTAGTGTTGGTTTTTCTTGAGGTTCACCAGTTAGCGTTGATACATTTTCAACTACCGGTTTAAGTATCAGCAGAACAAAAGCATCTTTGTGTGATATTTTCACTACTTTACTTATTAGAATTTCTTCTGTTGAAAGTTCAATGGTTATGGCGGATAGATTATCGCCCACCTCTTTAACTTTCTTAGTTAAAACCTTTCCATCTTCGATGTTTATATTATCTGTATCAAAAAAGTATAATTTGCCCATTGTTGCATTAGTTGCGCTGCCACTGATGATGAAAGCTCTGTTTTGTTTGTAGTCCAAGACACATTGAATCGCGAACGTCGAATTTCCAGTCAAAACCTGAAAACATATTTGAATTTATCCTCCAGACCAGAAAGCTTTGAAAGCCTGAAATTTTCCACTAGTATTATAAGAATTCATATTTTTAGAATTGTATATTTCCTTGAATGATCACGTAAAGAATTAAATGATTCGCCGAGAGTCAAAATCGCCGACATTACTGAAAGAGTGTGCACGCTGAAATGGCAATGGGCCGGACACCTCTGCCGAAGAATGGACGCTTGCTTGGAAAATGTTGTCGAAATGGAGTGGAGTGCTAACAAAATGTGTGGGTTGTCCACCATCTCGATGGTTCAACGACATAGATATTATAGAAGGCGGGTAGTCGGGGCAACTGGATGCGCAGAACGAGAACAGAGAAGACTCTCGAACATCAGGAGAGGCCTACGTCTAGCAATGAATGAACACGGATCGAGACCACGTCACATCACTAAATTAACGCGTTTTGGTGTAACCCGCTTCGTAACAATAAATTAATATAATTTTGCTTAGACCGTCTCAAGTACACTAATTTAAAGTATTTTAGCTTAGACCGCTTCAGATTACTAAATTAACGTATCTCAATTTACTACTGAAAATATCTAAATAATGTCAGCTCTTCGACTTGTGCTGATTGCTTATTGCTAAGCCAGCCGAGTCGCATTTAAAATAATATTTCATATTTTAAAAATGTACCAATGTTAAAAAACTCGCATCCGATACGATTCTAATCTACGCTCTCAGAGATATCTGATTTTTAATTAGACTGGTGTCTGGTCACCGATGACTGGTGTCTGAATATTACCGTATATATATAATGAAAATGTTAACATACGAATATATAAATTTTAAAATACTAATAACGTAACCATTACAAGGGTACCAAAAAACTTACTAAAATGTAACAAAAATATGAAATATTTGAACATTTAAAAATATTTTGGATATTTTAAAATCGTTTCCATAAAATAAAGACTTCGATAATGATAGAACACAAAACGATTCGAGCAAAAAAATCACACAATATCAAAAAGAAAAGTCACTTGCTGAATCGCATGATACCTTTTCGTTTTTGCACATATTAGTGGATAGCTTGTAATTTGGTTTTTGGGCAGCGATACGATTACAATAGGTTAGTGCTTGGTTGATGTTATGGCGGTGTTGGATATTGAATTAATAAATTATTGATTCACAAATAAAGCGTCTTTGGTTGACGGTAGTTTCATTGTCAGCTTTGTACACATTGAAAAGATCGTGAAAATACTTTTTCCATGTCCGAAGAACACTTACTTCGTCGGTTATAATATTACCCTAAGGATACCGCACTACTTAAGTTTGCTTAAATTTGTAATAAATGTTTATCTACCCACTAAAGTTTTACTGTTATTAATTTAAATCAACTTTAGTACTGCAGCATTGCAATATTCCAATTTTGAAATTTCTAACACTATACTTTTTTGTATACTACTTTGAAAAAATATACCTTCAAAGCAAAAGACTTATATCTACATTTTAAAATAATTTTCCACTTCTCTTTAAAGATATTTCCTGTTCAATTTTCCCGCGTGTCACATAGAAAGACATAAGGGTTTTATATATATATTAATATACCTTTTTGAATAGACATATAAAATTGTCTTACCGGACATTTCATTGCGGAACAGCTTTTCCGATTTATAAGTGACGCTTGTCCATTAATACACTCCAGTGTATTTTCAAATTGGTCTGTGGCGGTAAATTCCACGCTCGATGTGTAACCGTACAATATTAAATCGAGCGGTCCAAACTTTCGTCCGATGCTGTACCCTTTATTTTCTATAATCAGCATCACACTCGAGTCGACATTCGTTATAATTTCTTTAGGAGCTTTTTTATTGACGTAAGTATTGCCTAAATTCAGTACGTAATCTTGATTTGATATTAAGACAACTTGTTGAGGCTGTCGTTTCAACGCTGTCACAAATTCGTCAAATTCATCGTCTCTTTTTATCCTGCCGAAATAATAGGACACTAGTCTTCTGAGCGTTTTCATTTGCCTACGGCATCGCGTATCTTTGCCGATTTCGTCTAATGTTTTAATACCATTAACGTTTTTATTATATATTCTCACTGTTTCAAGTCTCAGCTTTTTCATGATTTCTTTTAACTTATCGTCCAATGAGCCGGCTAAGGTGTTTCCTTTACCCGGTATGCCAGATAAGGGTTTGCGCTCTCTTTCATATAGCGTTTCACATAGTCGACGCAACCGCATGTTGTCTTTAATAAATAGTGATATGCGATTTTGAGAGTTTTTCTGGAGAAGGTTAGATAGGTCTTCTTGTAACCCACTCACTGCTTTGATAAATTCTGTTGATTTTCTTATTTGTTCTTTGGTAAGCTTTATGTTTATTAATTTTTTTCCATCAGAATGTGTCACCGGCGTTAGGACTGTTATATTAAAATATTTCAGGTCAAATGTATGCGTAGCTGCTTTGGTTAGTAAAACTACCCCAGTTGACGGTCGAATCGTAACAGCTGTTAATTTGTCGCCAACTTCTTCAATTTCGTGAGTTGTAACAAAACCATCTACGATATCGATTTCTTTTGTATAGAGGACATATAATTTACCATGTGTTGCATTTTTTGCATTGCCACTGATTATGAACACTCTACTTCTTTTATAATCTCCGTGACATCGAAAAGGGAAATTTGAATCTCCAATTGATACCTGGAAAAATATAGTAAATATATTTTTTCGTTAAATAGATTTTTTATGTATATCTTTCTAGTTGATTTATTTAATTTTTATTGGTATAAATAAATCTAGAGCAAGGTTAGCTTATGGTTGAGCTCAGAGGACATACAGATATGGCAGGAACGTATACTCAAAGCGGACTACGATTAAGAAAGATACTGCGTACCCCTTATACATATACTATTGTAATACATCTTACTAGATACCTACCCCTTGTATAATCCTATTGTAAAACACAAATACACGTTTTGTAAATTGAGTTGAAACACTATTTTATTCTACCATATGTTATTATATTGAACGTTAGAACGTATTCGTGAACATCTTCCTATTATCAATAATACAGTATAACTAAAGTTTAAAATGTTTTCAGACAGTGATTAAGGGTATTATATTAATTTTTTAAATTTTATAATATATATGTACACATATATATATATATATATATATATATATATATATATATTATTAAATACTAAATTAATGTATTAATTATAAATATATATATATAATCAATTTTGTCGAAAAATGTTGTTTTTGCGTCACTGGGATTCCAACCTGGATCTCTATTTCCAATCCGAGGAAGTACACTACCAATGTAATTGTGTTATAACGCCAGTATTTTTCTTGACAAATTTTCGAACCTATATGTTACATTTTTCAAATTAATACACCTGTCGTTCCATTATTTGAAAAGCGTCTGCAGTCGGTTTACTCAAAGGTATTTGAGATTCTATAAAAATAATGTAGATGGCTTTCAAATAATGGAACGACAGGTGTATTAATTTGAAAAATGTAACATATAGGTTCGAAAATTTGTCATGAAAAATACTGGCGTTATAACACAATTGGTAGGTACTACCCCGGATTGGAAATAGAGATCCAGGTTCGAATCCCGGTGACGCAAAAACAGTATTTTTCGACAAAATTGATTTTATACGTATATATTTATAATTAATACATTAATTTAGTATTTAAAATATCACAGACCTATGTTCTGAATAATTACAACTTCACAATAAGAATGTGTTTTCCTTAATAATATATTATTATTAATTACCAAATATCATCCTACCAAAAAAATTAGGTACCAAATAATAATTAATATATATATTATATTAATTACCAAATATCTTTCGCTTGTTTTCTTCAGCACGAATACTATTTGACCATTTTTACAATCCAGAATATTTCCAAATTTATCGGTGAAATTATGTTTAATGTTCGGCTTATAGTTGGGGTCAGGATACGCCCTCGAAACATTGTCGAAATGGGGCCCAAGGCTGTATCCCGAGCCATTTATAAAAACCTTTACATCTAGAATAGGACCTGTATATTCTATGTATGACGGGGAATCAATCCAATATCGTACGGATTCGGTCATCGTATATTCTTGACCAAGTATACTGACGAATGTTGATTGTGCTCCAAATATTCCAAACGTGACAAGTAAGTAGGAATAGAGAGGATGATGCCATAACCGCTAGCAGACCTGCGAACAATTGTATTATTTAACCTTAATCTGTATTTTATAGTCCTCTTTTTGTAGACTTTTAATTTTGAATCATATTTTGCCAGTCTATTTCAATTATCCTGTATTTTTGTGATATGTTTTTTTGTACTAGTATTTTACCCAAACGCAACGAGTATGAATAGAGAGGAGGATGATGCCATAATATCTAACATATCTGCGAACATATATTGTATTTTATTTTTATCTATTGATCCTCATTTTAAAGTCCTATAATTTTGTCAGAATTATTTTAGATATCTATTTGGTTACATATTATTATTTATTAGACTTTTACACCTAAAACTCGACGGTCAAATAACTGCAAGTAGGTTGTTAAAAAAAATTACAAGCATTGAAAAAGTTGTAAGAAAGCTATAAAAATGTATGTATTCAACACTGGACGCAGGAGAAGTTAAAAAGTGTAAATTTACTTTCGAGGCGCCACTTTCAATAATAATTAATATTTTCGTGTTTTTTTACGAAATTGTGGATTTTAATTATTATTATCGGAAGTTATACACCAGATTAGACTTTTTTAAAACTATTACTTAGATAGGACCTTTACAAAATACAAAAAAATACAAACATTTTAAGAAAGACCACGACCATTAAATTCATTTCCCGCGTGCCACAAAATGTCTTTATATAGAAAATTCTTACACATACGAAATACATTTTCTTATAATCTTAAAGCCATGATTACGGAGACTGTATGCATTGTACTGCATTGAAAAGAATTAACTGAATAATTAAAATAAGTATAAGTTTAGTTAAAAACCATTCAATTTGCAGGACATATTATTTAAAACACTTTATGTTAGTGAAAACAAATTATTTTAAATAACATATTTTATTTACTTACATGCTTTCAAAATCAAGTTTTATATCAAAAACATAATAATTTCTTACTAAATAATATTTATATCGATCCCATTAATGTGTATTTTTAAAATTAAAATACCACATAAAATATAAGTGTCGGTGTTGTGGAGCTATTCTCATTTATATTGTAACATTTGTTACAATCTAAAAAAATAATAAAAGGTTTTTTTACTTAAATAAATTATGTTATGTTCCTTCTGTTATAAATTATTGTAATTCCACAGAAATTCTGTTATTTGCAAATGAAACTGATTAGATTTAACATTTATGATGTGCACCAAGCAAGCAAACATACTTTGTGCCAAGACTTTATACAGAGTATCGCTTATTATACTTAACACTTTGATACCCATATTTTTCTCTGCTGATAAACACAATTATTTCATTCGTAAATATTAAATAACGTTTCGTCAAAAATTTGTCAATTTCACCTATTTTTAAAAGCACTTTTATTTTAAGAGAAAAATATAATATTTCCGAGATAAAATTTTTTAAAGGAAATATTATTTATTCTGTATTTTGAAGGTGTATTTCAACTTGATATGGAATATTGGTAAAGTGATGACTACGTCAATTATAATTTGTGCACCGTTATTATCTGTTTTCATATGAAAAAGTCAATTTTAGTCATAATGCGAGCTTCTACAATTCTACATCCAGCCAATGATGCATACTCTTAGGGAGAACACATTCTTATTGTGAAGTCGAAATTATCCAGAACATAGGTCCGTGATGCTTTAAATACTAATTAAATGTATTCATTAGAAAGTTACACATATAAAATCTTTTTTTTTATTTTATTTTAAAATCTTTATTTTATATGTTTAAAATAATCACTACAGAAAGTTAGAAAATGTATTAAAAAGTGAGAATGTTTCATATGATATTCCAGAGTGTCTTCCGACAAATTGTCTCAAATTGAAATGTAATGTGCGGTTAATTTATGATTAATTTCAAAAATCGTAATTTTTTAAGCATTGTAAGTTCCTCTAAAGAAGGTGCCGCAACGCTATTCGGATGCGTTCCATTGCAAAAAAAAATCACTGACTTCTTCACATTACCACTCTGGCCGTCGTAACATAGCTCTAACACCGGATCTGAAGAAGTTTACTAATGGAAGATTAATTATTTTAATGTATTATTTAGTGTTCACTGTTGATTAAGTCTTACTTATAATATTATCTAAAATGTTGATTTTCACTGTCCATTTCAAATTGAAATAATTGCTTTAATTTTCGTGTAAAATTGATTAGTCACCTATTGTTTTTTTTTTAATAGAGATGCGTACACGGAATACGTGTTATATCTGGAAATTATCCATATCATGAACACCACCAGTTAAAAAAGAATACATTTGTACTTGATACTTAACCCGTTTTTACATCCCTTCCTAGAACATTATTTAAAAGTCACGTTTTCTAAAGTGAATTTTGTTCCACATTATTTAAACACCACATCGTGACAAATTAAACTCCACTTTTTAATAACCACTGTCTTGAAACGTAATAAAAAATACTTTGACGTGTTAACATTTAAAGCCGATCGGTATTATTTACTCATAATATTTAATAACATTCGTATCAGAAATAGGTATGACTGTTAATTTAAATAATTACTCAGTTTATTAAATGATAAATAACAGGATTTCGGTGTTTCAATTTTCTGATCGTACAGCATGCTCGTTTGTTTACTATTTAGAAAAATGTACCTCCAGAACAAAAAGTTCACATGTCCACAATTCAAAGGAAATTAAATCATCACTATACTAAAGATATACAGAAATACATGATTTTATATTATACAGCTATGTGAAATGTATACTCGACCTTCTTTGCTGAATCGAATTGAATATTAAAAGTATGATTCTCAGCACTGCTTTAATATTAATTGTTATTGTTTAGCATAGTTAATGTGTCTAATTATAGATTTGGAGAGAGACTTCTTATTAAACCAGCTGTCAAAACTGTATTTGTAACAATGGGATTTGAGAGATATTTCACAGGATTTTTAAACGAAGATAGTTTCTGGCGTACCGTTGACAGAATTGGTGTTCCTGAAGTTCAGGAGAGTTGTGACTTCAGCGGAGAAAATCAAGGTAAGTCGTGCTTTCTGGTTGATCCTTAAACCTTTATTATTCTATTTCTATTCCAAATTTATATTACCCTTCCTACATTCCGTTTCTCCACCCCTTGTGTAGACAATAATCATGTGTGGAACGTAAATTTGACATATTATCTCTCTTGCTATTCTAGAATTGCTATTCTGCCAACCACAAGCATCAATATAAATTTGTAATTCTGTAATTTATATTCCCGCATGTACTTGAATACAAGATGCTTGTTTCATGTGGCCTTTTAATGACATATCGTTCGTGATAAAAAAAATTCCAACATCAATTTCTCTATGCAATAGTAACAATTGACGGATAAAACATCTATTTTACAGGTATAATAATAATGTGATTATTGCAGCGTGATCAGGTTTTTTTCAACCCGATTCGCCATAAAGATAATACGTATTGTTATACATTAAAGTTACGAAAATTTAATGCGATGCTATGAAAAATAAAAAGAAAACCGAGGAAAATTTTAATAAATAAAAAGTAAAGAGTTCACACATATATACACACAACATACAAATATTACATGTAGAGTCGGTAAATAAATGTTTTGCATGTGTCATAAGAAAATACCGTAACGTGATTATTTTCACTACTTAACTTGACCGATTCGTGCATGCTGGCGTGAAATTACTTGTAATTCCAGTGTTTAACGTATCTCCAAATCGTGTTTCATTAAAAAACAGAACGGACTTATTCCGTTTCTTAAAGAAACACGAGTACTACCAATTTAGCGTGCAGGGTACCAATTTAACGTGGGTACAGGTTCTATTTTTTGACTATCTGTTTCTTAAAAAAATCAATTCATTTTATGATACGAAATAAGTTTTTCACGTTTCATAGTTTTTGATAAATAAATCGTCGATCTATCGGTGAATTTTTCTTTCACCGAGTTGTGGGTCGGTGAACTTTTTATCGGTGATTGCAGTCGGTGAACTAGATCCAATGAGTCCCATTATAAATGATAATATTAGTAACTTATAGTATTTTATTTTTCGTATATCTACAGATTATCAACATGTCTTTAATGACCTTAATAGAGAATCCGAGTATGACATTAAGGTGCAATGTAAAAACGTAAGACAATCCATAATAATGTTGCGCTCCCCCATCTTTTATCTGTGACTATGTATTAGACTCGTACTGTAGTGATAGTGTCATGGTAGCTGTAAAGTGCTTGATTAAATGGCCAAGTCTGTAAGGCGCGAGCAGGAGCAAGTATATTGAGCATCCTTATCTGTGGTCGCATTGGCATAGAATGAAAGATAATTGCGACGCGACGGGAATGACAGATGAATGTTTATCTATGTTCGTAATGTTTAAGTTAGTTCAATATACATTTATGTAAACATGATCTCAGTTTTTTCAAGAATGTCTTTAAGTGGATATATTTATTTCAAAATTAATACATGAGAACACTGTTTGTACAAATCTAGGGAGGGCAATACACCAGCACTAGCAGAAAAGCGATTGCTTCTCTGCTAATGCTGGTGTATTGCCCTGTTAAGAAATTTAAAAAACTGTCAAAAAAACATTTTACTTAATAAAATCAACTGATAGTTGAGAAAAATAAACAATATATTTAAAATTACCGCACAGAAGTACACAAGTATGTGAGTTCCAAGGTCAACGAAATCTGTTCCCGTGATATGCTACAGTTCTTGGTGTCACAAGCGTTAGTTTATTTATTTATATTTACATTCTTACATATTATACATTACAAACAATTCTTAAAATAAAAAGGGTGAATAATCTTTGGTAGGCATGTATTACATACTCAAACGACTATTACCCATAAATAGTATCATTTCGTTTTTGAATTGAGCCTGTGTAGTGAAGAATGTATACGAGATCGTTGGTCGATGTAGTAATTGAGTATTCTAAACAGCGGACAAAAATAGCCTAGATTGGTAGTGTAGAAGTTGGTAATGAATAAGGATGAGAATCTTAGTAATGGGACAGGGGTATTTAAGTCTATTTATGAAAAAATTATGGGAGTGTCTAGTTTATTATTAATTATTTTGTGGAATATCTTTGTACATCCATTAGTTGGATCTTCTTCTTTATCGTGTGCTCATTGCTAAGCGTCGTGGTCCCCTGACATATCTGTAACCTGGTGCATGATACGTCTCCAATA
This sequence comes from Eubasilissa regina, assembly GCA_022840565.1. Classification (NCBI taxonomy): domain Eukaryota; kingdom Metazoa; phylum Arthropoda; class Insecta; order Trichoptera; family Phryganeidae; genus Eubasilissa; species Eubasilissa regina. The sequence goes on along the minus strand of JAINEB010000029.1, from coordinate 6,969,049 downwards.
TTAACTGTCCCGAGCCATGTTTATCTAAGGACCCTGTCGCAGAACATCTTCTTGCTCACTTGAAGAAGCAGACCATCTTCTTGCTCACTTGAAGAAGCAGACCATCTTCTTGCTCACTTGAAGAAGCAGACCATCTTCTTGCTCACTTGAAGAAGCAGACCATCTTCTTGCTCACTTGAAGAAGCAGACCATCTTCTTGCTCACTTGAAGAAGCAGACCATCTTCTTGCTCACTTGAAGAAGCAGACCATCTTCTTGCTCACTTGAAGAAGCAGACCATCTTCTTGCTCACTTGAAGAAGCAGACCATCTTCTTGCTCACTTTTCTTCAACTGCCCCCGCAATCACAAACTTCTCGACTCTCGTCGTTTCTTTTGGCAACATTATTCCAAAGTATGCGAGAATCCTACACCTGCATGTTGTCGAAAGTTTTTTGATAATTTGATAGTGACATTTGTGTACATAGCGGTCCACAAGATAGCACCACGTCTCGAAAGCATGCAACAAATTATTATTTTGTTAACCGACAATAGTTAAATATATAAAAATATCATTTTGTGGACCATTTTAGAATTATGAACACAATGTAATTATTTAAATGAATCAAAAACATATCAATATCCAACTGACTCGATCCATCTAATCGACAATGAAACATTATCCATGTATGAATTAACAGAGCTATAAATTTTAGAAATCGGCTATTTAAACTGAACAGAAACCTAATTGTACCGAATTTCAAAAAACACTTGTTATTTTCACGCATCGATTTGAAAATCGTCCATTTTGTACTTATATTTGCGCACGTCTTGGTACAAAGTTTTTAGTTTTTTAGTTTATTTCAAAATGATCGTACTTTTGTCACTGTAATGTAATTAATAATAAATGTTGTTGGTATATAAATGTGAAAACATTATATATTTTTAATATACACTCGAGTCAAAGACCGACTCCTGAATTGATAATGCTCAAGTAAATTAAACGAGTAGAATTGTTAAATGTGCTATTTGGTTGTGCAGGGATCTTCCTAAAAATAACACTTCTGTAGATTCTTCAAGACTTTATTATAATTATTACACTCCCACAAAAACGGGGCCTTAACTATCTCTATATCGGGCGCCGACCTAGTTCGTTTTTTGCACGGTTACCTCCCTCACTCCCGATGCCTCTTGCGACGCTGCGTGCACCACCGGCGCGCGCACCTGATACGAGTTTGAGAGCTGGCGTTGCGTTTTACTTACACTCTCCGCTACTCACACTCTTTTTCAAATTTTTTTTTTTAATTTATCAGAAGAGACATATTACTGTCGTAGGTTTCTTTCATGATAACAGCATGAGCTATTGGAATCGATGCATTTTATTACCATTGTGGAGCAAAACTACTTTTGCTTGCTGAACATACACCAATTACCTGGGTCATTCATTTCTTGGAATAATCCACTTGCATTCTTACTATAACAAACGCCATCCATCATATCGAAATAAACAGTGAGATTTTCAATTATTTTTTTAAAATAAGAAATCCTAATTTCTGTTGCAAGTAAATTCCATTACTCCAGTCGTGAGCCGAGCAATTCAGATTGTTGCTTTGATAAATTAATATGCCTTACAAGATGGTTAAGCTCACGTTGTTTCTTTTCGTCGTCAGAACTTTTAATCGCTCGATGATGGTGACCGTTTCCTTGACGTAGAAGCGGTAGATTCTCCATGAAAAATAATTATTATAAGCACTGGTACATCAGAACTATGTAAAACTAGTATTATCGATTGAAGGTTCGGATACGAAATACAATGTTTATTTTTACTTGAGAATCCTGTGACGCCAGTAAGGCAGAAGTAGCAATCTGTTATCTGGTATCTCGATTCTCTCCACACCATTGGAACACCGAATGACATAGTTCTTCCTTTTCCATGTAACCACTGAGTTAGGTTTACCTTACAAGATGTGCAGCAAAAATGAGGAGCCCATGATTCGTTTTGCTCACCAACAATGGCACCCGAAGTAGTAAAAATATGAAGTTTTAATCTTTAATTAGTATTATTTCTCTGTTTTCCAGATAATATGTCTTGCAGTGTATTGAGCTGCTCTTAAACATGAAACTGATTTTACGTATTGTTTTGAGGGTTTATAGTGCACTTTCCCACTAAAACTGACAACCGACCACGAGACATCAGTCAATTGACAGCAGTGTTGCCAAGATTACTATGTGTTGCTAATTCAAAAAGTGTTAGAAAGACAAATAAAATAGTTAATATAAAAAATTGCATGATACCTATATTTTTTCATTTTTGCACCTATCATGCAATATATATATATATGATATATATATATATATATATATATATATATATATATATATATATATATATATATATATATATATCTGTAACTGAAAAATCTGACGTGCTAGATTTTTTTGTTTTGAAATTTGAATTCACTTTTGCAAAATACCTAAACATCAGGTATTTTCAAGCAAGTTACAAAAAAAGTTTAAAATTGTTGGCCAGTGATAGTTTTTAAAATAAAAAACATGTTTTTAATATTAACACAAATTAAATATACCAGAAGAAAAAAATCGTGTTGTTGGATATTTATTTATGCTAAGCAATTTCATTTAGTACTAAGAAATATCACAACATAGTCATTATTAATATTATCGAGGATCCTTGGGAGGAAACAATAATACTACTATACGGCTGACCGAAAGTATGAGACGGAAAATAATGATCCAATTAATTTCAATCCAATTTACTTTTCACTAAGCCAACCGTATTTACATAAGTTTCGTAATATTTATTTTAATATGGTGGCCGGGAAAGCGGTCGGCGCTGTGGTGGTCATGGCCAACTATCTGAGTCTGAGTGGAAAATTCGCACACAAACGAACAAGACCTGGGGCTCGGGTGTGGGGTGGGTGTAGCCCAGAGGTCTGGATCTGGCCCTAATAAGTCGAGCGCTCTTTGCTTCAATTCATACAGTTTTGTAACATTTACTTTAATATGGGTGACCGGGAGTAGTCAGTACAGTTTTCAGCAGGCAAGTACAGTCACTGCATTGAAATAAGCTGAATGTAACTATATATTTTGGAACATAAATATTTACGTGACAGAATAATAAGAATATTGCGAGATATATATTACATTTAGAATAAATTATAGTTTAGTACAGCTTATTTCCAAGTACTGGCTGCACTCCGCTGGTATTCGGTGTTGGATGGTTAGGTCAGGTTAGGCTGGGTTATCCGCGTATGTAACTAAATTGTTTACATATATGACAAACGGGCGGCGGTTTGGGTATACCCCAAAGGTCCGGATCCGGCCCGAGTAAGTCGAGTCCCCTTTGCTTGAACTCTTCCAAGATCAGTGAGCACATCCTTGCCTCTTTTATATTCCATAATGTTTTGCTATCTAATTCGTGAAAGTGTTCATCGTATAATCTAATCAACGCGATTGCCATTTGGAAGATTGTTCCTTTCAAACCATCATTGTATGAGCTATCTAAGACATTATCTGTATCCGACAATATAATTGCAGAAATATTTTTATACTCTCCTTTCACTGACCCATCAAGAATTGCCTTCAATTCAAACCGCTCATTAATAAATTGAGCTTCAATACCATTCAAATTTCTTTCATGAAGCTCAACAATCTTTGATATTTTTAAATCCACTTCATATATAAATTCGTGTCCATCTAAGTGATAGCTGCTGATTAATGTCGGTTTCCCTTGAGGATCACTAGTTAACGCTGATACATTTTCACCTACCGGTTTGAGTATCAGCAGAGCAAAAGCATCTTTGTGTGATATTTTCAATACTTTACTTATTAGAATTTCTTCCGTTGAAGGTTCAATGGTTACGGCGGATAGATTATCGCCCACCTCTTTAACTTTCTTAGTTAAAACCTTTCCATCTTCGATGTTTATATCATCTGTATCAAAAAAGTATAATTTGCCCATTGTCGCATTAGTTGCGCTGCCACTGATGATGAAAGCTCTGTTTTGTTTGTAGTCCAAGACACATTGAATCGCGAACGTCGAATTTCCAGTCAAAACCTGAAAACATATTTGAATTTATCCTCCAGGCCATAAAGCTTTGAAAGCCTGAAATTTTCCACTAGTATTATGAGACTTCATATTTTTAGAATTGTATATTTCCTTGAGTTATCACGTAAAGAATTAAATGATTCGCGGAGAGTCAAAATCGCCGAGATTACTGAAAGAGTGTGCAAGCTGAAATGGGAATGGGCCGGATACCTCTGCTAAAGAATGGACGCTCGCTAGGGAAATAAAGTGTTAGAATTGAGGCCCCCAATGCGAACAAGAAGTGTGGGTTGTCCACCAGCTCGATGATCCAACGACACAGATATTATATATAAGGCGGGTAGCCGGAGCAACTAGATTCGCAGAACTAAAACAGAGAAGATTGTCGAACATCAGGAGAGCCCCATATCTAGCAATGATGATGATTTAATCTTGACTTGATACTTTGAGGTCACCTCAAATTATTAAATTAACTCATTTTTGTATAATATAATACTTTGTATCAATAAATTAATGTAATTCTGCTTAGCCCGCCCCAAGTACACTAATTTAAGGTATTTTAGCTTAGGCCGCTTTAGATAACTAAGTTAACATGTTTTAGTTTTCCACTGAAAATATTGAAATAATTTCAGTTACTCAACTAGCGCCGATTGCTTGTTGTTAAGCTAACCGCGTCGCATTTAAAGTATTATTTCCATGTTTTAAAAATATACTAATGTTAAAAAACTCGAATCCGACTCGATTCTAATCTACGCTCTCAGAGATGTCTGATTTTTGATTAAGACGCCTTTACCGCTATGCCGCGGCTGGAGATCTAAAGTGTCTGAATATTACCGTATATATATAATGAAAATATTAACATACGAGTACATACATTTTGGCGCATTTTTTAAATACTATTAACATAACCATTACAAGGTAACTAAAAATATTAAATGTTTGAACATTAAAAAATATTTTTGATACTTTAAAATCGTTTCCATAAAATAAAGACTTCGATAATGATAGAACACAAAACGATTCGAGCAAAAAAATCACACAATATCAAAAAGAAAAGTCACTTGCTGAATCGCATGATACCTTTTCGTTTTTGCACATATTAGTGGATAGCTTGTAATTTGGTTTTTGGGCAGCGATACGATTACAATAGGTTAGTGCTTGGTTGATGTTATGGCGGTGTTGGATATTGAAATATTTTCTTGATTTTCTGCAATCTGCATTGTTACGGGCAATTTGACATTAATTTAAATCAACTTTAGTACTGCAGCATTGCAATATTCCAATTTTGAAATTTCAACACTATACTTTTTGTATACTACTTTGAAAAAATATACCTTCAAGGCAAAAGACTTATATCTACATTTTAAAATAATTTTCCACTTCTCTTTAAAGATATTTCCTGTTCAATTTTCCCGCGTGTCACATAGAAAGACATAAGGGTTTTATATATATATTGATATACCTTTTTGAATAGACATATAAAATTGTCTTACCGGACATTTCATTGCGGAACAGCTTTTCCGATTTATAAGTGACGCTTGTCCATTAATACACTCCAGTGTATTTTCAAATTGGTCTGTGGCGGTAAATTCCACGCTCGATGTGTAACCGTACAATATTAAATCGAGCGGTCCAAACTTTCGTCCGATGCTGTACCCTTTATTTTCTATAATCAGCATCACACTCGAGTCGACATTCGTTATAATTTCTTTAGGAGCTTTTTTATTGACGTAAGTATTGCCTAAATTCAGTACGTAATCTTGATTTGATATAAAGACAACTTGTTGAGGCTGTCGTTTCAACGCTGTCACAAATTCGTCAAATTCATCGTCTCTTTTTATCCTGCCGAAATAATAGGACACTAGTCTTCTGAGTGTTTTAATTTGCCTACGGCATCGCGTATCTTCACCGACTTCGTCCAACGTTTTAATACCATTAACATATTTATTATATATTCGCACCGCTTCAAGTCTCAGGTTTTGTGTGGTATTTTTTAACTTATCGTCCAATGAGCCGTCTAAGGTGTTTCCTTTACCCGGTATGCCAGATAAGGGTTTGCGCTCTCTTTCATATAGCGTTTCACATAGTCGACGCAACCGCATGTTGTCTTTAATTAATTGTGATATGCGATTTTGAGAGTTTTTCTGGAGAAGGTTAGATAGGTCTTCTTGTAACCCACTCACTGCTTTGATAAATTCTTTTGATTTTCTTATTTGTTCTTTCGTAAGCTTCATGTTTATTAATTTTTTTCCACCAGCATGTGTCACCGGCGTTAGGACTGTTATATTAAAATATTTCTGGTCAAATGTATGCGTAGCTGCTTTGGTTAGTAAAACTACCCCAGTTGACGGTCGAACCGTAACAGCGGTTAATTTGTCGCCAACTTCTTCAATTTCGTGAGTTGTAACAAAATCATCTACGATATCGATTTCTTTTGTATAGAGGACATATAATTTACCCTGTGTTGCTTCTTTTACATTGCCACTGATGATGAACACTCTACTTCTTTTATAATCTCCGTAACATTGAAAAGGGATATTTGAATCTCCAATTGATACCTGGAAAAATATAATTTTTATAAATTTTATTTGTATATTTGTATTAATAAATCTAGAGTAAGGTTAAACCTTAAAGTTGAGCTCAGAGGACACACTGATATGGCAGGAAAATAGACTGAAAGCGGACTACGATTGAGAAAGATACTACGTAATCTTTATACATATTTTATTGTAATACATCTTACTAGATACCTACCCCTTGTACAATCCTATTGTAAAACACAAATACATATTTTGTAAATTGAGTCAAAACACTGTTTTATTCAACTATATTTTATTATATTAAACTTTAGAACGTTTTCGGGAACATATTCCTATTATCAATAATACAATATAACTAAAATTAAAAACATTTTCAGACAGTACCTAAGGGTGTGTCTGGAGTTAAGTGAGGTAAGGGTGGGGGTGGAGTGAAATCCTTTCTCTTATCTATTTTAACTTTAGTTGTATCGTATTATTGAACATGTTCTTAACTTTTGGGCCGGTTGTGTGATCAGTAATAACTTTTTACTATAGTAAAAAAAAATATTAAATTTAAAAAATTTGATCGTTGGTAAAAAAATATTTACTTCTCGTAAGTACATCCTGTAGTAAACTTATTTTACTCTCCGATATTCGATAGTAAAAACGAATATCAATAGTTAAATATGGCGAACTTTTGACAGTTGTCAATCTGACACACGCTTTTAGCATTATATTATTAATTACCGAATAACATCCTGCCAAAAAAATTAGGTACCAAATAATAATTTATATATATATAATATTAATTACCAAATATCTTTCGCTTGTTTTCTTCAGCACGAATACTATTTGACCATTTTTACAATCCAGAATATTTCCAAATTTATCGATGAAATTATGTTTAATGTTCGGCTTATAGTTGGGGTCAGGATACGCCTTCGAAACATTATCGAAATGGGGCCCAAGGCTGTATCCCGTGCCATTTATAATAACCTTTACATCTAGAATAGGACCTGTATATTCTATGTATGACGGGGAATCAATCCAATATCGTACGGATTCGGTCATCGTATATTCTTGACCAAGTATACTGACGAATGTTGATTGTGCTCCAAATATTCCAAACGTGACAAGTAGGAATAGAGAGGATGATGCCATAACCGCTAGCAGACCTGCGAACAATTTTATTATTTAACCTTAATCTGTATTTTATAGTCCTCTTTTTGTAGACTTTTAATTTTGAATCATATTTTGCCAGTCTATTTAAATTATCCTGTATTTTTGTGATATGTTATTTTGTACTAGTATTTTACCCATCTTAAGATGCGACGGTCAGATAAGTCAAGCTGTTGGATAGAATAAGAAGCACAAAAAGAAGTAAATTGCAAGAAAGGTCTAAAAACGTACGTATTCAAAACTGGACGCAAAAAGAAGAAGATAAGAAAGTGAGAATTTACTTTAAAGTGATTTTAAATGCTCAGCAAATTTTTGTAGCTTTTAAATAAATAATTTTACACGCCCGACTGGTCAACAGTCTAAACTTACACTTTTAATGATTACATTACTTTTACAAAACTAACTAATTTCACATATAAAGACATCCAAAGGTTTATTAAAATTATCGTATTATAATTTATATTATTAACATAATCAAAGCACATGCAGAATATAATGTTAAATGGAGAATTAAATTATATTTTTGATGTTTCTGACGGAAGAAATTACGAGTGTGACATTCGTTTTCAACCTGATGTAAAAAAAGTATAAATATGCAATCAAGCTTATTTTATCTTATTTTAAAGTAAATTTACATTTCACTCGAATATAATGTATCAATTTCCTTTCAAATTTTAAAAAGCTAGTAGAATTTTATTAATATTCCATTAAGTTCGCAGTTTTCCATTAAAACAGTAAAGTGAGATTTTTAGAAAAGTCATTTCTAATTTATTTTTATTGTTTATGTTAAAACATGTTCGTTTGTAATGCTCATATTATTAAAATAGTCCATAAGTAGGTACCTACTTTATATAAAATTGTACATATACAAATTTTAGTTCACAATAGGTACAAAGTTAATTAATTTCTCGTATAATATGAAGTTGTAAAATTCAGAATTAAATTTTAATTTTGAGCTTATTAACTGTACTATAATTATTAGTATTGAGACTAAGACTTCCGTTTTTCTATGAATCTTCAGAACAAAAAAAATGTATACACCTAATTCGTATTTCAAAAGAAATTGACACTTCACTCTGAAGTTCCTTTCAAATTTAAAAAAAATATATATTTTGACACAAAGCTTGGCTCTTATTTATATGCGATTATGTTCACAGCTTTCAAAAACGTCAAAAAAGTAAAGTGGAGTTCTAGAAAAATAGCGTCATCTCTTTTCTCTTTAACCAACATTGCTTACCTCTGATCACTGTACTATAAAGTGTTGCCCTTACAAGTACGAAGTATATTTTTTAATAAAAACATATAATATCTAAAACAAATTACGTGAATGAGCAATTCTAATTTATAATATAATATTTGTCACAATCCCCCTGACAAAAAATATGATTAATAAAAGATTTCACTTTTTATACTTAAATTAATTCAATATTAAATTTAATTTAATGTCAAGGACATGGCTTTTACCATTGCGTTCTGTACCTTTGGCTCCAAATTATAATTCCACCCAATTTTCTGCGAATGGATAGGTTTGGCAATTATGATATGCACCGATCAAATAGACATCATTTTTTCAGCTAACACTTTTTATACAAAGTATCGGTTATTACTCTTAACACTTTGATACCCACACTTCTCTCTGCCAAGCACTCTCTCTGATGAAGACAATTATTTGATTCATATATAATGAATAAATATTAAGAGAACACATTTTTATTGTGAAGTTGTAATTATCCAGAACATAGATCTGTGATATTTTAAATATGAATTAAATATATTAATTAGAAAGATATACATATAAAATAAATTTTATCGAAAAATATTGTTGTTGCGTCACCGGGAATCGAACCTGGATCTCTTTCCAAGCCGGGGAAGGTGCATTATCCAACTATGCTACAGCAACGATATTTTTAACGACAAATTTTCGAACCTATATGTTACCTTTTTGATATTAATACACCTAATATAATAATGCACCTTCCCCGGTTTGGAAAGAGATCCATGTTCGAATGCCTGTGGCGCAACAACAATATTTTTCGATAAAATTGATTTTATATGTATATCTTTCTAATTAATACATTTAATTCATATTTAATATTTTTTTTTTAAATAGAGATACGTACACGGAATACTTGTCACATCAATATTCTTACTATTTTCAAACTAAGCTAAATGCTTGTGCTATAAAAATAGGATTAACTTGCTGGTGTCCTGGAACGAGGCGCGAACCCCCATACCACTAGATCACCAGGCCAACGTCTTGACCACTGCACCAACAAGCTACTCCTACTAATATTTTGAAAAAATGTTTAATACCTTCGCCTGGTTGCAGAACTGCTCCAACTGTATTTAAGTCAATAGTCTGCGAGACCCATTTAAGGTTTTATATATGGAATTTAGCAAAACCTACATATTTATTTTCAAGTTTTTATATTTATAGAGAAAACTATAATATTTTAAAATAAATAAATATAATTAATGCACAGGTAATGGAAATATAGTTAGTTATTCTGCATTTAGAAAGTCTATTTCAACTTGATATTTTTTAAAATGACCACTTCAATGGTCACCAAAGAAGGTTATAAAATTTTGAAAATGTAATAAAATATGAGAAATTTCGTAGAAAATTCCAAAGTTCTCGACTGACAAATTATCTTAAAATGATGTAATCGTATGCGCACTTCTTACTATTTGATTTTATCAAAGCAACAATTCAATTATATTATACAACACATAATTTTAATTCTAAATTAATTATTTCTCACTCTGGGCATCATAGCATTTCTCCAACACTAGGTCTGAAGAGGTTTACTAATGTATATTAATATTAATAAATATTTCTTAATCTTAATGTATTATTTAGTGTTCACTTAATAATATGTTATAATAATATCCGAATGTTGATTTTCATTATCCATTTGAAATTGACTTAATTATCTTAATTTTTAATAATCGTGTAAAATTGATTTGCGCTTGTATTGTGTTTGACACAACACTGTAAATAAATATTATGTTAGTCATATTTATATCGTGAAATGTGATTATTCAACTTATTTACACACGATCTACAAAAAATGGCTAAATCCATATGTAAAATTTATTATAAAGCTATTATAGTATGGGGGATAGGATAATTCTATCAAACGCAAACTTTTCGCACACGTCACAAAAGTAGTTCACATAGTCGCGATGATTGTTAATCGCATAAAAAAGCAATAAATTACAGAGGAACGTCAGTCACAAAATATATTTTTGATCAAAATAATAAAACAGAAAAATGTGCAACATCTGATACTAAAAAGGACGCTGATACTTCTAGTGTCATGTTTGGCATTTGATATTTATAATGAAATTATAACGTTTAAAATCTTATATTTTCCATGGTTCCACGATCTTAAATGCGAAGATACCTATTTTTTACGTTTAAATGGCCTGCGTCTGCGATACTCGCAATCTACGTAACACTAGATTACTGATTTATCTTTCACGGGCACATTGCTAATAATTTGAATTAACAGAGCTATCACGTCATCCAGTTTTTTGATAGTGTAATCGGTACTTAATATTTATAATGAAATTAAAATGGTTTTATGATTTTCTCGTTATGAGTTTAAGCAATATTTATGTTTTTATAAGTTCTGGTGATGGACAACAGTGTACTACATCTTAAAAATTCTCTGTATCACATCGTCTTCGTCCTATTTTCTAGCAAAACAGTTTTTATGGTATTTCTAATTTGATAAATTTTCTTACACTACATACATACACTACAGTCTCTGTAGAGTATATTTGCTACCGTGAGGAGCTATGGGCAGACTAGTACATGTTACAGCCATGTACCTTACCAAAGTATTTTATAATTAAGCCAATGTAAATTATTTTTAAAAAGGTTTAAATTTTTGTTTTTGTATATGTTAGAAGTTGACATTTTAGTTTATAATTTGTTCCCATGATACAATAAGACTTGTTAACAATAAAAACTATTGATTATCTTCAGTATTTTAAATTTTATTTCAAATCTCTCTTAACTAGGCCTTGGCACCATAGGTTCATACCTTATATGAAGTGCAGTTTATGTATGAGAAAAAGCAATATGTCTACAATATAATCAAAAATAATTGGTAAATTAAGTGTAAATGCACGACTGATTGTATTATGAATGTCCTCTTACATTTTTTAAATAAATGAAATTCATAAACACCTAATGCGAACATAATTCGTGCGGTTGAAATCCTAGTTTTTGATGACAAGATCTAACCTCATTTTCAGAACATAAACGTCAAATTTAGTTCGAAAATAGTAAAAGTATTAATTTAACATGTTAAATATTATATTTAATTTATTTTTTAAATATAAATTACGTTCATAGTTACCCGCGTTTTTTATAACCTATTTATTTTTCATTTACGTATATAATTGTGCATTAACATTTTTGCTTATCGCATTAATCTATGGTACCCAACGAGGTTATATTATTGTTTGTCTTTGACAGGTGTCAAATTTGTGCCGAATTACCTGTACTGGCACTTTTTTTTAATAAATTAGTTGAAACATGAATCTCATTGACATTATCCTGATTAATTAGCTGCATTAGTTGAACATTTTTTCTGGTTTATGTTCATTTAAAGCAGTGAACACCAAGGTATAAATTTGAGGTTACTTTTAAAGCATTATTAATTGTCTAAATAACAATATCGGCTTACAAAGTGTACGTGTGTCAGTTTAATTGTTTTACTGTATCTTCACGATGGATCAAATAGATTGCGTTAACGACGATATTACGGAGCCGCCGGCAAAAAGAAAAAAGCAAGTCCTAAGTTTAGGACAAAAAGTAGACATTTTAGATAGGCTTAGAGCGGGGGAAGGTCCGACGTCGGTCGCCAAGGCTTACAAATTAAATGAGTCGACGGTTCGTTCGGTAAAGAAGAATGAATCCAAAGTGAGAGCCAGTCTCGCCGCTGGTGTTTCCAAAAACATGAAATTAACAATTCATAACCACACACTTCGAAGAATGGAGAAGGCTCTCTCTTCGTGGTTGAGCAAACAAGAAGCGAAGGGCGTCCCCTTGAGCATGCTGGCTGTACAAAAGAAAGCGAGAATTTTGCACGAACAGATTAAACTAGACTGCGCCTCCACTAAACAGAACACAGGGAAGGATACCCCATTCTTAGCTAGCAAGGGATGGTTTATGAACTTTAAAAAACGGTATGAACAGTCTCAGCAACCGCAAGAAGTAACTCAAGATACCGAGGAAAGTGGGTTAATTATTGACTATGGAGCGGCAGAGAAGTTTTCTCTCGATCTAGCGACACTTGTAAGAGAGAAAGGCTACAAACCAGAGCATGTCTTTAATGCGAGTGACTCTAAAATATTCTGGAAACGTTTGCCGAAAAAGACGTACATTTCTAAACGGGAACTTCAATCTCCGGGGTTTAAACCTTCCAATGATAAATTAAGCTTTCTCTTGTGCGTCAATGCCTCCTGCGACTTCATAGTTAAGCCGATGGTCGTATATCGAACGCAGAATCCGCGTGCGCTTAGAGAAAAAAACAAACATCACTTGCCCGTATTTTGGAAATGGAATCGGCATGCCAATGTGACGGCGAAACTATTCAGTGATTGGTTCCACGACTGTTTTGTTCACGAAGTTCAAAAGTACCTGGCGAGTAGAAACTTGGAATTCAAAGTTTTACTTATTTTAGATGACTCTTCGAGCCACACGGAAGATTTGCAATTCGCTCATCCGAATGTTCAAGTGCTGTTCATGCCTCCAAATACCGCTTGTCAGTTGCAGCCAACCCAACAAGGCATCGTGCATATATTCAAGGCGCATTACTCGAGACATGTGTTCCTGCACATCTTAAATACCATAAAACATAATACGGATACGGAAAATGTTTCCCAGGTCTGGAATGATTATTCAATTGCAGACTGTGTAAGGAACATAAAACATTCGCTAGACGACATGAAACCCGCCAAAATTAGAGCGTGTTGGAAAAATCTATGGCGCGATGTTGTCGATAAAACAAACTTCTTACCCTCAGTCAGGAATGAGGCTAAAAGAATAATTAAATTGAGTCATAGAATAAAAGGTGAGGGATTTGAAGATCTACAAATACGTGAAGTGGAAGAATTTCTGAAAACACACAGCGTCGACCTGACTGACTCAGAGTCCAAGGAATTTTTACAGTTGTGCATAGACGACAATGATTCTGAAGAGATGGAAATCTGTTCAAAACTGCACCAAATGATGGAGAACCTCGAGAAAGCTTTCCAAAAGAATAATCAGTTGAGTAAAATATTCTTCTCCGAAGATCCATATATGGAACGGAGCTTAGAATTTCACAAAGAGATGGAAATAGTATTGAAACCTTACAGGTACATGTACGAGCTCTTAAAAAGTAAGACTGACGTTACCACAATTTTCTTTCCGGAGTCTAGCAGCAATGATGTTGAAGCTGAGGATGATTTGCCTCTCGCTCTTCATGTAAAACCTGTTTTTACAGACACCGATTGCAAGAATTTTCAAGGTTAGTAATTTTTTATACATATCTCACCCAAGTATTTAACTCTTCCTTTTTATTCAAGTCAAGTACTACTTTACGATCCATGCTGTGTTCACTTTCATTTTTCCTTAATTATTATACAACAATGTTGAGCTACACACTTTATTTATACTACAGTTACATACTTTATTTGGTTTGTGATCTCAAATTCACTGTTGCGTAAAAATATTGGGTTTTGCTCATTGATGACGAATTTGGAATGCAGAGTTGGATAAAGCATAAAATTGTATGTATTGTCAATGGAGAATATTTAAAATAAATCAATTTTGGTAAAATTCTTTGTTGGGTTTTCGGTGATTATTCATTTTGCCACACTGTTCGGTGGGATTAACAGTAGTATATTTGATGTATGAACAACCCGCAAAAAATTTTTACCACGGGCGTAGGTAAAAAGTTACTATTGTCATTCCATTACAGTTATGTAACTATAACCTACAAATGTATAGAAACTTCTAAAACAGCTTGAACCACAAAATGAAACTTACAGGTTTTGTTAAATACCAGTACACCTGTATCCTTGGGCAAAACTTAAATTTTGATCTGGTCAAATGTCATCAAAACTGATGATTATTCTTCCAAATTGGCATATTTCAAGGTCATTTTAAGTCATGGTTTATACATAATTTTCTATCATTTCTATACATTTTGTATGACTCTATTGTCTTCTTTATGTTTGTGAAAACCAGAACATTCCGTAATTCCAGCAATATTTCATGACTGCATTCAAATTTTCAAAACTGCAATCTAGTATCAGAGACCAGATACTAATCAAATATTGTTAATACGGCCCTGACACTATTAATGTAGTGTTCATGTCCCCGTCGCTGCAGGATATTAATACAAGAATTTCAAAATATTCATAAATTTATCTATACAAATGTTGATACTTCAATACGGGTGTTAAGGTGTGTGTCGGCAAGCTACAACTTACCTTGACATGTGTCATGTGACGATACAATATTTAGAATATCTGTGTATCTTAAAATATTTGTCTCTGCGTTGCTGTTCATAACTCACACTGAATTGTGATATTATCATTTTGGGGACCTTACCTCGAGACATAAATCCGTTCCTAGATACACCTGGACTTGCCACATGCGGTTCGCCTTCCTTTCACTCCGATACTTCTAAAATTATTGACACAGGTACCCAAGTGAGTAGCATCTGTTCATCATAGCAATTGGAATTGTTTGAAAACGAAGACTCTCATGGTCATCACCTCGAACTAGTGATCAAGTAACTTATGACAATACCTCCAGGAAGTGCGTGCTTTTTGTGCAGCAAATGTTAGGATACCAAAATTAGATTGAAACTGTTATAAATCACTTGATGTCATGCTAATGTTTCGTGCATATTATTGATAATAATAAATGTTATTTATTCATTTTGTTTGTTGTTAATCTTGCTTTATTATTTATGTTATTTTTGCAGAAAGATTAAATATGAAAAAATAATTTTCTTTGTTTGTACTTTCTGGCTTATTTTCATAAATGTAACATTAAAGAGCAAATGAGCACTTTCTAATCCCGATTCTGATCCCAGGATCTTCAAAACCAAATCTCGAAATCCTGAATTACAATTTTAACTTAGGGTAGAATTTACTCGAAAAGTGCAACATTATGCAACAAAATTCATGAAAATGAAGTTATTGCAGGGAACCCGATACATGAATTATACATAAACAAAACATATTTGTTATATTTATTTGTTTCTATATGTTTTATAAAATATGTATTGTTATGGCAGATAGGGTTTTGCCAACTTTTTGCTCCCAATCCTGCTGAAATAATATTACAATCAATAAATTTAAAACAATGCCAGCTGACAAACACGAAATCCCCTTTTTTTAAGGAGGAGGAAAGATTGGATAGGAAAAGGGTATTATGTACGGTGGGAAAGCGGTACTGGCAGGAGTCGTAGGACGAGAAACGCATATTTTTTCTCTTGGATAAAACGGAGAATGATACTCTTCTGGTAGCCGACACCACGGTAACCATGGTAGTGGTGTGGTGGTTGTTTGTGCTGGACCCCCAGTTTCAAAAATACTTTTTTTGGTTTTAAATAGTGTCCATGCACACAACCTCGCCTTTCTAATATGTCTCAGTGTATTAACATCTAACTCAAGTAACCTTTTGTTGTACAATTCAATCAATTCATTTGTCAATTTGTGGACAGCCGCTTTCAATTCATTTTGTATGAAGCACGAGCCCTCAAATATGGTGTATTTTTCTGACACAAGAATTGAAGATATATTTTTATACGGTTCACCCACTCGTTTTTGAAGCACTTTTCCCAAATTGATATATTCTTGACCCAAGTTTGCCGCACAGCCTCGCCAATTATTGTCGTGAATCTTAAGTATTTTGTTTATCTTCCTGTCCACAAAATTTTTAAATTCATTTCCATCTACGCTGCTAACAGTAATTGTTGTGTTTTGTATTGGAGTAACAGTTGTCGCTAACTCTGTCGTTGTTTCAATCTCCGCTGATCCTTCGGCAGTTCGGCTCTCTTCATCCCGTATGACTCTTTTGATGTAATACGAAATTAGAGTTTGGAGAGTATTTAATTGCCTTTCACACCGAATTTCATTACCTATTTCTCTCTGCGTTTTGTTACCTAGTACGTTTTTGTTGTATATCCGAACTGATCCGTCGCTCATTTGTTTGATGGTTGATTTCAAAATGTCTTCTAATAGACTCGTTAACATGCTTCCTTTTTCTGGCAACTCGCCCCAATTATAAGTGTTCAGTCTGTACATTGTTTCTGTCATCTGCCGCACGATCATATTATCTCTGTATATGTGGTCTATATAGTTTTGAAAGTTTTGCTCGAGAAGCTCAGTTAACTTGTTTTGTATTTGCCTCGCCAATCCTTTGAATTCATCCAGTTTGGTTATCTGTTCACTTGTAAGCTTGTTCACTATCACCGTTTCCGCTTTGAAGGCAGTAATCGGTGTGAGGAGAATCATATTGAAGTGTGTTATATTATACACTACCAATTCTTTACTCAACACTATCACAGCATTGGATGGACGAACAGCCCCGGCAGTTATATCAGCACCCACTTCTTCAATTTCTTGTGTTAAAACAATTCCGTTTATTGTTTTGTTGGGTTTCTTTGTATCAAAAACATACAATTTTCCCCTTGTTTTTTCTTGTATATTGCCACTGATAATGAATGCTCTATTTCTTTCGTAGTCTAAGAAACATTGAAAAACATATTTTGAATCTCCTGTTGAAATCTAGAAAAAAAAAGGTATTGTATGTATAGGGTGTACCAGACCTAGTCCACAATATTTTATAGCTGGATACCTGGCTAAATTACGAGTCGTAAATGTTCATCCTAATCTCAATCATGTCATAGATATAAGCATTTCGAAAAAATCGTAAGTATGAGAATATTTTGATTAATTGAAATATTTTTTTAATTTCTAGATTATATATTGAATATAAAAAATTGAAGGTCATTGAATTTCGAGTGGCTAAACAATTTTTTGTTACATAATTTAGCCCCTGATACAAAGATATAGATTAATAATAGATACATTTTACAAATAATATTTATTTTGAAGTACGTGTTAACATGATTTTGTAAAAATTTTAAACACTAATATTTTCCATAATGGTGCTAAATTTGCACATACTGCTTGAACATTTACTATTCATAATGTAGTCAGATATCCACCCATAAAATATTGTGGACTAGGTCTATTACACCTTCTATATGTTCATATTATATACAACATTTTTAGATTTATGTAAAATATATTATTAAAATGTGTTGTTAGCATTTCTTCAATGCAAAGACTTGGTGATTTGCTAATAAACTTATATCTAGGATCCGGTGTGTAAGCATAATTCGCATTCAAGTATGTGCTCCCTGAGAGTGAGTAGGTACTTGTTTAATGCATTTGTTGTTTATTGTACTTGTTTAAATCTATTATATTATATAATACAGGAAAATCTCACAAATAGTGGAAACTAAATAATTTTAGTTGCCACTTTTAATGGCTGATTAATTATTTAACGTGGTTACCGTTTGCCCTCCTCTTCAAGCAATGAATGATCTCCTTCAACTAGAAGAACAGCGTTTATATGAAGAAGATGAAAAGGAGTGTGAGTCGTTTGCAACAAGAAAAGGCAGTTAACTTCATAAAAAATTGTAATTACTATAAAGTGCCATAACTTGGACAAAGCAATAGTCAGTTATGTAAGATGATAATGCAAAAGGCAAGCTCCAATATTTTGCAAAAAAGTAGTGTATTCATGTATTGTTTTTTATTATTTGATATTTTATCCTCTAATATATAACTTACTTTTTCCATTTGTATGGGCGGATTCATTCACCTTTGATGCAAATGATACCACAATAATTGCTACCAGTGAAAATGAAATAGCAGAACTTATCCATAAAGGTCCATGCGGAAGCAGACAATCTTAGAGATTTATTTGAGATACATTTCAATACCGTGTACACGCAATGTGATTTTGTTCTGGAAATAAACCAGAGATCAACTTGAAATTGTTAGAAAAGGTCATAAACTCATTGTATGTTATGAGTTTCACCAAAAAAATTTGGCAGTCACAGCGACTAGAAATATTTGTGCAGTTTATGGCAACAAATTAAATGTTCGTCAATGCCAAAAGTGGTTTCGGAAATTTAAACCAGGAGATTTTAGTACTGAAGACAAACCTAGAAGTAGAACACCTAAAATTAACAAAAAAGATTGAATTGCTGCTAAAATTAGGGCCAATCCAGAAATATCAATTCAAATATTAGCCAACAAGACTGGATTCTCATGATCCAGTGTCCAAAGATACATTTTAAAAATTGGGACGGTTTGGAAATACGAGATGTGGGTACCACATGAATTATGCAAAGGATCAAAGTGGCACGCGTACAAACATCTGACGTTTTAGCCATGCAGGAAACAAATTAATACTGTACTGTATAATAACAAAAAATGTAAAATGCTATGGCAGGCAAAAGCAGGTACAGAGTACAACCCCAAAAGCCGACCTTACTTTAAAAAAGGTCCTATTGTCTGTTTCGTGGGACATTCATTGAATAATTCATTTTGAATTACTCAAACCAGATGAAATAAGCTTACAAGCAAATAGGCTTAAAAGTACCTTGAATAACTGTATCGATTACATCAATTATTAAAAACAAATAGACCTGTACGTCGAAACGCAATATTTTTGCAACATGATAATGGTCGTCCTCATACGGCAAAAATCACGCGAGATGAAATTAACGCACTAGGATGAAAAATTGTGGATCACCCTTCTTATATTCCCAATCTAACACTATCTCATTATCATTTGTTTAGATCTATGCAGAATTATTTAGAAGATTTAATAATGTTAGTGAAGTAAAAATAACCGTAACAGAGTATTTCGCGTCAAAGCCTACAAGTTTTTATAAAGGAGGAATCAAAAACTTCCTTGAACGACGGAGGAAGGTCGCATCTATCGATGGAGAATATATTCTAGATTAATGTTGGTCAAATAAACTTGTTTCAAAAAACTATATTTTTTTAAGTAACACTTGATTTACACAATTTCCATAGAACGAGGTAATTACAGGCTCAATTAAACAAGACCTTCGTGAACATATATGAACAATATATGAACAAAAAATATGTAAAATACAGTCAAAATGAATTGTTTAAAAATAGGATTTGTGCACTAGTAGAGACTACAATTGATTAATTAGAATTATGCACTAGTAGACACTAAAATTATTAAATAGAATTGTTCACTAGTAGACGGAAAGAATTATAGTACCCAAGGAAATAGTATCTAAATTATTTGTTTTTAAAGAATATGTTTACAGATGTAACTAATCTAGGCCACAATATTTTCTGAATGGATACCTGACTAAATTACGAGTCAATAATGTTCAAGGAGTATGTAGAAATTGTCTAGAGTTACTGAAAATATTATTGTATGAAATTTTTACACAATCATGTTAGCCTTTCCTCTCCGATGATGTAAGCCATGTCGACATTGCCTCTTATTCGTGAATATCTTGTTAAATATATGTATTCCTATATAGTTTATATTCATTAATACAAAGGTATTCCTCCGTAATATATTTATGTATTAGATAAAATAATTAAAATGTTTTCTCGAAGAACCTGACTTGAATTTGTCAATACATACATGTATGTGTACGTGCAGTGCGTGGTGCGCGGGGTGCCAGATGTCGATTGTCATTTTAGTTTTAGCTATATACTTCAAAATAAATATTTGCAAAATTGACCCATTATTATTATACATCTTTGCACTTCAGGCCCTAAAACATCTGACACAATTGACACCAAACTTCAAACAATAAAAAAAGAATTATTCGCAAAAATAGAGAATGAAAATCGGGAAATAAGAAAATCCAATGACTTCATTAGTCAACAGTATGATGATATCAACAAGAAATTGGATACTATCACAAAGTTGACAACAGAAGTTGAAGCTCTTAGAAGTGAATTAAATGAAAAAAATAAAATTATTAAAATCTTTGAGGTCAGGCTTGCTGAAATGGAGCAGAACGCCAAAGCTGATTCCTTAGAAGTAGCAGGTGTCCCGCAACGGGAGAGAGAACAACCTGCGGAGGTGGTCCGGCAAGTTGCCGCAACAACGGGTATCGACATACAAAATAGGGATATTATAGATGCCAAAAGGATAATAGATAGAAGAATCAGTGCCCCTCCAAAACTTCTTGTTAAATTTGCAGACATCAGAACTAAATATCAACTATTGGAAAACAGAAAAAAGATTGACCCAACTACATTAAAAACTCTAGGATGTGAAAAACTTTACATAAGTGAAATATTGTGCCCGTACTATAAAAAACTTCTGTGGAAAGTAAAACAAAAATGTAAGAAATATAATTACTTGTTTGTGTGGTTTAAAAACGAAAAAATTATAGTCAAAAAGGCACCTGAGTATAGAGTTATTTACATTAAGCACTCAGATGACCTAATCAAAATAATATAAGTATATAAGAGCTCCAGCTATTGGTCTGCCTTTGGTTAGACTACTCCCTATACTCTGTAAGTAATTAGCAAAAATTTTGCCAATAATACATTTTGTTAAATAAATATCATATATTGCATCCAAATGACAACAGGGTATTTCACCAATTTTGGTCAGCGTTTGGTGGCGGCGGAGCTCATCTACATTTTTTTGTATACAATTAACACCTCTTAAACTAACATACATTAAAAAATGGCTCAAGAATTAATAGATATGATTGACATAAACTCACTCGAGTCCTTTGTAATATCAGACTCAAAATCATGCAAAATATATTTTAATGGCAACGGAGAACCTTAAAATATTTAATTAAAACATAAGATCAATCAATAAAAATTTTGATGAACTACTAATAATGCTTGATAGTCTCTCCATTAGTTTTCACATAATAATTTTAACTGAGTGCTGGCTCACTGAATCATACACACCAAAATATCTCAAGCACTATACTCATTATAACACCTTTAAACACTCGTCCAAAAACGATGGAATTGTTGTTTATATTTAAAATGAACTTCATTGTTCTGTATCGGAATTCATTATTCAGGACGCTAACAGCTTACGAGTAAATTATAGCAATGATACATGTATTCTGGCAATTTACTGCTCCCCGTCAGTATATAATATTTCACCATTTCTAAGGTCGCTTAATGACTACCTATCTCACTTATCTGATAAAAAAAATATTGTATTAATCGGTGATATGAATATTAACATCATGACCAATGGTCATCCGCAAAGGCTTGATTATATCAACGTGTTAGCTTACCACGGGCTTATTAGCACCATTAATAGTCCTAAGAGAGTTATAAAAGACTGTAAATCCTGCATCAACCACATTATGATCAAAACTAAGGACTGTATCAAATCAATTGTATATGAATCAACAATGACTGATCACTACTCCACTATGGTCTCATTACACACTGTTCATAATAACAACTTTAAGGCGGAACATCAGCATTTAACTATGAAAATAAACTATGAAAACTTAAAATTTTCATTGGAAACCATGAATTGGAATGACCTTTACCTTATCACTAACTCTGAAAATGTATGGAATTACTTCATAGAACATATACAAAATGCAATTAACAAACATAAAACTACAATTTACAAACACATCCCATCTAGTAAAAAAACCCTAAAACCATGGATTGCGCAAAAAAGAAACATATTACATAAAAAAACACGTAACAACCCTTATGACATTACTTTGCATAATTTTTACAAAAGATACAAAAATATATGTACACACTAATAATTAAAAAAGCCAAAGAACTTTACTATAAACAAAAAATTATCGATACCAATGGAGAAAATTATCGATACCAAAAAAATATGGAATATTTTAAGAGAGGCAACTAACGCTGATAAACAAAAAGAGACAGTTTTTAATCAACTTGACATAGAAAGTAAACCAATCTACTTTAAAAATAGCCCTGACCAAATTGCAAACTATTTCTTCCCCTCTTCTCTGCTCAATTTTAGATCTGAAAGTCACAATCTAAACCAGAATATTGTTTACAAATTTTCTTTCACAAACATAGATAAAACTGTTATCAAAAATATAATCCAATAGCTAAAAAATAGTTATGCTGCTGGTACAGATGGTATTATGGTTATTACACCTCAAATAATGTATGTGCAACTGCTAACCCCCTTGCATTATCTTATTAACCTTAGTCTGAAACTCGGACACCTCCCCACTAAATTAAAACAAGGATTAATTATCCCAATCCACAAAGCAGGAAGTAAAAGAGACATCAATAACTATAGACCAATTACGTTACTTAATTCCCTTTCTAAAATATTAGAGAAAATTATAAAAATTCAACTCGTAAAATACCTCGAGAGTAATAAAATTATTTCTAAAAACCAGTTCAGCTTTAGGGCAAATATGGGTACAACTGAAGCTATTGCCTGTGTCACGGCTTTCATTACTAACAATGTGGATAAAAGACATAAATGTATATCCATTTTCCTTGATCTCGCCAAGGCTTTTGATACAATTTCGCATTCGAGTCTAATCGAAAAACTAAAAAGAATTGGTATCTTAGGCAAAGAACTCAATATGTTTAAAAGTTACATCACGGACAGGAATCAACGAGTTTGTATTAAAGAAATTTCAAGCAATCCTCTTTCCACTTACTTCGGGGTGCCGCAGGGTAGCATATTAGGTCCAATACTATTCTTAATAGATATTAATGACCTATGCAACATCTCTTTTAACAAAAGCGTTACTTGTTTTGCGGATGATACTGTTCTTCAATTCCAAGCTGATACATGGTCAGCTGTATTTAAAAAAGCCGAGAAAGATAAAAGTATTGTTAAAAAATGGCTCGACCTGAACACCTTAACGCTTAATACCAATAAAACTAAATACCTAACTTCGAGCATAAAAGAAAATGGGCAACCCTCGTATGCTTACAAAATAAAAGTTCACAATTGTTCCAACTCAGACGACGATATGTGTCAATGCAATTATATAGAACGTAATGACCAAATTAAATACTTGGGAATTATATTTGATCTTTATCTCAAATGGAATCATCATACACAACTCATTACAAATAAAATTAAAAAAAAACAATATATTTTTTTAGAAATATTAGAAATTTCCTTAATATACAACTTCTTAAAATGGCGTACTACGCTATCTGTCAATCAATCATAGAGCATAGTATAATTGCTTGGGGTGGAGCGACTATGTCTGCAATTAATCCAATAATAGCAGCTCAAAAAATTATATTAAAAGTTATCCTCAAATCCCCAATCACAACGAGCACTGACGAAATTTTTAATAAATTCGACGTCTTTGACATTAGACAAATATACGCTAATACTACTCTCAAATACATACAGATACAAATACAAACAGACACATTTTAAAACAACTCAAAACATAATTTCCACACAATCAAATACAAATAACCTACAAACCCCAAGAGCACATACTACATTTGGTCAAAGGAACTACAAATATTTTGGACCTTAACTATTTAATAGAATGTTAAAAGATTTAAATCAATTGAATTGTCCCAAGAACATGAAACTATATATTAAAACTTGGATTCATAATATGGGTAGAGCCAGTATTGGTGCACTCACCCAAATATATTGACTCACACCTATTATTAATTATTGCTACAAAGTGATCCAAAAATTAAGTCCATTTTAAAATTGTTCTTCATATAATAAATGTAATTTTATCTACTTGTAATTCTAATTAATTGAACAATTGCTTGTAAACTATGCCCGTTTCGACACAGAATTTCTCTAGTGAGACGGGCACAGTCCAAGCAAATTTTTATATAATTATATAGTTACTAATAAAAATAAAAAATAAAATCTAACAAAAAATGATTTGGCCACACAAAATTCGATGACCTTTTATTTTTTTATTCAGTATATAATTTGAAATGCATAAAATATTTCAATTAATAGAAATAATGGCATAAACATTTAAGAAATGCTTATATCTCTGACATGGTTAAGATTAGGCACATATCCCTTGAACATTTTCAACTCATATTTTTAATATGTATCTACCCCTAAAGTATTATCCACTAGGTGCGTTACAGCAGTATGTATTGATGTATACAAACAGTATGTCACATCAATATTCTTAATATTTTCAAACTAACCTAAGCACTTGAGCTCCCACTATGAGATCCACTTGAACATTTGATCACTATATCCATACTTTTATAGCCAAAGCGGAGATTTTAAAATTGATACGCTTTTGATAAAATGCTTCTAAAACATACAAAAATATTTTCAAAAGCAATCATCAATTTTAAAACTAGCACTCCTACTAGATAACCATTTTCAAACACATCACCCTCTTTAAACAAAACATACATGATTGATTATTTAACTTACCTGATATTTTTCTTTCCCAATCACAAATGTTGCTTGTCTATTTTTACATTCCAAAATATTTCCAAATTGGTCAATAAAAGTATCATTTATGATCGGTTTGTAGTTGGGTAATGGTAGCATTTGAACATTTTGAAAATGAGCTCCAACATCATATCCTTCGCCGTCTATAACTACTGCTAGTTTTAAAAATGGACTTGTAAACTCCATAAAACTCGGGGCGTTGGTCCAGTAAACTTTGACAACCTCCATTTCATAGTCTCGACCGAGTATTTCTAAATCTGTAGATTGTACTCCGAGTACTCTGAATACAATGAACATGTATACAGATGATGGTACCATTTTAGGTGCGAGACCTGCAAAAATAATTATTTGACACCCGCCAAACTTTTGTGCCTGTATAAAATAAAATAAATTCTAATTAACACTGCACTCATTTGTTATATATATATATATATATATATATATTTCCTATTTTTTTATTTCAAAAAGATTTGGACGTGCGTAGTATCGATCCCGGTACTGGTAAATATAATAAATCACATGATATTGTATAATTATGTTAAGAAATTTTCTATTGCACTATTTCTAATCCTGTTTTCGTGACAAATTTTACTCGGACTAATTAAACATTTTCTATGTTTAAAAGAAAAACTTTTTTATTTTGTCTACAATGATAATTATATAGTCTAGTACTATTTATCGCTTCCTATATTTTATTTATACAATTATTTTTTAATGATTCAAAATTTAAAATTTTGGCAAATGATACCTACTTCTACTGATTTTAATTACTTATTAGTGCCAAGCTATGTGTTCAGCCTTTTTATACTAATTTAATAGTTAATAGTTGTTGGTGTGTACATTTTAATACATATTGATAATTATTTTAATGGACCATTTAAAAATTATATTTCGATCTCAATTTTATACGGTTGCTTAATCTGTAACGCAATTGTGATGGTCGCAAGTGTCACTCCATTACTATAACTGACCATAGCTTTGTGGTTTCATATTGTATTGTAATGTATCTATTAAAGGTTACCACATTAATTCTCTTTTTCACTGACTCAGATTAAAATTCCTCTTAACTGTACGCAAAGCGCTCAATTGTATGGCATTTGTATAGAAATACAGTCGGTTTACAGTGTGCAGATGCAATAGCTAAAAAATTACCTGTGCCAAATATTTATTATCCAATTTGAGGTGGGGTAGGAATATTTAAACTGTCACTAAAAACCCAAAGCAACAGGCTTGTGAAACATTTAAAAAATAAATATGTTAGGGTTCATTTTACACAGAACACTAAAACAGTTGAAATATCTGGGAATGAGTGTGACATGAAACAATAATATCCCACAAGAAATAAGGATAAAATCAGGATATACTAGTCTTGTCGTCGAGGTTGTTATCACAGAATCTAAAGGTTAAACTGTATACAACTCTGATACTACTGCTTTTTCAACTTACAGTAGCTTAATTTCTCATTTTGGTTTGTGTAAGCGTTTGCTGGTCTTTGAAAATAATCTTGCACAAAATTCACTGCTAGAGATGTGATAACCTAACCTGAGGGATGAGAATGGAGGAGAATCTTTGGAACTTCAGAAGTGGTACGACGCCCTAGATATCGTGAAAACAAGTGCAATGAGTCCTGTAACATTTACAAATTCCTCTTACACAAGCCAACAGGATCAAGACATAGATGAAAATGTAATGCCTAAATGGACCTGCAAGAGGTAGGCGAGCGCACAACGCACTGGACTAGAGCTACATGACAACTATGTTGTCATGGGATGGATGGATGGCACTCTCTAACTACTTCGCTCATAGACTAGAGTCCCGTAAGGCAAATCTCACCATTATGATGAATATTTTATGTCCTCGACAACTATTTTCTTCAACGTCGACATAGGCTGTTGCATCTCCCTTCTACATAAAACCAACCTACCAGTGATCACGCTCAGTGAAAGCGCTTTCTCGTGCTGAATCGAATCGCTTCGGATATTTTCCACGTCAATGAAAGATAATAGGACTTAGATGCCTTTAACCCATGTTTGTAAAATGTGCTTATAGTCTTTTTTTCTGCAAATAAAAAATTAAAATAATAAAGTCTTACTAGCATCGATGGATAAAATAAAATGAAGTCATTAATTTTCGATTTCTTTTTATTATTTCATTAAATTTTCTTGGTAGAAACAACCTAAGAGAAACTATTTTGAAAATTTAATTTTGTTACTACTTCAAAAATATTCTTGATAGTTCGGTAAAATTTCTCTCGCCTTCCCCATTCATCCGTCAAGGTACAGAAATATAAGTTTCTTTTTTTTCCACTGCACATGTCCTGGGTGAGCAATATAAGTTTAAACTCTGACTCAATCAGTTTTTTATCTTTGACGTATATTCGGAACAATTCATTTTCTTTATCTTCGATGGCTGCTTTCAGATGGTCATTTAACGAGCTTTGTAAAACTCTATCATTAATTGAAAATATTTGCGAAGATATATTTTCAGCATAACTTTGGTTGTTCTGTAATAAATAACTATACAGTATATTTAATATTGATCGCAATCTTTGATCCTCTTCGAGCAATTGGGCCGCGCTGCTTTGCCTGTTTTTTTCTTGAATATCCAATATATTATATCGCGATTCCCTCACCGTGTTGATGAACTCATTTTCATCTCTGTCATAGAGGCTGAATGTATTTTGATTATCTTCGATCACGATCGGTACATCGTTCTTGATTAGCGGTTCTTCTACTACTGGTTTCAGTAAAATCACGTTGAAGGAGGTCTTGCCCGATTCTGTCACCTGTTGGGTTAGCAAAATTCTTCCATCTGATTTACGCACTGTCATGGCTGTTATACTGTCGCCAACTTCTTCAATTTCTAGAGGTGTGACTTTTTCATTTATAATATCAACTTCTTTTGTATTGATAGCGTATAATTTTCCCTTGATTGTGTTACGTTTGTTGCCACTGATTATGAATAATCTGTCTCTCAATTCGTCTCCGAAACATTGTATATTGTAATTTCCAGATAGGACCTGAAAGACATTATTTATTTACATTTGCCACCTCATTCCTTTGACCTAAATAAAACACATAAAGAGGCAACATGTGGGGGAAGTATAATAACGTAATAAGTACTGAATAACAAAAACAGATAGCTTACTCAAGCAAACTGGTGAGCGAGGGAATCAAAGTTTCCTGATATTTTCCAGTATATATTAAATGGACCGCGCCTTACCTCATATTTTTCCTTCGTAACCGCATTGGTGAACGTCGATCTTCCATCAAGACACTCCAAAAAATTTCCATTTTTATCTGTGAAATTATTTCTTATATCTGGTTCATCCCCTTTCAAGGGTACTGTCTCAAGATCGTATTCCGAGTTAGGTCCCAAATTGTACGCTTGGCCTTTTATAAAAACGATTATATTCTTTTTATATTCAATAAAATTTGGCGCCTCAGATAAATAATTTTTTAACACGTCGATTTCGTAGAATCGACCAAATAGATTCAACTCCTTGGCTTGTACCCCGAGTATCCTCCGCGTATCATCTCTGGTCAATTCTAAAGACGCATTTAGCGCCCACTCTGCAATTTCCAGGAAAGCTTTTTCAGTTTCTGCGATGAGCGTTTCTCTGTCTTTAAATGTACGTTTTAGTTCGCATGAATAAGATTTATTTTTCCCTGAAAGTGATCGCGTAATGGACCAGCACGCGTCCGCAACACTTATGATCTTTGGCCGAGGCACGATTCCGTATTCTCTCGTTTTGTTTCCCATTATGTAATATTTTTTGGTTTTCTCGTCAAATCCAAGAATATGTTCAAAGTACAATCGAATCAATTTGTCCCCCATGTCTTTCATGATTGCTTTCATATCCTCGTGGAGCGAAGCATTCAATACTTGACCTCTAGGTGGAAGCTCTTCTTGACTTCCATTTATTATTACGTATTCTTTTTCTAATAATTGTCTCAATTTATCATTATTAGCAGCCAGTATAGATGTGTGATTTTCCAGATTTATCTTGAGAAGTTCAGCGATGTCTTCTTGCATTTGCTTCACAGCATTTATGAAATCACTTCCATTTTTGGGGTTGTATAGTTTACCTCCTTGGATGGGTGTGAGTACAACTATATTAAAGGCTTTCTTACCCGCTACATCATCAGAAAGAAAAATTACTCCATTTGACTGTCTAATAGCAACAGCTGTTATTCTATTGCCAACCTCCGGAATGGCTTGAGATGAAACACTGGTATTTTTAATAATTTCGTATTTGTTTGTATCCAGCACATACAGTTGGCCCATTGTTGCATTTTTATCTTTAGCACCGATGATGAATACTCTATTTCTTTTATAATCTCCCACACACATAATGCTGAATGTTGTATTTTCAGTCAAAACCTGGAAAAAATGTATTATCAAGTGTGTTACAGGACTATGTTGAATGCGTTTGAGCTGTGGCGCTCGCGCTGCATGATGAGTATCCCTTGGAAGGCTAGAAGTACAAATTCAGCATTGTTCAGAAGGCTAATATTGAAGTACCTCATACATATAACGCAATGAGTTTCACCGGACAGTCTTCAGGTAGTCTAGAGAACCTGGTGGTACTTTGCGACATTAAAGGCGAGAGGGCGGATTCCCTTCAAGATGGATGGATCAGACAAAATAAATAAGAATACAGAAGACCGTGAAGAATTAAGAAGATCTGTCAAGGCTGTCACGAGAGTTGGATGACATCCAGGACCGCTGCGCCCAGTAATTAACAATGAACTACAAAAAGATAATGACAATATAAAATAAATATTCCTACAATTATGCTGCTGTATAAAATATTGCTATAATTACACAGGATCCGGCAGAAATAACTCCCTGATTTCCCACCGCTGTTGATGGAGCGCTGGTAGTACAGGGCATGGTTTCGGCACGCCATTTTATAGCCAATGTTTTACCATTTTAGTTGCCATCATGGCATGGAGTGGTGAACATTGCACGTTCGCTATTGAAATGGATTTTTAAAATGATGATTCTGTTATCAACATGCAGCATCTATTTCATACACACTTTCGGCTAGGTCTACATGCCACGGTACCCGATAATAAGGCAATTAAGTTATGGGTGTCCAATTTTAGGACTACCAGTTCAGTTTTGAAGAGGAAACCACCATGTAGGCCAAGAAGTGTTCGAACACTTGAAAAAATTCAAGCAGTTACACAATGTTCACGTCGCTCAGCTCTTAAATACGCTACTGCGTTACAAATTTCTGATCGGACTGTAAGGAGAATTTTACACGTTGACTTAAAGTTTCATCCTTACAAAATGATAGTCGTGCAGCAGCTACATGAATGTGACTAGATTCGCCGTATTACTTCTTGCCGGGATATTCTGGAAAATGTTCCAGCAAACTCAATTGTGCTGTCAAGTGACGAAACCCATTTTTATTTATCGAGATATGTTAACAAACAAAACTTTCATGTTGGACAAAGAATACTCCTCTACAACTCCATGAGCGCCCTTTGCATTCTGAGCGTGTTACAATTTGGTCAGTTATTAAATTTGGAGTAATAGGGCCATATTTTTTTTTTTGAGGAAGAATGGCAATCAGTCACTATAACTTCCAAAAGTGTAAATGTAAAAATGTTACACGACTTCTTGCTACCGAGATTTTATGAACTCGGAAATCAAGCCGAAAATGTATGGTTTCTATAAAATGGGACCACTGCTCACACAGCAAGACAGTCGATAGATTTCTTAAGAGAGATGTTTCCCGAACATCTTATTTCACAACACAAAAAAAATCACATGCTGCACGATCATCTGATCTTGCAGCATGTGATTTTTTTCCTCTGTGGACAACTAAAGGCTGAAGTCTTTAAACAGAAGCCAAGAACCCTCGATGATATGAAAGCAGCTATCCATCAATAAATGGCTGCAATACCATTGGAAATGCAACAATATAATTATTAAAAATTAATAAAAGGTACGTGAAAATAAATGGCAAATCGTGTTCTTTCAGAATTGTATATAAAATTTTTTTATAATTTTGTTGTTTATTTTATTAACCTTTCAAATCGAGTTATTTCTGCCGAACCTGTACCAAACCTGTCCATTATCATTATCATAATGTTCCAGGATATATGCACTCGAATGTGTTCACGTAACTTTTAATATTTCTGGCAATCTGTAAAAAAAATACCATTACCTAATATAGATTAGCTTAACCCTACACACTTTTTCATTACGAGTCATTCCATGTTGAATCACCTAGATGTGGTTGGCTCGAGCATTTCAGATATTTTTTTATTGTTTTACCACAGGTAACCCTATCAATGTGTAGCTCAAAACTATTTTAATTTTATTTTTATCTACCACCATCTTGGATGTAGGCTCAATTTACAGCCCCGGGCAAAGGCGGAGCTTTGCAGAGGTAAAAAAAAATATATATATTGTTCTCATCCCATAAAAGATAATTTGAATGCAGTCATGAAACATTGATAGCAAAATTACAAAATGTTCCGATTTTCACTAGAAATAGAATGACACAATAAGATTATAGAAAATGTATATATGTGATAAAAAATTATATATGAACCGTGACTTTATATGACCTTAAAATATGCCAATTTCGGAAACGTAATCACCAATTTTTATGACCTTTTAAGGCAACTGGGGGTTGGAACCACAAGATGGAAATTTTGTTATAACTATGGTTAGTATGTCTTCTGATGAATCCGTGTAAATCCCTAACCCCTACCCCATTCTCCAAAGTTCCAGATTTATTAATTTATAATAAATAATAATTCTCCTCATCTCCTGGTCGCAAGGCACCAGTGTGATGAAACTGTGTTTTCTATACCCATTTAAATATTATTACGCGGAATTTACACTTTCCCTGTGCGGGCGTCCTGCTCGCAAGACACGCCTCTGTTATGGGTTCGGTATTTTCCTACGTGCGAGCTCTCCCGGTCGCAAGGCCCAGCGTAAAGGTCCCGTACACTCCCCTACTCACTTAAATAATATTTCGTGTTAATTTATATCCTCCTGGCCTCCGTCGCCAGTGTGGAGATCTAGCTTTCTACCTTACTTAATGCTAATTTTTACGCTTAATGCTAGTCTATTCGCTTAATATCTAAATTTGGCCAACGTGATCGTTCTAGTGGTTAAAATTATTCCCCATGTTATGTCCGTAATGATCCTGATTCTTTTAACCCGCGTTTTCAATTATCAAATATCTAAAGTTTACAAATATCCAAATATTATAGCCGTTCAAATACCTATAGAGCAATTATTAAAATAAATATACCGATTATCTTATAGTATACGACTAAATAACAGAAAACTTCCGGTCAAGCGGTATGATATTCGAGCGCACTCGTTATAACACTAATTATGTACTTATTATTTAGAGCTAGAATGTAGAAGTGTGGAAGAAATTATAAATATATTATAAAATTATAATTATAAATTATAAAATTATTCAAAGCTAGAGTGTAAGAGTGTGGAAGAAATTATACATATGTACGTATTATTCAGAGCTAGAATGTAAGAGTGAGAAAGAAATTATACATGGGACACCAACCTTGTCGTAGACTCGTACTCGTGACTGTGGCCGCTTCGTGGCGTCGCCTAGCTGTTCATAAATTATATGGACATGTGGAACAACATGCGACATGCTAAGTGCCTGCCTCGCTTGGCAGATATGTTCAGTGATTATATGATAAGTTCTCCAGACACCAGTCTGTGGCGTACGTTCGGCTCCCTTGATCAAAACCCCAGATTAAGAATCCGTACGTCTGGTGCCTATTCGCGGTAGACGACGGGTTCTTAACCCCGAACCCTGCACCCACGCGTTCAAAAGTTTAAAGATGATGATGATGATAATCCAAAGTTTTGATTCGGCCAATGTCTTAGTGAACAATATCATTTGTTATGACTCATTCAAGATGCATGGCCGAGGTCCTTGTATCTCCAATACGTTGCTGTTCAGTATCGGTAGGAAGGTGGCCAATCCGGGGCCGCGTCCACTACTGAAGGTAATTAATTGTGATGAGGTTGTGACATGACAGTACGACTTTCAGGAAATTCCCTTGATTCCTTTGGGTGCGTCTGAAAACATATGTCATGTGACAACGGTGTCCGATGTATAGTTTGATTTATCTGCAGGATGATCCTCGGTGTCTCGAACAATGCATCTCGAATAAAGCCAGAAACAAATAGTTAGGATTATTATTACTGCATGCTAGTGCGTGTGTATGTGTGTGGATTGCCGACATGTCGGCTTAATTGTAGAACATTTCAGGAACACTGTCTCAGGGTATTAACCTCTAGAGACACTACTATCATCCTCCTCATACAGCTGAAGTACGAGTACTATGACGACCTCACAGGAATCACCTCGATGCAACCCAGCGCGGACTAAACTATTTACGCCAGATTATATATCGGAAAGAGATCATGAACGGTAAACATACGTAGAGTTAGCCTGTAGCCTTGTGCACCCTACGCAGACCGATGATGTCCAGAACTCTTTCGTTATGGCTATCACTACCAAACCAATATAACCATATCTAGCCCGTCCACACTTCATGCCACCGAATGACTCTGTTCAGCCTCCAAAAGCACCTTTTCCTTCCAATCAAATCATCTTAGGGAAATTACAATTCACATAGGCATTGGAAGGCGGTAGAATAAAACACCTGGTTTCAGCTTGATAACCGAAATGATAATTGTATACATGATGTAGGAATAAAAACGAAGTCTTACTTGTGAGATGTGTAGTAAAGTAAAATGTTCAGTGAGTTGTTAGCACAATGTCAATTATGAAGGTCAGTACGATTTACATACGCATGCGATTGTGCGTTCCCAAAGTAAATAAACACACACGGTTCTCGGATAAATTCTATCAATTCAACCTGCAAGCCATTTCTTCGGATCGAAAATGTAATCTATAAAATGCCCCCCGCCTCTCACCACCGTGCCAGCAGCGTGAGCCACGACAGGATTTATGAGATTTTTAGATTTCCGCGGATAAGTAAATACAAAATTAATTACGTACATAGTTACATGATTATTTACACGGCCAATAGTAGTATATAATTGGTCCTAAATGACGAGATACATGTAACTGAAACTTGTAAGTGGGTGTTCTCAATTTATAAAACGGACAGTAATTAAATAAAGTGAAATATCAAGTAGCCTAGCGGTTACGCCAGTCCCTTTCTATGAATGAGTAATTACATGATGATCCGAATCACACTACAGTATTTGTTAGCGGTTTTAATTATGTAAACAAGCATGCTAGAAGGTAAACTTAGTATTTTGGGTCCTCAGCGTCTGCGCCAGTTCTGGACTGCCTTCTGGAACTTGAAACCACACTCGCGATTTGTGAATTTTAACGCGACCTTCGCGGATCCGGAAAACAACACAATCACCCCTAAAACACTTGCGGCGTAAATCTCGAAAAGAAAAGCTAATTTCGTTCCCCGAACAAACGTTTACGTATCCGTCTTTTTCCCGGTTCAAAATGACTTCTCCCGCGTGCGACCTCTTGACCATCCCGAGCCTCACTGTCGTAAGGTAATCGATTATCACTTTAACACATTAGATCAACTCTAACAACTCTCGCGGCCGCGTAAACTCATCCGTCCGAGTGCGTTCCAGGCTAACCCCCCCGCTCCCCTCGCAAAGCTCGTACGATCCCTTTGCCCTCTCGACCCCGACTGTCATGAAGCTTGCGCTGCCGTTCTCATCCCCCGTTCCGCTTTAGAATTTTCTCGGAATTCATATTTTTTTGTCAGTTGGTTATATGTGGATCATCACAGTCTGGAGAAGTGCTAAAGCCGAAGTGGTATATGTAATGAATGTGTGCTTGTAAAATAGGATTTTTCCCAGTGATTGGAAAAAAGGACTTACTCTGCGTAATCCCGAAAGGCAATAACAAGCCTCGGTCTGATCCAGGCGCATATCAGCCGATCACGCTTCTTCCCGTGTTCGGAAAGGTGTTTGAGACGCTGATATGAAACAGGCTGGAGGTCTCCCTCACGCCTGCCTGCGACAGTTTGGATTTGTCCAAGGGAAGTCCGCAGTGCATGCCATTAAGTATGCACGAAATGGGAAGTATGTTTTAGCAATTTTCCTGGACATCTTGAGTGCCATTGATAATGCATCTTGGAGTGCCGTTGATAATGCATCTTGGTACATGATTCTCACTAAATTAAAGCTCCATCAATGCCCGAAGTACCTATTTCGGGTACTGGCACACTATCTATATATAGGATAGGTCGGCCATACTCTGTTACGGTGAGACCAAAAGAACAAAAATAATGAACATGGGTTGCCCTCAGGGCTCAGTTCTCGGACCAACTTTGTGGATCGTACTTTTTGATGATCTGCTTTTTTTATCGCTACCGATTGGATGTGAACTTGTTGCTTACGCGTATGATCTACTACTCTCGGTATCTGGCAAGAGTTGGCAAAAAATTGAGCATAGAAGTAAAAGGTCGCTAGAAATGATAACAGAATGGTGTAGTAGGAACAAACTGACTCTTGCGCCTCATAAGACCGTGCCCATGATGTTGAAAGGGAGATTTTCTAGGCGCCCGACGGTGCGATTCTATAAAGTAAGTGTGAAGTTTGAAAATAGTGTGGTAACTTTGGATCCAGTGGGTTCCTGTCCGTCTCACGTCAATTCTTTGAACGAGCGGGGGGCCTTTTTATGCAATTGCGTCAATTACACCGGGCAGAGGGAATACGGACTCCCGCGGTACGCCTAATGTGCTCTTGGCCATACGTGTCGCAAATCACGTGCTGCCGAGGTATGGGTGCACAGAATCATTATCTCTATCGCCACGGCGCTGATCCCAGGCCAGCGGATCTCCCTGCTGACTATAACGTACATATGATGATACCGTAGCCAACCTACGATGGTATTATGATGATAATGTTAATAATAACTGAATGTAATAAAATAAAAATATATGTAATTATGACGAATCGAAACGAGAGTAAACAACTCTCAAAACGATTTGGGTTAGAGTGTAAATAAATAAATAAAAATATATATGGTTAGAATAGTTCCCAGCTAAGAAAAATTAAAATTTACATTAGGAACCCTTCCTGCCTTTTTTTGACATAAAAGTATCAAAATTTTCAATTTCAATTAAATAAAAATTCTTTTGAGATAGCACTCGTGGGATTACATCTATGCTAAAAAAATATTAAATATCTGATATGATCGAGCAACCATTTATTTTTAAATTAGGTGATTTCACATTATTAAAAAATGTAATCTTGGACATACTAAACAAGACGAGAGTTATAAATCATTCTAGATGGATACAGATACTTCTAAGCTGAGGTCGAAAATAAGAATCAAAGAAGCAAACTGCTAATATGTATATTATATAAAACAATAACTCACTCAATAAGGTCGCGAAATGTGGTGCCTAACCCAAAATGAACCCTAATGAAAATGAGCTAGAGGCAGACCGAGGAAGAGGTGGGCTAACTGTGTGGAAGAGAGCTAAAGTAGGATGGGAAGGTCTAGAACTAGAGAAGAATGGCCAGTGATAGGCATTGGTGGAGAGCAGTTATGAAGGAGGCCAAATCTCACACTGAGGTGTGCATTGGAAGAAGAAGAAAGCCCTACACACTTTTAATTACCGAAAATCTTTCTTCGTTCCCCTGTTTCTGAACCACCAACTCTGTGCGTTTTTTTTTGCATTCCACCTTATTTCCATAGGTATCGAAGAAGTCATCTTTTACAGCCGGCTTATAATTGTTTATTTTCTCCATCGGAACTTTTTCAAACTTATAACCGAGGTTGTACCCTGTACCTTTTATGTATACTATTATTATGTAATTACGACCACGTCTTTGAACTTCTATGTCACTCGGGGTATCTGTATTATACGTCTTAGCTATGGTTATTTCGTGATCTTGGCCCAGTATGTCCACGGCTTGCGTTTGAGATCCAAACGTTCCTAGTGCAGTGAGCAGTAGTAATGATGATGGTGTCATCTTAGTCATGGAATCTGTGAAAATATTGCATTTATATTAATATTTATTGAATTTCTGTAGAGTCTAAAAAGAGCTAACTGTACATATTGGGCGCAGTGTTTGATAACATGAGAGCTGGTTAACCTCTCAGCCGCTAAACAAATGTACTCAAAGTATACCTCCCTACGCGGGCCTCTTTTCGAAAGCCGTGTATTCGGTTGAACACCACTTTTAAAACGACATTTAGACATCCATAAAGGCATCCTGTCTACGATTTATTACTTGATAGGGCTTCACAGATAATGTTGTTAATATAAACAATCACTTGAGATGTTCAAATCCTTAAGCTAATGTAAATATTGACTGAACAAAATAATCGATCTCCGAAAAAGCTGCTGTCTTACGAATATTATCACATGGTCACCAATACAATCGTATTGTTTATACGATCATAGTAACGTCGTTCAACCGGATTGCTGCGCCGATCTGTATTTTTTTGCCGCCGATCTGTATCGCTGTATTTTTTTAAAAAATTTTTATGGTTTAAAAATAACTTTTAAAGTCTTATAAAGTCCTTTGGAATACATAAATAAACAAAAGAGTGCCGATACGGCTAGAATATGTAAAAATTAAGATATCATAACAAGTCAAGTGCCGGCCTCAGAGATGTCCGCTCACGTAATAAATAATACAATAACGTCGGTACTCACCCGCTATAATATTTTTATTCGTTATCGTTTTGTAAAATAGTTGAGAGTTTGACAAAATCAAATTAATTATATGGAAAACCACTTTCTTGTACCACTTTATTGTTTTCCGTAAGCAATTTAGACTACTCAACATCATGTCCACTTTATCCACAGAATCCATACACTTGACACATTTTGGTTTAATATTAGGTTAGGTTCACAATGTATTTCGGCTGTCGTTTCCACGGAATCGTCATGCAAGGTTGTT
This sequence comes from Eubasilissa regina, assembly GCA_022840565.1. NCBI lineage: Eukaryota > Metazoa > Arthropoda > Insecta > Trichoptera > Phryganeidae > Eubasilissa > Eubasilissa regina. Next base: position 6,930,873 of record JAINEB010000029.1, on the reverse strand, counting down.
GGAATGTGGATTTCCCTTTTATCGCGCCATTTTAATGCTAAAAAGGTCCACGATAAATGTGGCCCTACCTTTCCGTGTTTTACGCACTGTACCACACGCATTAGTATTTTTCTTGTGCATATAATCAATTAAGTGAGGGCTACTATCCCAATTGACGAAAAGAGTAGATTCACTTTAACTGATATCTTCACTAATTATTTCATCTTGCTCATCTTCACTTACATATTTCTAAATCGGAGTCCACATCTTAAAATGTTTTTAATATTTCTTTCTCCGCAAGTCTACAGCCCGCCATTTTAAAAGGTATACAATGATTAAATTTAAATAATTTTGGTAAATATACGTAGCACAATACAAGCTTCAGTTTTCTAAAGAAAAGTAAAGGAATATTGTCAGAAAATACAACCCTCAAAACACAAATCCAGTCAAAAAATTTCAACATTTCAAATGTAAACACCATTTTAAATAAGATCTAAGTAATAAATGTATTTTCCGATACAATATGTTGTTTCAATTGTCCACAAAATACAGATCGCGATGTCAATATTTTGTATCAACGCATAGTTTCGACAAATACTAGCGACCTCGAACACGTGACGAGAGGACGATGATTCAACGCCGCGAAATTCAAATAACTGGACGGCGTTTCAAGATGTCTTCGTTTTTAAACTGATTTATATAAATAAATAACAATATTTCACATGTCTAACGCAAGATGTCAGCAACAGTATGGATTGAACTAATTTTTGGTATATTTTCCTGCTCGATTTGCCGCGCTATCACGTAGTACAGGACGAAATAAGTCGAAAACATCATATGATGCGCGTAGCGCTGAGAGATGCGATTGCTTCTCGCATCATATGATGCGCGTAGCGGGGATCGAGTTAAAGGTCGTAGTCATGCTATAATAGATGAAAACAAAATGCCGCCTTCTCGACGCTTGCTATGGCTGTGAATCCTAGGCACAAAGTGTAGCCGCGTATTGAGTTTTAAGAACAGATACTTGCTGTGAATTCTTGCCGTGTAATTGATTTCACTTTATGAGGAACTCTAAAAGAAAGGAATGAACACAACAACTCGTTGTCTCCCGTGTCACGGCAACGACCGACACGACAACGAGAGCGGACTTACCGCATACCCGAGACTGCTTTATGAGCAAAAGCTTCCATACACGTTCACCGCCGGATTGGCATTATTTTAATGTTAAATATGCAACCACGTGGCGCCACCTTGCACATAGTGATTAGAGTGGCGTTGCGCAGTTACAAAGACAAAATGCCCTAATTGTACCCTGGCAAAATTATAATCGTTATTAATTATTCATCACAAAATAACAATCGTAATGGAACAAAGTGGTATGCATGGAAAAAAGTACAGAGAAAAAGGGGGGCATATGCCAAGGTCAGTGAACAGTATAAATTGTGTGAAAGACAGCATTACAGTAGTTGAAAAGATGAAATAAGGGAGCAGAATCAACGGCGTATCTTACAACACGACAATCTGAGACCGCACGCAGCGAAAAAAAAGGACAAAATAAAGGAACTGAATCTGGATCCGCTTTATTACTATCTCCTGACATACCATCATCAGATTATCATTATCGGAACATTCGATTCGAAAAGAAAATTTCAATTCAATGATGTCAGAAAACATCTAGATTCCTTTTTTAAATCATAATTGAAAGAATTTTACAAAAGAGACATCAATAAAATTACCCAAATTGTGGTAAAATATCATAATTAGCAATGGAAATTAACTTTTGGAATAAATATTGTAATTTTTTTTTCACTATAGTAAAAAACAACATTTCACTTTACCTAATATAATTCCATTGACTTTTGGAATAATTAACGCAAAATTTTGTTTGTGGCCGTCATGTCATTAGATCTAATGCCGCATAGATCAATGGTCGGCTGGAGCTTTAGTCAGCTGAATCTTTTGTCGTGGACGTATAGTCGTTGGGCCAAAAGTCCGCGAAGCTTTTGCTCTGGAACCCTTATCTCCATAGAGCCGATTCACATGGCTCGAACACCTTTTGCGGGTGTGTGCGTACCTTTCATATATGGATCTCGGTGAACCAGATGTACCGCGACAACTACACACAGGTCTCTTTTCTAACTACACGATTGTGAATAGTCCCAAATATCTACAGATATAACTTCACTTCACTTTAAAAAAAATAGCAATTTTTTTTACCTGGGGCTTTCTGCACAGATTTTCAAAACAATTATTTTAATAAGTATGTGAAATGTCATCAATAGCCAATAACGCAATATCTATCAAACAAGCTTTGTGGATAATTTTCATACAAACCTTTATTCGGCGGTTATGGTACTTAATTTGTGTACAATCTTCATGCTGTATTCAAATTATGTGTAAATTTTATATGGACATTAAATTGCACACTTACAGACACGCCATTATACTTCAATCTATATTTATTTTATTTTATTTGTTACCATATAATACTATGTAAAAATCTGTTTGGACTGTGCCCGTCTCACTAGAGAAATTCTGTGTCGAGACGGGCATAGTTTACAAGCAATTGTATAAATAATTAGAATTTATACAGTGCTTTTTTGTAAGAAAAAAGGAGCCAGAACTCACATCTTGTTAAGTTTAATTAAAAAATTATATACTCAGTTCTTTATAGCCTTTGCTTCTTATTGATTTTGACGTCGGCCTGCTACGCTCGACAGGGCAATTCAAGTCCACGCGGACCAAATATCAAATTTTTAAATGTTACCTTTAAAACATAAAAAAAAGGTGCCGGAATGCCGTTCCAGTGCGTTCTATTACAAAAAAGCATTCCGTATATATACAGTGCTTCTAAACAATAAAAATAAACTTTACTTCAAACCTCCAGTATGAGGTAATTATAAGTAGAAATAGTTAAGGTATTGTGTGTTTAACCCTTGGCATGCCTGGTAAAGTCTGTCAGACCCACCGCTTTGAAGAATTGTCAATGTTTTTTTGAAATTTGAAACTTACCGCATTGCGCTCTGAGTATCTTCGCGTCATAGGCTAACGGTCACTTTGTCTTTCCTACCGCAGTCTGCAGCGCATTCGTGTCCGAGTAAAGTAGCAGCACATTTGCATGTGTGCGGGCCGAATTCTCGAAAAATTGTCACTCTAATGATGACCGAATAATTATTGTTATCCGAAGATTATGGTAGATTCATCAGTGCCTTCAATTAATCTAAGACTGATTTTGATCTCGGTCTTAAGTGTAAGATTTTTAATTGAAACATGAAGTCTATTTTTTAGCTACCTAAAGTAAGTATTTTCATTTGAATAATAAATCAATAGTATTATTTTTATTTATTTCCTATAAATATGATTTTAAAAATAATAGAAAATGTGATATCTAACATTCCTAACACATTACATCATTTAAAAAAAAATTATATTCAATTTACGGGTCCATCAGATCCACCAGACATATGGTGTGATTTCAAGCCACCAGGCATGCCAAGGGTTAAAAATATATAGTAAATTGGTTTAAAAAAAGTTTATTTTTTCTGGATATTAACTTTCTGGATTATTGCCTGTCAAATAAGTGTAGAAATTTATTAAAGTGGAACTAAAAATTTTCATTCTTTCGATTCATTCTCACTTTGTTTATGAAGTTTGCTCTACGTCAGTTTTACTTATCCTTTATTTAAAAATTGCTTTTTGTGTTCATCGTTTAAATCTGATTAAGAATACTTAAAATGAATAAACCAATACGCAGTGGGACGAGGGAAGTAATTTAATGCGTACTTCAGCGCTGTTTAGCTGAATTTCGAGCTGGGAAGCTCTTGTCCAAAATAGATGATGTTTACAAACGAACTGCTGAAATGACTGGTACGTACTACAGTTTCTTTAATTTCATTAATTTTGAATCTATATAAACAATATTTTAGTATATTTATGCCAATTTTGAAACAAGTTATTACCTTGTGCATTCAGGTGTAAGGTTATGTTTTGTTTCCGTATTTGACAGTTTGTTGTTTACAAATATCGACGTCGAAAGGAAAAACGTCATAACTCAATTTTTTATCTATGAACTCATAAAAAGTAACCTTTTTCCTAATTAATACTTCCTAATTAATCAGAATTCTAATCATGGGCCTTACACTCGCAGGGAAATCTGAATCAACTGTCAGGCGTATCGTCAAGGAAGGTGAAAATGAAGATGGCAAATTTGAAACGCCGGACAAAAGGAAAAAGGGGCGCCCAAAAAAAGAGTGGGACAACTTTGATATTTGTGGCATTCGACAAAAAATTATTTTTTTTATATCGTACGAAAGGAAGTGCCAACATTAAGAAATTTATTGATTGTTCTCAAAGAAGACATAGGATTTGACGGTAATTATAAATATTTAAGGAAAGTTTTATATTCAATCGGTTTTGTTTACAAAAAATGTAGAACAAACCGAAGTGCACTTATTGAAAAATCTTATATAGCGTCGAAGAGAGAGCATTATTTAAAAATCATTATGGATAATCTAAATTTACCCGAAGAGTTACAAAAAAATATTATTTATTTGGATGAAAGTTATATCCATTCATCCTACAAACTGAAGAAATGCTGGCAATTAATAGATGTGACAGGAGTTCAACATGATATTTCGAAAGGAAAACGCTGGATTATTGTTCATGCTGGAAGTGAAAAAGGTTTTGTCGCTAATGCCCTTTTAATTTTTAGTGGGACAAACAAAAAAGAAGACTACCATTCTGAAATGAGTGCTCATAATTTTAAAAAGTGGGTTGTTGAGAAGCTCATACCCAACATAAAAGAGTCATCTTTAATTATTATGGACAACGTGTCTTATCACAGCGTTATGAGGAACAAGGCACCAACGTCCGCGACGAGAGTTGATGATATAAAAGCATGGCTATTACATAATAATATTATATTTAATAAGTGATTAAGGAAGCCATCATTATTGGCGCTTGTTAAGAAACATAAGCCAGAGCCTATATATGACATAGATGAAATATTAGGGGAGCATGGTCACACTGTTGTAAGGCTTCCCCCTTACCACTGCGACCTAAATCCAGTAGAATTAATTTGGGCATTGGCTAAACGAAAATTCGCTTCTCAGAATGTCGGAAACGCAAATAATATAAAACAGTTGATAGAAAATGCCTTTAAAAGCATTAGTGCTGATGAATGGAAAAACTGTTACCATCACGTGTTGAAAATTGAGGCAGAATATTATAAACGAGGCAGAACATTATATGAGGATGTCGGTGACTTAATAATACGTTTGGGTGATGTTAGTGATACGGAAGACGAAGATTCAGAATATCAAGAGGACGAAGATAATTATTTTTCTGGTGTTGAATTAATAGACTCTGATTTTTAAATATTATATAGTTTTTATAACAAAATAAACGTTGTTGCGTCATTCCGTGTTTCAGTTTAAAAAAATCATTTGACAATTGTAAGACATTTTTTTACGTATTTTATTTTAGCAAATTTCTTTATGGACTTTACCGGAATACAAATGAAATATGAATAAAATAAAATCTTTTGAACGCAATGGTGAAAATGTGTGGTTTTTTTTGCTTTAAGTGTGTGTTTGTTTTGCATAGATTTTATTTTGAATTAACGTTTAATAAATCACTATTTTAATATACAAATTTAAGAAATACAAAAAATCACCTTTCCGTGCAATTATCTCGCTTACAAATCGTTAAATAATAAAAAGTTTAAATATACAATTGTCTTAGAATATGATGTAGAATTATCATGTTTCAGGAAGTATGTACCACTGATTTCTGAATAGCTCGCATATATTATGTAAAATGTGTACTTGGATCATAGTACTTTTTTAAAGTTACATTATTTTACCTTTGAACCATTTTGGTGTTGCCATTTAAACGATTGCAGCGCCCTCATTTATTTTCTACACTTATTTGACAAGCTGTACACTTTTTATGTTCCTTCCTTGTTTTATGTTTAGGTCTTAAAATCACGACTCGGTACTCGTAAATAATTCGTTTATTGAAATATTATAAATGCACAAATAATATTATAAGGTAGCGTGTTTACGGAGATATATTGAAACGAATATACTTTGAGTTCTTTCTCGTTCGGATGTCAGATACGATCTGATCTCTGAAGGGCTGTGTTATGGTTTAAAAAGATATTTCTCGAAGATAGTTTAAATCCGGGTAAACCAAGTCATAAATTATAATCGTTTCAACACCTACTTACAGAAACCATAAATAAGACAAAACTCTTAAAATAATAGTTCGAACACATGTCTCTCTGCAAATCGAGAAAGGTTGGGGTTGGCAATAAAATAAGGATGTGGCCTCGAAGGGTAGGTACGTACATAACACACTAAATTACTTCTTTTTTTATTTATTGAACTCTCAAGGTCCGCTCTAGGGTTGAACAACCTGGACGGCATTTTAGCTGTGAATGTTAATATTGAACCCAATTAATCGAAATTCACCTTCCGTGTAGTAGCCACTCTTTCAATCTAGTTGTTGATGATATGGCAAAAGCATCCTCGGAAGCCGCTAATTTCTTCAATATGGTCCAAAAAATATTTTTATTTTCTCATTTTGTTTCTCATTTTATTCAATTTGTTTTTTTCTCAGTGAATGACGTATGTGTATGTAAAAGCTATTTAAAATTTTTATCATTGATTTAACATTTGACAAATGATTTAAAATGTTATTTATATTTTTTTAGTTTTACAAACAAAATGAAAGTTTTTTGTAGTACTTTGACAGCATTAAAATATCGCCAACGCTTTAACAAAATTATAATAGTTTGAAACTATCGTCAATTATTAGAAATCAAAATATTTACTTGTTAAAATGCATGTGGAGCCGGCTTAGAACAACAATTATTTAATAGTGGATGTGGCACGTTATGTAGAATGTAATCTCCTTTTCTCATATCTATGGCAACACTACATATAAGACGGCACGGGCAACATTGTCATTGGAACAATTTTGAAGTGACGTTTTTATCCGTTAGAGAAAAATAAAAAATATTTTTGTTTATTTCTCGTTTTCATTCGTATCTTTAGGTAATATAACGAATGATGATGGATTGGTTTCGATAATTTGCACTCAAACACCTTAGTTCGTCATGGATTAATCTGTATGACTTCAGTATTAATTTAATCATGGTATGTGATATTTTAGAAGCAATATTATTATAGTTTCGAACAGTATTTTGTATATTAAATATTATCACTTGAAATCTCGTTATATTGTTTTTTTTTCATTAAATGATTGTCCGTAGTTAAGTTTAGATACATCCAATATCAATCCAAGTACAACTGTTGGATTGTGTTACCGACTGTTACTGTAAGGCTAGGCGCATACATACAATTTTTAATCGCAAGACTATTTAGTTGTACGTCAAGAGGCTGTTGGATCATATGGGAGTGCGCATAGTGTCGACATGATAGTTGATCGATAAAAAAAATCAAAAAACTTCATTGATCGTCTTAATACATGATCCGCGACCATTCAATTTTATGGGGCACACGCACGAATGTTAAAGGTCTCATTGGCAACTGATTGACTATATGTGCACTTCCAACAACTTAACAGTTTAGTCAAGTAGAAATCGAGGAATTCATTGATTTCGACTCATAGTTTAGTCGCTGTAATAATCAAGTGTATGCCTCTAACCTAAAGTGTGTGGTTTTGACACCCAATTACATGTAAATTTGATAAAGTCATTATTATTAAAAAAGATTAATTAAGGTATGTGAAATTGCAGATGGATACTTCTCAGACATGGAATTTGAAGACACCCTCGTCATCAAGAAAGAGTAAGTTTAATTTAAAATATTAGATCATTTTGTTATATTAAAATGTCACCATAGACTTGACTGCATTTATTCTCATTCCATAAACAACATTCACTTATCAAAAGGTACAGATTTTTTTGTCTTTCTATTTCCTAAGACAGAGATAAATACTAATAAGACATTCTCTATTCAGAGTTCCAGAAGCTGAGCCTGAGAAAAGCAGCCCTGAGCTGCCCGCCAAAGGGGGCTCCAGCTGCAAGCGCAACCGACACTCATGATGGGAAAGTGGAGCGAAACAAGGGCGCGAGGTCGGTCTCGCCCATTGATCTCGACAGATTCACGACTCCACCATTTGTGGTGTGACACTTTTCTACTATAGTTAATTTCTTAACTGCAATTATTTTTTTAAATAAATGTAAAATTCATGGTGCTATTTTCTTCCAGACAAAGAGGCGTCCAACATACACCTCTTCAACACTAATTGATCTCAGTGAAGCTGGAATTACTCCCGATTTAGTTGTTAATAAATTTTCAAGTAATTTAGATTCTTTTAAAACCGGCAATACCATAGCTTTTAGTACCCCTATAAATAATGATAAAACAGAGAACTTTGATTTATTTGACGTTGTCAAGGATGACATTAAAAATAATAAAGACTTCAATAGTAAGTCGTACAACCAAAAGTTAAAAGAAAATATTGAAAGTGATAATGATTATGAACATTCTCTAGATGTTAGATTGAATAATCTAAATGAACCAAGTGAAGAATGTATCAGTCCTAAAACAGCCAATATTTTGAATGACATGTATGGAGATGTTTGGAAACACACTCCGGGACTGTTTAAAAAATCAAAATCTGTTATCAGAAACAGACAAAAAGAAAAAAATACCACAAGTTATGACGAAGTTTTAAATAAATTGGATTCGTTGAGTTTGTACGTCAATTCTTTGACAGATGTCAAAGCGAAACATGTGCAAACGAATATAAAGACATTTTTTAATACTTCAACTAAAGACATGGATTCTTCAAGAAAAAAAAATCAAAATGGTGATCTTCTGAAACCTAAAATGTTGTCTTTTGAACTAACAATTGGACTGGATAAAAAAAATAACCAACATCCAAACGAAAAGGATTTTGGGAAATCTAAAGCTTTATCTGATTTGATTCCCTGTCCAAATTTAGATGACTCAGATTTGATTTTATCTACTCAAAAGGTGGGGGAAAAAAATACTTTTTTGTCTTCCTCAGATTCAGACGAAAATATTGATTTAAAGCCAACAAAGTTGTTTAATGTCGAGGAGTGTCAAGAAAGTGATAAGGAGAATTCCAAAGGAAATAAAGTGAAGAAGAAATTATCCAAGAAGTGGCGTGATACAAAACATAATATTGAGTTTAAAACGAGGGGCGACCAAGATTGTAGTGTAATTATTATCGAATCTGACAATCATATTGAGAGAGGCTTTGACAAAACAAGTGAGAAAAAAATCAGGAAATTATTCAGAAACATTTCAAAAACGAATTGTATGTTTGATGATGTTGAATTTGTGACTGAAGATATCAGAGATGAATTGAAGACAAGACAAGATCTCATAGAAATTGTCGATGATAAAGTAGGTGCACGACAAATTTTGAATAAAAACAATCTGAAAGATTTTTATTCAAAAAAAGATAAGAAAATTAGTACCGATAGTACTTTAAAAATAAATAATGTTTTGAAATCAATAGACGTTGTAGAAATCATTGACGATAGAGTGAGCCAAAGTGAAGCAACAAAAACGTACAGGAAATTTAATGATGCGGTGAATGATGATAATACTTTAATAGATCAATTTATAAGCGAGGGTGTTAAAAATATTTCTTTGAAAACTAAAGAGCCTAATAATAAAACTAAGCTAATCAATAAAGCTCCAGTTAAAAAGAGGGCACCTCTTAAAAAAGGTATTTTGCCAATTGTGGAGCGGGAGAATGTTAATACAGATGAAATTCAGGTGTACAGTTTCATGGCATCACTTTCTGGTGAGTTAGTGCACTTTTCATGCTTTTAACTATGTAATAATTTAAAGAGTTGAAGCCTTCGTAATAAACTGGTTACATTTACTTATATTTAAAGAACTGTGTTCTTAAAAAAAATTGTATGATGATTTGAATTGAAAGATTATTTCATTCCGTAGATAATGTTCCTCCGTGGCGCTGTGACAAAGAAGCTGGAAGTTACAAAAGCAACTATACCAAGAAAAAGAACGATTTGATCAAGAAATTATTTAGCATGTTCAATGAGAAAGTGTTCAACAGTCAGTTAGATGCTGATCTTCCCATCGTGTGGAATGCCAATCTGAACTCAACTGCTGGGTAAGAATATTTATTTATTCATCAAAAATCTGACAGTAGTTATACATATATTTCAGGTCTGTTACGACGTCCCGTGACTTTTATATTGAATGGAAATTTTTGTGTATTGTATTTAGTAGTTCAATTAGTCATAAAAATTAATATATTTTATTTATTTATTTATTGACACATATTTTTGTTATAACAGAGGTGAATATATTATAAATAACATTGTAATATGTTTATTGTGTGGGATGGAGTAGACTCCACCTCTGATATATACAGCGTTGTCCTGGTTACTTTGCTAGACTGAAGTCTATGTTAAAATAGCCAATTTTTTTCATGCTGTTATTTAAGATTCAACAAGAATAAAAATAGAGATAAATAAATATGTATATAAAGGGTTTTTCAATAGGGACGCTCAAACTTGCTTTCAACAGGGACAAGAAACTACGCCATATTTCTTCAATTTTTTTTGAGGTTAACACTCGTACTTAGTTGGCAAATCATCATGGAGCAGTACACACCGGAGCAATGCTTGCAAATTATTCAAATCTACTACCAAAATTCGCGTTCGCTCACCGCAACTTTAAGAGCATTACGACCATTTTATCGTCGTCATCACTTGCCTGCCACATCAACAATTCATCGTTTGGTGCAAAACTTTGAAAGCCCATTGTCGCTACACAATGTTCCAGTGCCAGTGAGACAAAGAAATGCACGAAGTGAGGAAAATATTGCCGCCGCTAGAGCATCTGTTCTTGATGACCCAAATGAGTCACTAACACAACGTTCTCAACAATTGGGCATTTCTGTGACGTCATTGTGGCGAATTTTGCGAAAAGATCTTGGCCTACATCCATACAAGATCCAGTTGACACAAGAACTAAAGCCGCTTGACCATTTGAAGCGTCGCCAATTCCTCAATTGGGCTGCAACAATTTGAAAATGATGCTGAATTCCATCGAAAATTCATCTTTAGCGACGAAGCTCATTTTTGGCTCAATGGATATGTAAACAAGCAAAATATGTGTTATTGGGCAGGCACCAATCCACACGTGCTTCACGAAACACAATTGCATCCCGGAAAAATCACTGTTTGGTGTGGATTACATGCCAGAGGTGTCATTGGACCATATTTTTTTGTTGATGATGCTAATCGTCATGTTACTGTGAATGGTAATCGTTATCGCTCCATGATAACTGATTATTTTTGGCCTCAATTGCAAGGTATGGACTTGGCCAATATGTGGTTTCAACAAGACGGCGCTACCAGTCACACGGCACACGCAACAATTGACTTATTGAAAACCAAATTTGGTGAGCGTGTTATTTCACGAAATGGACCAGTTCAATGGCCGCCTAGATCATGCGATTTAACACCATTGGACTATTTTATTTGGGGCTATGTTAAATCTTTGGTCTATACCAACAAGCCGGCGACGTTACAAGAGCTAAGAAAAAATATTGAACGCGAAATTGGTGCGATTCGGGCCGAATTATGTGAAAAAGTGGTGGAAAATTGGATTCAACGATTGGACTTCTGCAAACATGCCCGCGGTGGTCATGCGAGGGAAATTGAATTTCATACATAATTGCCACTAAATGTACTTCAAAACATAATAAAAAAATTTTTAGATATATTCATTCGTTTTTGTTTTATTTTAAAAAAAAGTTTGAGCGCCCTTAATGAAAAACCCTTTAGAATAAAAGAAAATGAAATAGGTGTTGTAGAATTAGTGTATTATTAGTGTAGGCACTGTATAATGGTTATGTTAAAATATTGGATAGCCATGCTTCTGATTGATCTCTACCCGATTGGATCATATGGTGGGTCCATATTTGTGTAATCTTATTGGAGTTGAATGATTTCCAGTCGGTACTGAGTGTGTTGTACAGTTTCGGAGCTAAGAACATGTAGAATCTTTGATAAAATGTTGTTTTTTCTCTCGGAACTGGCGTGTAGAAGTTCGTTGTTTGTCTTGTGTTGTGTCCATGATTTATTGCTTGGGGTGAGTTGTTGTTAGCATGGAAAAATTAGACGAGTCTCAACATAAAGATTTTTCTAATATCTAGGACATTATACTCTTTAAATACAAGATCTGGTGGATATCTAAAGGGACGACCATTTATTACCTTGAAAATTGTCTTTTGTGCTCTTTTAGCCGACTCTAATATTGTTTTTGCTGCTCCTCCCCAAACTAAAATAGCGTAATATACTTCCAACATTTTTATAATGTTGAATGAAAGTTGCAGCATTCTTTTCTATATCTTATTTTCTACTCATTATGAATGTAGAGGGTGCACCAAAATCCCCAGAGTCTATGTGGCTGCGCATTGTCATGGTGTAATATCGTTATCTATATTTCGAAGAGATGTATCTCCAATTTGTTAATTTTACAGTAGACGATGTATTAACAAATTATGTGGAATTTTTCACTGTTGTGAAATAAAAAATAATCTTTTGTAAAAGGACAAGTTCTACAAATATTTTTTGATTTAATGACAGTGTGGTGTGTATTTATCAAATAAATATTACTTATTATGTACTGTCATTTGTAAGAATGATACATCGAAACAAAAGTGGTTACGTCAAAATTTTTTTTATCTTATATTACTTCATTGGAATAAAATTCAAATGTGTCTATTGGAATGTATTATGGTCATGTGTTTGGGCAATGTAACCCTAGTTTTAACTCAATTTTAACAAAAAACGGGATATTGTTACGTAATTTCTTCCTTCGCCTCGGCTTCATGGTCAGGGGGGAGGCATATAGCCTAAATGGTTCTTTTTTAAAAAAATATTATCAAGTCAATTGGTTATGAAAAGAAATCACAAAAAAATTATATTTATAATAAAGTTTATTGTATTTGTGACTTGCATGTATTAATTAAAACAATAAAACACATTTTACCTACTTATTATTAATAATACAAATTTAAAAAAATGATAACTATTAATTCAACACTATTTGCGAGCCCATCATGCCAACATGAAGTTAATTGCCAAATTTTGTGTGTGACTCTTGTTTAATATTTACTGCAGGTCCCTCACGTAAGGGATTACCTTTCCGGTGATGTCTTCCACGTGCTGATGATGGTCCTTGAAGTAATTTGTCGCCAATAGATGTGATGCCAGGGTAGAGTGACGAAGTTCGGGATTGACCACCAGACGATGTCCAATTAACCAGGCAAACCGGGACTCTGGACGCGATTTTCTCAATCACAATTTGCGCGTACCGTATATGATTTGTCTTGGCTTTTTACGGGACCTTGACTTGATCGGATCATGAAACTTGAGTGCTTTCACACAAACGATTAAACGCAGAGAACATCATAGTCTAAGCTTAAACTCGAGGCGCACAGTTTACATTTACCCCGTAATTACAAATTACAGAGACGATCCTAATTTCGTTTTCTAACTGAAAATTAGATCGCATTTACGGAGCGATCTCTCCCGGTTGAGTTTGGTGGAAAGACTGCCACATGAAGGTGATGCATCCCTTATGGTGCATTTCACTACGTGCCGAAAATCGTGTACGCCGGATTTTATTGGCGTTCCCACGCCGCCTTGGGGGTCTAAAAATACCGACTTTTATGGCTGGTTCGTCCCTTACTTTGGCTAAGTGTTTTTACAACCTTGAACACCAAAATATTGTTTTGGGTGATTTTGCATTTTAACAATATGTACATATTTTTTAAAGATGGACGATGATATGATTACTTGTACAATGTTTGAGAATATTAAAACACTTAAAACATCATAAAGTAATATGGTGCAGTGTACATAAATAGAAATATAAACAAATTAAAAATAAACAAAACAGCAAAACCGGGTTTTTGACTGCTCTTTTTTCTTTTTGGTGTGAGGTACGTGACACGTTGTGCGTCATCAATGTTTTCAAAATGACAAAATTTCCATAAATGTGTTTACTGATGGACGGATTGTTGCGTGTACTTTCTGATCGATACTCGTGAATTTTGTCAATGCTAACTACGAATTAAACAAAATAATTTGAAATATCCGTGTTTCTTTTGTACTGTTTTGAAACTAAATGTATAAAATAAAGTAAATAAATTTCGAGATATCCATGTTCTATTGTATGTTGCAGTCGCGCCCACAACAAAATTGTTCGATCCAAGACTAGTGGCATCCACAATGACAGGAGATCCAGAGTTGAGCTGTCCAACAAGGTGGTGGACAGCGCCCAGCGTTTGCGGGATACACTAGCTCACGAGCTGTGCCACGTGGCCACCTGGCTCATTGATGGACAACTGAGGGACGGTCATGGCCCTTGCTGGAAGAAGTGGTAAGCATTCACACAAACTGGTTTGTTATGAGGAAGTTAACGGTGAGTGGCACCCGGCGCCCGGCAACTGTGAGACATGCTTGTACAGGAGTTATGTTTGTTTTGCTTCTATTTTATATATTATGTGTACAGTGATTGCAATAAATAAATATTCAATAATCTATTGCCATTCACAAATTCAGGAACTTTTAAATTTCCCCAAAGCAACTCTTTCCTTGGAATTAAGTAATTCATAGTGCTTTTGAATTATTGTTCATCTATAATTCTACCAGATGCGGAAGTAATTTTCTCCACTAGTGACCTTCTCTGTAATGATTGCAGGGTAGCCAAGACATTGCAAGCTTATCCTGAACTGGTCTCCATCCCGGTGTGCCATACGCTCAGCATCCACTACAAGTACACCTACAAATGTATCAAATGTGGATATAGGTAATTAAGACTGAATCCAATAATTAATTGCACTCCCTATTAATGTTTTCTTTAACCTTTATGACCTAGTGTTAAGGGTGTACATTCATTTTTCCAGTTTTAAATTCTATGCAAAATACTACTCTTTCGAGCCGGGACTAATAGTTAAACTTCTGTGTCACCTGAATACTAAAGAATGTTATTTGTCATGTAAATCTCTCTAGAGAGAAAAGTTATAATAGAAAGAGATGACAATAAAATTGTTGACTTTGTTTATTGTTTATTATCAGCTTATTATCGATTTGATATTAAAAAAAAACAATAAAAAACACACATTAATTGGATTGATATTATAAATATTATTTAGTAAGAAATTATTGTGTTTTTGATGTAAAACTTGATTTTAAATAGCAGCTGAAGCCTCTGCATATGAGTAAGTACAATATATTATTTAAAAATCTATATTTTCACTAAAACAAAGTATTTTAAATACGATGAAAATTCATAATATATCCTGCAAATTTAACGGTTTATAACTTTATTCATTTTTAACATTTTTTTAATTTGTCACCGTAATCTTGGCTTCAAGATTATAAGAGAATATTTTTTTTATTATATTTATTTTACGCTTATACATATATTGTATATACATAACATAATTAATTATAAATTATTTTTTTTACACAAAATTACCCAATTCAATAGAGAAACAATTCTCGTGTTTGAATTGGGGAGTATTTAAGTTTTAAAATAATGTAAAGGTAGGTAAAGAAATAAGATATAAATATAGATTAAATTATTAACCTGTTAGCTGCCCAGAAAAAGCCTTAGGTAAAACAGCATAATACCACCAATTGGCGGCAAAATTTGTAAAATTCAAAATTTGTAGATTAACTTTTTCAGAATTTTATTTTTACGAAAAAAAACATGAAAACGTTGGTATAACTTAAAAAACAACAACATGGAGCTTATATTTTATTATAAGCGTCCATCGACCGCGATTTCATACGGTTTTGAAATGAAAAAATTAATAAATAAAAGTTTATAGTGTTGCCAGGTCTTAACGTTCAGGATAGGAAATTATTATTTATTTTATATTTGTTATTTGGAAGGACAACTTCAGATTTTATGTATATTTGGAACGAAACAATTATCTGTCCCCCATTCAAATACTGCCCTAACCTCTGCACTTGTTGATGGCTGGTTTTCATCAACAATATTATCAAAATTTCATCATAGATGTGAACCACGAAATAATCATCCTCGACGTCGTTTTCATCACCCAACTCATCATCGGACTCTGCGATATTAACAAGCATATCGAAAATTTCTAGGAAATCCGCAATATCTCCATTAGCGAAAAAGTTTCACTCCACCAATTTGTAAAAAAAAAAAAGTTTTCCAAAATTCGATAACTGTAAACGAAAAAATATATATTAGCACTTTACATTGCACATGGGACTTATGATATAGCACTAACACTAACATGCATGAAATGCCGTTCGCGCCAATGGCCAATATGGTCTATAACGAAGCACTCACTGTATTTTAATAGTAAAACGCACTTAATAACTAAAAAATAATATCTTACTCACTTACAAACAAATAAGTACAGTAAAACCGCGATATAACGAAACCCGATATAGCGAAAAATGACGTATATCGAAGAAAAAAATTGAAATTTAGTCCCTAAAATCAATTTTTCATACAAAAATGCATTTATATAACGAAATCCCGTTAATATTTATAACAAAATCATTTTTGTCCCGTATGAAAAAATGCCAATACATTTACGTAAATTTATAACGAAATAAAAAAATGTTAAAAGATGAAAATATTATTTCGCACTTACAAAGCCGCGCCAATGCATCTGCCGCATGCGAACAGTTTTATGGCCTTTTCGGTGGTGCGCGGCGGTCGACCGACAAGGTAGTAAAACAATTCTAACTTCTTCATGGGTTCATAGTAGGCCCATAAAACCATTTGACATAATTCTTGCGGCGTTCACTTGGACACGTTTTACGTACTCTAATATTTATTGCAATCCCAGACCCAAATAGCTGTAAAATACAAAAATTAACAGGAACCCCCGAAAGTTGCAGAATGTACTTATTGGAAATTATGACTAATTTATTTTCAGCATTGATCGCCACTCAAAATCAATTGACACAGATAAGAAACGCTGCGGCTACTGCTACGGCACCCTGGAGTGCATACGCAATCGGAAGACCAAAGATGGGCTGGTGATCTCCACACCGGTGAAGGGGGCTCAGCGCGCAGCTTCCGGGTTTGCCCTGTACGTTAAAGAGAACTATGGAAACGTCAGAGGGCCCCACACTCCACACAAGCAAGCCATGCAATACCTGGGCAGGCAGTACGCCAGTCTCAAGGCTGCCACACCAGATGCTAAACAATAACTGTTGTTAAAACAACTATATTGTGTCTGGCATTTTTATTTAACAAGATTAAGAATTACATCTCGCTAATGTTCATGTTTGTTTAACGTGGTTCTGTATCCAAATGTATCTATCTGTTCACAGGACATCAATAATTCATTCTTACTAGGTTAGTAAATTTGAAGAATAATTTTGTGTTCCCTATTCCCTACATTATAAATCAATCAATGAAGAACGACTTCAGATTTTATCAACACTACTATTGTTATATTTAATTTTATCTTTACCTAGAACATTTTATTTACACTAATGTGCAAGGTCTGAGTTAAAACCGGAAGTCACCGATAATTAATGTATATTTGGAAGGTAACAATTATCTGTCTCCCATTCAAATTCTACCCTTAATCCTGTACTTGTCGATGGCTGGTTTTTATCAACAGTATTGTTTTTTTTATAAAAGTTAAAAAAAAAAAATATTGTAAATTTAATATTAGCACTTCACATCACACATTGGACTTACATAAATATAGTACTAACAACACGCGCGAAATGATGCCGCCGGCCGCAGCAATAGCCAATACGCACCCACTATTTTTTTTATGGTAAAACATGCTTAATAACTAAAAAAAATAATATCTTATTCACTTGAATTACTTACAAACGAAAACGAGAAATATCGCAAAACACATAGTAAATATAATGATGTATTGCAGAATTACTCCTGATACTCCCTGTATATACCAATCGGAATCAAAATATAATTGACTCCTTTCTCTTTTTGAAAAGTTCTAGATATGTACTTTGAAATAACTGCGTAAAAATCATGTGACAATACGTCCTTTGTTATCGATGTGAGTGTTTTTGTTAGATTTTCTAATATAACTGAAATTTTGATCTTTTGAGTGTAAAAGAAATCTGGAAACACAAAATTAGCGTCATTTGCAAATTTTGTATGGAGGAAAAATAATGATTTTTACATTCGATTTCTCACTTAATTTGTGATAAACATGTTTGAAAAATATTTCTATGGGTCACCGTATGATGTCACTATTGTAGAGAATAAGTTGGTTTAAAATCTGATACGTGGTGCTTGCGATATCACCCGTTATTTACTGTTGTATATAGACAGTGGGTGGCCTCCTGGCATATTTGTGCGCTGACACGTGAGTGTTATGCATAGACGACATGGGCGCTGCTCTGGCCTTAATCGTATTAATAAATTTTAGTTTCAATGTTTAATATAAAATATACTTATTACTATTTTGTTAAATGTTTATTTTATATAGTATTTAAAATCAGCATATCAGTGCCTCTTACTAAAGTAGCATTTAATCATAAATGACCATTTTTAGTTCTTGTATTTCGCATTACATGTTTGATACATTTTCAAAAGACAGTCATTTCTTTTTATGTTGTGTTCAATAAGAGCATAATAAAACACTGCCACTTAAAATATGTATCAAATATATGCAAAATACCAGATCAACTAAAAATAACCCATTTATATAGTTATAATCATTGCTTTACCTTAAGAGGGATCGATATATTTTCACAATTTTCGAAATTTTTATTTTAATTATATATTGAACACTTGCTAACTTTTTACTATTTATTTTAATATTTTTTGATTGGATCGATTTAGACTTTAGCCGATTAATACCTCAATGTGCTTTAATAGATAATTTAACACATTCTATACTGTTCAATTTATTAAACAATGAATCCAGCTTTTGAACGAAGAATATTTTATCACACCCAATGGGAAAATCTTTGAACGTTTAATATTTGAAATATGTCATTTTATTCATGTTATATATACATACAGACTTGTATATATTTTTATATATTTAATTTATTTGATAAGACTGTGTGGTTTAATTTTGATGTACATATCTATTTGTATAAATGTGAGAGAATAAAAAAATCTATGACTATTCCTGTGTTTTTTTTTTCTCGTAAAATCCTGATCTAATAATACAACACAACATATGAAAATTATATAAATTATTTTATAATTCTACCACCTTGAAAAACTTTCTAGTCTACGCAAACTTTTCATAACAGTGCAGAATTTATCCAACTATGTAGTATTTTACAATTCTTAAAAAATAGAGTAACGGTTAGTATTCTTCGCATGATGTATACAGTTCGCTGGAAAGTAAGAAAGGAATGTAATTTTATTTTTTTAAATTAGTGTTTCACCCCTATGGAGTGTTCTTGCCATTACAGAGTAATTTTATTTAATGTGAAGTTTATTTTAGATACATTTAATTTTACATGTTTATTTCATTGGCGTTTAGGAACCTCGTTAATATTTTTAAAATGGTTTGATTGTTAGATGATAACAAAGTTGGGATGTTGATGGGGAATGGAATTTTGTTAGAAAGATCTTGGATTGAATTTGGATAATGGTCATTGATAGGGCATCCTAAAAAAACATCATTTAAATGTTCCTCTTCTAGTTGACATTCATACATAGGAGAGTCCCGAATGCGGATTTTAAACGAGTGAGAATTGATACAACAATGGTCAATCCTCATACAGCAGATCGAGGAAGTTTCAAACTTATTTAATTTCATTTTTTGAAAACCAGGGCCTAGTAGGAATCTCTGGCTGAATTTCCGCAAACCATTTACCTATTAAAAGTTTAGAAGTCTCCAAATGCAGATCATTTTCTCTTTGAGAATAAGAGGTATATCAGATATTGTCACATGATTATGTAAAGCGACGCCAGAAGTAGAGGCTTCCTTTGCTAAGGCATCGGCTTTTTCATTTCCTGGGATTCCACAATGACTGGGAATCCAAGTTAAAGCAATATCCATGTCGTTTTGTTTCGTACTAAACATTAATTCTCATATTTGGATACACTGCTCGTCTTCGGCGTATGAAAAGGGATACGATTTTAATTTTTGTAGGACACTAAGAGAATCTGACAGGATCAGGCTTTTATTGCAAATGGGTAGATTTTTCATAATATATTTTAATGTCTCGAGAATTGCAATGGCCTCAGCAGTAAATATTCAGATTTCTTTTGGTATACGATATTTCTGTGCCAGGTTTTCTGAACCACAGAATGTTGAATGACTAGTTAAATCTATTTTGGAGCCATCTTTAAAGAAAAGTTTCCAGTCTGTCCACTTTGATCTGATAATATTGATGAAATCTCTTTCGGCTTGGGGGTTATTCTGGATTCCGAATGATAGTATTATTTTGGGGGTGAATGTATGGCTTTGGAAATGAGTGGCTTATAAAGGAAGAAGGTTTTGTCTTAAAATTTGTTAGAATACGTCTGAAAAGTCTTGAAACTATTTGTCAACATTGGGGGACTTTTATTTTTCCAATATGAACTATTTCTAAGTTCTGTAAGAATTTTGATATTAGAGGATGATCTTTTTGATGCATATGTTTGAAAAGGAATTTGTCAGACATAAACTGTGTTCTCAATTAAAGTGAGTATCTACTGTTTCTACCTGTAGACCATTAATTGAGGAAGACCGCATTGCTCCAATTATTAACCTTAGACTTTGCGACTGGATACGATCTAGCCTTTGCAGTTTCTTTTTAAAATCGGTTCCATAATGAAAGATGCATAATCTAGATCATAGATGCATACATATGCGTTATAAAATAATTTCTGGGTGTATGGACGGCAGCCCCACCACACGCGAGATACTGCTCTCATAGTATTGAGACTTGCTCGATATCTATTAACAATTTAGTTTATATGGGCATTTAAGGTAAGTTTGGAGTCTAAAATAACTCACAAGAATCTAATTTGGGATTTAACGGGGAGGGTTTGATAAGGGCAAATTATGTGTACAGCAGGGACATTTGAAAAAGGCAAATTATGTGTACAGCAGGGAATTTCTGATAAAGATGATGACACTGCTTTTTGTCACAGACAATTCCAATCCATGTTCCATAAGCCAATCAGCCAGATTGTTCATGCTATCTTTGAGAATTTTTTTTAACTGATTTAAAACAACTTAAAACGTAAATAAAAAATGACAAATCAACGGATGTCTAGAATTGTATATTGCGTAGGTAGGTATAGGTATGTTTTATTTTTCAATTCAAATTTTTGAGTATGTACAACCTACCTACCAAGATGTAAAAGCATATACATACATATTTTAACTTTTGAATATATGAATTTCCAGTGTCAAAAGTTTTAACATTTATGGGTACTAAATAAAAATTGTCACCATGGTAACGGGTGAGATATATTTGTCTGGTCACTTTATGATATATTTCTTTAGTACGAAATTTTTTGTAGTTAAAAAAATATCACATGTATAATATGGCAGATTGTGTTGGGATCAAATATCGGTAGACTGGTATTTTACACTTTACTTACTGGTTAACTCGAAACCTTATGGACGAAGTTGCAGAAAAGGGTCTCAATCTAGTGACAGTTGCACCATCCAATTGTATAATGCAGCGGCCTTAATGAAGGTTCTAATTAAAACCATTTAATTTCTTAATATTCTGTATTCAAACAGTTAAAACATTTACAATCCTCGTGAAAAATCCAATAAAAAAAATCTCTCAAAAATGATTCCATAGTACACACCGATACACATAAATAATGTTTGCAATACTCGATTCAAAACCAGCTCAAGAGGTGCCCTCACAAACTACTAACGTTCAAGTGCTAAATTACTTAAAATTTGTGAAGAATATCAATAATTCATTGCAAATTTAATTGGTTTTCAAAATGCTTAAGATTGCAGTGTTTTCAAAATCTTCATTCCTCTAATTTTCTCTAAGAGTTGTCAAATGTTCAAAACGAATCAAAAATAGCCACATTTTTATATCCCAAAATATAAAGATCAAAAATTGTTGAGAAAATATGGTAAATTACCACTTCAACTAGATAATGCTGAATTTTGTTACTTATTTTAAGAACGAACATTTACTTAATTGGGAATGTTTCGTTTAATTTTAAACTATGGAAAGATATATTTAAAGACGTACAATTTAAAGCCATACAGTTAAGGCCTGGTTAACAATTTTCTTCTCCCTAAGTGTTTACAACACGCTTTACAAACCAATTTTTTTTAAATATATTGAATTATAACCTAAAGGAAGAATACAAATCATTTTAATGCTATAGGCAGTTTAAATGAAAACTTATTCAATATAGCAAATACAATCAGTGGGCTCAGAATAAATAATTATTAATACATCAAAAAAAAACTCATGTTCCTTGTGATAAGGACTGATAAGATGCAAACAAATTTAAATGACAAACATCAACTACAAATATACCTGGGTGAAGGTTTTTATCTAGAAAATATACTAAAAATGCTCTGAATACATCATTTGAAAATGACTTAAGTATTGATTATTCCGGGGCAAACCTTATATGTATTATTTATTTATCATTAGAAGACTTGTAAAAATGAGGAAACTTAAATCTGCATCCACAAAGTTTACAAAATCTCAAACATCACACATGAAAAGCTGTCACAGTTATCAAGTAGTAATACACAAATTGAAATGACGGCAGATAACACAAAACCTAATTACCTAGTAATAACCTGCATTTCTCAGAAAGGTGCCAATTAAAGAAGGTGCAATTGTTTTTTTTAATAAATTTATTTTGCATAAATATCCTCTGTAAAGTTTCAATTACAGTACAAAGCGACGAGTGTTAAAACTGTGTTAGTGACATGTTTATTTCTGTGTATGGCTCTGCCCTACAAAGATGGCAATTCATTGTAAATGTATAGAAATAAATTCATTTGGATTAAATAAAAATACAAATTTATAAAAATTGATTTTAACATGTTTAAAACAGTTTGTAATACTGCGGTCATACTGTTGTAAAGTACAGTTTATTGATCTGATGTGCGGGACTGCAACGCTAGCCGATGGTGCCATGCGTGGCGGCTCACTGGTGCTTGCTAGCCGTGGCCTTGAGCTTGTCGATGTTGGCGCCACTGAACTCGTCCACCTTCTTGGAGTTCTTGATGAAGACGAAGGTGGGCATGGAGGAGATTCCATATTCCTCGGCCAACTCTTGGCATTCGTCAACGTCCACCTGGGGAAGAAAGATTAATTTTTATATTTACTGTAGTTTGTTAAAAATTAAAAGTTTGTTAAAATTAATTACATATGTGAAAATAAAACACTTGTTTTTCGATTCTACTCGTTATCAATCAATCACGATTGATAATGCCCTTTACAAGGCAAAATGTGTCTCAAGTAAAATAAACATAGAATCAAAAAACAAATGTTTCATTTTACAAACAAAGTTAAGTGGAGTAAATGAAGTTGAATAGGTTGTGTTTTGTATGTTTAAAGAAACCTTCAAGAGGGCTTATTTTAAAAGGCCGAGAATTTCTTAATTTAATTTCTTAAAAAAAAAAAAAATAGAGAATATGTTTGTTTTATATTTTTCGGAAGTTAATATTTTATTGAAGTTTTTATTGATAAATTACCTTAAGGACAACGATAGTGCCAGAACTTTCAGCAGCCATCTCCTCTAGTTTGGGTCCGATCATCTTGCAGGGGCCGCACCAGGTGGCGAAAAAGTCCACGATGACTAGCTTGTCACCAGCCAAGCTCAGCTGACTGTCGAAATCTGCCTTGTCCTTAATGTGGATTGCCATTTTGGGTAGTGTTGTTGGCTTGTAAGTAGTCTGAAAAAAAATTTACATACTTTCTAATTAAAAATTTATTGCCATGAACCATTTCATTTCACATCAGCACTGATGATGGGATTGAACAAGCGAAATGTGGGCTGAAACATCAGTTCTTGCGCTATAAACTCCTATGATAATAACTACACCCATGACAGGATTAACCTAGAAAACAAAACAAGTTTATCTAACGATTATGAAACCCCAATTCCTATTTGATTGAAGTTTGAAGAGTTTTTTATCCGTAATCTTGGATTAGAAATCTATGAAAATGTGACAAAATGTTCAATAAAAATAAATATGAATAACCATTATTATTAATGAATTAATTAAATTGACAAACTTCCATGTATAGGAAGCGAACTTACTAGGGCTGGAAACACAGAAGATTGAAAGTGATTGTGTAGATTCACTTCATTAGGAACACTGCAATAACGCAACAGCCTCTGATCACTACTGTGATTAAGGGGAACTATGTGTAGCTTGGACATGTTTTGTGAATGCCTGTGGGAAGCCCAAACCAAATGTACATTTTGTATATGCCAGAAGGAACCTGGCGACCCGGATATCCCGCAATGACTGTACACAGGTTGTTCTCAGCAGAACAAAAGGATACGGAAGGGCTGTAATTAATGGTTGAGTCTTGTGGCGGCTATATACACCAGTTAGGAAACGGGAGAAGATTGCTCAAACTTAACATAGCTCATTTTGCAAATAAAAATCCTAGAAGTGATTGGACCAACACCTACATGCTTTTATAATACTCTATTGTTTGGAGTTACAATCCCCGTGTCACCTCTGCCTACAAGCTGACCTTTTCTGAGCTAATTCATAATCAATAATGTAGGAAAGGCTATTCATGTTTTCTTGTTAATTTATTATTCATGACAACCAACCTGAAACATTATCGGCCATGAACAGGTTTTTTTTACGATTATTACATTACATTAGGTACTTGAGATAATAAGCTCATTAAACGACATTACAAATAAACATGAATAGGAAATGAATGACTCTTTGATGTCACACCACAATGATAGTATTAAACCAAATAAAAAGAAAGTGTGCTTTTCCAAGACAAAAGAGTGAAATTCTATCTCCTCTGTCTACCCCAGAGATATGGTGATGTTGAGTAGAATATTAGAAGCGGTAGAAAGTTTGCTACCGTGATTGAAAGTTACTTATTAATTGATGATATTAACAAGAAAAATTAATAATCAAAATTCGCAAGTTAAATACACCCAACACTCTTTTTACATGGTTTTGAAATAACACGGTCCAATAAAAAGAATGAATAATATATTTTCACAAGAATTATTTGTTCTAACACCATTTTATTTTGTCATATTATACTTAGAAAAAATGACCTATAACCATTTCATTAATTACGTTATGCAAAAAAAAATATATATGTATATACACAGTGAAACCATCTTTGTAAGTTTCCCTTTAATGCGTTTTTCCGCCAAATAAAATCACATTCTTCGGTCCCGAAAAAGTCCCATACAAATTAAGTATTTTTTTTATGCTTAATACATTTTCCAAATAATAAATTTCCCGCCTAAGAAATTAAAATAGTTATGACAGAACTCAATTTATCCGTACAAAAATAACTTTGTAATACATTTTTCGACACAAGAAATTTTGTTCAACATTCTCAAAAATAAAAGTGGTATTCTTCCAATGGCTGCAATAAAATTAGGGTTTTGGGTTTTACCCCCATCATAAATATCTATTCACTCACAAAAACAAAATGGACATATTTGAATAAGCCATTGGGTTTTGCTGATTGCCACTGCTGCCTTTTTATAGGAGCCGCATTGGTAATACTAACATTGTTTTATTTTTATTAATTTTTAACTATAACTAAGCAAACATTCCAGGCTGAAAAACCCAATTCTTAAAATAGCTTGGATTAACAGTTGTTTTATAGCAAGCTTATCCTTTCAGAGAACAAAATAATGCATTGACTTCTATATTTCTTATTGTTATTAGTTAGTTTTAATTCGTGAAATTGTTAAAAAAAAATTATGATGTTCCCTCTGTGGTGATACCATACCCTATTTTAAGAGGACCTTCAATTAGCATTTCCGGTGTATATTGAGAATACGTAACTTCTCAGATCTTTAAAAAAAAAACATGTTTTCCGGTAGAAGCAAATTCGCAATGGCGAATACGAATTGCTTTTCGAATGGTACAATGACAACTAGAATCTAGAAGTTTAAAATTCAGGGCACACACCTCTGACAAAAAATGCATTTAGCAAAAATCAGAGGAGTTACTATTTTCTCAAGTTTAGCTGTTTCTTAAAACATAAAATTATTAATGTGTTTTGCGACCGATGGTTAGCGCTTTTCTTTCAATTACCTTGTACCGTGGTGTAACAAACTTATATAATTGAAAATTTATCGACAAAATCAAAAAACAAAACAGAGCGTTCAAGTGTACTGAAAACTGAATTAATTATTCGACTGATGTTTTTGTGTCTTAACTTTTTATGCTTTTTACATTGGCACAAAATAAATAAAACAAAAAATGATATCGTAATCATATTTGTGATTAAAAAGTAAAATCGTAAAAGGACAAAAATATTAATGTATTTTTGCATAAAGTTCAGCCCTGCCGACGTTCGATGTCATCTAAATAATTTCTCGGAAAATGGTTCACTGTATATAAAGCTGCAAGTGACAAAGATACAATGCAAATGACTGTTAGTTTGAAAAATATATTCTACTCGTAAATAGCGTAATCGGCCCAAACAAAATTTTTGTAAATATATTAAACGATAATAAAAAGAAAAACCAAATGCTCAATCAAGTTTAAAGCGTGCACGGTGCACAGCACAAAACATTATGAAGTTTCAATCGTTCTTAACAAAAACTATACTAAATAAATCTGCTTTAATGACACATTTACAGTCTTCATTTTTTACAATTGAAATGGTGCCAAGTCTATTTTTAGTAAAAGCACGATAATTCAAATTATGAATGCAAATTGCAAAAACCAATTACCCACCATTTCAACTCAAAAAGCAATTTAGGAGATTACCAGTTACAGATGTCAAGCACAATATTAACCCATTGGCCTACCCCACGCCCATATCAGAACTGGGTGAGTTTTATCATTATCACAATCCATTAAAAAACATAATGTAAAAAAATTACAGATTTCGTACCGTAAGTGTCCCAGTTGTTTTCAATAAAAAAAAAAATTTTAAAAAATCAATACTATTTTCTTTCAAAATTTAATAGAATCACCTATAATGAAATTGTAGGCAAATTGGGTTAAACACGTTAAAATGTATGTAGGTTAACTCAGTAGAAATTATGCAAAAAAAAAAAAAAAAATTTTGACAAACCGTCATTCATATACATTTGAAATGGATTTGTAA
Organism: Eubasilissa regina; assembly: GCA_022840565.1. Taxonomy (NCBI): domain Eukaryota; kingdom Metazoa; phylum Arthropoda; class Insecta; order Trichoptera; family Phryganeidae; genus Eubasilissa; species Eubasilissa regina. Next base: position 6,903,620 of record JAINEB010000029.1, on the reverse strand, counting down.
AAGAAAAACAAGATGTCGAGTGCAATATATCCACAAAGCAGTGTAATCACTTCATACAATTATTATTTTATTTCAAAATATGTTTAGACACATCAATGATTTTCTATTATATTTCATATGATTAACTCTGCGACTTTGGAATGATGATAATCTTTGCTGCGAATGTTTGGAACTGAAGTAGTTCATTTTTCATAATGGTTCATGTTAAAATTATGGCAAAAAATATTATTTATTTAACATTGTAAAATGCAGTAAAAATTAACATAACAAGAAGTTGGTATATGTTTAACACCGCAGAATATGTTATGCACAGAGCAGGAATATCAATTTATTTCACTTCAAAAACTAGACGTCTTTTAAATATACCTCGATGTCTAAGGTGAGAATAGGAAAGTATTAATTATATTCTTTCTTACACATGACAGTCTTCAATCCAAGTGGAGTGAGTGGAATTAACACTGAAACATACTAACTAAAGAAGCAGTTTCACATTGAGAGTGTAACTAATAATCTCCAATCAGGAATTTCCAGATATTAAATGCAATTCCAATTTATTTATGTTTACAATATTACATATTCTGAGTTTACGTACATTCATGGTTGTTATCAGGAGCACGCGTTTCAAACATTTAAAAATAATCTGTGCGTAACTAGAATTTGTGCAAAATAAAACAAACCTAGATATTTATTTGATAATTTTCTACTAATGATTATCAAATTATATATATTTCAATTTGATGTACTCTTTCCCAGAAATTTCAGTTTTTAAAGTTAAATAATTTCAATTAATATTCAAGGCCATCGTTACATGGATTTGAAATAAAAATCATATCATTTACATATCATATCTTATATACATATCTTATCATATCATATCATATCTTTACTCAAAGTCAGCTTTCATTTAAAAAATTCACGTTGTTTATAATATATGTATAATAATATTTCAAATCCATTTCCTTAATCCTTCAATAGTAAAACCAAAATAAATTGTTATTTCCATGTGAATAGTGAACATTTTTATGAAAGTATCCAAAGGTGTTTTTTACATTTTGCTTTCAGACTTCTCCATGTAACTAAAATATTTTTTCTGTATATCTTTATAATCAATTAATTTGATTTATATTAAAGATACCAAGAAATATCAACTTCACAACAAAAACATGTTCTCCTTAGAAAAACTCTCATATCCTTTAGTTTGGGGGTAAAACAAACGAGATGGTTTCCATGTGTTGAAAGTATTTCAACGCATTTAAGTTTTAATAAGTCTATCTCACTTTTACAATATTTTGTTAGTTTTTACTAGTCTTCTTTCATCTCTTTTTAACGCTCTCTTTATAAATTATTTTTAATTTGATAATTTCTGACTACATTAGATAATATCGTTACTGAGAATTTTTTTAAATGATAATATAACAATTAATAATGATTCAACTACAAAATCAGCAATGACAACTTACGCAGTATTTGCAAATATTTAGATAGAACGTTTGTATCTTATTTTAATCATCATCAGCCTACAATTTTACTTAATTTTTACAATACTGTTTAAAATATTTTAGTTGACGTACCGCGCTCTATCAAATAAATAATAACATTTTTATATTCTGAGACAAAGAACATTCACTCGAATAATGCGCAAGCATTACACACAAATTTTCCAATACGGCACACGCCCCTGGTGATTATTTCCAAACCGTGAGTCATGAAACATTTTACTAATTTGGAATGATTACAGACACCTCTCGTAATACTATCAATGTGATCTCATACACTAGAGAATGCCTACACACTACTAGTACATTAGGAATATGTATTATAAATACATGAGAACATATTATCTAATACCAATAAGTGGCTTGCCAACACTTGCACATTGTGCACCAAACAGATAACGTATCTAAAATGTAATATTATATCAATAAAGGTATACTAATGTGAAAAGGAGATACTAACATGAAACAGGTGGGTTCTAAACAAAGCAAAACCGTACTGATTAATTGGATCCATTAACAATTGAAGTGTCAAGTTCTTATAGTCCTATACAGTCCACCACAACAGAGTGTCCATGAACAGAAACATTTTATTTGTGAGAATGTGCGAGTAAACAAATGATCTACAGAAAATAAATACATTAATCCAAAATGCAAGATGCAAATGCAAACGCTATACAGCAGTGGTAAAAAAAATTAATAAAATGAAGTAATATGAAAAATTCCTATGAGGAAAAATTATATAAGGTGACCTTCCGATCCTGTGGTTTTTTATAGAACAAAAATAATCTATTACCTTTCATTATAAATATTATATTATTTAATTATATTTATAAGATTTTTTTTAAAAAACAAATAATGATTGTACGCGGTTAAGTTATCTAAATAGCCGATATTCACAAAACCACATTTAACCTTTAGCTATTTTCAAACAAGCACAGAAGAAAAATCACAAATATATGAGGTTTGACAATAAAGTAACGAGTGTGATTTTTTCCTGCCTGTTGTGGCAACCTCGCAGACTGGTACCATGGTCCCGTCAGATAGTCAGTACTACTGCGGAGAAATGATTAAATTCAGCACCATTTCAGAAGAAAATGATTACTTTTACGCAACTATTTATATTTACCAAACATATTTAATATTTAGTTTATGTACATATTATGATTAGGGATTCTGTATTCTTGATTTTTTGAAATTAAAAAGAAAAAATACATGTATGATTTACAGTAGATATTAAGGATATATTATTATCTTTGTAAGAAAATATTTGATAATATTAATATAATAAAATAAATAAAAACTAAATACAAATTAAATATATTAATTAGTATTGTTATATATATATATATTTAGTATGTATATATATGTATAGACAAAACCATTTCATTTTGATTTTAATTTTATTGTAAGTAAAACAGTAAATATCTGAAGACTAATAATTTAAAATTTCAAGAAAAATTAATCTCGAGTCTCTGGTTATTATTGTTAAAAGCCCCAGAACTCGAGACAGCAAAAGCCATGGAATTTCCGGGTTGTCTTGACACAGAATCCATAAATTCTTTTGTACATCTTCGTGCTTGGACAAATTATCTCCACTCGGGCTGTACCATTCCAGTGACTATCATCAAGATGTTCCAAGCATTATCCTTTTTTTGGTACTATTAACATGATTTTCGGTTATCTTTCTCCAAGCCAATTCCAGAACTGCTGATCAATTTTTACAGTGGCAATAATTATAGCATTCATTTAAAAAAAAATAATGGATTATTTATTTCTTAAATTTAAATATAAAATAATTTTGTGCTATCAATGAGTAGTATTAGCAGACGACTATTTTAGGACTGACAATATTCAAAGTCGAGTAAAAATTGAATTCAAACTGAAAAAATTTGTAATCGCCTAAAATGTTATAAAAAGTTGAAATGGAACAAATCAAATAAAAATATCTAGTTCAAGCTAAGAAAAATTATTGCTCAGCTGATTCGGAAGCCTGGTAGGACACTAGAAATTCAGTACATTTCATGGTAAACTTAATCCAAAAATACAAAACAGCAACTAGTTTTTTATGTAATTTTCAATATTCATTTCTGTAGTTCCGGTTGCAACTCAGTCCCGCATTTAACATACCCCAGTCTTGCAATTTAACCCATCACACGGCCAGCGAACTGAGATTTGAATTGAACCTTGTGTAATTATGGTTAATATTATAAAGCTGGCGAAAAGCCAGTTTAAAAACAAAACAATTTCTTTAAATAACTCATCATTCCATCTATAATACAAATCCTAGCAATGTTCTACGCTTTGATACCTTATTTTAATGAGGACTAAATGACTCATCCCTTAAGATTTCACACTCAAATGTGCAGTACAAGATGATTCAGAATCTGCAATACTCAGATTACGGCCCTAACAACCTACCTATGTGAGCTGATAAATTCTGCCAATGAATGATATGGAACGAGAGTAGCACTTTTATTATAGCCATTGTTTAACTAACTAACTTACCATCATGCAGTTTCACTGCGGGAATAGGCAGAGGATAGAGCACCACACTCTTCTGTCCTGACAACTCTTGCCTCGTACATTTACTCACGCAAGCTTGTCGACCATTGATGCTTCTAACAGGACCATCTTCCAGCATCTGATTTACCCGGTCGTGCCAAGCCTTCCGTGGATTTCTATTGCCATCTACACTTGTGTCATATATCTTACCATTCTCTCCTCATTCCTCCGTTCCACGTGATCTAACCACCTAAGCGATCCTTTTTTAATCCTATTCACTATGCTAAGATCAGCTTTACATTACAGTCATAAATGGGTTTATGACACATATGCCTAAGTGATCTCATTTCCGCTTCATCCAGTCTACTCTCGTTCTTCTTCTGCCAGCTCACTTCCATACATCAGTGTCAGTACCAGGATTCTATTGTAACGTAAATTTATATGCAAAAACAACTAGTGTGAAATGGACATTAACATTTTCTAAAAAGGACAGTGAATTCTACCATCTATAAAATGTAAAAATATTTTTAAATATTGATATTTTTAAATTAAACAATTATTTGTCTTTAAACTTTAAATTACCACCAGCAATAAGTAAGATGTTTTGCAGATTCTAAAACCAATAATATGCTGATGCGAGTATATATTTTAATTGAATGCATTATTGTAATACATTTTTTAAATTAATATACTTTATTTTTCTTTCTTTCAGTCAGTAAAACTCAAACTAGATGAGTAGCTTGTTGGTCTAGTGGTTAAGACGCTGGCCTAGTAGAAGGTTCGCGCTCTGTTCCAGAAGACCAGCAAGTTTGTCCTATTTTCATTGCATAAGCGTTTAGCATAATTTGAAAATAGTAAAAATATTGATGTGACGTGTATTCCATTTGCGCATCTCTAATTTTAAAAAAAAATACCTGTCATCAGTCTTAACCTGGTCACTAATCTGTGGATGGCCATTACATTGTACATAAGGTAAAACTGGACAAAAATATTGAAATGTAAAATTATATATCTTTCAATTTTCATTTGTGACAACCCTGTTGTAAATTGCCTATCAAAGATTATCTAAAATAGTTTAATATAAATATTAATAACTAGTTAAGTAGATTTAAGTAATCTTAATAATTTAGAAGCATTCTTACCAAAGACTGAATTAATATAGTAATTATCTGTCTGGCGAAAATTAAAATCTTCTGCTTTTAACTAAAGTATGACTTCCTTTTGAATCATTTTAATTAATAAACGCATCTTGCAAATATTATGTCATCGTAGCTGATACATTGTTTCTCAGAACTCACCAGCCGATACAAGGCGAGCACGCCTGATCCACGGACAGAGGCGTCATACCATGAAATATAGATATGACGAAACAAATAAAAAAAAAAAAAAAAAAAACCCGGCAGATTTACTTTTCCGCGGAACGTATATTTAAAAACGAACTAATGTTTAAATTACTTAAATTATAAGTAAAGGAAAACGGGCCATCACTTAAAACGTCATGAACCAAGGTTTACGTTGTAATTACAATAATTAGTGTTGTGCAATTGAGTCAATAAGCTGTCAAAAAAATGCGGAAACACATCCTAGGCGATCCGTCCCACATACTAGTCGTAAATATGACAAATAACGGCGAATCTGTATGGAGTAAGGCGTATGTTCTATTAAATAGGAAATATATTACTTATTGTCCATAAAAACCTCTCTAAACCAATGTCAGTTTTAGCTAAACACGAGTAATCAAGGTCATGCGGCGAAACTAGCCGCATTCCCAATCACCGAACATAAAAAACACAATATCCATAATTCGCAAGAATGTCTTAAGAAAATAATAAGCAAAAGAAAAAGAAACATTTCTCGCATGGTAAATGATTGAAAATAGTACTAAAAAACGCCAACATACCAAAAACTTGAAACGCGGACGGCGACAAACAGTGTTCGGGACCAGAAACGTGAATGGTAGAAAATAAAATATTATGTGAAAATGGAAACCACTAGAAACAGTGAACAAGCGACCGTACGTTAAATTTATACCAGGATCGGTATTTTAAATACACGCGACTAACGTATCTACATCAAATGCAAGTGGGGTTATTTTTCCGTGCGCTTAATGAACATTTTTTTTCTAGATCTGTATGGGTAGTGTTATTCGAGATGGAAAGTATCGACATGGTATCGACTGCACACTACTCAAGAAAAAAAATTGCATCTCATAATATGTATTTATTTTTTGTAGAAATAGATAAATCATTTTACTCTGTACTGTCGAAGTGATAATTTAAATCTTTAATTATTAGAGATGTTTGATTTTATGTGTAATTCACTATTAGTTTAATTTTATCGAGAATCAGCAATCAGAAAGTATGCAAATTTCTTAAAATACATAATTTTAATTAATCAATTAATTACTATAATTAGGTATCGTAACTTGTTGTAAAGTTAAAAAATTAACATTAAAATTAAAACAACACAAATTCACGATATTACTTGGATTATTGGACGAATATGAATACTGTATGTACACGCAAAATAAAAAATATTCTACTTAACCCATCATTGTGATACATATTATATGAAGAACCGGTTGCTTGAATCATTTGAACACATGTGCGTAGATTCATTGAGAACAAATACATATTTTAATAACATCAGCCGTATTGTAAAAGTTTCCAAAGGTTTTCTAAATTATGTTAAATAAAAATATATGTACGAGTGTCGGAAAGGTAAATCCGTTCTAAATAAAACACTAAGGAAATAGGAATATCGAGCACAATATTATATTTATTAAGTATGCAGCCAGCAATACTCAGCCTTTTTGGAGAAATGGTAGCTTTCTTTTTATTATCTAATATATGATTTCATTTTTTAAACGTTCCTGATTTTTGCGTGACAATAAGTTTCTCATATTGTGCAGATATAGTTTTGGTATGACCATACCGGAGCCAACCTATGATGGTATTATGAATGATATAACTGAATGTAATAAAATAAATAAAAATATATTTAATTATGACTAATCAAAACGAGGGTAAACAATTTTCAAAACGATACGGGATTGGGTGTAAATAAACAAAAATATAAAAAAAGCACGTGTAAGATATATGAATGACAAACGTATAAACTAAGTACAAGGATACATATTTCATAAAATTATTGAAATAGTGGGAAGACTTATATTAAATGGGTTTTAAATTAAATTTTCAAATAATAGTCAAGACTTTCATCTTTGGGGGTGCATAATGACACAGATTGTTTACAATGTTTGATTTTTATTATAACCGATTATGTATATTTATAATCTCAATGTAATAAATAATAAAATTTCACTTATATATGTGAAAATAAATTATTTGTCAATTAAATTTTCTTATGTCTGCTTATACCTTATTTTTTATTAGTTCATTTAGTAAAAGAAGAAACTTGAGTTAAATTTTTGTCTATGGTTATAAGTTATCATTTAAATGTCAAAATGTGTTTCTGAGCTTGTGGTGTTACGAAAAATATTGTGAAGACGAGCGATTTTTTACATTACTTATACATTTAATATTTGTCATTTATTTTCAATCATCCATAGTTTCAGGCGAAATGGTTTGCGAAAAGTGCGAGAAGAAGCTAGGTCGAGTAATAACACCGGACCCCTGGAAAAGCGGAGCAAGGAATACCGTCGAGTCTGGCGGGAGAAAAGTTGGCGAAAACAAAGCTATTACAGGCGGCAAAGCAAGATTTAGTCCGTACACGGCAAAATTCGAAGGGTGCAGGTATTATAACAATATTTTTAAACAAATATCTATAAATATTTATTTTTTTAATTCAGCTGAAAGTATCGCCTATAAACGATTATTTTATTCCGTCTTAATTTTATATCGTGTACGCTCAGGATTAACAAATAGGGATGTGGTGAATTAATATTGATTGATATCAATGCAAATTTATTTTGTATTTTATGAAATTTCGATCTCAGTACTAAGCTCCCTAATGCGATTATTGACGTCTAGTTAATGTTTGATTAAAAAATACGCAAAGTGTTTTGAGTTCGCAGGCTGTACAAGTCAATTCTCACAATTTTTTTGTTGTTGTATTGGTACAGCTGTCCCTTACGTATCTTGATATTGGTAGCCATTAGCGAAGGACAAAACTTAATTTCGTAATGAATACTTCACGAAATACATGTTCACCAACTTGAAGCGATCAAAATGAACACTTCATTCAAAGTATGTTAGTACCACTGGTTGGCCCACTCCCGGTGCAGGTTGAAATTGCTTTGCACTTCATATAGTTCAATGAAGTGTCTGAAGAGCAAAGTGTGTAGTGGGATACTTCGCGAAGTACAAACTTCAATAAACTACATGGAGTGAGTGGCAAACTTTTTTGTCCGTGTACATACACAGTTTGCAGTTAATTGTGTGCGTTGCCGAGTAAGAACTTTGTTATAGGTGACTAAGTTATTCACTAGTATGTGTGAATATGGTGTGAAGTATCAAACTATTGAAGCTTCAGTATGATTTAAAATGTGCAAGCTGTGAAGCTTGAGTATAAAGAATTAGATCATTGAAGTACTTTATATAGTGTGGACCCATCGCTAGTAGCCATATTTGATGCTTTCTTTATTGTTAGCTGTCGAAAAGGTTACACATGTTTTGGTGTGCTCCGCAATTTTCTACTTATGGGAAAAGTGGAACAAAGAATTTGCATTAAATTTAACTATAAGAATGCAATAAAGTCCAGCGCTGTATTAGAAATGTTACTTTTGATGAGTTTTCTACAAATAAACCAAGAGACGATGAGTGCCCTGGATGCTTCAGCACATCAACAACTGATAACAACATTGACAAAGTAAAGTTAATAATAAGGAACAATTGCCGAATCACTATCGGAGAGGTTGCTGATGATATTGGCATATCATTTGGCTGATGCCAAGTAATTTTTTCCAATGTTTTGAGCATGTGACATGTGGTGGCAATATTTGTTCCAAAATTGATGAATTTCGACCGAAAGCAATGCTGAATGGACATTGCTCAGGAGTTGCTGAATAAAGTCATCAATGATCCAGAACTGCTCAAACGGGTCATAACTGGTGTTGAAACTAAGACCCAATAAAAGAGCCAAAACCGAAAAAAGTTCATAAAGTTCGATCGAATGTGAAGGTTCTGTTCACTGTTTTATTCTATTTCAACAGCATAGTGTACCATGAATTCTTGCTACCAGGTTGTACAGTCAATAAGGAGTACTACCTGGAAGATCTCCGCTGTTTGCATGAACCAATCCAAAGAAAATGCCCGGATTTGTGGCGAAACAACTCATGGTAATTTCATTCCAATAATACACCTGCTCGCACTTCACTGCTTGTTTGTGAATTTCTGGCTAAAAACAACACCGTTATGATGGCCCAGCCTCCGTATTCGCCGCACATGGTCCCCTGAGACTTCTTCTTATTCCCGAAGATGAAAAAAAGCATGAAAGGATGTCGTTTTGCCAACATTGAGGAGATAAATACAGAATCGCTGAAGGAGAAAATCTCCATACTGAAAATTGCATTCCAGAAGTACTTTGAAGATTGGAAAAAGTTACTATTTTAAAGGGGATAAAATTAATATTGATGAATATACAGAGTGTAGCAGATCTAGTTCACAATATTTTATGGGTGGATGCCTGAATAAAAATGTCGAAAATGTTCAAGGAATATGTGCCTAATCTCAATCATATCAGAGATATAAGCATTTCTTAAATGTTATAATTAAGACATTATTTCCATTAATTGAAATTACTACAATTTCAAAAAAATCATAATTATGCAATCATTTTGATTAATTGAAATATTTTATTGTTCCAAATTATACATTGAATACAAAAAATTAAATATCATTGAATTAATTGATATGATGATAAATTTTGGAAATATTTTTTTCGGAATATGTAAACTTAGCTTAAGCTTAACACAATTTTTTATAAATTTTAAACAATGTTTTCCGCAACGGTGCAGAATTTTCACATCCACCCACCCATAAAATATTGTGGACTATACACGTGTATAAATTTTTTTTTAAGAAAATGAAAATTCCACATATTTTTTTGATGTACACCAAAAATGTAAAATTGTTCATTCTGTAGGAGTGTGATAAATAAAATGTTGAAAGCTCAGTTCCAGATTTAACCGAAGCTCTGAACAAGATAGTGTTCCATCTAGGTGTCGATATAGGTTATGCTACTAATAGTGATGCTGTAGAAGCACAGTGCCACTAGTAGATGTAGTATATTTGCATCTACCTTATATCTGCTTACATTATTGGTATTATTATTATTCTTCTTTTTTTCTCTCTTCTCTCTTTTTTATTCACTTTTTTATATTTTATATATATACATTTTTTATTATTATTATTTTTTATCCCTCCTTAAATATTTTCACATTATATGCTATGTATGTATTCGATCTTACTGTGTTTTGCCTTCAATGAGTTTTGGTTTTTAAAAATATTATATATATATATATATATATATATATATATATATATATATATATATAATTTGCCCAAAAACAGGCTAGCCTAGTTGGGCAATGTATTTAAATGTGTGTAAAGATGTAAATATGATATATTTCTGTTAAAATCAAAATAAAGTCATCTGAACTGGGGGTGCTTTGTCTGGGAAAAAATATAATCTTTCAAGTGAATTTAATTTAATTTCTTGAAAAATATTATAATATAAAAATAGTACCACGTTTTTAATATTAGATTTCGCAAAAAGTTATGCACAGTTTTGTTATTTATAAATTTTTCCATTAACAATTCAATACATAATATGTTAGATAAATATTTCATTTAAATTTATTTCACAGAAATAATTATTATGCCCGCTTCTGGTTCTGTCTTAGGTTAACCTTACATTGAATTAATTTGTTTTTCTTCTTATTTTAGAATATGTAGAACCAAAGTACACCAGGTAGGATCTCACTACTGCCAGGCTTGTGCGTACAAGAAGGGGATTTGCGCCATGTGCGGGAAGAAGATGATTGATACCAAGAATTATCGACAAAGTTCAACCTGAACACTGTATAAATATAACTTGGCCCTCCTACAATCAAAGCGTTTCGTAGTCTAACACGAAAACATGATTACATTGAACTTGTCTATTCTGCGTTGTGTGCGTGTTATGTACGATTTATGAGAAAGAAAACAATTATTTTTGTTTAACTGAAATAAATGGTTTGTTTAGTGTATAACATTAGATGTAAATTATATACATTCTTTAACAAGGTTGAGATTCAATCATTTGAATAACATTTTGAAAAATAATAGAAGTATCCTCCAGTTATAAGGACATTCCTGCACAGAACCTTAGTTCATTATATGTATATACAATGGTATGTAGTGAACAAATGCAGAAAAGGTTATAAAATATATGTGGTTTTTTATACATAGTTAATTAACTTAAGGATGAGATATTTAGATTTTAGACATTTTTTATTAATGTTATCACTTAATTTTGTTTGAGTTTAAGAAAAATGTACCAATAGTATATTTTGTAAAAATAAATCATCATACAGTTAATTGGTATTTATTTTGCATTTACAAATCTTTTATTAATTTATTTTTTAAACATATGTAAGCAATACAAATCTCATCCCAGGAGACTAGCGGTTAGTACTGCTTTTATATTACAAGCATTTAGCTTAGTTTTAAATTAGTAAGAAGGTTGATGTGACACGTGTTCCGTGAGTGCATCTCCATTAAAAAAATCACGATACAGGTAAAGATTTTATCAAAATTCATTTCCAAAATGTAATTATATAGTAATGCGAATTTCAACATGTGAACTTTTAAAGATATTGTGACAAATTATTTAAATTTATTCAAATAAGCGCAAATTTTCAAATTTGTCAGCAGCACATAAGGTTTCTTCATAACTGCCGCTTGGCAGGGTACAGGGTCGATACTTTCTGTAATGTTTACAGTAGTCACGTGCGGTCTTCTTTAACAAGTGTGTGTGTTCTTTTCAGTGTAGCTACATTTTGTTAAATTACTGTGCAACTAATTTTATTCCCTGTACTGCATAATGGACGTTAAGTGCAAGAACCGTAAATGCTGAATGCCTAGGTTAACTTTGACTTACAAATTAATTTATTTTGTGAATGAGCTCTCTGAATGGAACTCATTCGTATGGAGAGGACTTAGATTGTATTATAAAAATAACTATTTGTGTGCCGGACCTGCATCCACTACCATGAAAATAAGATTACATTTTTTAATTATTTTATTTATAATCCTATTTTTATAACACATGGTGCAGGCAGATTGATGGTATGAAGGTCGCAACTACAACCTTTGGACCTGTAGGTAAATATGCAACAGGCATGTGCAGTCAGTACATTGAAATAACCTGTACGTAACTGCATATATATTTTGAGAAATTAAATATTTATCTAGCAAAATATTACAATATATTAAAAATTTAATAATATGATAATAATTGTGATAGGAATATTACGAGATATATATTTTATTAAAATTTATTTTGCAGAAATTCTAGTACAGCTTATTTTCAAGTACTGACGGAATGCTGCTGATATGCACCCTCTCATTCAGTATATTTTCATAGGAATATTAATAATATGGGTGTGTACACCATATATATTTCCTACGTGAATACTGTCATGCAATATCAAAAAACCTTTAATAAATAATTCATTAACTCTGTCTTTAACCACCAAAAATACATTTTTTTTCATTTCAAAGTTGATGAATTATTTATTAAAAGGAATAACTACAAAGTGTTTGTGTTAAATATTAACAATATCAAACATTTACGCTGGTATTTTAATAATTCAGTGATTGTATCTCCTGATATCAATAATTCTTCAGCTTTTTTTTTTCTTATGCATCATGGCAACAATGAAATGATGGATGATTATATGTATTGGTGTAATCTTACCGTATTGGTGTAATCTTACCGTATTGGTGTATTCTTACAGTATTCAAATTTGAAATGTACATTCCAATTATCGTTCAGATAATTTTTACTAATTTCCAATCGAACAGTTACTTCGAAGCGATAATCTTCGAAAAACTGACAATGATCATTTACAACATTGATAATATTACTGATTGATTTACCGTATTAACCCGTATATAATGCGATATTTTTGAACTATTTATTGGCTGTAAAAAAATTTACTCATGCTAAGTTCGAGACCTATGTAGTGGCCTTCTTGTTTTACGCCTTTGTATCCACCCACCCACTTTTGACCATAGACACTTATCTATGGTTTGGTGTGTGTGGTCGACTTTTGTCATTTGTATATTTTCTTATACAACAGTTACTTATTTTATTTTTTATTGTTCTTAAAAAAAAAGAGTGAGTAAAAATCAAGGAGACAAATAAATAAAGGTATCAGAAAAAGCTATGATATGAATTTTAAAGTGATGCACATGAGGCAGAGACAACTACAAACTTAGAAATATTGTGAATTCAGACCAAACACCTGTTTATTTAGACATGCTTTCCAATCTCACAATAAATAAAAAAGGTGATAAAACAGTATTATTGAAATCAACTGGTAACGAGAAACCCAGAATTACTGTTATGCTTGGCGTTACTGCTGATGGAAAAAAGTATTCACCTTACATTATATTAAAACTGGTGTTCTTAAATATGTTTATGATTTGTAATTAATGTTAAGTGTGTGCAGATCGCGGGGCGCATGAACCCTCGCAAAGTAGGAGTGATCGGGGGACAAAGGCTTTAAAAGGAAGATGCACGCTGAAGGCGCTCTCTCTTTTTATTTCCTTCATCAACCACGCTCGTAGCATTGATCCTGTATTGCTCATTTATATATTTTATATAATAAATCATAATTGTTCACAATTAAGAGTATTTGTTTTTATACGAACATGGAACAATAATCGTCGATAAGTTCAGCCGAATCAACCGGCAAACCAAGAGACACCACATAAACGTAAAACAATTCACAAAAAAAATCTGCATCCTGGAATCACTTTCTGGACTCAAGAAAATGACAGAGGAATTGGTTCTAGACTGATTGAATGTGACATGTGGAAAACAGGCATGTTCTCTGAGAAACACTCACTCAATGGTAATACTTGATGCATTTCTTGGCCATCTTTTACGTCTGGTGTTAAGAAAGGAATTGAGGCATTAAATTCCGATCTTGTAATAATACTAGGTGGTATGACATCTCAGTGACAGGTTTTTGATGTGGTGTCAATAAACTATTTAAAGACAACTTACAGAAATAATACAATACAAGTGGTACCACGGTTTATGTCTGCTTTGGTATAAGTCAAACTTGGTATACGTCCTGTTTGGATGCGAAATTTTTTGTTTGGCGATGACTCGCGTGCGTCAAACAGTACGCGCTTACATCCTCAGTCTCGTTTGGCTAAATCGGTTTTTGGAGAGTGGGCAGTCACGGCAAAGATGCCAAGACTACGACTATTTCTACCATTCGATGAACAACGCGTGATTTTGCATTTTTTCGCGATACGAGAAGTACCACCCTAACAAAGCCCAAACAAGCCATAATAGCATTGTCTGGAACGACCAGACAATGTCACATTTCCCAAACATCCCGAGGAGACGGCAGAAGCAAATTTCTTTAGGCAGATTTTTAGTACTTAAACGTCAAACTTGATGATCTTCAACCTGTTAAATTTTCATTTAATTAATTGCTTTTGTATAAATATAAAAGTATATTTTATTATTAAGCAGCATTTAATATATTTTATACAACCCCATAATTTTTTTCATGAGAACGGATTAATAATTTTCCCTTTGTTTCTTATGGAAAAAATTTGTTTGATATAAGTCCAAAGATCTGGAACTCTCACTTTCAGGAGAATGGATTCCAAACGCCAAATGGTAGAAAGTCGAACCTGAATCGATAGTGAAAGGTTTTAAAAAGTGCTGCATTTCTAATTATTTAAATGGCTGTGAAGATGACATTTTGTGGGGGAATGAAAGTGTGAAAGAGCATACTGACGATGAAGATTTAACCTCAATGAGTTCCGATTCAGAATAAACATTTCCTTTTTATTTTTCTTCCTCTTAGGTATCTTGCTATCTATATAATTTTATCTTGCATTACTTTATTTTGTTTATCATGAATGTAAAATACCAATTAAAAAATAATTTTAAAGAGAACACATTATTATTGTGAAGTTGTAGTTTTTTCAGAATTTTACTAGCCTGACATGGTGTAATGGTGAGCACGTTTCCCCGGATAGAAAAAGTTCCTGGTTCGAATCTGTGACAGTCAAAATATTTTTTGATGAATTGATTTTATTTGTATGGTATATTTTCTAATTGATATATTTAATTTGTACTAAAAAATAATTGCTTATGTGATTGAATTTACTTTATTCATTTTCTTTTGTGAAATATATACATATATATATCGTGTTATAATCGGATTTCTTTTTTTCTAAATATCTTTATGTTAAATGTGTTATTTAGTGGTGCGGGGATCTTCATAGAAATAACACAATCTTCAGGTTCGACAAGACATTAATATAAAAAACAACACCACAAATGGGCAACCTAACTAGGTCTCTACGGGAAGCCGACTCTTTTTGTTATGTGTGCGTGTGCTTGAGCTGTAATCCTGGCCTCTGCCGACGCGACCCGTGGTGCCACCGGCACGCGTACCTAACACGAGTGGGTGAGCCTGTCCTGTGTCTCACTTCCACTTTACACTTTATTAAAATTTTCTGTGTCGCGTTATATTCGAGCTAATACGGTAATTGTCATTTCTAAGAAATCTATATATTTTTATCACTGTTGTAGAGTAAACCTACACAAATGACATTTGTGCTGCCCAACGGTTCTCGGACTATTGTCCGCCATTGAAAAAAACCAAACCCGTTTGCCACAATATAATGACTTCAGACTAGCAACTAAAAGATATCAATGGAAAGTTTTTAAATTATTTTCAGATGTATAAAAAATATATTTGATTATTCATTTATTGGCCTTCTTATTCTTCTATATAAAGGAACAATACAAATATTAGATAAATTATATCAGTTTATTCAATGAATGCCCGGCTTTTTGCGTTGAGTGGAGGAAGGGTATTTGTGAGTCTGTCACCACTCCCGGTGATGACCAGTCATCCATGTGAATTTTGCCGCCTGAACTTTGCCGGTGATAGCTAAGAGCTGTCGCCTAAACCGGCATCAGAGAGTCTGTAAGCGCTGCTTCATAGATCTGTAGAGCCATCCACACGTACCAAAAATACTTTTATCAAGACTTTTTTACAAAGTTTGTCAATTATTCTCAAAATATCATGATAAGCTGTAAAATGTATGTGTTCTTTGATAAAACTCTCTTAATCAGCCTGTATTGCCAAAACGACTTTCCTGAAACACCTACATATGTATTGTACATAATATGTAGATAGTAAAGATTTGTACTAATATGACGTTGGCAGCGGGTAAGTTAAGAAAAAACAATTAGGTAATCTTTTTAATTCAAATTAAATGTTTATTTATAAAATATTGATACATGACTTAATACTTACAGATAAGTGTAAAGATAACTGTTGCGACATAATGCATAATTTCATTGTTAATGTGATCTCTTTTGTATGTACAGCTAAATAATGTATACATTAAAATAATATACATGGTAAATTAGTCATAAACTGTGTCTTCTTTCTACACCCATAAAGATTATTAAATTAATAATAAATAATATTATTAACAAAAATAGAAAATAAGTAGCTGTATCAGAATTGAGAATATTACATTGTCAGCTGCATAGGTACTTTATCTGTCCACGGAATGTACACAAATGGTAGTAAATTAATAATTTAAATAACCTGAGTATCTTATAAAACATAACAAGGTATTTGTAACATTACTCTGCTTTACTTGCATTACTGGAGATGCTAAAGAAAACTGACATCTTTTGTGTTGCATCAAAAAAGGTCAAATACTCCAACTGTATTACACGAGGCCAGAAAACATATTGCGAATGGGAAATACGGAAAAAAAATGGTAACATGTATAAATCTACATATTTTAAAAGGCATGGTAAACTGTTCTGGAATCCTCAATATCAAAAGTGTGGATTGAATGAATCTTGCGAAGATTTCAGATTGTCTTGTAACTATAGTGTGATCCCAAACAGCAGACAAAAACCATCTCATTATCTTCATAACATCACCAAAATGATCTAATCGAACATGACATTTTAATCTTAAGATTCGCGTGTTGGCGCATATATGGCTGATTCATCGTTGATTGAAAAGTGGTATAATATAATAGAAATTTGTGAATTAACTTAATTTACTTCAGTTTATTAATAAATACGTAAAACATAATATAAATAATCATTCTAAACGACTGCTCTTAATGTGATTCATAGATCCAAAACCTAGACTACACAATATGACCATAGAATTGAACCCCTTTTCGTAGATCCGTGTTAATAAAACCTATTCAGGGCCTGCATATTAGATTTAAAAGAAAAAAAATATATTTTATCAAAAGTATTATGTAACATGAAGATTAATCTTCGCAATAAAATAATAAATACTTTACAGAATTGGTTAATTCACGGACGGATTTCATAAAGGCTAATTAATACTTCTCATTAGTGATACTGTCAACCCTCTGGTACAGCCAATAGAATGACCTGATTCTTAATAATCAATATTATTGAAATTGAAAATATATGAATTGTCTTACGTGTCGATACATTTATATCTTTTTTCACACCTTCAGAACAATCATCTCAAAGCAAATTCGCAACTCTACCAGTGGGTCAACGACATTTTCAAAGAGGTTCACTAATACATAATACTTATCAATTTTATGACCAATAAAAATTAAAGTAAAAGAATTCTTTGAGAATTTAAAAAATATTTTTTTCATTTATAACGATTAATATTAATACTTGTAAAGTAATATTCATAAAAATAATTTCAAAAATTTTACAACACTTTTTTCCCACAGTAATGTAAATATTGTATTTAAAAGTTCTAAGATTTAAGTACACTTTTTATATTGCCTTATTAAATTACATATATAAACTATTCTAAATGAATTCCCCGACTATTGAACATTAATTCTGAATAAAAAAACAGCAGCAGTGTACTTTTATTTTAAATCATTTATAAATTCGTCAAAAGTTAATTTACCTAGCTAAGAATTGTATACTGATGCGCAATGATCTAGCTGTTGTGTTATATCTTTGTTGAACTATTCGAAAGACCAATTTGTATTTAGATTTAACGAATGTATGGGAACTTATTTATTAATGAAGTCATCAATATGTTTACTCACACACTGAGCTGATTCACAGTTATCAGAATATAATGCCTTAGTCAAAGAGCACGATAACAAAACTTACAATAATCGTTGTTTACGATACATTAAGGCACCATTAGACTTTCTTTTTATTTTTTAACATGTAACATTAGCGTTTATAATATAGGTACAAATATTATATAAAGTATTCTTAGTTGTCTAAATATCACTAGAAAAATATTATGTATTACAAATGTTAGAAACTGGATTGAAAAATTTCTAAATAAATATATATTCAACAATGAGGAATTATGCAATATTGTTTTTATATTATAATAATCAAATATTTATAAATATGGATATTTTAATATTTTACTGGCATTGCACAACAAATCAAATCATTGGAATGTAGTATCGATCATTATTGAGTAAAAATTTCCATTTTGGCAATAAAAATTTGCAAAATACAGATTTTTATTAAAATATCAGGTAACATTTTTTATTCAACGTAGGTGTATATATATAAGGAAATACATTTTAAATATAAACTTTGTGCATCAATAAGTGCATAAAAATAAAATGCATAATATTATTATTAGATTTTTTTTAGATATATATTAGGTATGTAAGGAATATATAAGGAATGGTCAGAATAGCTTGTATTGCTCAAAGAATGAATTTTCTTATTGCTTATGACTCCAAAAAGCAAAAACATCTGGACTCTTAGATTGATTGATTTTCGTCTACATCTTTAAGATTTCACAATTATTGCTTTTAATACTTTCAATCTAATATATAATTAAAAAATAATAGCTTTATATTTTAAAAAAAATCCTAATAAAAAATTGCATCACTAAAAAGTAAGAATAATATAAATTTAACATTTTTTAAAAGAAATCTAATTTTATAATTTTTGTAATTATTCTGTCAGAAGAGCCCCTCTCTCCACAAATCTGTTTGGTACATTATTTTAATATTAAATGTCCCAAACAGATTTTTTATATTTGCAGAAAAAGTAAAAAAAAAAAGAGCAACCTGAAGTTCTAACAACATTTAATACATTAAGAAAAACAGGTACTGAATATAATATGCGTGAGTAGAAAAATATCTTAGAAAATGTTTTAAAGGTGATTATTTTCAACCAAATGAAAAATAAAAACTTATGGCTCGGATTATTCTACCCAAAATAAGAATCCATTTAAAAGTAAAATATATTATGTTATATAAAATACTTATATCCAATGATTTTTACTTTCAAATAATTCACTTTTCACAATGTTTCCATCAAATATTTTCAGTAGATTATATCAAATTTTCTGTCATTCGGATAGAACTTGGCAAACAAAATTATTTGTCCATTACAGAAAATTTCATAACATCGCCATTCATGGTGGCGGGGTTCACCACAAGAATCCAAGCAACAACTTTAAATGAATTAATTTTGATTTTCATTATAATAACTTGATTTATTTTCTCGAATTTTCTTGCTTGCCGATTTCTTCAACAAAGAAAACCATTGAGACAAAATAAAGTTTATACAGTTTTAATTAACTATGTTATATTTCACTTCCCGCTCGGATTTCTAGAACTGCTTTTGATAGAGGTAATTGTAATATTTCCCGCTGCCGTTGTCGGGAGTTTACTGTGGTAAGATGATAGACTTTCTGTGCTAACTGCTTTAGGGCTCTGACTGTGGAGAACTGGAATCTTTGACGGGCTCACAGTCGAAGTTTTGTGTGGGGAAATCGGTTTGTCAGGCAGCTTCACTGGAATACTGCTAGGCTTCGTAGACACGGATGGCTTTCCGTGCGTCGAATTCGATAGACTTTCTAAACTTCCTTTCTCGAAATTGGATTTCAATATTTCTATCTGCGACAATCTCTTTTCCGATGATGTCAGCTTATTTGGGGAAGTTGTCTGAGGTTCGTATGTTGCTGTTCTGAATTTGATGTGCGTATTTCGCGGCAAATCAAAATCGCTGTGTCTCTTTTGTTTCTGATCTTCATTTGATTGCCGCCTGGAGTTGGAATCTTTTCCGTTTTGGACCATGTCAGGGCTGTAGGATTTTCTACGTTCATACTTTTCGGAATCGAGCTTCTCTTTTTCAGAAAACCTTCGCTCGTTGTTTAAGAAATCTCCCATGAAGGAGATGTCTATTTCGTTGAATAGATTCGGTTGGAAATTATAAGTCGTTATTTTTTCGGAGGTGCGTTCGTTTGATTGACCGACATCTGACTTTTGCTTGGAAATTTTTTCTGTTCTTGGTGTTAGCACCTCGATCTCTGTAATATAATCTTTTACTGGTGTCTCCGTCGATTTAATTTCCATTCTGTTAACAACCGGGCTTTCAAACTGAGTCTCCCTAATAAAGGTTTCACTCTTCGTAAATATGTTATCTCCAATTCTTGTCGGTTCACCATTCGATCGATTGATCTTATCCACCATTCGGTGAACAGCTTCAGAAGTGACTTGCTGGTTTTGCTCCTCTGCATCTTCTAACCTCACTTTTCCATCTGATTCGATCATCTTAACAATTTTAATTGGCTGGTTCCTCATATCATCTTCATCTCTAAACTTGTACGAGGCTTGAGTCATCTTGATAATTGGATGTCCGTCAAATTCATTTCTTGATTCTTCCACTACCATTTTGGTTTCTTTAATAGTGATTCCGGGTGTTTCATGTTTATTCCCCATCATAATTTGAGGATTGCTCCTGAATTTCTCCAGCAAAAGCCTCGTTTCCTCTTCAGTCATGTTGGCGTTTATCGTCATTGTCTCAGTGTTAGTGTAGGTGGGATCTGTAGACATGAATTTTATATTTGGATTCTGATGTTCAATCTCTGATATTATTTTCGCATCAATATTTTCACTGAAATCAGAGTCTTCTATCCTTTGCATGTCAGCTGCTGTAGGATTTTTTATGATTCCAAAAGTGTACTGTTCTACTTCTATTGGTGCTGAAGTTACAGTGTACAAGCGGGTGACTGTTTCTTCTACATTTTGCGTTATGATCTTATTTCCATGTTCATCCTCAGTCACACTCACTGTAACAGTCTTCTGTCCGGGTAGATTTATTGTTTGTGTATCAATGACATAAGGAGTCATTCCTGCAACATTCCTTTCACTTCCTTCTACTAAATAAGTTGAGCTACTCGTTGTTGAAACAACAGGTAGTTCTTCATTAGCTTCTGTGGTGGTACCCTTTCGCAATTCAGTTATAATTTCATTGTAAAGGCTTTGTTCTGTTTCATTTTGATCTTTCTTTTTTAATGTGTCATCTTTTGAATCATCAAAACTGCTATTGACTTCAATAGAGTTTCTGAAGTTCTCAACAACATTCTGCAAACCTGACTGTTCTCCTTCTATTGTGATTATAGAAGATGGTTGACTTCCATCGGTTGATATTGTGACAATATTATCATTAGTAGAGAAAAAGCTCCTGCCTTGGACTTTTTCCGGTGACGTGGGGGGATATGAATTATCAAAATGGAAATTTATTTTGGATCCTTCATTTTTGGAAGGTCCTCCAATGATGTTGATATTGCTGATAAAATCTGTTTCAGCTTTAGAAGGATCGTTACTTTCAATTAATGTTTCACTACGATTCTGTTTTATCTTCAAGTTAACAATATCCGGTTGATTTAACAGAGTGAAGGATGTTGCGTTTGATTTAGCATCAATATTCTTATCATTATAAATATCTGGACTGGCAATATCTTTCCCAAGTTCGGCAGAATTGACTTCTATCGGTGTTACACCAGATTCAATCTGTTCATTTTTCTCTAAATCGGTCTGTGACACGCTAGGCTGTGTCGATTTTTCAATTCCTGCACTTAGAGCGGGACTTTGGGCCAAGAGTTTTTTCATCAGATCAGATTTTGGTCTTTCTAAACTGCTCACCAAAGTATGCCTGGATACCTTTATGTCATCGGGAATATTGGTATCATAAATCATTGTTAACTTATCCTCAAGCTTGGGGGAGAGCCTGCTGGAACTGACGGGTGTGTTGTCTGTCTTATACTTGTTGTTGGGACCAGATACATAAGTACCAATTTCGAAGTTTGGTCTGGTATCGTAAGTTTCAACATGCAGTGACTTGTTTCTGATTTGAACATCGGGCTTGACAATATTTATCTTTTGGATTTCAACTGAAGATCCAGAAGCAGTAATATCCGGTGTAACCTTCGATACTTCTTTCTGTGGTTTAATTATTTCATTCTCAAGCACATGACTTTGAATCCTATCATTTACTTCATTGGTTTTTAAAATAGCTTTCTCAATAGCTTCTCCTACAACCTCGTTAGAAACTTGCTTTAATTTATTGATTTCATCATTTAGTTTAGCATTTTCATCTTCCATAGCCTTTGAGATCTGATTTCTTCCACTGACTGATTCTGTTTGGTTGAGGTTTTCAACGGAAGTGGCTATTTCTGAAGAACCCGAATGACTGGAACCTGTTAAGTTTTTCTTCATCAATATAGCGTCTTCTAAGTTGCCCCACTCTGAGGACTTCTTCAATCTGTTCCTTTGGAAAGTGTTGAGACCCTCCATTGAAATATTGCTGATATTCAAGCTGAGTCTTGGTTCTTTCGAGTGTACCAACAATTGGCTAACATTTTCGTTTGAATCCAATGGAGTGTCTTCTGGATTATCATTGTAGTAGCTTCCATCGAACACCGAATTTGATTTACGTTTCTTGGGAATATTGAGTTTTTCATTAGCAGTTATTTTTGCCTCTTCAGAAGCAATGTCCAAGCTCTGGGCTCTTTCCAAAGTGCCCTGTGATGGCTTCCTGTTAGATTTGTCAGCCGGTTCCAGCCTAGAGAGGTCTCCCAAACTTGCTGCTTTGCGTTCATTATCATCCATATCTTGCATTTCTTTATCAGATTCATTTGTTGGTGAACTGTGTATGGTGATATCGCTGGAGTTCAACTCGATCGTTGTTGAAGCATTGGCGAGTTTATCCAATTCACTGTTGGTGTTTGAAACAAAACTGTCTTGACTGAGAGATATGACAGAATGTCCTTCAAGGTTTGAGGATATGATTGACCTTGAGTCTTCAAAGTAGTTATTTAAGGAATCATTTGCTTCTTTCTTTTGGTATGGTTTTAACTCATACGTGTCAATGTCATCTTGAATATCTATTTGAGATAATCCACTCGGTTTCTGAGTGGGTATTTCTGGCCTCATTCTCTTCACAACTTTTTCTACTTTAGGAGTCGACGTATTTATTTTACTCAGGATCATGTCATCAGACCTGTTGGACTCGTGAAGTGATGTGGAATGATTTCTTTCACCATCCATGAAGGTCTGCATGTCAGACATGCTATGATCATTGAAATTGTCAGTGAAATTCATGCCTGTATTTGGCAATTTGATGTCAACACTTATAACTGTATCTTGAGTGACGTTAGAACTCTCGGTATCACTTGAATTGGAAGCATCAGGAGGAGAAGGAGCTTTTCCCTTAGACTTTTTATTAGCAGCCAATAATTTACTAGCAGCAGATTCCTTTTCATTTTTGATCTCAATCTTTGTGAGTTCCCTTTTGGGTGGCACCTCCGGCTTCTGCTTTTCAACTACAGGCGTTTCGGAGGAAGGTTTTCTATTACTTCTTGCAAACATGGCCGCTTCCATCATGTGTTGAGGGATTTCTTGCGGTATTCCTTGTGCATCCCTTTTAATACCACTAGAATTCAGGTCATCAGATCTGTCAAATGAAACATTTTCATACTCCATTGTCTTCCTTTCTGGAGAGATGGTTTCCATTTTGATCTCAATATGCGCTGAGCTAGCAACATTATTAGGAGGCAGAACTCTAGCGTTGGGTACTGGTGCGAGGGGTTTCTCTCTCCTCTTAGCCACAACAGGAGCCGTTGGTTTTATTTTTTGCGCTTCAACATCTGTATTTACATTTATATTGTTAGCAAAATTCTTATCAACTTCATCGATACTCCTTATTTCTGCAACTATATTCCCATTTTCTGTTCCTAATTTCAAGGCATCGTATTTAGAATTCTTCGATGCAATTACAGTTCCATCATCTGGGACGTTTGGGGGTAGCACTCTTATTCCAAATTTCATTCCTTTTTTACCCGCATCTGATTCTCTTTTCTGAACTTCTACTTTTTCGACTTTAGCGCTGTATCTGTCACCTCCGTCTTTAATTATGACAACATCGGGAGGGGAAGAGATTCTTTGATTCAAATTTCCTTTGAACTCCGGAGAAACAATCATTTCTCCAGAATTTCTGTTTTTGTTTCTTTCCGGTTTGGCTACTTGCGTACCATCTACTTCAGTTATTCTAGATTTTTTATCAGTTCTTGGACTGGTTTCAATGTGATGCTTATTTTTGGCATTCTTTTCATTTTCTCTTTCGAGGGTTGTCATATGGCCGTCCTTCCTTTCCTTGGGAGCGTGTTGGTGGTGCTTGAGCCTCTCCAGAGTTGAGGAGGTGTGGATCTTATCCGTGATGATTTTCTTGATAGCGCTACTGGCAGAAGTGTTCTTATGTGCGGAGGACTCCAGGGTGGAGTTGGGAGACGAGTGCGGCCTGGTTGGATGGTGTCTTGTCACTTTCTCAAGCTAGAAAACATAATTATTTATTTAATTTTCATGGATGATAATTTCAAAATTGTGTTAATCAACGTTTGAGTTCAATTCATCGTCACTAGTACAATAATATTTTATTAAATAGATTAAAGTTTTACAGTTCCACAGACAATGAATTCAGTTTGGCAGAAATACTTTAGATTTACATTTTTATTTGAAAGACATAATAATCTTTATATATGGATAAACAATATATTGAAGATATGCACTCTAGAACAATACATAAAACATAGTGCATCAAAGTAAGTAACTTCAGGGTGACACGCAAATACAATGGAAAACATATCACTTAAAAATAACAGCATGTTTAGATGGTTTTTAGCAAAATTGTCAACAAGATAACAATCCTGTTCCATTGTGAATGAATTATTTATGATTCAAGTGTAATAGGTGAAGCTAAATTACCTTCAGATGTTATTAAAAGGTATGCCCACCATTTGGATAAACAAATTATAGCAATTACAGAGGCTAGTGAGTAGAATGTACGATGTACGCAAGGAAAGCGACCTTATTATGAATGTCAACAAGTCGAAAGTATTGGTATTCGAGAAGGAGGTAAGCAAGACAATGTGCAAAATACTTGTAGGTAATGAATATTTGGAACAAGTAGATGAGTGTGTGTTTGGGAAGTATGTTTGATAGAAATGAAAAGACAAAGAAAGATATCGAAAGGAGGGTGACTGCAGGAAATAAAGTGAACAGCGCATTGAATGGAATTATAGCTAATGGGAACTTGTCAACTGAGGAAAGACTAGTGGTTCACAATGTAGTCCTCGTACAGACACTGATATATGGAAATGAGGCCTGGAACTGGAAGAAAGGAACAAAAGTAGACTGAACGCAGTGTAAATGAAAACACTTAGAAGTATGTAGCAGATCCATTTATGACAAAGTAAAGAATGAAGAAATAAGGAAAGAATGTAAAGCTGATGTTGATATAGTGAGTAAGATTAGGAAAGTATCACTTAGGTAGTTTGGTCATATGGAACGAATGAATGAGGAGAGAATGGTAAGAAAGAAATATGACACAAGCGTTGATGGCACCAGAAGTAGAGGATTGTAAGGAGAATGATGATATTGTCATAGGCTTATTAATATCTTCCCAAGTTTGACAAATGTGTTTATATTTGTCACAATTGAGGCTATCAAAAGAGAAGTCAAAAAAAATTTACTAATATTTTTTTAGGGTCTCGATTAGGATTTATTTTTGCAAAAGTAAATAGGAGAAAAACTAAAAGTATAGTAGTATAATGTAAAAGCTTTAATGTTATGTAATTTACTTACGTCACTAACGTCAGCATGTGACGCAGCACGCATCATCTTGGGATGTGCCAGGGGGCTGCGCATGACATCCGTTACCACATTGGCTCCGGAGGCTGGGCCTTCCTCCACCTCCAGACGGAGCTCGTAGGGGCTGGCGTAGGATAGAATGGCCACCGCGTCCTCGTAAACCATGTGCCGGAAGGATATTGTCACGCTGTTTATTCTGTCACCTGCAATGTGGACAATTATTATACTGTTTTAAGGAAATAGCTGAAACATATTTTTTAAGTCTAAAACTATATGAATTTCTAATATTTTATATATATGAGTAAAACACACAACTTACAATAACTTATTTTTGATTTTGTTACATTGACACTGGATGTTTAAAATTGTCTTGCAAGTACCAGTGAGTTCCCGATGAATCTCAATGCAAAGAAGTATTATTCAACTTAGCAACACTTGTTAATAGTCAATTTGAAAATCTTAAAATCATAGGATTGTTTGTCTGTTACAGAATAATCTTTAATTATCTGAAGGCATGCATGGATTTTATTTTAATGGGAAATTCACAAGGCTACATTTTGACTCGCGCCATCGCATGCGCACGACGCGCAGCCAACTAACAAGTTAAAAATGCTATATACATTCGCACGTGCGCAGCGAGTTAGCGATTTTTTCACAAAAATATTTTACACTTTCCACATTTGTAAACAATTTTTCTGTCCCATACTTTGCATAATACAGCAATAATTAGGACTCGCTGAGAATAAATTAACTGAATACAGCATTAGGCGGAAGCCGGTTGTTTTCTGCTAGTAAATAATAAACAATCAATCTCCAGTACTCGGTAATCAGTATAGATTTGTCAACTATCTATCCTTTTTCATAAATTTCTTCCATCATTGATTCTTTCTGCTGGACAGGTCAACGTAAACAGTCACGTGAGAAAAATTAGTTTTATCGAAATTTGCAATCGCTCGATTGTGGAACAAATTGCCGACAAATGTATTTTTTTCATCCATAGTCGGATCAGCCATACCGCTCCAAAAGGTCCATATTCATTCTCTCACGGAAAATACTCTTTCTGATAGAAACCTCTTTCATGTGCATATTTAAAAAAAAAATAGTGAAAATAGTGCCGGCGTTACGCACAGGCAGAACAGACGCCCGCCTGTAGCGGCCAAATCAAGGGGGCGGCCCTGTCGTATTTTGTAAAAAGTAAAAAAAAAATTCCCATGTTGCAAAACGATAATAGTCTAGGAATGAACAATTCAAAAAAGCAAATCTAATAAATAACATAATGGTTATTTACTAATAAAGTAGTAATTTGTCATAAAGTAGTCAACAATAGTGTTGGTAAAAAACCGCCCATGGACACATTTCAAAATGCCGCCGCTAACCTTGTGGCACGAGGGCGGCCGATTTAGGGGTCGTCATGGGGATGGTTTTAATGTATTACAAATATAGAACAACATAATTCACTTTGAAAAACGATAATACATAGTGGCTAAAAATGATTAAAATAATTTACTAATGTAATTAATATTATTTATATTTTATTTACAAATTAAATAACTAATATATACTTTTTTGTATTTACTAATTATCTAATGCGATATACATTTGATAATACTCCCACCTCCCACTTTGATAATAGGCTCGTCCCGAATTGTAGCCGCATTGAAAATTGTCCACAAAGTTTTTTTTTACATCACCATATTTTACTAGAGCGGAAAAAACGATTTTGCCTGTGGCAGTAAAAAATCTAGCGCCGGCGCTGAGTGAACATATAGATCGTTGTCCAGTTGTCCGATACTAAATACTAGCTACGGCGACACATAGACAGCGTCTCGTGAAAATTGCAGGAGGTGGGGGACTACAAGCATGGGCCGCAGCGATCGACGACATTGCCTCCCAGCACTTGCTCGGTCTGCACGCAACATACTACCGGCCATGCTTCTGCTTACATCGTAGATCCAGGGAACCCAGTGCCAGCCCTGGCCTCTGTGGTGCCCTGGTGCCTGTGGTGCAAATTTTTCTGGGCGCCCCCATCCCTGATTTTAAAAAAAACGGTGTACCTGTTAAACCATTCTCTCAGATTCCGCAGCTACAACCTTCTCCTGCGACCAGACCCTCTTTTCCGTGATTCAATCTTGTGGTGATGATAAGGTAGAGAGTGTTGTATTACATATATATCTCAAGTTTCGTTTCACATGGGCAAAAAATTCCAGTTCCTGAATCTTCATTTTTTTCTTAGCTCATTTTCCAGTTATTATTAAGATTACAGCTGAGGTGAGCCTTTTTTAACGACACTCCATAAGCTGTAGTTATTGTGATACTGGAGACTTAGCTGCCATTCTCCAGGGCAACACTACAGCGGAGACGTTTGTGATGATATTTGAAGAAGCAAATGGATCTTTATGACATTCGTCTTGCTTTTCTTGTATTATGTACTTTGAAATGCTCATAAACTTATTATTTTATTCAAACTGTTACTCTTTCTCCTTTTTTCGATTTTTATTGCGGCTCGTTCGGCGCTCCCGTTTACTCGTCGCCCTCGGGCCGGCCCCGAGAGGACCACGTCACGCATCGCGATGTATCATTTAAAGTTGATAACTTTTATGAGTAAATTATATGTCTGTGTAAGTACGACTTTAACTCCCGCGTTGTTCGTGCCTGACCTGCCTGCCAGAACCCGTGTGGTTTACGATGAACCCGAGACTGTGAACTCACCGGGATGTATCCTGCCGCTCTCGGCTGCCGGGCCGCCCCTCAGGACGCTGCTGACGTGGATGCCGTCCCGCATGCCGCCGGTGACCTCGAACCCGAGCCCCGTGAAGTCGCGCGACCACAGCGGCACTGCTGAGCGGCCGCGCACGTTCTGAAATTAAGATAGAATTCGAACCTTAATACACATCTGGCAAGATGAATAAATATTCCGAAAATAAAAATGTTTGACTATTTAATACGTCCAAAATATCGTACTCGATTAAGATTAACGCGAAGTCAGTACAAAATTGCACCCTACATATACATACGGTTGGTGGATCAGGATTTTTACAACTCTAAATGATAATTGCTCTCCAAAAACAAATTTAAATCGCGAGAGAAATCAACTTCACAAACTGCTGCAAAAGGAGAAGTCTTCATTCATTTTTCTTTTTTTCAAAAAATAAAATTATTTCGAGCGATTTCGAAAGGTGTAAGGCGCCCTTTCAAGCCAGCGGCGCGTACTTTAGGAACCGCTGCCTTATACCCTTTTTTAATATATGTATAACTCATTATGTTCACATGAAATGCGACCAAGAGAAGATGCAATTGTAAAGGAATAAGCCGTTGTCCGGGTCCGCATTAGGTGAAAATTTTTAATATAAAAGGCTAAAGTTTTCATTTAGTGTGTAACGTGTAGAGAAATTTGAAAGAAAATAATACCATTACATTGGAATGAAGTTTCGAAGAATTCTAAATGCGTGGATGTTTTCAGTTTTGAAAAGCGTATTTCTATTATCAGAGTTTTGAAATTTTGCATTTGAAAACAGTAATATTTCTAATACAAATTAAATTAATCAATTAGAAAGTGTACAGAAAAAATATATCTATCGAAATAAATATTTAGTTGCTACTGGGATTGCAACTAAATATTAAAATAGTATAGAACCACGTTCTGAAAATGTAACTACACAAAAAATGTGTTTTCCTTTAAATAAATGATTTCAAAAATGAATAATGTACAAATATTTAGATTTTATCGTTGTTTTTGGATATTCAAATTTCATATTATTTTGATCCGCCTTACGATGGGGAAACCAGCAAACTAATAAGTATATTTTGTAATGTAGTCCTCCCCCCCCCCCCCCCCCAACCCATTGACGGTACTTAGCTTTCTAAAATGATGATATGCCTAGATAAATGGAATATATAATAACGTGACTAGTAGAAAATGTAGGTAAAATCTACAATAAATTTTAGACTAATTTACTGCCAGCCAAATATCGATATGATATCTGCGGGTCGGCCGTTTTTCGAAAAAATAAAAATAACGTAAACATTTCATATAAATGTGTTACGATATTTTAATTTTTATTAAATTTGTTCCAGGCAAAGGGGAGATGTTGGGTGACTGTATTTTTCTCAGGGTCCTAGAGTGCAACAGAGCAAAATTTCTAAAGGCTGGTATTCATTATTATTGACATTTATAGCGGGGGTGGGGGGACCGTGTCAGAATACTAAAAAATAACTGTGCAAAGTTTTGTCAAAAGGTGTTGTAGGCTTGTATAGATAACAGACACACATTCCATTTCATATCTATTTTTTAAAATGAAATTTTTATTTTGACGTTGCAATTGTAGAACATAGTTGTTGATAAAGTCTAAATTGGTTGTAAAATTAAATTCTCCCAGCAAGAGAAAATTTCGGGTTCGAGTTCCGACAGTAAATATTTTTTTCTAAATATAGATTTTTTAAGATTTACCTAATTTGTTTTCAATTTTAAATCATTTAATACATATTTTATTTGCTTATTTAAGAAGTCTTGTTATCTACACATGATAGTGTAATTTAAAATACACTGCTTTTTGTGCCCTATCCGTTCAACGGACGTTGGCTATCATGACTTTATTTACCGCGGCCCGGAAAAGCTCTACGGTAGACTGGCCAAACCATTATCTCAGGTTCTTCAGTCATGATGTTCTCCTTTCAGAGCCCCGACTTCCCCCAATCTTTCCCTGCATT
The DNA here is from genome assembly GCA_022840565.1 of Eubasilissa regina. Taxonomy (NCBI): domain Eukaryota; kingdom Metazoa; phylum Arthropoda; class Insecta; order Trichoptera; family Phryganeidae; genus Eubasilissa; species Eubasilissa regina. Next base: position 6,872,755 of record JAINEB010000029.1, on the reverse strand, counting down.
GTGAGGTGCAAGATCTCAAACTTCTCCGGATGCCTCATTACACGTCCGAGATATTCAAGTTTTCAGATTTTTATTGTTTTAATTACTTATTTTTCTTTATTCATCTTAACAATAACATCTTCATTTGTAACTCTATCTTCTGTAGATCCACATTTTAAATGCTTCAAGTCGCCTTATCGTTTCTTCGGTAAGTGTCCATGCTTCCATTCCATAAAATAAAATCAAGAAACACATAGCATCCGACCATTCCCATTCGTAATCTAAGGTTGAGATCATGACTGCGGAACATAAAGGTTGCCCGAGCTTGATCAATGCGGCATTTGATTTCAACAGAAGAACCCCATCTTTCATTTATATTGCAACCCAGGTATATAAAGACTTTCTTTGTCAACTGCGTTATGTTAGCTAATGATCAAATATTTTGTTTTAGTTTCATTATAATCCAAAAGTCTCACATGTAATACAGTTAAAAATTATTTTTGATTATATGTAATATATTTGCAGTGCGGATTAAGTCTCACATAGCAGCTAGCAGCTACAAGGTTAGAACTGTTAAAACAGCACATCTCAGAACAGACCTAGCAATTGAATACGTGCACATATCGGTATTCATTATAGTCCGGAGCTGAGGAGCTGTTTGCCTAATTTAAATGCTAAGTGGCTCCGAGCGACTATTGTCAATGGACACCTGCACGGGCGCGCCCTGCAGACTATCCAACTCCATAACTAATTCAACAGCGATAAAGAAAAATTTAATGAGTTTCTAGAATAATCCGCGAAGAAATGTGGTACGAGAACAAGGTCGCAAACATCGCCAGTAAAAAAAAAAAACATCTTGGTATTATAATTTAGGTTAAAAAATTTACAATAAACTAGTCAAAAAGTAGATAAAATCGTAAAAACCCGCAATGAGATTGGACCAGACAAATTACGACACCATGGACCAAAAGTTACTTTACAATTAGTCTTCTTTTAATATTTTTTTTGTTCATATTTTACATGATAATCTACATAGCATGGAGATTTTTTTACCTATATCTTGTAAATGACCTTCATTTTTATCTTCACAAATACGAGCTTCGTGTATTTATAGATAAAAAAATAAATCTCCATAATAATAAAAATACAAAAGTCGTTTATTTTTAAATAGTAATGTGACTTTTGGCCCACGCTGTACTTGTGAAATTCTGCAGCGAAGCAGGATCTACAATAGTTTTAACAATACCACATTTCAAAATCATCATTAAACGTGTTATTCAAATTGGCCGGCCAGTCATTCTGCTGCCACAACACCAAGGCTTTTGAAGAATCGAAGTAAGAACTAAGAAATTACGATTCATAACATTTTTTAAATTAAAAATCAGTGGCGTAACTGAAAAAATTGGCCCCCGACGCGGTATGTAAGGGTCCTCTGTATTATATTTAAGTTATATAAGTATAAGAATATTAAAAGCCAGTTGTGCCGAAATCAGTAGTAAATATTTACTATGGTAACTTTTTACTAACGCTCGTGGTTAAAATCAAATTTACTATTGCCAAAGCATAGATGGAGATGTCTATAAGCACGACAAATAATCATGAAACATGATTTATTTTATGCATTATCTATAGATTTTTTCGCCTAGGCATTCGAAATCTGTCCCTTTGATGGTGAAATTTTTTCGGATTATGTGCTAATGTATATTAAACAACGAGATCATCATCAGACGAACTCTTATCACTAAAATAGCGGGATATTGAATTATTAACTTTTGAAATAGGTGTGAAAAGTCCGCCATATTTAACTATCGATTCTCGTTTTTACCATCGGATATCGAAGAGTAAAATGAATTTACTGCGGGATGTACTTTCGAGAAGTAAATATTTTTTTACTAACGATCAAAAAATCGGTTTTCTCAAAAAAAAAAAACAAACTGTTTTACTAAAGTAAAAAGTTACTACTGATCACACAATCGGCCCTAAGTGGGTAAAACATGGTTTAATCCATTGAACAGTAAGAACAAAATTGTCTATTACAAAAAAAAAAAACAATGAAAAAAATTTTTTTTCGCTTTGCGGTGATAATCTGGTTTCTTGACTATTGTGTCGTATAAGCGGGGTTCATCGATAATGTTCTCACGCGTTTTTGTAATGAAATGATTTTTTTTAAATTTATTAATTCCATTTTCACGGTGTGATGGATTATAAAAAATACAAGTCCATATTAGCGCTACGAAAAGTATCAATACCAAATGTATCCATCCGTAAGGGCGCAGACCTTTTAGATCCCTACCTGACGCGGTCCCCGATGAACCGCATTGGCTTGGTCACGCCACTGTTAAAAATATGAGAAATCCGGACTATAAAAAATAACATTTATATTACATACATGGAAAACATAAAATAACGGACTTAATTATACTACATTTAAAAAAAAAAACTTTGATTAATTAAACGTGGCATAGTTTTGATACACTAGGACGGACGTACCCAATAAATGTGAAATGAAATTAATTATCGGACGATAATCAATTATATTTTAATAAAATTCACTTTACATAACAGATAACGGATTGCTTTTTGCTAGCAAACATTTGGCTTATTTGTTAGGTTAGGTGTGAAGAAGCTGGAATTCATCAGACGTTAAAAGTACTGTGTGCCCGCCAGCTTTGCTTACCTCTTCAATGAGCGTCGAGTGCTAATGATTTTAGAGAAAGAACAAAGCAAGGTCAACACAGCATTAAACGCCATGAAAACAATCCAGACTTCAGACTGATGAGCTCACACCGAGAAAAATAATAATATTAATAAAAACCTGAATTAACTTGGAATGTAATACGTAATTATATTAATTAAAAAAGGCAGTGTAGATATCATGGTTCAAATTAAAAAAAAATACAGGATGTGCAAAAACGTTTGTTTTTGTTTTCTCCCACAACAGCCCGTCCGCACAGGCTAATGTGTTGATGTAATCAAATTAAGGCTCAATTTAGAAATGTCGGATCCAACTCACCTCCAGAAAGGTGTCATCTTTGAAGTCCGGTCTGCTGGGAGGCAGGGCGGCCACGCCGCCGGCCTTGCCGCCCGCGAGCGTGGGCGGCGCCTGGGAGCGCAGCCAGGCGCCCTCGCTGCTCTTGAAGCCGGGGTTATCGAAGGCGAACTCGTCCTTCACATTTTCGGGGTCGGTGGCGAGCACCAGATGCTTGTCTGCAAACATATCATTCGAGTCAGTGCGGTGGTAGAAATTAAAAGCAAGCAAAACGGGACAAAACTTGAAAGTTAGGTTATCTATTTCTCAGGTGATTAAAATAATAAAAAATTTGACTAAGCTCAAAAATAAATACACTTCCGGTTAGAAAACCAGGACCGGCAAATACCTGATTAAAAAAAAACAATTAATTACGAGAAGGGCGGATAACCCTCACCCTCAATCGCAGCATTTGTACGCTTCAAAATCTCCCAGCGGGACACCCACACACCCACAAACCCTTGAAAGTATCCGAAGTTCCTTACATTCCTCATAAGGTCAAGTTTAATTTCTGATATGCATAAAGTATCATCTATTGGCTAGTCTGCCGGGTCTATCGACATCTTTAAACTGCTGTCTGCAGACATATCTGAACCTTAGAATAATAAGGCGGAACAATATTTACGCATTGTGAAGATTGTCGCTTTTTAACATTTTTGTGAAGTTTTACTTTCATTTGCCTTTTGAAAATTATTTAAGGAATATAGTACAGTCAACGAGATCGAGAAAAGTTCGCTAAAATGGTTTGGGCACGTACAACGTACGAGTGCGGAGAGAATGGTGGAGAAAAACATTATATATAATTATTGATTATTCTAAACCGAACATCTTGATCGTAGATCATAATCGATGAGCGATGCAAAGGTACGTGAATGAAGAGGGGTGGTTAAGAAAGACGAGAGTGTGGTGTTCAATTCTCTCCGCCTTCCCCTGCAGTTAGACAATGTAATTAGGCCAGTTCTTGATTTTCTTATTTTCTGTCAAGATCGAGAAACTTTCGTTCCCTCCCAACAATCTCCTCTCCCATCTCTTCATACAACACTAACCTCGCGGGTCACGTGAACCTACTCAAACATGGGACAGGGAACACTGTAAAATACAGTCGCGAGCGATCGCACCGTGGAAGCGCGCCGTCCGACGCGATCGGGGTTACTAAAACTGCAATGGAAGATAACGGCGGTTTAACCTCACATTGACAAACCGGGTTCTGGTTAAGCTACCATGAATATTCCGATACTAGTTTCTAGCTTCATTAGGCTCTCGGAGAGTGCCCCTCCCTCCCCCTTCCTCCCGCGAACTGCGCTTCATCGAAATACCGATGCAATCGTCAAGCTGACCAATGTCAATGCCGACTTTCAACTTTCAAGACGTTAACGACCAAGAGTCCCCGGAGCCGGTGGCCAGGGCCGTGTCGCGCGGCCGTAGCTCGTCAATTCCGTCACGGTCTTCCGCCTACAATACTCTAATCATTTATTTATAGAAGGGCAATTAAAACTACGGATACGAATAATAATTAACCAAAAGAATCAAAATAAACAATAGGTAATCATTGAAACATTGAGACTAGTTTTCAACAGCAATACTATTTTTCGGAAATATCTTAATTGTGTTAAGGAAGGAATTTAATAAAAATATGCAAATATCTGTATTATTTATTTTGTTTCACATCCAAGTGTTTAATATTAATATCGACATTTGAAATTTTTAACAAGTTTCAACAATTTAATATTCTGTTTATTGGTCGAGACTTCACAATTTTTGGAATACTTATTTGTATGTGCTTTTAATTTATTTATGGTACGTATTTATACATATAGCTCGTGTCCTTCACGTCCGAGTATTCGATGTTCGTGACCAATAACGTGTAAAATTTCTCATACTTAATTGACGCACACAAAAAAAAAAGTATATTATTTGAATATTGGTGACCTTAGTTTACTTGAGGAATTCGCCCATTTTAAAATGACAAAAGTATTTTTTATGTGGTAAAAATAAAATGAGTGCACAGAAACAAAAGGAAAAAAAGCTGGATTCAAATCGATTCGTTTATAAATATTAATATCGTCATCATATCGATATAAGTAAAGGAAGATAGATAAATGGAACGAGATACTTTTTCTTTCTTCAACGGCTCGAATAGAACGCGGTGTACAGAAAATTTATCTAGAAATAACTATAATGCCCCATGTCCACGGAATGAAACACGATAAGATGAAATTTATTTCATGAGATTTATCTCAGAGATTTAGTTAAGATAAATCTCAGTACCATGTACATACATGTGAGTTTTTGATCTGGAGATAAACTCGGAAATAAATGAGATTGGTAGAAAAAGACAAAATTCAAACCCGTGTACATGAAGTTCGATTTTATAGCGAGAGTCGACGCGTGAGCACAAACGTCACTTAGAACCATAGATACCCACGACTACTATTTATTATATTTATACTGTAAAGGTAGATGAATGAAATGTAATAGATTACAAATATTTATTCCGTTTTAGGCCCTGCTGGGGAGATTAAAACTTACCCAACTAACGAACGGAACATCAATGACGAATCTCCGAGTGAATGCGGGGACTGCGAAAGCCGAGAGTTGTCTCCGAAGAATCTCATTGGTGGGTTATTCGATGTCTTCATTTTGAATTCTATCTCGCAAGGACACTCCGAGAACTGGGTGAACTTACAAGCAAAGTACACCCAGTTTTATTGAATACTGACTTATAGAGCTATTCAATCTCCGCCTATGCATATATATAGTTGACATCAATTTTGATGCAATAATGGCTAACATACATACTATGTTTGACAGCAATTGAACACTTATGGTCATGTATATTAGTGTCTAGAGTATCTTGTACACTCTATACGCTTTATCACTTACTGTCCCGAATTCCGTTATGGCCTTACGACAGGAAGCAACGAGAAATATAACTCCTTCAACGATCTTTTGTGTTTCGACATTGTTTAATCAAACATGGTGCTGGACATCGTGCGGTTATGCAACGGACTAGTGACATCATTACTCTGCAACAATACGTCGACGAAAAAGTGCGTAAACTTACCGTTTTTTTAATGTTTATGGTCATCGTACTGTACGCGGTGACAATGTTGTCTGTTGAGCTGACCTGACCTGGGAGAGGCAACACTACATCGCGAAAATCGGCCCAATTTAAAACCACCTTTCGGATGTTGTTGTAATTATATTTATATATTATATTGAGTACTTTGATTGTGAGTTCGCATTGTTCTGTTAAAGTACTTCAATTGTGTTACGGTAGAGAGAATATTTTACTAAAAAATATATACACACATATATACATTTATATGAAAATTCATTTATAATACATTTAACATTTTAAGATTTATTTTGTTCATCTATCCTAATTTAAATATAAACGAGGTGTGACAATTTAATTCCCGGAATGCAACATTAAAAATATACATGTGGAACTGTATAACAGTGGCTAATATCGCCTTCACAGTGTATAAATGCACTACTCTTGTGGCGCGGAACTCATTTTCATTGAATATTATTTCTATCAGAAAACCTTCGTCTCTTCAGCGCAGTTCATAATTTTGAAAATAGTCAAAAATCGCAGCTACCTTCATCAGTAATAAGGCCGAGATAAATAACGTCCTTAATGATTTTAAAATCTAAAAAGATACCAGTCCGGGAAACCTGATTATGTCATTAGCTCTTGTTTATATAGTCTCAATTTTCTGCTTTCTTCCAACCATATCTGCTTCTGATGTACTGATTGAAATTATACCCGAGATAAGAAATCTTTCCTCCTCCAATTTGTACTGCTTCATTGCAATTTCAGAGGTACCCCTAAGCATTTTATTAAAGTCATAAACGTCAAGAGACAAATTTTTTTAACTGTCCATAATTTACATATTTAATACAAAAATGAGCGGTAGGTGTGATTGGGGGGGAGGGTTACCATAAAATAAAACAGATTATTAAAATGTGCACGCGGAACGGTTAGAGATATTCTCTCTGCCTGTCTCCGGCAATGCGGCGTGATGGCGTGTGCACTTAATACGCAGCCAATAAACAATGTCGGGTGTGATGGGTTGCGAGCCTCATTGTCGCATTAATTAATGCACCCATAAATCTCGGTTACCGGCGAGACTTCAGTCCAGCCAGCATGGCGGCACGAGAGTCGTGCAAATAACGAAACAGTGAAAAACTATTTATCTACTAAATTAACATTAATTATTAATTTACTAAATTATTATTATTGTAAGACTGTTGTAAATCTTTTAACGCAATTTATTTAAATTGTCAGTTAAGTTTTAGAAGTCGTCTGTAGATTTAGCTTCGTTTCAGTGAGTGTCCATAATTCCACTTGACATAAAAATATAGGGAACATGTAGTATCGTATATTTCTCATTCATAATTCACATTATTTAAATAATCAACGAAAATACAAATAGTTCAATAATTTAAATTGATTTATGTACATCATCGTATTAATGTTAATAAATTTTTCTATAAATTACACGTTCTTTCTTCTTCGACAATGTTCCACATTCAAAATTACTGTGACAGATTTGTCTGCTTTTGTTTTTTAAATTATTTACCGAAATATAATATTATTATTGTCCAATTTCGAGAGGACGACATATGGGCTGAAAAGAAGTGAGTGGAAGGCGAATTGCGGGCAAGCCAAAGGTCCACTGGACCGATGACATGCAGGCAAGACGAAAATATGCTGATGAAGTTTGATGGTGATAATTTAATTGGTAAGCGACACACGCGGAACCGTGGAAAAATCGAAAGACTTTTATATATAATACATATGTAGGATTCCCTTTCATTGGTTCTCACCTTTGCCATTTACAACACTAGATATTTTACATAAAATATCATATTGCAGAGGTTTTTTCCCATACACTTTCACGCAGACTTCACTCGCACCAGCGCACGTGACGTAATAACTGTATCGGTTTTTTTTTTTAACTGGCCAAGAGCCGAACGGTTACGAATTAGGACGACAAAGTCCAGCGGTCTAGAAGCCGTTTATGGTGAAATTGGTACACTTCTGGTTACCACTGGCCATTGCCGGCCCCGGAGCCTACTACGGTACCAGCAACGGGACGGATGCAGCGCTCCGCACTCCTCACTCCGCACTCTGCAGCGCGGTAAATCCATTGTGTTTAAATATTCATTTTAACGGTTGTCGTTACTCGGAAAATACCGTTTTTAACAACCCTTATTTATAATAATAACACGTTTGTGGTCTTAATTGGAGTGTCATTCATCATTATCATCGTTAGCCGTCTGCCCCTGCAGACCACATAGACATCCCTCCTCCGGTGGGCTGACTTTCCATCGACCGTTTCCCGGAAAACGTCCGGCCCGTTTTCACAAATGTACAATCCTGTTCACGTCACAATATCTTATTCACGCAATGTGATTCCGACCATTCGGTGCTTCGTTGCTCTTTGGGCAACTCTTAATTTATGTGTGGAGTGCTTGATAAGTGTCATCGTCTCAACTCCGTGCGTAGGTACTGGCAGAGAACACTGATCGAAGACATTACTTTTGAACATTACGACATTAAATATAAAATTTTTTCAAGAATCTCTTATCAAATTGGTCGATACATAGAAAGAATTTCATTATGACTACTAAGTGTTCGTGTTACTCTCAATGGGAACAGTTGTGATCGTGGAACTGCCGCGATCGGCGGATAATGATCGGGATGATGCGGGCGACAATTTATCTATGATGATGATCGATGATCACCGCTACACATTTTGGTCCGTGGCATTTCTTGCGCATTCGAAGAGCGGACTACAAAACTAATCCACTAATAATTTAATCGTTTTTATGTAACCTTTACAATTGAACACATCGATAACCCACGCACACAACAATGTTGAACTAAAAATAATATAATGTAATATAATACTTTTAAAAAAAAAAAAATTTCCTAAAAATTATTCGACTAAATTTGTATTAAGCAACAATTTGAGTTAGGTTCTAAATTTATTTTTTAAATAATTGTTGTTTTTTTAAAATAGATTCTGGTGAAGAAACAATGATATATGTTTTTAGTCAGTTATGACATCCTGAAGAAGAAAATTGTATTTTTCGAAACCGGTAGATGTATTTAAACTCAATTCAGTGGTTAATAAAACAAAGATAATAAATAAAAAATAAAATAATAATGTAATATAAGTTAGATTACGACAATTATTATGAATGAACTGATTGATCACTTTTCTTTAATGAGTTATGATTTGAGGAATGCAGCAGAAATGCGTTTTTGCTCTAGATAGCTCGTTTGATTGCCTCGTGATTCGCGGTAACAAGTGGAATAAACTATTTTTGATTGAAATTTTCAAGAATTCGGTTTGTTTCCTTCCAATAATTTATTTAACATAATCAGTTATCATTGTGTATAAAATTCTCATATACATTTAAACGAGTTTATTCACAACACAATTAATAGACAACTAGCAGAATGAACCGGATATCGCTTTAGTTACCTAACTCTGACCCTCAAGGGAGCAAGAAAAACAGAGGTACATACATACGGTGGAATGGCGTTGCAAAACGTAAATGAATAACATTTTTAATAGGCTGGATTTTAGTATTATAATACATGCATTTATTTTTATACTTAAACGTATATTTAATTGTAACACCTATGTATTATATACTTTTAGTTAATATATATTTTTTCTATACTATCGAATCTCTCTATATTAATATGAGAGTTCATTTAGCGCGCAAAACAAATGTAGATGTCCGACACCACCGATAAAACGGCGTAAACTAGTGCTCATTGGCTCGCCCGTGACGTATATTTTTCTCTTTTTTTTTTTTAATAAAATATTTTTTCAAAAAATTGTCTCACAAATTAGACGTCGCCCAAAAAATACGGTACAGATTGGTGTGACATGTGCATAATTAATATAATAACACCGAGTATATAACAGTTTTAGGTATGATAATTCGCAGACACGGGTAAACCAAACATTCGCTCGTATATGTAAGTTCAATATCTTCCTCAGTCATTACCAATCCTCAGTAAGATTGCAATATTTGTACAGAAAAATCTGTAATTTTCCGAAAGTGTGCGTGGATATTGTTATTTTGAGGGAAAATGATCAATACAAATTAAAACTTTAGATACTAATTCAAGATTTCAATTTACGCCAGTATCCAATGGGCAGTTCCCAATAACACATAGTTCCACAAAGTTCCGCTGTTGCAAAGCATTCAATTAAACGTGAACAATAAATGTCTACCCGGCGACACGCTCATAACGTATTAAGTACGAACGACGTACATTTAGAACGGCTGATTCTTGGCTAATCAATTGGCGTACCAATAAAACGTTTGAAAAGCTCGCGAATGGGCCAATTTCTTGGAACAATTTTATTAGCCTAGTGATTTAGTAAAATCGCTGCAAAGATCCGGACCACCGCAGGTGTATTATTAAAAACCACAATGATGATTTGGTATCGCCCAGACAACTTTCTTACGCGTCGAGTTTTCTGGGTTGTTATACCGTGTTTACTTGACCCTGTTTCCGACTTTTGGGAGCGCGTTGCAGTATTCGTGATTGGGGCTTTTGAGGCTGACGGCCGAACAATGTAAACAAGTTTCTTGCTGTCATTGCATATTTATAATAGTTTTTTTTTTTTTTACGTTTACAAACTTTTGTGCACTATTGACGGTTACGATCTGATTTATTGTTGTTTATTTCCCTTTCTTCTTTTTCTCTCGGTCGGTCCGCCATTCATTTTTCGCAATCCAATTGTTTTCAAGCGTCCGCCCTTCCTCAGTCAGTATCGTCTCACTCGTCAAGTGCTCTCGGGTGCACTGGACTCATAACTTGTGACAATGGCCACTCTGGGAGATGGATCACATCTTGTACGATTCCACATTCATACTACGAAACCTGGTCTGTTCCCCATTTTTCCAGGGTTTTTTTAGTATGCGGATTGCGAATTCTGTTTTCTTGATTCCCCAAGGTAGAGCATTCCCATGTTTTATAACATTTCAATTGTCCGTTATATAAATTCATCGAATAGTGGACGTTAGTAGATAATTTGTTATCAAGGAGCTATAATGCAACTCTGCGTTCATCTGTTTCGTATCATGTATGTATGTATACATATGCCACGTTGCTGGAATTGTTGAACAAAGTAGAATCAATATACACAGTTCCATTAACGTAGTAAATATATAATTAATCAACAACAAACAAGGCTGGCAGATAACTATAAATTTTTTTCTCAATCCGCTCTTTCAATGTTGGACAAAACCACCACTTTTCTATGGTGTTTGGAGTCAGCGGCTTGAACATTCCATTTCCACTTTGCCGACCTCGGCAATCTTCTTTCACAGAATCTCCTTGATGTTACTTAATATCTAACTGGGCAACTGCTAATCTGTGGCCGTCTAGAACATCGAACCTTATTCCCTCCACAGTAAATGTCCGAACTAGCGGAGTCTACTATTGGAAACATCTTGATTGTTTCCGGGATGGTTTAATTCCGGTTTCCATCCAATCCGGTATGGCCATCCAACGGCCATCTCCGCAGTATGGAGAAGTTGTTCATATTTTCAACAAATATCAGATATCTCATAGAGACAAATCTATTTTTTATTATATTTAATGGAAAATATATGGAAGTATTGTGTAATTACAGGGCTTACGATCTGTCTTCGGCTGGCTTAAGTGATCACTTTATATATGTATAACGTTCACCAATTCTAACCCTTCAATATCCACATTTATCGAATTTTTTGAAAGTATGCATGTTAGTATGCGGAGTCGGTTCAAAAAAATCAATTCGGTCCATAGATTAACAAACTGAAAAATAAATTAACTCGAATATACTCCTTCTCTATATACGAGCCTTACTCTCATAGGGAAGAAACAAATGTTAAAATATATAATATATATATATCCACTGATTATTGAAATTGTATTATATTTTTAATATTAATAAAAAAAAAAAAATTTAAAATATGGCGATGGTGTAGTGGTAAGCGAGTCCACGTACTAACATATATACAACTTTCAAAAAATTTGATTAATGAGGGGATTGAGGGGTGAGAATTGATTAACGTTATTATATATAAAGTGATCACTTAACCCAGTCGAAGACAGGTCGTAAGCCCTGTAATTACCCCATACTTCCATATATTTTCCATTAAATATAATAAAAAATAACTTTGTCTCTATGAGATATCTAATTTGTTTAATAACAGTGCCTTTGTAGGTAAAAATCCAGTAATTGTGTGTTCTTGGACATATTCAAATATTGCTAATGTTCATATTTTCATTTCAGAAGTCAGAATTTATTTTGTCACGTTTTATTTATTAATGTGATTAGGAACCGCTCATCGCACATAACTATAGTTGACTCTCAATATTTGTTCCGTCCAATTTTAATAGTAGGAAAGTAGGTGGTAGAGTGCCCAGATTTTAAATGCATTGTATCCTTAACCAGATTCTTATTCATACTGTATATAATGTATGATTTATTTTATTATTAATAATAATAATAGTTTATTTGATCATTTTATACATTGGTGTATTTCAAGAGTGAACATGGTCTGAGAAAAATAAGACCAACGTGGTGATATCCTGGATAAGGAACCATTAAGCTCTTTGTCCCACGGACAAAAGAATGTACTCGTATTTGCATTGTATACATATATTAACAATGCTTAATTTTAAGATGATTTATTCATATCTTGTGCACACTATTAGACGACATTACAAATTCAATTAAACCTACGACAGATTTGGTACAGTAATAGTACAGTTTAATTAATAGGTAACAATTCAGGTTAACAACAGATACATTAAGTAGTCGTTATCTATAAAATGTCGAGTGCAAGAACAATAAAAAAACTACTACAAAAGTGTATTAGACGTGAAGAAACGAGCACCATTGTAGGAATTTCTTCACTGAGTCCCCTAGCTCGCAAGATAAGCAAAAAAGCTATTGATTAAATTATTACAATGAATAATATTAAATTAACAATGTTTACACTACCTACGAACTTATAAAATTAAAAAATATTTTTATTTTAATAAGCTGGGCTGACGATATTACCACTAAGACGCATCAATAAGTCAAGAGCACTAATAACAATTATTCAAACACATACTTCGGACACGTTTTCTGCAATGAGAAATATGATCTCTTATAATAGAGGCGAAGATAAAAGGAGCAGGTAGAAAAGGTCGTCTTGGCTGCGTGACCTTAGAAAATGGCTCAATGTACGTAATGCCGGTGATCTTATACATAATAAATCAGCATACCAACCTTCGATAGAAGATGACACATGAGGGAGATTTTAATGGAAATGGTATTTATTTGCCATATCATTATTATCACATGGCAAGGACTGTATTTGTGGTAAGTGATCTATTTTATCGGTTGAGATACAATACGAAATTATGTACGTACGAAATTGTGCACGATCGATACGCGTTTGATCGTGCTATACATGCAGATTCGCACAATTGCGTTATTGATACGTGTATCGATATCATTAACCCTGGAAGCATTTTTCGTTGCAATAATAACATATATTTATTATGTTTTTTTTGTTCACATTTAAACACTACATTAAACATTATGTTAGTTTTCTATTTAATTTAATATATTACTGATACGTCATTGGAGGATAATAAAGTTCTAAAAACCTGTTGGTTATATAATTAAAAATAAAATAGCTTCGTCACCAAATAAATTCACAATCAAAACGAAATATTTAAAATTACAAAACAATTAGTGTTTTCCAATGTCGATAGCCCACTTCAAATATACCAATCTTACTAAAATCTTTGCGGCACGGTGACGGATACCGATTCACACATTATATAGAGATAAAGGTCATTGTCGCATGTATGTCGCTAACGGCATTCCTAATAATATTCGCAATGTAGTTCTACGGCTACAAACTCGACAAACTACCTACATTTTTTAATCGTGTCTGTGCCAAATCGTGCTCAAAGGGGGGTCAGATGTTTTCCTCGATGCTTAACCTCAAAACAATTTTGGTCCTGTAGCTTCGATGCAAAGACAAAAGGCGTACCGGGTATGCGGTGCATCCTTCGTCAAATATGGTCGCGGAGTTGTATATGGAAGCGCACTCGACAATGAGGAATAATAATTCAGTTTTATCTTTCATCTTTAGATACGTGCTTTTGCGCAACCGTCGCTGCGCGCCACAAATTTCCTCTTTGATGACCACCGAAAAAATAAACAAATACAAGAGTAAGAGGAAACAAAAAATAAAAGGGTTCTGAGTGAAATATCTCGCTACATTTTAATTTTCATATTTTCCTTCTCGTGCCTTATCCGTTCAACGGACCGTTTGCCATCATGTTGGCTGTTATCATTTTGTTTACTGCGGACCGGAAAAGATGTACAGAAGAATCTAACTATTGCCTCAGGTTCTTCAGATGTTCGCGATGTTCTCACTCTTCCAGGTCCCCGATTTCCAGTAATCTTTTTTTTTAAATTTATTTATTAGGAGAACATACAGGTTAAGATATTGACAAAAATAATAGTAAATTCAACCAATTAAATGTTTTCTCTGAATTGTTAAATACAATAACACAACACAGTGTGGGTTTGGTAACAAATATTAACGTAAATCAGTGTAGAAGACATTCCAATTTCCGCAGGGAACGGAATGGAGAAAAAGAAGGAAGATGGAATAGGGGTAAAATAATGTGTAATAATAATAAAATAGATCCACATCTCAAACGCCTCATGTCGCCTTATCATTTGAGCACCAATATTAAATAAATAATACCGACAAGTGACCAAAATGTAAAATGCTGAGGAAGGGTGGTATTACATATACGTGGACAGCACAATGTATGAATGCGTCAATATGGCAGCCTAGAATTATTCTGAGCACAACCTTTGAAAAAAAATGATCTGGAAAAGTACCATGACGTCAGATAGATGCCTTGCATCTGGCTCTAGAAATCAGTTGTGAGAGCGACCCAAGGCCGAGATTTGTGAAGGTGCATTGCAAGCCGTGTATCATCTGATTTAAGCCATTATATGTAAAGAAAGAAAAAAAAATGTATAGTAATGAAATGGATAGACCGAGTGCTATTAGATACAGAATACACAAGCTCCATGAACAAAATTGAAACTTTTGAAGTACGGTTCCACGGGGGAATGCTCGGGCAGCGCGGATTACAAAAGGACAAGTTCACAAGAAGCAATAACATTGTAAAAATGAGAGAAAACAGAGAAAAACTGCATAACTTCAACACATGCTTCACAGTAATTGCTGCACCCCCAAGATGGTCATGAAAGGACGAATGCACAAGCAAAGGAATGATGTAGGTCCTCTTGACTGAGTATCGAAAGTGTATAAGTTCTTCCAGACGGCAAAGGATCGGAAATGTTTGTCAGAATAGTCGCCAACATTCTATGAGAATACGGCACCCAAAACAATAAGGGTAACAAAACGACTTCAGTTATTCGGGGGTTATTCGCGGAATTCTAAAAAAGTCCACATTCCCATCTTCTGGGTCATTTCTTGAATATTAAGCGTGAAAGTGTCGGGAACCATCTCGAAAAATGTACAATGTATACACATCGTAATGCATTGAAATATTTATTAAGCATCTTGAATCGTAATTGAAATGGCGTATCGAATAAAAATTGTGAGTCAGAAGAGGATGACATTAGCACGTTCCGGAGAGCACAACAGAAATTTGCACAACCCAGTCATCAGTCATTGGATGCAGTAAGCCCGAGTGTTGCATAGTAATGCATTATATTGTAGCAATTCTGCGGTTTCGAGGTATGTGCACCGAATGCGGTTAACGCAGGTGTTTGTGAAGATGTGACACTCGGTCAATAGATGCACAACTAACTCCATTATTACTAAGATACCTTGAGGACAAAATACAGTTTTTCTAGTGGGAATAATTCGTTATAAACGGTAGTTCTCAAGAGGGGCTCATGATTAAATTTAGCTTGGGTTACGACTCCTTTGTTTAATTAAATTTAATTTAATAACTGTTAAAGGTTTTTGGTGAAACTTTGTGGAATTCCATCATTATTTTGTAAATTGCGTTAAAACACTGTTTTATTCCACTGTTTTTTTTTATTATGTTAAACAATATAACGTTTTCGGGAACATCTTTCTATTACTATTAAAAACTACTTTCATACAGTAATATATGGTGTGTTCGGAGTTAACGGAGAATGGAGGGCCATATTGATAATGGAGAGATGTTCCCGAAAACGTTATATCGTTTAACACAAAAAAAAAAATAGTGGAATAAAACAGTGTTTTAACTCAATTTACAAAATAAAATTTAATATTTTCAGATCATTTTAACTATTTTTTTTTTTAAGTATTTTGAAATTTCTCGTTAAATTTTCCATTGAACTCCAAAAATATGACAATGCTTAAAAGGGCTGATGTTTAATATAATATAATATTTCCAGATATTGGAATAGTGATAAGAAATTGGTGCCATATTTGAATACAGGCCTCCCTCGAGCCCTGCTACCGATCCCTATCTTCTGCAGTACTCAACCATGGCCAACATTTATTTTCAGGTCGTAAGACCTACGCATTTCTGGCTAACCTCTGCTTCTACTGCTATGGACGCCACTCCAAGTTCATCTCTCATCCGCAAGTCTCGCTACATGACCAGTATAGTCCCACTTTCTGATTGGCGTTTGTCTGAACAATGCCGATGACCTACGTTTTTGTCTTATCCATTCGTTGGTCTCACTGTCTGTCTGCGATACCCAACATTGGACGATCCATAATTATTCGTTAACATCTAAATTTGATACAATCTTGATGTGTGATTCCATGTCTGCGATCCGTACCCACGTCAGCTCAGGAGGATCAGAATAGTATGCATTGATCGTACACTCGTGTCCGGAAATGTTGAATTCCTAAAATTATGAAGGTTCGAGCAACATTGCTGTTCAATATTTTGAAAATGAATGTACCGTAAAATTGTGCTTGAAAATGATTATACTCAGAAGTTTATGCGTCTTTGGACAATAGAGATAAAGTATAATGCACTGAATATTTATGTTCTTGATATAGAAAGAGCGAAATAAAATTAGATTCATTTTCGCGCAACCACAAGAATAACAAATCATTGTGTTGTATTTTTAGGGCTGTGCTAAACTTTTTACATCTTTAACGGCGAAATCTAGAAATCAAACTCCATTTCCTTAGAATACGCGTCTCTCTATAGGTAATATTTCTTGTGTATATTTGTTATCTTCGAGGGGTTAAAACTAATTAAAATATGAATAGATAATATAGGTGAATATTATGTTCCAGGCCGATTTTCTTTGACCGCCATTTTGATTTGGCAGATATTTGTCAGTTCGCATTAAGTAGTCATAGAGAATAGTTGATTACAATTTATTATAAAGCATCTAACGTCTCGATAACGTACGGAAGTCATTAAAACATTTTATCTAAATAATAATGGCAACCATTAATGGTGATCGCTATCGTCACATATTGTAAAAACTTATTGGCGGCCGAATTGGGTCGATTGCGCCTGCAACACATGTGATTTCAATAGGACGGTGCCATCTCACTCACAGCCCAAGCTACGCTTGAAATTTTGCAAAAAATTTTTCCCAGCCACACGTCAAAAAGTGGTGATATCGACTGGCCTCCTCGATCACTTGATTACTTGGCTCCCGACTATTTTCTGCAAGGGTACTTGAAATACGGTCTACGTCAATAAGCCAACAATAATTCCAATGCTACAGGGCAATAATCGAAATGAAATTGCTGAAATAACACGCGAAGTGTGCGAAAATATTATGAAAGATATGGTTAAAAAAGCACGCATTTGTGCCGCTGCTAGAGGCGGTCAATTGGCCGATGTCATATTTTATACATAATTGTAATGAGCCAAATAATCGATAAATAAAAACCAAATTAAAAAATTGTGTTTCATTTCTTAGTTATTCAAAAACAACATCGGCCAGGAACATAATATTCACCCTGTAGCATAAACGGATGCAAGGAATAATTATGTAGACTATGTGCAAGAATCGCACATGTCAACTTTTATGTATGTGTTATATATAGAACATATTTAATTACAATTTTTCGTAATGAAACAATAACATCAGCTGCAAGCACTCAATCAAATACTCGCTGAAATGGGATCTCAGACAGAAATATTTTGGCGTTTAAAAAATTGGGGGTACTTTCAGAATCTTACAATAAAAATTACAGTACCTAATCAACCTGCAGACCCAGGATAAGATGTTTGGCCTGTATCAACACAGATACCGGGGCAATAGAAATGATAATGAGAAGTGAAGAATACTGAATGCTGAAGATAGTCAGGAATGTCTCGAGGAGGTCGAGGCCCGCCCCATACCAGTGATGTACGAGTATTACATATGTAATCGACTCCTGACTTGGATATTCACAAACGACAAGAGCGCTCAATGGTTGAGATTAGCAGTCACCTCTGTCCTGAAAACCTGGCTGGCACTGTGAAAAAGAGGGCAAATCGTATCGTTAACAACCCATTGTTGACTAACAATACGCAATCTCTGCCGGTGCAATAAAAACTCCATGTTAACTACCTACCTACACCCTCGCACTGTGAGGACTACTCTTTAGTAAATTTTGACTAATTCAAACTCTACTTCTTTAATATCTGGTTTTAACTAACTTACCATCACGCTGTTTCTCTACGCGGGGTAGGCAGAAAGGATAGAGCGCCACACTCTTCTGTTCTGTAACACAACTCTCCCCATCCACGTTCATACATCTTCTCGATTGTTAACAGGAGTATCTGGTTTACTTGATCATGCAAAATCTTCTGTGGATGCCTTCTGTTGTCGTCTTCTGGTGCCATCAACACTCGCGTCACATACATTCCTTACCATTGTCTTCTCATTCAATCGTTTTACAGACACACCTAAACAACCCTAATCCTGTTTACAATGCCATCTGCTTCTACTTTACACAAATATTTTAAATGAAATCTATTTAACTTAGCTATATAAAAAAACCTCAATATGTGTCACACGTAGGAAAAAGTGTATTAAAATGTGTCAATTTTCTTTGAAATGTGAATGTGTGATATTTTTGTTCTGAAGTAACGTTCTTAAAAATAGTAAACAAAATAATAAACTCAATACATTTTTTTGTAATTAATATTTTTGATGTGAATATTGTGTAGTTAGGTAATTATTATTTAATACCAAATACATGATTTTTAACTTTATTTCAAGAAATACCCTTATATTGAAAACTAATTATTTTTCTCAACATTTCAAGAGGGTGGCTATTAAAAATTATTTGAGGTGTTTAATTAATGTTTCAGAAGATCCAGTTCAGAAAAAATAACGCTTAAACGATGCCCTAGGTCAGATTTTAAACACTATTTCGTTACTATTAAAAAAAGTTCATTGAGTTAAAAGTATATATTACATTATTGATTTTCTAAAATTGCAAAATTGTTCAACACCGATATCTACAATGTTTAATAGAGTTCCAAACCGAAATAAACTCGACAAGCATGTACGTCCATAACACTTGAGATGAAGACGTAATGACGGAAAATCAATCAATCTTTAGTGACGCTAATGATCGTTTGGCTACATGAACGACTTCGGAGAAGTACTGGATAATCAATAATGTTTTTTTTTTATATTAGAGACGTGATTTATCTCTATAAGTTTATTGTTTCCACAATGAAGTTATGTTTCTTTAAGTACTTGAACATACAAAAGATACATTGTACAACACATAAAACGTGCAATGAGTGAAAATAAATACTACTTGTAATATTTGTAACAATAACTTTACACATAACAAATGAATTAATTAACAGAAGAAATAAGGAAAGAATGTAAAGCTGATATTAGTATAGTGAGTAAGATTAAGAAAGGATCACTTAGGTGGTTTGGTCATATGGAAAGGATGAATGAGGAGAGAATGGTAAGAAAGATATATGACGCAAGTGTTGATGGAACCAGAAATAGAGGACGTCCGCGGAAGACTTGGCATGACCAGATATACCAGATAATGGAGGATGGTTCTGTTAGAAGCCTCAACAATCGGCGAGCTTGTATGACAAGATGTATGAATGCGGATGAGGCGAGAATTGTGTGTCAGGACAGAAGAGTGTGGCGCTCTATCCTCTCTGCCTACCCCCACGGGGAAACGGCATGATGGTAAGTAAGTAAGTAAGTAAGTAGAGAAATCTATTCATTGAAAATATATTTTGTAGTAACCAATTAGAAAGATATATTTTTCTAACTGATTAATTTAATTTGTATTGAAAATGCCATATAACTATATTCACATTTCAAGCAGCCAGAATATATAATCTAAATGGAAATAATATCAAAACTTGAAGTGATATTAGAGCGTTTAGAAAGAATATTGTTAACAGGTTGTTAAAATTGAGTAGAGCTGATACTGACTGAATTTAAACTATTCTCTATTATGATATAACTCTTTGTAACTGCATTACGTGGTTTGGGATAACAATTGATTTATGAATGAACATGCGTATATGTGAGCGTGGTGTTGTGTTTATATGTGTATGTGTATTTGATGACGAGATGTAAGAAAATACGATATTGTCGGATATGCATATAACGCACTAGTTTGCGTTCTCTGGTCGACATATCTGAGTACATACTTTGTTTTTAACACTGTACATAATTGATATCTATCCTATACGCGTGTTGTTATACTGCTTTTATAAATAAATGCCAACGTGCCCCAAAACAGGCTTGCCCAGTGGGGCAATGCAATCATCATTTAAAGATGTCATCTGATTAATATAATTATGTAATGTTTTATGTATGTATGAATGTATGTAATAAAAAAAAAATTAAAAATATTCCAAATTTGCAAAAAATTGTTTTAATTAAAAATAACATTGTGGTCAATCTTATTCATACATATATTATATATTTTAGAATGCCCGATGTCTGTACACGTATAGACATGAAAATATATACACGTGATGCCTGGCGAGATGAAAGGTTCTGAGGGCACAGTAAAAGGCGTATTAGAGGTACGAATAACATACGCATATCAAAAAGAGTATATGGCGAGTGGGAGCGAGAGTTATGCGCGGGTGGGGGAGGGTGCCAGGGAAGAAGAGTGCAATACTACGGCCCGCGCGATTCCGAAAATTAAGTTTTATGTTTCGTAAAAAATTCTCTTCTAATAAAATTAAATCGAAATATATAATTTTGTCATTGATTTCACTGATTATCTTGAATTATATGCTTCTAAAAAACGGCACGTGCGAAACACAAATTTCTGGTAAACGTCTGGGAAAAAATACATTACCTACTGTCAGGTGTCATCGGGATTGTGGGAAGCGGGTCGCGAGGTGGTAGTATTGTCCCTTAACCATAGCCTCTTGGGCATTCTGTATATTTTACCAATTCTATGCACTTTGGTTGGCGTTAAATACTAAAATATAATCAAATTTATATTTTATATAAATTATGAAAAATAATATCTATTATAATATAACGAATCGTCACTATCGCTATTCTAAAGACTTCTTAGGCAGTCTTATAAAATCTGCTAGATGGCTGTACAAATTAATGATGAATATGAATGCTCATTTACAATCTTACCGCATTGTGCAATAGATGTCACCCGCATCTAAAATTTATTAAAACTGTCGTGAATAATTCTTAAGATATAATTTTGATAATTTTGGCATTGCAGTTCAAAATGGTTTTACACAAAAAATCGTATTCATTTGAGATTTTAAGTTAATTAATTTACCTGTTAATATTATTTCATTTCTTTAAGTTCACTGTATCCTCCGTGTTTATGCTTTTAATAATTAATCATTAATTCTATCGATAATCATATCAATTTAATATCGCTCTAGGTGTACATACTACTAATATTTTGTTTTTCTTACTGGAAATAAAGATAAAGTACACTACGCGGTGCGTTGTTAAAGAAATATAATAAGTGATTTTCGCATTGAAATATAGTTTTTACGGAAGCCCTGGCCGCACAGCGGTCACCACTGCTAGTTCTTTGCTGATGGCGTAATAATAAAAAAACGGTGACCAGGAACTCCTATACCTGGTGGAGTATGGTGAATATGCAACTGCAATATAGAAGAGGAAAATAGATGGGTAAAGTTAATAACATTATTGATCACTACAAGTGAATCCGATCCCGGGATTTCGGGATCCGCTTTTGATGATTTCAATATCTGTCCCGTGACTATAAAATGCTTATTTGCTCATTAATAAATAATTAAAACAAATTCAATTTATGTATGTAAGGAATCTTTGAACTAGTAACTTAAATAATAAAACAAAATTGACTAATAACAAATTAAACTTGCAATAATTGCATTAATAGCAAACATCGAGTGTTTCACAATTTAGTCTTGTTATAATTTTGCTACCAAAATATTAATCCCGACAGTTTTCCCGGGATTCATATAAACTGTAAACTGGGCCGGCGGATTCCAAGATTGAATTCCTTAATCACCGCTTGATAGACTCGCGATCAATCTTATCGTAAGAAATTGAGGTAAGCCGCACATCGGCGTTCGTTAATCCGTACCTGCGGTCATGCATCAGGGAAGTAGATGAGTGCTGCACCTTTCTAACAAGAACTGCCTCGTTTACCAGTTATTATAATTAATAATAATAATCATTATCATTATCGGCCGTTTTCTATCCGCTGCTGAACGAAGGCCACCCTATAATAATAACTTCACCATCGCTATTAAAGAATTATTAATAACATAATCTAAAATTGCAAATTGAAAATAAAAATTTCATTTCATTAAAAAAATATGTAACATCACCTCGCGTACTCATGCGGTACTCATATAGTCTTGATTATGAGAGATTAAAAGATGTGACCTTCTAATAGAACATAAAATAAATAATAATAATTAATAAAATATACATAAAATCGAAATTTCGACATTAATTTAAACGGTTGTCATAGTGTAATTGGTAACTCATTCTTCCGGCAAGAGAAAGTTTTGGGTTCGACAAAGTTCTAAGTTCCGGTGGTAACTAACTTATCACACACCGTTTACCCACGGGGGTATGCAGAGAGGATAGAGCGCCACACCCTTCAGTCCTGACACAAAATTCTCGCCTCATCTACATTCATACATCTTCTCACACAAGCTCATCGATTATTGGGGCTTCTATCTTCCAGTATATGGTTTACCTGGTCGTGCCTAGTCTTCCGCGGACGTCCTCTATTTCTAGTGCCATCAACACTTGCATTATATATCTTTCTTACCATTCTCACCACATTTATCCATTCCATATGAACTAACCACCTAAGTGATCCTTTCTTAATCTTACTCGCTATGCTAAAATCAGCTTGACATTCTCTCGTTATTTCTTTATTCTTATCTATTTATTATACTTTGTTATAAATGGATTTGCCACATTTACGCCTAAAGATATCATTTCCGCTGCATTCAGTCTACTTTCGTAACTCTTCTACCAGCCTAGGCCTCACTTCCATACACCAGTGTCGGTACCAGGACTCCATTGTATACCGCCAGAATAGTTACCCGGTGGTAACTACATATAAATAGTTCTTTAAATGTTCTTTCTGACTGATTGTTTTAAGTGTTTTAAAATCAAATATATTAGGTAACAAACTGTCAATAATAATAATATATGTTGAGACGGTGTAATGGTCACCGCTCTTCCCCGGATTGGAAGGGTTTCTGGTTCGAATCCCGGTGGCAACAAAATATTTTTTTTAATAAATTGGTCTTTCTAATTGATACATTGAATTTGTATTCGGAATATTATCGTATCACATAACTATGTTCTGAAAAAGTGCAACTTCACAATAATAATGTGTTCTCCTTTAAAAAAAAAAGTCAAATGATCATTTATGAACTGCAACAATTCACAACGCTTTACAGTACTGAGTTCTTCTGAGTCATTATTTCGTGTCTTTTCTGGGAGCAACAGCACTCGTGAAACTTTAGCCAAAGCGGAGACTCCCGCCAAAACAAAACACAAGGCACAATAATCTAGAATAATTTTCATTGTTATTTGGCGGTCGTTAAAATCAAACACAACACACCATCTATAAACGGAAGATGATATCGATTAATATGAATGTATAAATCTACATAATAGGAACACCTGATGCATTAGATAAATATGCACTCTCGGTGGCGGGCACACGCTGTCCGTAGGATGTGATGCGAATTAAATACGTGAGAATATTCAAGACCAACCATTGAAAGACCGCATCCGTCGCTGACCACGGTGATCGGACTGACAGAACAAGTACAAAAGAGCGACCTGCCGGATTGGTTCCATCTTGAGCGCGATCTCTTCATTCAACCCGCCGCAAAATTGCACATAAAACTACTCTTTGTCGCGGTTTAACACGTTCTCGCTGGTAAAATTATCATTATTATCGCGTCTCTTCCTGAGCCGAGCGGCTACTGACAGAAAGTTAATTGTGGGAAGGGTGTTGATGCCCGGAGCTCGTCACGGATATGATCAGCAGAGAAAAGGATAGAATAGATATGAGATGGAGCGTAACAGGGAGCGAGAATTGATCGATTTCTTAAATGGACAAGTCTCGCTCGCGTGAACTGGAAGAACGATTTCTGCAGATTTCAGATAGATTAAAAAATGTAGGAAAATATATAATTTGTTGATGAATCTTGCCCATTGTTACTTAGATGGAGGTGGTGGAGTCACAAGATTGGACAAAGTTCAAAACGTTTATATCCGTGGCTTTTTTGAAGGTGATATGAATATCATAATCATACAGATGATATGGATATGTGATGAGAAGCGTGAAAGATCACATGACTCATAAATGAAAGAAGAATACCAGGGAAGACCGTGAGCAACATGAATAGTCAGTCGCGATCTTAAAAATTTGAATATAACCAAAGATGCGATCTAAGACAGAATAAAGCAGAATGATTAGAGTAGTCGACTACAGATTAATGTAACAAGGCGAGGATAAAAAAGAAGACGACTCGTAGATTTTATATCTTGTAAACCCTGATTCGTCATTACAAAATCTTGAAGCAAACTTTTCTCTTGGTTCCTACTTGGTCTAACATTGTTTTCCACGCATTCATCTGCTTTCATTCGATAGCCTTTTTTTATTAATTCTACTCCTAGAAGATGAAGTAACACTATCGCCTTCAATCATCCCATCCATTCAAACTCAACTTCGTTGCAATCTTTATCGGACTGCTGGCTGCAAAACAGTTTAATCTGATTTTATCAGTTTTTCCTCAAAGGTCCAGGTTTTCTTGAGTTTAAATTTACTCTAAGGCTTCTTGATTTTATGTAGTCAGCTTTTACCCTTACTTCAACAATAAACCAACACTTGGCAACGTTTTAAAATACCACCTTCATGGCCGCATATATTAAGAAGCCACTTCAAAAACAAGAAAACAAACAAAAACATGAATTACAAATGAGTAAGTAATTAAGCATGTTTATTTATAATGGAATTTAAATGAGAGCTGATAGACACGACAAGACCATAAAAATACATTTTAAATAAACTAGAAATAAGGAATATAATTACTTAATCGTAACTAGAGAATCCAATCCCGAGAACTCATAGCAGTTTACAGTATATAACAATCTTGGGATTAGTACAGATAATCCCGAAACTTCCGGGTTTGATATATTGTATTAATTTTGGCCCCTCAAAAGTAGATAAATACTAAACACTTAATGTTTTGCATTAATTATGCAAAAAATTGCAAATATTGAATTATTATTTTACATTTTTGTTCGAAGATTCCTTACTGACTTAAATATCATACATTAACTGTATTTGTTCTTTTTGACTTTTTTGTAAATGTAAGCTTAATGAACAAATAAACTTTTTGTAATCCCGGGATCACCGAAATCGAATCCCGGCATTGCTATTTTAGCTGCTCGAGATTGGATTCACAAATCGTAGCCTATCTTAAACTTTATTACATAAATATTTCCTATCTAAATATATGTATATTGTGCAGAAGTAAAAATAATTTAAGTCTCCATATTAATTTTATTTCGTTTATCTTAAAAGAGAATGGGATATTTTTTATATCCTACAAACCGGTTAGTAATCTGTCTACTACTCAACTACTGATTTCTCAGTATTGTCAGATTTCAATAAACGGGTATTCCCTCCGAGTGTTTTCCTCGTAAACGGGTTCAATAGGTCGATTTATTTGTTTTGAGATTATACACCATTGTAAGAATGCAACAGAAAATTACGGTAATCAAAAACTAGCCACCGGTATACAATTTCCTCTAAACTGCAAATAATCATTATATTTGAAATTCAAAAGAATCATTTTATTTAAAACTAACAAAACAAGGTAACACCGAATTAAAACATTTGGGGCTCTAAGTGAGTTCTTAAATCCGGCTCTCTGAAAATTAAAAACTTTTCTCTTCTAGTCAATATTAAAAAATAAACTGAGAACGTAAACCTTTACATTCGTATGTTTCTATTTGAATACATACTTCAAAACAAACCGTCATCTGGCAAAAGTCAATATTTCTAACGTGGCGGCAGAATTGGTTCCAACACTGCCACATATGAGTTTGTCACGATCGTGCACATGCAAGAAAAGTGACCTTATTAGCATGTCGACAGTGATGGTATTAGAGAAGTAGAAAAGTATGACAACGTATGAAACAATGATAAGACCAGAAAGCTGAGAAACATATCAAAAGGAAGGTGACCACAGGGAATAAAGAGGATGGTGCTTTACATACAATTTATATACTCAATTCTCTCTAAAATGCAAGAACCCCGTATCATGGTGCAGTTATTGTACAATACTGACGCGTCGGCGAGAACCGGTCGGTGGCGCAGTGGCTTGCAACGCAAGGTTGAGAAATTAAAATCAGATTTAGAGGCGGCAAAATCAAACCCCGATTATTCAAATTTAATTTAGCAAAGACACAAACTGTTTTATTTAGCGAAGTCTCCCTTTTACTTTTTTTGACGGTGACTATTTAAAAGCAGGCTTTGTATTATTGCGGTTATGGTCGTGCGGTGGCCGCTACTATTTAAAAGCACTCGGTACGGAAACACTGGCCGTGGAAGTGAATGAGTAAAGAGTGGAATGCAAAGCCAATCTTAGCATAGTTTCATAGCAATATTTCGCACTGTCGTATCCTCAGGATCCAACAGGAATATATTTAGTGTTCCAAGCAGCTGAGAATATCAAAATATTAATCATTTTTAATAGAGATGAAAGTTGTTCAGTTTTGTGGGTTAATGATATCTATGCACCATACAGCTTACACAGACGTACATGCCTGCCTATATATTAAAAAATAACATGATTGGAAGGTACGATCGACCAATGTGATAGTGCGCGCGCGCGCGCGCGCGTGTGTGTGTGTGTGTGTGTGTGTGTAACCATGCATTGTATTAAAAACGGAAGAATCGATGATTGCCGCGCTGATGTCACTGTCAGCTATGACGGAATCCAACCAATGTCAAAATAAAATGGGTAGTTTTGTAATTTGCTGGAATACTTAGCGCATCAATTCATCCGACGTCGCTGCGCGTGATGCAGTCAGCGCTGGGTCCGCGAGCACGCCGGTGTTGGAAATTACGAACATGGACTCGCAGCGAGGAGACGATCCCGCATATTGTAAATCACGTTCCCCGTCTGAGTTATTTTTCAATCAACGCTGGCGTACCTAAAACTATTATTGAGTGTGTCATTGAATTATCCTTGGATTAATAAAAATGATCGTATCATACAATGATATGGATAGGTTATGACCAAAGACGTTATGGTTCGAATGGATAAATGTAGAAAAACAAGTACTTAAAACGTTGACGAAAAATAAGTAGGTACATAACGAGAAGAAAGATATGTGCTTGATGTTTTCATACCCAGGTTTGTTGGATTGAGAATCGATGTCGACGTACTCGAAGTCCCGGAGACGGGAACTCTTACACTTACAATACAATTACACTTAATGACAGAGTTATGTATAATGGAACATTTTCTAAATTATAAAAACAGTTCTCTATAGTAATTTATGTCGATAATTATACGTACATAGCAACAACAACACGGCTGTCTACCGAGAGAGGAACATATAAAATGCGAAAGCAGATAAAGAAGAAGGGAAAAGGGAAATCTGTCATTTCAGCTCAGATTGCAATGATATTTGTGCAAGAAAATCTGTAAATATCTAAAAGCGCGCACGCACATTTGTAGCAATGCACTTTTGAAGCAGTGTATATTGATAAATAGAGATTAAAACTTTCGATATTAATTTTAGATTTCGATTTGCTAGCGCATTCGATTATTAAAATATCGCTAATACTATTTATCGGAGCCACTAGGCGTCGCACCAGTCGCCAATCGGCTGTTAGGAGTCAAATCTCGTGTTATGTAAACGCTCGTACGATATCTACGTCATACAACTTCACATTGCTTGACAAATTTCAATTGTGAAAAATAGGTTATTATATTCATATACATATCTCAGCAGCTTGGATCTTGTGGTATATTATAAATATTTAAACTCTAATAATTTCGCACGAGGGATAATGGATACGACATAAACTGTTTACGTCAGTTTTATCAACATGAGTAATTTCCCAAATTGATAATACTTAAAATTGCAGCAAAAGCGGCACACTACCCGCATTGGTGTAACAAGCGATCGGCGACAGCA
The DNA here is from genome assembly GCA_022840565.1 of Eubasilissa regina. Taxonomy (NCBI): domain Eukaryota; kingdom Metazoa; phylum Arthropoda; class Insecta; order Trichoptera; family Phryganeidae; genus Eubasilissa; species Eubasilissa regina. Next base: position 6,844,033 of record JAINEB010000029.1, on the reverse strand, counting down.
AATTACTTTCTACTAGTATATAATAAAGTAGGTAAATGATAAAGACTTACGGCAAAACGTCGGGATGACTACGTTAAACATAAAATTAAATTAATAGTTTAATATATCTGAGTCAAAACAATCTCCCGAGACGTGGACACTCGCCAATGTCATGCGCAAATTAAAAGTTGCCCAAAGAGCAATAAAAGGACTACGCTTGGAATAACTCTGAACGATAGAGTATCAAACGTATAAATTCGCCAGAGAGCCAAAGTAACAGAAGTTCTCTATAAAATCTGCATGCTTAAGTGCCAAGCTACGTATCTGTCGAAACTATGATGGATGGTGAAAAAGAAGCAATACAGGCCTCGCACTGGTAAAAGAAATGTTAGTCGTCCTCAAGCCCCATGGAGCGACGACACCAGAATAGTGGCGAAACAGGTGAATGAGAAAAGGGAGAGACTTGTATCCAGTAGTGATGAGGCATAAGCAACGATGATGATGATGGCACATGGTCACTATTTGCATAGAAATCCTATATATTCTTGCTATCAGACACTTTTTCAAATATCTTATTGTGTGCCACGTGCGCACTTTGCAGATTTAAAAAGACGCGAGGCTTCTCAAACCATTATCACTAGGTATAGTATTATAATATAAAGTGTTAGGAGAGCACACAATGTGGGAATGAAAGTGAATTCTGAAGCAGCTGGTGCAACTCCTGATCTCTTGAGAAACACCCGCAGCAATGATTGCCACAACAATCAGCGAGACGACCCCGCGATGCTGAATAGAAAAATATGATTTAGAGTGGCCTGCACGCCGCTTCCGTACGCGATCGTCAGATAGCGCGATAACAGAAAAGAGTTATTGTTTTTCCTTTCTTTCTTTATGATGAAGGAAAAGATCAAATACATTGCAATACCGTGCTGCCGTGCAATAGCGCAATCTTTCTGCCTTCGGAAAGGTTGCAAAATGGTCCGATGAATCAAAAGAGCACCTGGAGAGCTGGGGTGGATGCCGAGATGGCAGATCCATTATCCATGATTTGGTTCGAAATTCCGTTAATATGCTCAGGTAGCGATCTGAGCTGTCATCTCGGGGATCGCGGCTACAACTATTCTATCAATAGAGAACACGAAAGAAAAGAGAAAAATTAACTAAGTTGACACTACAGGTTTTAGAGTAGACATAAATATAGCAGCGTATTGCAGATACGAAAACAGACCCAATAATTCCAAAATAGTCCATTTATATTTTACAGTTAGGAGCCGAAAACATTCGTGAGCCAATTGCTGGAGCGGGTTATTGCAGAAGCCATCGAGAAGTAAAAGATCTGGCACATAATAGGGGTCGGTTGAAAGAAGTACAGCGATGAGAGAATTTCTCTTAAAAGAAGTTAGATGAAGACCGGAAAAATTAACAAACGAAGACAATCGTATATCAGACAGTATAAATAAATCTTGTTCCACCATCATTAGACTATTGAATAAGTACGTAAATTGTCGCCTGAATTTATTTTTATATATTTAATGAAATAAAATTTTACTCGGAAGTTGCAATTTTAGAACATAGTTTTTTGATAATTAAAACAACTAAGATTGAATTTGAAAAAATCTATCAGAAAAATATAGTTACTCCCGGTGGTAGGTAATTATATATAATATATATAGTATAGATTATTTTTCTATTTATTCTAAGTAATTCATCTAATTTGTTGGACTTTATTTCCATTGCTAAAATTAACACAGTTAATATAATCGTTTGTAGAAGAATTTATGTCTATTATTTTTTGCGAGTTTCAAATTAATAATTTGTGCACATCATATGACGTAAGGAAAACATTATAAAACTGATAATGATTCGGTCGAGTGGACGAATTCTACTCGGGCGGCTGATCACTCCACTAGATCTGTCGCTCGACAGATCAACTAAATCATCGGGGCTGTGCAAAAAATTCAATAAAGCTGATGATACGACAGGTCACCTGCAGGATGGCTGATAGCCAAGAAATGCTACAATAAGAACACAGCGAAAATTAAATCGTCCGAGAGAACCCAGTCAATAAATTTATTATAATGTTAATGAGAAAACTAGCGAGACTCAATATTGATGAAAATACAAGTAAAATTCAATAATTCAACATATTTAATTTCACTTGGCGAGTGCAATAACCGATGACGTATGCATTTGACTAAATCATTCCACATATTTGTTTTTACATTGCTTAACGACGTCATAAAAAGTTACTTTTAAAAGCTTTCACCTGTTTTTGTATCGAATTTTTTGTCAATCTTAAGATTTAATGAAGAACCACGTTTTTGTCTGTTTTCCCATTTGTCCGTTTTGTTTAAGAAAGTAAATGAAAGTGTGAGATGGCAGAGATGATCGAAAACATGTGTGTAATTAAGCCCAGAGGTCGTATGGAATGTTGTGACCTTTTATATATACGTACGTAGTATATAATAATATTTTTTCCTAACCGTAACAATTGCAACCCGGTCACGCACATATAATTAAAATTAATTAATAGACACATTGAATTTTTATTCCATCCGAGATGAATGGGCGATCAACAATGTTGATGCGCAATTTTTAATGAAGATGAGACTCAGCGATAAGTATGATAATTTTTTAATAAATATCTGAACCGCTCGAATACAATATTGGGTTCATAAAAGTTTACTTTCAAATTCGACATTATCATCATAACTGCTGGATGAAGGGAATGAAGGTGGATAAAAACTGCCGCTAAAAATAATACGCTTGTGGCGTCATTTTTTGAGGCAACGCCTTGACAATGGCACGTGTTGTGTATAGCCACATATAAAAATACAGTATAAAGGAATATAACACAAGAGATTAGATATATATAATATTTTATAGATATTTAATTTTTAAATTATCCAATATTATTAGGTGTATTATTTATATCTCATTTTTTTATAAAATTATAAAATATACGTAAACGGAAAAATTCCTACAGTTATTCCGTTAGGTCCTACCTACGTGTGATCAGTCTAATTAAGAAATTGCAACATATTCTTAATCATCCATATTATAAATTAATTTTATTTACGATTCTTGTAATTATTTTATCTCACTTTTCGTTAGTCTGTAAAGTCGGCCATTGCAGCTAGCAAACATTGTATTTATCTCTGAATACAAATAATAAGTTTCGTTTTACCGATAGCTCGAACACATTAGGAAATATATGTAACTCTTTTTTTATCTAATTGGAGCAAGTCTACAATATGATTTTGTACATAAACTATACAAAATAACTGTGTAACTAAAGAATCAATAAACTTTGAGATTATCGAACAGTTTCGATCTGAGAGACTGTACGACATATGTATGTAAAAGGACTTAGGATTAGGAAATGTAGTACAAGCCTTTTCCCAATTAGATATATGGTAGACAGGTAGATCATAATTTAAAGTGCATATATGTTTGTTGCCCTATAAAAATATATATCGTTTGTTTGATATTGAGTCACCAAAAATGTGTTATCTAATTGGATCAAAACCCAGACAATTGGTTCAACCACTTCAGATAGGTTTTTGATAATGGTGTTATACTGTGTTTCGTAAATTTGTAAAATAAATAAACAATCAAAAGTTTAATATGCGAGAATATAAATGTAGCTCTATGTTATTAAATTTATTATAAAATTCAACTACTTCTTTTTCAAAAGAGTCTTCATCACGAGCGCACGATTTTATAAACCAGAGGGGAGACGGAGTGTCCGTTGGTTGGATAAGATCCATAATCACCCCAGGCCATAGTGCCATAATTATGATGTTGAGACAAAATCCAATAATTATTAAGGAAAAATTCCAAGATAAATAAACGCCCTATTTGATGGCATTAAATTAAATTTAAAAAATGCGGTTGCTAATAGTTTCTTACATCCGTTCTGCTACTCGTGGAATCGGACGATCATTACTTTAAGGCTTTACGTATCGAATGCCATTCATAATAAGATTTGTAGAAACATGAATCATTATATTACCCTCTACAATAGGATTATATTCAAAATTCCAAATAGCTGACGGATAAGCCTGCCAGGGGAGTGAGGTCTGCCGGGAATGCCTCCCAGACACATGCGTGAAGGTTTCTAGGTTAGGCTTTTATTCCCTCGAGGTTTAGTGGGGAGAACAGCTTCTTGTAAATCAAAAATTATTTAACACTTATCCTAGGGACGTGATGAAAAATCGATATGAATGGTTCGATTGATACAACGTCGTCAATGTGATGCTAAGCAAGATTTATACATCTCTAGTTTAAAAACAATATACATAGGTAGTTACAATTATTTTTACTTTTAATATAGGAAATTTACTCATAAATTCTAAAGACAAAGATGATAAATTTAACAATTCTGGTGTCTATTAACTTAGTTGCAAGGATTGTTCTGCATTTTGTCCTGGTAAAACGGGTAGAAATTTTAATATAAGAGTAAAGCGACAGAGTGAACAATAGTGGGTTTTCGGAATTTCTAATCATTTGATAGAAAATGGTCATGGTTTTGATAAAAAAAATGGGGTTGTCAATTTTGCATGTTGCATGGAATCGTTGGAGATAAATAAAGCGTGTAAAACTAATCAAAAAATTATAAACAAATTATTTAAACCTTTTCCTAAAAATTATTCTAGTAATTTTGTATCAAGTAACAATTTGAATTAGGTGCTATATTTATTTTTTAGATAATTATTGTTTTTTAAAAATAGATTCTGTTAAAGAAACAATAACACATGTTTTTGATTAGTTATTGACACCCCAAAGAAGAGAATGATATTTTTCGAAACCGGTAGATGTATTTAAACTCAATAAGTGGTTAATAAAACAAAGTTAACAAATAAAAATAACAAAATGTTTTTATTTATTTTGACACGCATTTGTTTTGTGACTTCTGTTTGTATTTACGTCGTATTGTGAGTACGTTAAGTTTGTTCAGTATTCACGCCGACTTTCCCGTTATCGGCGTTCGTTAAAACGAAATCTCGTCACCGTCAGTATAAAACACAAAAATACACGTGGTGAAAAATAAATGCACCAATTATGAAACTTGCATAAAAAAGATTTAGAAAAATTTAGATAATTATAGATAGTCGATACGCCCGCCGTCAGGAGGTTACAGCGGGCGAGACGCGGAGCGAGAGTATACATATTCACGTAACAATGCACAGATCCCGCAATCCATTAGGGTCGAGACCGACACATGTGTGAACAGTGTCGAAACGGACATGCGATAGGCGGGCGAGTGTTTAGCAGACATCAACAATAAAATAATTCTCACTGTATGTACGTCGGCACAATGACGTAAGCGACACGCACCGATGTTTATGATAAAATGATTTTATAATCGACGGACACATTGTCACTCGACTGGATGTGAAAAAATATTATCCTCTGGATATCCCATTTTATGAAATGAACCGACTGAGATTTGCGTATTCAGCCCGTGTGTAAATGTTGCCACGTGTTGATGTAATTTAATTCGTAAGTGCTCTGCATAAATTAAAAAATATGTTATTAGGAGAACACATTCTTATTGTTATGTTGTAATTATTCAGAACATAGCTCTGTGATATTTTAAATACTAATTAAACGTATTAATTAGAAAGATATACGTATAAAATCAATTTTGTTGTAAAATATTGTTGTTGCGCCACCGAGATTCGAACCTGGATCTCTTTCCAAACCGGGGAAGGTGCATTATCCAACTATGCTACAGCGACATTATTTTTGATAACAAATTTTCGAACCTATATGTAATTAGTATTTAAAATAATACAGACCTGTATTCTGAATAATTACAACTTCACAATAAGAATTGTTAATTCTGGCGTCGGCCGAAGGTATTTGAGATTCCGTAAAAACAAAGTAGATGGCTTTCAAATAATGGAACGATAGATGTACTAATTTGTCGCTGTAGCATAGTTGGATAATGCACCTTCCCCGGTTTGAAAGGTTCCAGGTTCGAATCTCGGTGGCGCAACAACAATATTTTCGATAAAATTGATTTTATATGTATACCTTTCTAATTAATACATTTAATTAGTATTTAAAATATGTTTTTTTTCTTCACTTAGTTGTATACTTTTCATAATGTATGTATGTTAAGAAAAAAGTAAAGTTACCGTGATTCGTGACACTCCACATTAATCATCGCAAAGAATGAGAAACATTTTATAATAGCCTTACGTTAAATATCACAGTTAAAGTAATGAATTCAGTCAGTCATTGATATGATTGTGCGGTATCTTCCACGCGCGGCTTGTCATGTAATGGATTACTTAACGAATAATGAGTATTTCAAAATAAATAAAACAACAGCTGTTCAGAACGATGACAAACAATGTTCGAATTATTCAATTATGAATTACTTGTTCCGCGTACTTCCTGCCACATATTTTCTCAAGACATGGTAATCAGTGGCGAAACAACAAATTGCCGGGCGCCCGGGAGAGCGTGCATAACGGACCCTCCCCCGAAACCACAGTTTCAGAAAGATGTCCATATTATTTATTATCGAATTAACTTCATCACCAACTATCCCGTTTATCTTATGTCTTACTGCATGCGCACTTATCTGGTAGGACACAATTTTTTCAGTGTGTGCCATATTTTGTTTCATGTTACGATATATCATACGATTTTGTGAAATAAATTAAGATTATGATGTTACTATGATGATTCGTGTTGAAAATTATCTTGACTCTAGTGTCACCGTTAGGGATTATTTGTATCAGAAGGATGTGGGAGATGAGAATCGAGGGCCCTATACCTCCTCGCTTTTCCCGTATGTTACAAATATAGAAGCTGATATCTGTGTGAGTGTTTGTGGCTAGAGCAGACGTATTATGAATGAAACATTACTTACGATAGTTGCGTTTATTTACAGTAAAATTACAATTGAATTCATACTGTTTGTTATATTATACAATGTTCAAGTTAAATGTAGTTCACTGAAGGCGGTGCCGAGGTGCGTGCGTGAAGATGTGTCCGAGAAGCTGGCCAGAAGAAGAATTAGTGGTTTTGGTGGTTACTCAGACTAGTTCGATCGCAATGTATTGCTGCCTGCAATTTGGCGGGTGCCAGGCGGACCTAGTATATAGACCTTATATCTAGTCTGTATATATTGTGTAAGATAAATATACATGTATCTTACTTGTGTAAGATCATTACATCAATAACTTACATCATTAAATCACAACTCAATAAACAAATATTTAACAATAATGTCACTAGTCTGGTTTTTTCATCTCAGCGCCACAAATAACAGTTACTTGCGAAGCAAACGTTAATCCAACGAAAAAGTTTTGTCACAAATAAAAAAAATTGTAAACGTTTGTGAGGTACAGAAAAGTCCTCTGGCCGCGAACTTAAAATGAACGCAGGAAACTTGTCGCTAAATTATAAATAAAAAAGTTTAATGCCTACGTAGATTATCTGACAATAATTATATAATTATAAACTGTCATTGACCTTGGTTTAATAAGAACAAACATAAGCGTTAATATATTTTCTACCCACATACGTCACTTCTACTACGTCATTGAACTCAAGCACGACAGTTCATTAAAGAATACTTTTATCGCCTAGTTACATTAATTAATCATATACTAAAATAAACGTAGTATATAGTATAGATATACGTAGCACCATAATAGCTTTGATGTCATTTCATCAAATATTTTAATAATTTTTTATTGAACAATGGCTTCACGGACCATTTAGAGCCATCGCCAGGCGTCTCCATCCTGGACCAACACACTCTCCTCAAATTATCGCTCCATTCTGATAAAGATCTGCACTGTTCTTTCAACTCTGAGAGACTTAGTTCTGTATTTATGTGTTTAGTGGAAGCTTCCTGTAAAGAGATCTACGGTACAAGATCAGATCCAGGTACACGAGGTACAGCCCCGACTAGATGTCTCTCCACAAGAAGTTTCTACCAAAAACACAACTGCAGAATTAATGTCACAAAGAAGATTATAATTTAAATGTGAATAAAACTAAATTGTTTTATACGAACGAATATCTTCATTCTTCAGGAATTTCGTATTGAAAAGAAACGATTTCTATAATATGATGGAAAATAATTCTTACGTAGTTTGAGCACAGCATGTTGCATCTGTAAACAAGGCCCAGGATTACGGAGAGTGGAGGCAAACAGTTCGCTGCAGAAATAGACTAAAACATCACGATGCTTAGACATATAAGGAACAAAGTAGTGTGATGTTTAATGTGTAGGTATAATATGTCGAGATGTTGTTGGATCAGAACAATGTGCTTTCGCGTGAGTAAATGAATGTCTTATTTTATTTTGCACCTATTTACTCACATGTTCATTTGAATTATAACGCGGAGTGTGTGTGTGTCAGAGCAGGTGGAACAAGAAAAGACAACTTACAGTAAACCGATGTTCATTGAAACATAGTTACGAATACAAATATAAACTGTAAAAGATCTACAACAAGAAGCATTTGTTAATAAACTCGCCTGGAAGGGTGCTGCGATAAAAGTGAAAAAAAAATAAAAGCGCTAGGGCCATCTCCCTGGGCAGCTGCGGCGCGTTGTATTGACATCTGTTTTTCGGTCAGTGCCGGCGTGTTTAAGGTTGATGAGAGTTTTGCACCCAGGTGTATGCAGGGTACGTGCACATCGTAGAAATGATAAACCTCCAGACTGAGAGAAAACGAGGGATTTGATCTAGCGGCGAGATATACAACCAGTGACCAATCATGTGTCTAGTAATCGTAGTAGTCATCTATATTTGAAAATTAATCAGACATTAATTATAGTACAAGACTTTGGTACGGTATTAATTAGCTTCCGTAGTATATTAATTAACGGCAATAGCTAACATCAGGTAGTTACGCATTATAACCCAACGTCTGAATCTACAAGAAGAAGAAAACAAAATGAACTTCCAACATCTTGCTCAGCGTCTTCCGTGTCTTTCATCTCCTTCAATCAATCATTCAAAATAATTTATTTTCGCCGACAAATGAAATCGGACACGTTGTAAACATTAAACTGAACCAGATTATAATGATATCGTGGGCACCGACATAAGTGCTATGTAAACCTGTTGCCCTCGATGCGATTTTCGTTACATAATAGCAGTTCGCTATATATATTATACTAGATCATGAATTATGCATTAGCCCGGGACGATTTTATTAAAATAATCAAATTTGCATATTCTGCCAAGAGAGAAATAAAACAGTATATAATTAAACCAGCTGTCATAAAATATAATAATGTATGCACCATTTGATGCCTAGTTGCGGAATTTAAATATTATATGTTATATTTAAGGTTTTCACGGGTAAAAGATAATGGATTATTGTCTGGGAGACCCCGCGTCATATAGTTTTTAGAAGGATTTTTATACTCCCGACATATCGACTAAATACTCGTATCTCATTTCTAGTCTAAACTGACGAGTAAACTGGACCGTTTAATGCAATAACCAAATTGAAAGTGAGTTAAAATTTTAGAAGTGCTTAATATTATTAGTTGACTTCACGACGAACTGTATCTAATGGTAATGAAAGATGACTTGTAATTAAGTATTTGTTTAATAGCCGCCTTGCTAAGTTTTTTTTTATTTCAACTTTATTACATATACATATTTACATTATAATTTTATTTTTTGCCAAAATGCATTACATGTTTTTTTGATTATTATAAGGTGATTTTGTTGGTTTATTATCAATGATGAGTTTTTTTTGGATGGATGTATTTTCGTGGACGGCTGTATCTAAGATATTTGTCCAGATGTGAGAAATTCGTATGGAGAAAAAAATCCGTTATCTTTTATCCGTGAAAACATTCATGTCAAAAATAAGAAAGTTCATGAATGCAGAAGAAGCAAAAGATGAAGGACAGAAACATGAATATGAATGTGAACCCCTTTTCTTAAAATGCGGAATGGTATATACGTACACTGTAAATTGAGTATGTTAATGAATTGATTGCGGAGACCGAATGTTCTGATTATTATTTATTCTTACTATTTTCAAACCAATCTACACGCTTGTGTAATGAAAATAGTCAATCAAAGTATTACTTTTAAAATTAGCAATATTAACTTTGTGGTTAAAATTCATATTTTTTATTTATTATCTTTGTTTTATTAACCACTGAATTAATTCAGTGGTTAATAAAACAAAGATAATAAATAAAAAATATAAATAAATTAAACTATTAATTACGAATTTAATATAATTATTATTTAGTATTATTATTAAGTAAAATTCTAAGTAATCGCTGTCCAAACAACTTCCACCGAGATGACTTTGCGAACGTACCACCAGCGTCCCCTATACAGAAGTACGTAGGTTGTTGCACGTATATTCATCCTCTTACAGTCAAACGTCGCGTGATGAACGTCTTTTTTCTCGACTCCTTAATGATTATTTTCGACCCGAAACAGTGTGGACCTTTCGGGCATCTTCCAGAATACCAGATTCAGAGAATAATATTCTAGTTTTTCATTCATAGTATTTCTTGTATTCGTAACCTATACTGAGAAGTCCGCTATTACCTCAACGGCGGACGTAGTTGGAAATTGCCCACTCAGGTAAAATATTTTAGGAATTTCCTTTCAGGTTACGGGCAAAACGTATCATCGCCGTATCCATCTGTGTCAACCTTCATCAAAATCTGATGGTCAAGAGAGAATTTTAAAAATGTCCAAATACTACATTCAATGCTAGACCGTGGACCATGGTAGAAAATACGCAATAACATTCTTCTTTTCGTGCCTCACTCGTTCAACGGACGTTGGCTATATGGTTCAGAAAGGCTCTACAGTAGACTTGGCCATGATGTTCTTCTTCCAAAGGTTCTTCAGCTATGATGTTTTACTTCCGTTTTCCAGCATTCTTTCTCGGAATTGAGACCCACAGCGGCAAAGTGGCCCGAGTGAAAAATTTGATATTTTAAGTTACATACACTAATACGTTCAAAATTAACTGTTTTGTATTGGGTAATTTAATATTTTTAATTTAATTTAAAAAGTCAAATTATAATAAATATTATTATTGAGTTCTGCTAGTTTACGTAAGCATTATATGTTACAGCTGTTTCGGCGGTTAAGGCCATTTTCAAACAGTGGATAAACCACGTACAATCGACTTATTTAACTGATTTTAGTTACACCTTCCTCTATCCATGGGTAATTAGGTGGTTTCGGTGGAACCGATATATATTAATATTCCTTATTCCCAGAGGCACTACCTAGAGGAAGGAGTAACTAAAATCAGTTAAATAAGTCGATTGTACTTGGTTTATTCACTGTTTGAAAATTGGCTTAACCACCGAAACAGCTGTAGCACACAATGCTTGCGCAAACTAATAATTTGACTTTTTAAATTAAATTAAAAATAAACATGGTGTTCTACAAACTAAACACAATAACAATAAATAAACTTGATTGAATACATTAATTTTTAAATAAATAAAAATATGCAATTTCGTCGACATTTCAATCCCTTGTATCTCCATTTAATCACTTTGCAAACGAACCACTCTGCCGTTGTGCGACTCAAACATGAGATGTAGGATCGGAAACTTTTCTGAAAGACTCATTACGTATCCGAGATATTGAAGTTGTTGAATTATTATTATTTAAATTCTATCTATATTCATTTGAACCATAACATCATCATTTGAACCATAATATCGTCATTTGAACCATAACATCGTCATTTGAACCATAACATCGTCATTTGAATCATAACATCGTCATTTGAACCATAACATCGTCATTTGAACCATAACATCGTCATTTGAACCATAACATCACCATTTGTAATACCCATCCTACTAATGTTGAGCATTCTCCTGTATACTACATTTCAAATACTTCGAGTCGCCTTATCATTTCTTTATTAAGTACCCAAGCTTCCATAAAATATCACCACTCACAACATCTAATCATTCACATTCGTATCATGCTCGATGTCTTCGAGATGCGGTGACGTTGGCAGTAATCTTTCAGGAACTACATATTGAAGAATTAATCACAATACGAAAAAAAGTATTTTGCATACTTAAGGCAATTTGCGGATATAAAACAGAACAGGAGGTCGATCACCGACAAAATGAACCTACCGTGTTCGAGATATGGCCTTAGTCTATGTACGAGTACTCTGAATAAAACTTAGGATCGCGAGGTACGGAGACATGTATAACAGATTATTTTTATAGTATTTTTCTCATTTTTTAAATAATAAAAAAAAAGTTAATCTACCCTACTGGCGTCTTGTACAAAGGCAAGAATGTCATTGACTGTGAAACTACCACAGCGCCTGAACAAGGGTTAAAAATAAAATAAATGGATGGATTAAGTAAATAGGGTATGTTACCTGCTCTTGCCTTTATATTTACTTTCTTGAACACTCCTCACAAAAAGAAACACTAGTTAATGTATTATAGGTTGATTTTTTACTAACGGCACTGTACAGTCAGCCACTGACGAATCTGTTGCTATTAAGTATATATATATATTTTGTATTATAACAATATAATAGTAAATAGATTTGTTTAATGTTTAAATATTTTATGGATAGGTAATGAAGTGATATTATGCGTCAACTGCGTTTTGTTGCATTACTTCTCCAGCGTGAAGCGGTCATATAACTTTGTCTCTTTCTCGTTTAGGTAGCGCTCACGCACGCATTGACGTGTATCGGTACACAACACATTCTTGAAGTGCCATGACCAAAAAAGTCAACCTGTAGACAGTATTTTTATCTAAGACATTAATAGTATTAAAGTTAAGCTAATACAATTACAAATAAAATAAAAAAATTACATTCTTCACATAATTTACGACCTCATAAATGACAATGGTGTCTAGACACAAAGAAGCGGAACTCTACGACTCGTATAGAGATGCCAGTGTTGTAAAATCAATAAAAAATCAAATACTACACTGGCCGGGGCACTTACTCATAAAAAAGTAGACGGCCTACACTCAACTAGACATCAAGCGGTCGAGGGTTCGAGCCTCGTCTCGAGAGATAAGCAAGTCGGTACTAGTTTAATAGCACATGGTTTTTAAATAGTACAAATCTACTTCTTCCTTTTAGCAGCCTCTTGGAACTCGGAAGTCCATGACCGCAGTCACTACAGAGCCACCACCGTTTAACATCGCCATTGTGGTCCAGTCCGCTGGATACTCGCCTACGTCAAATGGTACAGATATTAATGTGATAAGTAAAACAAATTAAATGAAACAACAGGACAGATATACAGATTAAATCTATTTATCGAAAAAATATTTAGTTGTTACTGGGATTCGAACCCGGACCTCTTCCTATCAGGGGAAATGCGTTCACTATTTCGCTATAGCAATTGAATACATTTTTGATAATCTTTGATAATTAATAAATCTATTATTCCATTTTTACAGTGATAAGTATTTAATAAAAAAATAGACAATTATGAGATATCTTAAGGGTAGGTATATGTAGCAAATTCATTTATGACACAGTGAAGAATGAAGAAATGAAGTAAAGCCGATCTTAGCATAATGACTAAGATTAAGAATGATAGAAAATAAAGATATACATGTGACGCAAACGCAATAGAAATAGAGGACGTCCGCGGGAGACTTGCACAACTAGATACTGGAAGATGGTCTTGTTAGAAGCTTCAATAATCGACGAGCTTATATAAGACGAAGATTTATTTATTTATATATATTTTGACATCCATATTTTTGTACTAACAGAGGTGGATACATAATAAACATACATAATACATAGTTTATTGTGTGGGATGGAGTAGACTTCACCTCTGTTATATACAACGTTGTCCTGGCTACTTTGCTAGATGATTGTAGATAATGGCGAAAATTGTCTGTATTGTTTGTATCGTTCTTTACCTCAAATTCATTTATATATTCCGCCCAGTATAAGGTATAAATAAATAAATAAAATAATAAATAAAAAAGGAAAAAATAAAAAAGATATAAAAAAATCATAATTTCCATACGTACTAATATGTGTGAGAAAGTCGGGTAGTAAAGCGGGCAAGGACGTATCCCATTTTTTTAACTACGTGTGCGGTGTCGGGTTGCGTTTGGGTCCGTCAAGTTTTTTCCATCGAGATTCCAATTTCTTCACGGTCGAAAAAAACCCAAATTCAATGAAAGGTCGATGATAAAAAAAACTGGATTACGCAATCTCGACTGCTCATCTTGGCGGACAGTATGGGGATGGAAAAATGTCACTAGTAAATAATACAGAATCTATAATGATACTTTAAACTATTTAGCGAACAAAATTAATGAAATATCTGAATAATCCAGAGATTAAAATAACAGTACTGCGATAATGTTCCCTCTGTTTTTTTTTTAAACCTTTTTTTTTCGCGCTCTGTAAGTCGAAAATGCACTAAATATTTTGAATACTAGTTTTCATCTTACTAATAAAACAAACAATCTATCTTATGAGGTACCGAACACCCAAACGCAACTAAATCCTCACAATTATGTATTTATACTCGCGCTTAAGACTATTCTAAACAATTTATTATCTGTGAAGAGTCATAAATCTTTTTGACACAAAGAAATTTGGAGAAATGTTGTAACCCTTTGAGTCCCAGTGGGACAATACGACCCACGAGCAGATTAAAAATTATCAACAACGTTTCAGATTTGAGTCGCGAGATACATCTTCCCACCGGTCACGTCTATCTTTCCCTCTAATCTAGCGCGTCAACAAAATTGTACAAGTTACATTTTTTGCGTCAATAGTGACGCATCCGCGCTGGTGTTCGCTTTACTTGCTGATATTTCAATAGATTTTGAAAGAATCATGCAGTTCTGCAATATTTATAAATATATTTCTTATAGTCCATAAATCCAAGGAGAAGTCTGCGTAATACTAAATCATCGAAACAAGGAGATGGCAATATAAATAACGATGGCAGCGATTTTAGCACTGCTGACACAGAATCTCATGAAGAGGATCAAGAATCTACTGAAGATTATGAATCTAGTGGTGATGAGAACAATAATCAAATAACTCCTCCATCTCCGCCAAAATCACCACAACCGCTTCCGAGAAATCCTGTGAATATTATTTGGTCTGATATAAAAAATAGTCCGGAACTCAAAGGTAACACTACCATCCTCTATTGTACTTTTGTCTCCAATACAACTAAGGCAAACTCTATCTACTGTAGTACGCAAACGATTCTTCCAATTTTTCGGACTCATTATGCGTCAACGTTCTAGGTAGGCGTCACAGCTAGATAATGAAATTATCCCAAACACAAATTTGACAAGAAGAAGTCATTGAAGGATACTATAACGCTGGATGGATCGTTGCACCTGGATCTGCATCTGACTTGTGAGCTATCTGATTTAGAGCACTATGTGTCAATACTGACTCGAAAGATACATGGTGAAGCGGACTACTGGTGCCACCTGTTGACGGAACAAGAAAGCGCAGTGTAAGTTCAGAAGGAAAATTGATAATATTTTTAAATATTGAAAAATTGACTGTATTGTTGAGTTTAGTTCGCAGAACAGTTGATGTGCAATCGATATCGCTATTTTTTTATGGGTCACTTTTTAAAAATACTATATTAAGTATAAGTTACCGCTATATATGTATTGTCGTCTAGCCATCTTTTGACATGAATATCTAATGGTGATCACGAATGTGTAATCTTTTAGGTGATTCGGGATTCATGGACTCTACAATTTGTACAATGAGAGATCGTACGAAAAAGATCGTACCCTTCATTACAGAGGAATTCGGGACAGGTGATTTGGAGTATCCCTCACCGCCTTCTTCCTTCCTCCAGCTTCACACAGGCTCACCGGGTTTTTAAGTGCGAGTTGTCAAATATATGCTTAAAATTATCCTGTGATAATAATTTATTTTTATTATATTATACATATCTATTGTCAACCTTTAATACTTGACCAAAAATGGATATAATGTATCGTTCATTTTAAATTTTAAAGTAATTCATTTGAACTAGCAGACGTCGATTGCTTACTGCTAGGCCCTGCGGGCGGCAATTGTGACCGTTCAGCGATTAAGACCATTTTTAAACCGTTTGAAAATGGCCTCAACTGCCGAAAAAAATGTAATATTTAAATAATCCTTTACGCAAACTAGCGGCACCCGATAATAATATTTATTATAATTTCATTAAAAATAAACATGGAGTTCTACAAACTAAACACAATAACAATAAATATATAACTACTTCAAATGTTAACATTACAACTATCTATCATCTAGATTTTCTTCTTCGATATTAGCAAAATTATGGCCACATATAAATAATAAGACAAAACACTTTGTTGTTTAAACCACTTGATAAATCAACATGTTTCGATCCCTATGGTATCTTCTTCAGGAAACAATGTATACTAAAATTAAAAATACAAGCATAGATAAAAACAAAACTATAAAGTGTAAATGGTGGGTAACTATTCAGGAACTACTATGAAAACAAATTTAAAAGTTGACTATTTGCAAAAACGATTTGGTTATTTATAATATTTAGCTTGCTATCAACACTTTTTCTTATTTCTAAATTTTCTAATTTACCTAACTGTAAACCTCTAGTATTTGTAAATATAATTTCTAAACCCTTGTTAATGTCAAAAGAATGGTTTGTTTTCAAAAGGTGATTGAAGAATTCAGAATAGTTATGCTATTTAAAAACATGTTGATTTATGAATAAATAGTGGTTTAAACAAAGTGTTTTGTTTTATTATTTATCTGTTTCTATTTGTAACATTTGCATAGTACAACTAGTCAATGTAGAATGATTATGATATAGGTAAGTACATACTTTAATTTTATTTAGTGTAGATATTCTAAGCATTTTATAAACTAAGCCGGAGCCACCAGACAATGTGTAATTACGGTTTGTACCTGGCCGCAGCAAAGGGAGGGTCCGGAATGTTGAAAGTGAAATCATTTAAAACACAATTCGTAGATTGACCGAAAAAGGAACAAGTGAATCGTCACGACACGAGGCGCGACGATCCAAATTAGAATTCAAATTCAGAATATTCCATAATAAAATTTTATACGCCTATCCACACAAAATATTTAACAATATGTATTTCTCGTAAAATAAAAATATGTAATATTAGATCAGCCGGTGCACCGTAATGTGCATCATGAAATGGCCGACGGGACTGCCTGTACGCGACGGTTAAGAAAAATACATTTGTGAGCTAAGTATGCAGATTATGCAGACTAAACGTTTCTATGGGATAATTTGTGTAGCGCCATTTTCGTAAAAACTTTCACTTTTAGGGCGCTTTACACATAAAATGTTTATAGTCCTACATTATCAATGTTTTTAAAATTAAAAATTATTATTTTAATTTGTGGAAATGATTTTTTGAAAAGGTGTTTTTAGTTTCTTCTTTAAAAAAATCTCTGATGCATTGTTTCTTATGACGGAGGGCAAAGAGTTCCACGCTTTTGGGCCACCGCAAATGTCCTTTCACTAAATTTAGACTTCTGGCAACGGTTGGTCGGTACTACGACTCTTCCTGCGGATGAAGTGTATGATTGCGTATTGAAGATACAGAGGCGCAATGTTTGTCGTCTCGTACATCAACCGGCCCAATTCTATCAGACAATCGGAGCGCCAATGTAGCTGACGTAAAAAGGATGTTATTTGAGAAAATTTGGAAACTCCATATATTATCCGTGCTGCCGTGACACAAAAATATTTTCTCAAGAACTGCAGGAATTAAAATAATGTAAAACAAATCACACGAGTCCCAAGTTAAAAAATTAACAACATGACCTGATATAGGGTTAGGTTTAACTATTAAGTGTATTTAAATGAGAAAATGCCAATTATTCACTTTAAGTATTACTTTTAATTAGTTAAAATTCAATCCCCAATTTTGAAAAAATCTTGTTTTCCTCTCTCTTGAAAACTTGACAATTTGTAGTTAAGTTCTGTGTTATTAAGCCATGGATGAATATAACAATTGCTACAAATCACAGCTGTTGACGTACTCAGATCTATTCTCAACATTTAACAACAGCCGTAAGCTATGTGAGGCACTTCGAGATCAAAGATTTGATCTCCACACCTGACACCCATAAATTAAATCAAATTTAATTGCGTAGGGTAATGTAAATAGTATAATTTGAATGTATTCAAAGACAGGTCTTGAAAAATGATTATTAGGTATGGTGCGAAATGTCACAGACTTAATCCATACAATTTGGGGGCGGATGCTATATTAAAATTTCGATCGAAAATGTTTAAGCTGTATGCGCAAAACGGGATGTTTCATATAAATATCATCACTACTGGATGAAGGCCTCCCGATTCACTCCGACACTCTCTTCGGTCTTTCGTCAATGTATTCCATGTCAACAACATCGATTATCTGCGCGTCTTGAAACATGGCTCACCCATTACCATTTATTTTATTCCACCAATTAAATTTAATTACATTTTGGTAGAATTGTATTACTGATGGTAAACAACATATTAAATAAAAATTAAAAAATTAAATAGAAAGATATACATATAAAATCAATTGGAAGAGTTCCAGATTCGAATCCCGGTAACGACAACAATATTTTTCGATAGAATCGATCTCATATGTATATCATTCTAATTAAAATATTTAATTAGTATTTAAAATATCACTTACCAATGTTCTGAATAATTACAACTTCACAATAAGAATGTATTCTCTTTACTAAACAATATATTATTATGACATTTATATTACGATACTAAACAATATATTATTCATATAATGAATATATAAAGAGACCTCAATGATATACACGGAATGGGAAATCACGCGACAGAACGTAAATAAGTCTGAATGTATGAACATTCTTTATGTGTTTAGCGTTTACGTATATTTCTAAACTAGGGAGGCAGTGCACCTTGTTAAAATAAATTATATATATATTAGCAGAGGATCAAGATATCACCATCTTCTTCATCGTCGTCATTTTACAGAAGTGGCATTTCCACGAATCACGGCGCAATCTAAATTATAACTATGTTGGCATTTCAAAAACATTCGGTTTACGCAGCTCGTTGACAAACGTACTCACGTGTCGACGACACTTGGGGCCGGTTGTGTAATCAGTGGTAACTTTTTACTTTAGTAAAAAAAGTTACCAAAGTGATTATTTTAGCAAAAATGGGTTGTTTGATCGTTGGTAAAAAAATATTTACTATTGTAAGTACATAGCGTAGTAAACTCATTTTACTAAAGTTACAGTATACGACAATTAATCATTCAATATTCCCCAGTTTAATATACATTATCACATAATCCGAAAAAATGTCATCATCAAAGTGACAGATTTCTAACGCAGAGGAGAAAAAAAAACCATAGATAAAGCATATTTCATGATTATTTGTCGCGCCTATACACATCTCATCTATGCTTTCACAATAGTAAATTTAAAGTTCAAACAACCCGCAGACGATTTTAACAACGGGCGTTAGTAAAAAAAATTACTACTGATCACATAACCGGCGCTTAGACTAACAAATAAATCTACTCACATGTAATGAAATCTTAGGTGTGATATTTGAGCTGGTAGATGTTGAACATTTAGTTGTCAACTTACCTGTAACAAAAAAATACATAAATTAATTAACACATTTTACATTAACATTCATAAACATGACATCAGAAACATGACGGAAGAATTCGAAGAATACAGAATACCGTGGTACAACACGGACGTGTACTTTGTATCTTTCCTACTGTGATGGAGCTTGTAGTATCATTTGAGTATTTTATATAATAAAAAAAAAGTGAGATTAAGGCGTCAAAGTTCAGCAATGTTGAGAGTGCTGTGAAAATTTTCAAATAAAAAGCTTCACGGTTAAGTATTCTTAATGTTTTATTTTAAAACATTTAAGGTTTTCACGGGTAAATGATGACGGATTATTTTCTGGAGGAAGCCTTTCATTTTAGCTCTTGCTTCGAATGGTCGAATTTACTTGTCAGTTTAGAGCATGATTCAGGATTAAAGGCCCTTGAAAATGAGTAATGATGTTTACTCGAAACGTCGGGAGTATAAAAGTCTTTCTCAGGACTATTTGACGCGTGTTCCTCCAGAAAATAATCAGTTATATATATACATATATGTATTGTCACGTTAGAATTTAATACCTCGTATGTAATTTTTACAACTCGCCACATTTACCACCGTGCGGCCACTCGGCTCGCAGCGACACTTGAGTTCGGGGAGACGCGCCAAGCGGCGCCTGGCGCGGCTCCATTCGTACACGATCGAAGGAATAAGGGTAAGAATAATATATTGTGGATTATTATAGTATCTAATTCGCATTGTACTCTCTTCCTAAGCAGAAATGTCAATTTCCTTTTCCGGACCACGGGCTGACGACACCCGATCTTAATGTGGTGTTGGCGTCACGAATAGCAGAGATGTGCGGTGAATGCTAGGCTCCATTTGGGATGGAGCAGTCATCGGGCACTTCCAGTGTGCGACCGCGATCCTGTGCTTGGGGATCAATTGGATGCGTCGGATTTGAAGCTTATGTGACCAGTTGACTATAAAGCCATGAGGACGACGGATTACCATCAGAGAGGTGGAATTGCTTTTGTTACAATATTCTCTAACTTGCGCATGCTCGAGGTAACATCAGATCCGAGAAGCTTGCCACCGGAATTTGATTGGGTTATGCCTTGGTGTTTATTCATTGTTCCATAAACTTTGCTATTTCTTCGTATTAAACAATCTTGTTATAAATTAACCTCTTATTTATTAGTAGCTTTGATTCCTAGTCCGATTACACAACACTGAAATAAATTTATCACAGGTGAAAAAATATCGTCGGCTGAAGATGAGTGTGCCTAGGACTCTATTCTAGCCGAACCCACGTTTCTCATGTAACCACTGTCTAGCCGGTGGTGATGTCCTGGATCTATCCGCAGGAGCAGAGCGCACCGTAACAATATATATATAAAGGGTTATTATAGTATTGTTTTAATAACGCCCAGAAACCAAACATATTTTAAATAAGTTATTATCAAATTTAACAATCTCAATTAAGTCGTCTTACCCATTGTTTAATTCATTTTTTAAATTTATCACGGTTTGTAAGTATGTATGTAAATAAACCTCGACTCGGAAACTTCCCGAGACATGTTTTCCTATCAAGAAATTCTGATATTAAACCCAAATTATAACAAAATCATTTCCAATTAAACACATGCATCAGAATTATTTTCGCATTTAAAAAAAGTTAAATCGATACGCAATAAGTATCCAATAAATAATGGCGTGTCCGACTGTTCTGCAGTGAACATTCTGTGTAAAGCGATTATTTTATCAAACACGACAAACAGCGATTTAACAAATGATTGATAGCTCAGAAGAAACTGTAACCGGTAAGTCGGTCAGTTTGATGCGAAACTGGTAAGACAATACAAATTGTTTTTTTAATCGAATTTAAATTAACAACGTGAATAAAATAATGTTTTTTAAATTAAAACATTACTTCCAGGCTTTCTGGCATCATCACGCCACCAACTACTGAACAGTCAACTAACAGTCAAGGACATGGACACCGGTGCAATAGTTGATACAATTGGCGCACCTATATAATATTATCTTCCACGACTGACTCCGAACGAGAGAGTTAAAGTTTTTTTATTAATGATTAGTAAATTTGCTTGACAGATAACACATGATAGGATTAATCAAATTTAATTATATATTTTATCAAGACTAGCCATGAATAGGCAATGGTCAAATTAAGCACCTAGATACTATGCTTCAGATTATCGATTTGGTGTTTAAACCAGTCCTAGAACGAGCGCAACGTATTTGGGACATTATTTGTAACGAATTTGTTTGATTTATATAT
The DNA here is from genome assembly GCA_022840565.1 of Eubasilissa regina. Taxonomy (NCBI): domain Eukaryota; kingdom Metazoa; phylum Arthropoda; class Insecta; order Trichoptera; family Phryganeidae; genus Eubasilissa; species Eubasilissa regina. Next base: position 6,822,148 of record JAINEB010000029.1, on the reverse strand, counting down.
GAAAAATAAATAACAAAAATGAATGGTTATACAACCACCTAATTAAGCATTCCAATGTAATGTATGAATTCTTTCAAATTTCCCAACGCGTGACACGAGGGACATGGGATATTATATATTATATTATACTAAAAATTGCCAAAATTATACAGAAACGTATAAAAACAATATTATATTAAATAAAATAACAATCACGAAATTTATTATACGTCTAATACGTATAAACGTATAATAAATTTTGTGGTTTCATACAAAGTGATTGTTATTTTATTTAATATAGTATGTCAAACCGCAAAACGATTGCTTTCTACGAAAATATGAAACAATATTATTTCTCTATCAGAATAATAAAGGTGACCTAACATTTTAATATGTACGTAGATCTTTTTCTTTTTGCGCAAGAAATCTGACATAACAAACTGTGTCAAAATACCCAAGAAATTATGTCAAAATAACAGCTCGCTAAAATTTGCATCGCGTCCATCCAGCAAAATCCTCCACGTTTATATTATTCTAATTTGCCTCGTAATGCAGCGAGAGTGGTTACGGAAAAACAGCAAATGCCACCATTCGTATTCCGCGCGCGGCCATCTTGAATTGCGATTGTTTACGGCGGGAAAAAACGAAAGTGGGCATTTGTTTATTCCGAATGTTGGCCGCATTATGGCGGGAAGATTACAAAACCTTGCACCCCGCGCAGAATTATAAAATAAACGACGAACTTTTGCGTAATCGAGTTAGGTAAAATTATATTTCTGTACCTTATTATTTTGAGTAATATGATTAATACTGCTAGGCATGTGGGTTTTCCTTCCCGATAAAACTTCAAATCAGAATTATTATATTAAAGTGAAGTTTTAACATTGAATGTAGGTAGGTACTTACCCAGGCACGCGTTCTTTTGATAACACATTCATTTTCCGTTATTATTGACGGACAAGACTTACTACTTAGACTCAGTTTCCGATACGTTTTTGATATCAAAATAAATGTCATTGTCAATTCCATTTGCACAATATTACAATTTAATGAGTAACGTTTTTCGGAGAAATATTATTGACACACGGCGTTGAGAATCAGATATCGTCTACGAGTATTTGCTATCTTGATAATTGATGTGGGACATTGCACCGAGTTCGTCGCCGAGAAATGGGATCCCGAAACGCAAACAAATAGTAGGAATTCGGAAATAATCAAATCTTGTCAAATATGTAATTAGGTACAAGGCACTATGATAGAATTCTTGAGCGAAATTCAGTGTGACACACATAAGTTAAAAAAAATCGAGTGAGCACAATTAGTCGGTACTATCATGTAAAGGTCGCGCGCGCGTGTGTACGTGTGTACAGTTAAATTTTATTACATTTATTTTTGAAATTATAAAATTTCATTAATTAGAAAACAGTTGCTTAAAGGTAACACTGCCTTCCAGGACGTGAAGGACATATTATATTTTTCGATTACGGGAGTGTTGTGGCTTTTCGAATATGTGAATTTCAAAAAAGTGTCAAAATGTAAAAGTTAAACGTTCATGGGTATTGAATAAAATATTTAGTCACCATGAAAACGAGTATGACGTAATTCTTTGGGGACTATTTCGTCACACATTTTTTAAGCACAAAATTTTGTGGGAGGGTTGAGAATAATACGAAATTTAAGATGTTTGCACATCAATTAGCATTATCTCTTAAATAAAAGATACAAACAAATTGGATGCTTGAGAGCATTTCAGAGCAATTACTTAAAATTGCAGCGCTATTTGTTATTTGATCGACTTAAATTTTGTGTGAATTAATTACCTTGAGTTTTGACGGCATTATTTAATTTTTTTTAATTCAGAATGTGTCGTAACGTCTGTTATAACCGAGTAATTCGGACACAAGGATAGGACATTTTCTCTGGCGGGCCTCGTCTTCCAAGGTTGCTGGCGATAAAGCCATCTTGTTTACGTGCAAATGGCGATTCATGAAGTAAATACTACCCAATATGTATTAAGGTATATACCTCGGATTACAAACCCGATCACCCACGTATCGATGTGCCTCTTCAACTGGAACGTCTCTATACAAAGTGCATACTTCCCGAATGAACTCTCGCTCTACGTTCTGAGCATTCATTATTTACTTGTAAGATGCGTGTCTCGATACTTGTCTGGCGCAAGATTTACGACCCAATACGTGACAACCTAACCGGAACCGGAGAATGAAGAAAAAGTAAAAAAAACTGTAACTACGGGAATGGTACGCCACTCCAGATATCCTGAGGAAGGTTAAAGCATGGATGCTGCAGTGGGCGGAACGCGTAGCGAGAGTGAATGAGTCTTGTCAAAACCCTACTATACAAGTTAACAGGATTAAGAATGGTGGAAAGACAGATGTAGATGGGCGGACCTGCTAGGAGCGCCTAACAGACTGGACCACAACGGCGATGTCAAGAAATGTATGGCGCCCTGTGGTGACTACGGTTATGGGTGTGGTGTTACGGTTATAAAATAGAAGTGTAACCTCGAGCGTACGAAAGTAGACATTATACTTGAGTCTGATGTGTTCCTTCACGCGCCCAACAGACATGGTCGTGTAAGGACTCACCTAACAGCCATATTGATTCGAAATCAAATTGACCAATCAGCAGATGCAATACATCGTGACAGACACTACTCTAGGAGCTAGCGACCACTTCTCCATAAACCGTCCTTTTATACTCGTCGAACCTGCCTCAGTATAATTCATCCAGCAATAAACGCCAACTTTTGTAAGTGCTATTTCATTTTAATGCCTTACTCTAGAAATAACATAAATAATCACACACGCACACCGTATACACAGCGACATGCACCAACACGCGTGAGACTAGCATAGGTTAGGGGCTTCAGACTCACATCCACAAAATCTTCTAAAACAATCACAGTCAATCATATTCTATAACCACAACCTCTACAAGCCTAACAGTTGATTCAGTATGCTCGCTTAGCAATATGCAAAACCAACGTTTAAATAAATCAATTAATTAAATATGCACGATTGATTTCGCTATGATTTAGTAATACTTTCTTCCGTTCCGAATATAATCGCATTCAACTTTCTTTATATAAATCAAAAGTTCAATTTCCATACGTCCGTGTATACTCTATCTTAGTTACTAACTTTTTTATTTTAATTATTTAATTTATCTATTAGTTGACCCATATTTGTATGGTGAGACGGGCACAGTCCAACCACCATTACATATGAATCATATAGATAAGTGAATAAATGAATATCTTAATGTTTTTACAGTAACAGATTTTGTTTCAAATTATCCTTATTTAACTGATTAAAATTCTTAGTAGTTTTTGGTGTTCGTAATTAATTCTTTTTGAATTTTTTTAAATGGTGACGCTGACATTTTAGCGTGCCGAAACAAAGATGTCCCGACCGTAATTTTTGATTTCAATGAGAATTAACAGCGAAGGAAAAATGCCAAAATTTTGTTGACGTGGGTCGAGTCGAGTATCCAAGTTGGCAGGCACATACCTATCTGTAGATATATAAAAAAATACATAAAATACAGTAAGCAACAAGGTGTACATAACATCCTTGATTTCGTTTACCGCGCTGATATTTCGACACGACGCGCTGATTTTCATACTGCGAGTTATATATGCTAACTTTTGAATAGAGCGAGCGGAATGGCGTCTAGACAGAAAATTGTTGTGCCGCAAAATTCCGCAGGTCTAAAGGGCCATTGAATAATATCACTAATTATTTTCAGATTAAAAATATCAAGGTAATTATAGGAACAATATTTGAATATGTCCAAGAACATACAATTACTGGATTTTCACCTCCAATCAAACAAATTATAAATATTTCATAGACGAAGCTATTTATACATACATACATACTTTCCATATAATATAATATAAATAGCTTCGTCTCTATGAGATATCTATAATTTGTTTAATAACAATGCATTTGGAGGTAAAAATCCAGTAATTATGTGTTTTTGGACCTATTCAAATATTGTTAATATAATATACTGGTCTAAATAAGAAATATAAAAAATTGAAAATTGAATTTTTAGGCGTATTTTAGTATAATATGTTAATCATTTGTGATATATACAGATAAAGAATAAAGCTTCTATATTTCTAAAAATAAGGTTCTCATTATTGACATCTATGTTGTTTCAGGGCAATGAATATCAAATTTTCAGACTATAAATGGCGACAGTGAAGTTGTAGTTAATACTCAAAGTGTTTCTACATGATAACATATGTACAACTTACAAAAATTTGATAGATATGGAGGTTGATTGGGTGGAATGGTGAACGTTACATTGTGTAAAGTGATCACTTAGGCTAGCCGAAGATAGGTCGTAAGCCCTGTAACACCCATACTTCGATACTTCCCATATAATATAATACCTATAAATAGCTACGACTCTATGAGATATGTGTAATTATAGGAGCTGGAGATGATTAACCTGTTTTGTAAAGGTTTTGTAGAAGTCATAAAAAAATGTTCATATAAGTTTTAAGATTTTTTTAAATGTATGTTTCAAAAACATCTCCTACATAAAATATGTAAACATGTGTATAACAAGGGTTGTTTTATATTTATTAAAATATTTGCACCCACGAACCTTCAACAAAATGTTAATAAATCATTCAATTCGCTATTTTTAACACAGTTCTGTGACACTTTTTACGCGGGAAACCACCGATAAAATATATTCTATGTTAAAATACTATCCGAATCATGTGCTATCAAAATCAGATTAAACTCTCGACCTTTGATCCTGTAAAGAAGTGCGCACTGACTAGGTGACTAGTCTAGCGTGTCGTTGTTATATTTGTCCTTTCTGGTGGTAGTATATGTACTCGTATACTCGCATTACATTTGTATGGCACAAGCCGTGATGCGCTTCGCAATTGGTTTGCAAAACAATTTCTCTTGTGAAGAAGGCACATACTGTCACGCATTTATGTTGCCCCTTGTTCTACCATATTCATTTTACATTTCAATTCAACATGTTTTCGTCCATCCTAACGTAACTAACTTACACCGGATTAACTTCGAATTCTCGGACATTTCCGGGATTTTTAGGGTGTGGGTCTCCCGCTGGGGGTTACTGGGATGGACGATGTCGGGAAGAGCAGTGGCCAGAGAGACCTAACGGAGCATTCTACTGGCTCTCCCTCGCATCTCTTGCGACCTGGACAGTGAATTTCTGCCGAACTGTGACCGAGTTCTGCGACTGCAACACATAAATGTATCGTCTACCCTCCCCTTTGGAGCTGCATGATTTCTATAACATCTCTCTGGCTCCCCTATGAATTTAACGTGATAACAAGTCTCACGTCAAATTATACAGGTGTGGCTCTGGTACGATGATACCGAAGCGAATTTATGATGGTGTAAGATGTTAATTACTGAATGTAATATAAAAAAAAGTAATATTCACGAATCGAGTAGAGTAGACTACTCTCAAAACGATTACGGGATAGGGTGTAAATAAATAACTAACTTACGCCGTTTCCCGGTAGGTAGAGAGGATAGAGCTCCACACTCTTCTGTCCTGACACACAATTCTCGCCTCATCCACATTCATACATCTCATGCAACCTTGTCGAATATTGAGGCTTCTAGCAGGACCGTCTTCCAGTATCTAGTTTACATGGTCACGTCAAATCTTCCGCGCACGTCTTTTATGTCTGGTGCCATCAACACTCTCGTGATATATAATTCTCTCCTCATTCCTCCGTTCCATGTGATGTAACCACCTAAGCGATCCTTTTTTAATTATATTCACTATGATAAGATCAGCTTTACATTCTCTCCTAATTTATTCATTCTTTACTGTCATAAACGGATTCGCCACATATATGCCTAAGTCTTATAGATCTCATTTCCATTGCATTCACTCTTCTTTCGTTCGTTTTCTGCCAGCTCCAGGCTTCAGCTCCATGCGTCAGCGTCGGTACTAGTACTAGTGTACCGCTAGTCTTTCATGGGATCTCATATTAATACATTCAAAGCGCCATCGTCCATTCTTACATCATTATATTAGACTATCCTATCTGTTCCTTGAGAACTCCAAAAAAATTTCAGCTTTATTTTCTTTTGGATTGATTTACTCGTATTTACGGAAACAATAGTTCCGTGGAAGAGAAGTAAAAGACTGCAGTTCTTCGTCTTCTCCAATCGGTTCCATCATTACTGAGAATCGTGAACAACTGATGCCCTTGACGATTCTCCTCCACCTTCGGAGAGCCGAAAGCGCTTTAGATCTGATCGGTTCAACGGATTAGCGTTGGAGATTTCTTCCCCTGTGACTTTTTCAGTCATCACCTGGTTCTCACCAAAAAAAATTTAAGAATGCATCTCAGACAGATCGTGGGCAGTATGGATGCGATTGTTGGATCCAATTCAATTATTCCAAAACTGAGGCGCATTGCTGTTCATGGGATTATACACACTCGCCTCATTTCAAACGCGTAAATTTACTTTGTCGCGTTTGCTCTCAACGTCTATATTTCTTCTCCGCAAAGACATACGGAAAAAACAAGAAACTTAACAAAATGCATTTTTGTAGACAGCAGTAAAATTCTCAGTATAATGTGTGACTCGTGTGCATAATATACGCCATAAAATTTTGTGACGCGCTAAAACCTTCCGAGTATATGCGTCATGAATACCTTTTATTATATAATCGTCCCAAAATTCCTCGGAAAGGATACAAGTTAGCGATGGGCTTCCACGGCCGTCTGTTCAGCAGAAACGTGCGGTTCTATTCTGCGGTATCCTACCTCAACGGAAACTCTCCGCAGCGGCACGATGGTGAGTATGCACCTGAAGTCGGAGTGCCCACCGTGCTAATTGCCACATTAAAGTTGGAAAGTACTTTTGTCGGAGCTAATAGTGATTGCGCCATCACGTGGTGGGTGCGGCTTTTCAACACGGACGCGTAGGAGACAAGACAATGCTTCAAACAGACAAATTGGAATTCCATTCATATCGACAGAGATTGCGCAAGCGCCGAGCACCAGGCACCTCGCATTCCTCGGGAGAAATGATCGACGGACTCGCTCGCTTGTCTCCATATTCATTTCAACTCGACAATACGTCGCGCTGTAGAGGTGTCGGAAATCTCTCTTCGTCAATAGTAATCAGTATTAGTACCAAAGTGAATAGCGTGCAGTTGTCGAATTTTAATTCAGTTGGTAATAGATAATGTAGAAGATGCATATGACTAAATTATCTAAAAAAAACACTTAACTACGATCATTCCATTTATTTATTTATTGACATACATATTTTTGTTATAACAGATGTGAATAATGTATTACAATATAACATGGTAATATGATTATTGTGTGGGATGGAGTAGACTCCACCTCTGATATATGCAGCGTAGTCCTGGCTACTTTGCTAGACTGAAGCCAGTTTATTTTAGTGCTGTTATTTAAGATTCGACAGAAATAAAAATAGAGATAAAAAAAAATTAAAAAATGAAGTGGGAGTGTTGTAGAATTAGTGAATTATTAGAGTAGGCACTGTATAATGATTATGTTAGAATGTTGGATAGCCGTGCTTCTGACTGATCTCTATCCGATTGGATCATATGTTGGGTCCATATTTCTGTAATCTTATTGGAGTTGAACGATTTCCAGTTGGTACTGAGTGTGTTGTACAATGTCGGAGCAAAGAACATGTAGAATCTTTGATAAAATGTCGTTGTTGTTCTTATTTGTCTTGTCTCGTGTGTGTTGCTTAAAAAATAAACGCTAACGCACTCAGTCCAGATTTGTAACGCGGGGGTGAATAGTTCAAGACGACAACGCTTCAATTCGAACCCAGATCAAACTATTATCTAAACTGTCTCTGTGGCTTATTTCTACAATATTCTTCTTTCTTCTACGGTGGCCATAATATCGTAGCCAGCCCTTCCGTAAGCTCTCATGTCAATCCTCAAATACAACCTCTGTATAGATGTTGCAGGATGTTCGGGACGCTCAGTTTCTAAATACTAACGTGGAAAATGTATAATATGAAAAAATATTCTGATCCCCACAAAACGCTACGTGATTTCATTTAACATGAAATAAAATTCGCTTTACAATATACCTTATACATAATACACCACCCACCACCCACCACATCGTAAACAAATTTTTTACTAAATATATATCAGATATCTCATAGAGACGAAGCTATTTTTTTTTTTGGGCTGTAATTACCCCCTATATTTCTATATATCATTCCTTTAAAAAAAATAGCTTCATCTCTATGAGATATCTGATATTTATTTAATAACAGTGTCTTTATAGGTAAAAATGCAATAATTGTGTGTTCTTATAACAACATATTCAAATATTGCTAAATTTTTTTACTGTTTGACTAAATTTTTGACAACAGCGACGTCTGGTAAAAAAAACAAGGATGCCGTTTGCCGCACACCGCACCTTCCATATTAAACGTTACCCGGATTATTTATCGGCTTACTATTGCTTACTATTTATGACTGTTACGACTTATATTTATATTAACCAGGCCAGCGTCTATAGTTTCTTTTAACACTAAAAAATATTTCGGTTCCCATGTTCCACTATATTCTGAATCAAAAATGGTTGGCTGGAATGGGTTAAGGATTAACCACCAATCCCTATCTTTCCCGAAATACCCAATATCTATACAGTCAATGGAGTAACGCAGCCCAATTACGCGAAATAGTACAAGTTGCATTGTTCGTCTTCTATTGTCGCCTAGTGGATTTCATATAATGGTTCAAAGAAACAGTGAGCCTCGTGGTTTGAATGCTTCCACACTCACATCAGCTCGCATTTGTCTTGATATTATTTACAGAACCCTTCTCAACCACTTTAAGATTGCCTCGGTAGTGTAAAGTCCGCCTGCTCAGGGCCGATTGTGTTATCAGTGATAAATTTTCACTATGGTAAAAAAAAGAAAAATAAACATTTTTGTGGTAACGAATTGTTTGATCGTTGGTAAAAAATATTTACTTCTCGAAAGTACATCCAGTAGTAAACTAATTATACTCTTCGATATCTGATGGTAAAATCGTCAATCGCTAGTTAAAAATGGTGGACTCTTCATACCTATTTCAAAAGTCATCTGTCACATTGGTACTTGGAAAGTTGCAGTATACGACAATCATTGAATCATTCAATATCCTACTATTTTAGTGATGAGAGTTTGTCCGATGATCTGGTTGTTTAATTTATATAACCGAAGATTTTTCGCCAGCGAAGTGACAGATTTCGAATGCAGGGAGTGAAATAATGCCAAAGATAAAGCATAAAATTGTATGAACATATTTGATGATTTTTCGCATTGCCACACTATTAGGCGGGATTGACTTTGATAGTAAGTAGTAAATTTGACGTACCAACAACCCGCAAATAGTAGTTCACCATGGTAAAAAGATACTATAGTAGTTTACCATGATAAAAAGATACTATAGTTATTTACCATGGTAAAAATTTACTATAGTTATTTACAATGGTAAAAAGATACTAAAGTAATTTACCATGGTAAAAAGATACTACAGTAATTTACCATGATAAAAAGTTACTATAGTAATTTATCATGGTCAAAATTTACCACTGATCGCACAACCAGCCCTTAGTATCGCAGTAGGGTTGTCTATAAGGTTTCACATCGGTGTGTTGAAATCGTTCCACTGCATGGAAGTAGTGAAATGAGATAATGATAATAATCATTCACCGCAAAATCCCCACCGGTGGCATCATCACCGCTTTACAGTGATTGGATGATTTCATTTTCCTGTTCCTCATCTTAAACATGAAACGCGGTTTTAACGTCGACACGAGATCTCCACCTTCAGCATTCCCCGATGCCTTCTCGCACAGTTCCTGCAACTACCTGTTCAATTTTATAACAACCGACCAATTTATATTAGAATCGTGTTTTCTTACTTTTCTTTAAACTCAATAATGACGGTGAATTATTATTAATTTATAACTTTTATTTATTTTAATAAATCAACGAATATACAATAGGAAAATAATTGACATGACATGACAACCGCGCACTTTTCGTGTGATTAAATTACAGCATACCGTGTTCATTTTTTGCCGTCGTGTGACACAGAAATTGTATAATATAATATGTAGGACAACGACAATTTCAATAATAATGATTAAAAATAAGTGATGAGTTCAAAATTACGAATCGCTGATATCTTTGAGTCACACTCACTATCAATGATTGAATATTTAGGAATATCGTGATTTTTAATTCATAATTTTATTTATATTTGGTTGTGAAGCATAATTTGGCGCATGTGCGTATGAAACGAAAATGTTCAAGAAGGAATGACGTTATAATTCGTGATGAGCGCCATCTAGTAGTTTCTGCCAAAACGTTTTACGCATTTGACGCGAAACGCTGTTAATTTGACCCGAAAAATTAACTCACACGTTTTAAGATTTTTCATTATATTTGTGATGATATTAAATTATATATGCTAGAATATGTTTTTTTACGGAAGTGAAGTTTGAATAATGTATAGAAATACGCTCAAAATTATGTTTTTTATATTTATTTCGTGTATTGTGATATCGTGCGGCGCATGTGCTTTAGTGATGAATCTGTGATCGCAGTCACAGCTTTCAATCACTGATATCAAACATAATAACATCAGCGAGTCAAGAGTAGCATTTTTTCTCATCACTATTAAAAATACCACGCGTAATAGCGATTCGTTGCAACCGGTGCATCTGATAGAGAAATGAAATACAAATAAAAAACAAAGATTCAGGTATTATACAAAAAAAAATACGAGTGGAATAAAGCAGGAGCCGGAATGTTAAAAGCGTCCGCGGCCCACGCGTGCCGCGCGCCAGCTTGTTTAATTTTAAACGGAAGATAAAACTAATTCAGCGGTCAGCCCGAAGCTGTGAGATCTCCGCTCACCTGACCGTCGCCGGTCATTTCTAGCGCTAATGGAGATTTCACCGTCGACAATAAAACACGGCAAAGTGAACAGCGATCAACCAGAATCCAGAATCGCCTTCACGACAGCCTTTCTATTTCGTGTCACTCGAGATGTTTTACGCCGACTCTCGAAAAAATTGTAGAAATTCAGTTATAATACTGACTAGTCAATCAACTACTGTCCTGATATGAATCTATAACCTCCACATGCTAGACGAGAAATATAATAATCATTAATTATATATATTTGGTATAATAACTATTAAGCTGGCAGAGTTACCTCGGGTCTATGATTACTGACGGCGGTAGCTGCGAACCAGAAATCAGACGACGCTGAGTATGACGAAGAACTATATATCCATAAAAGAACGCGGTGTATCTAAAACTACTGTGGTCAGATTTGTACTCGTATAGTCTCTGGTGTTTTCAATAACGGTGTACTCTAAAGGTAAGGGAAAGAAGCTGGATCGACGCCTTTAACTTTTCCCTTACGGTGCTGTAAACTCAGTGTACATGTACTTTCTCGATTTTTATGTCGGATAAATATGAAAATTTTACATTTATTACTTATATTAATCATTAAAATAATATTTGACACGTATATAAGTGAATATTTATATCAATTATTGTGTAACGAGAAAAAACATCTCATCTAACTCGGCCGGCGCACCCTCTGCCGCTAAGTGACGATCAGCATCCGGCACCCCGCGCCCTGCGCCGTCCGCAACAACTCCTCACGTACACATACACGTATTGACAAATTCAAGTCGGGTTCTTCGAGAAAATATTTTTTATTGTTGCGTATGGTAAATACTAACATACTGTAATTATTTTATCCAATACATAAATACGTTACGGAGGAATACCTAAAATATTAACTCTGTATTTAGTATATTTATAGATATATTCACATAATTAGAGGCAATGTCAACTCAGTTTACATCATCGGAGAGGAAAGGATAAGGTGCGGTGTTGAAAGAACATGCTGCTCATAGCGAGACGTGCAAATTCTGCAGAAACTACACTCTGACGACAGAGTTTCAAACGTTTGCCTGAAACGTATCCACAAATTTTTACTCTTAAAAAAAAGAAAGATCTCTTGGAGAAGCTTGCTGTGTTAGGCCAGAAAGAAGCAACTCCAAAAAGAGGAAGATCACCTACCTCTTAGACTGACCAAGCACTTATCTGGTGAGAGCTCTCAGGTCTGCGAGATGTGGACAAAATTGAGAAATATAATCAGGAGGGCGAGATTTCATTAATTATCGTCGATCCTCAGTCATGAGGGAACAAACTAGAAGCAACCTCATATTTAGTCGCCGGTGTTACATCTTTTAACGTCAACCGCTTTCGGAATACTCGTTTCTAAAATGCTTACGATGTATCAATATCTTCTAGTTTAAAAATTAATATATCTGATCACTATGTTACAGCTTCAAACATTAATAATAAAACATTATTAAAATAGCACAGAACTATGTTCTGAAAAAACTGCAACTTCACAAAAATAATATGTTCTCCTTAATATATTAGTTGTATCAAAGTTTATCCAAAATTTAATAAAAAGAAATTGATTTAATTTCTGGTGTCTCCTAGCGAATATTACTCAAAGGTATTTGAGATCATCGCAATAAAAATTAAATTTGGAATAATAGATGTATCAATTTGAAAGAACTGCAGTACATAAGTTCGAAAGTTTGTCGTCAACTTACTCTGTTGGGGTGTAATCGGTTAACGCATTTCCCCGGATAGGAAAGGATCCAGGTTCGAATACCGGTAGCAACAAAAATATATTTTGGATAAATTGAATTTGTATTAACAATAATAATAATTTTAAGATCCACACACTAACATCCCAAACTAGATTTGGAAAGTAGTATTCACACTTAACATGATTAAAGATATGAAAGCGAATAGAAAAACTATAATAAATTTACATTGAATTTTTATTTCAATGTAATGTATACATTTATCTACACAAGTGTGAATAAATATAGCCCCGCTTCTTATTATACATTTCCGACACATATGTGGCCTAATTATCAATCCTCTAATAGAAGAAAGCCTGCAAACCATGGACCACAATATCAAAGATTTATCCCAATATCCTTTTGTATCAAGAAAATTTGAAAGGAAACTGATGCGTATCTTTTGAAGTGAAGTATCTATTTATTTGGAAATAATACGAAGTAGGTGGATACGTGACCTTTTTGTTCTTAACGTGTAAAGAAACAAATTCACTTCTCAGTAATTTGAAAATTAGAACAACGTAATGCTACTTACTACTGTACATACTCTAGGTAGGTAATTATTTAAAACATCTCATTTACAGTGTAATAGCTGCTGCCTAGGATGCCTGGGCAACCCTCAACAATTTCACCGATTGCAATATTCACAGCATATAGTCTTAAAAACCTTATATTAAATAAAATGTAATCATTTCGTATGAAACCACGAAATTTAAATGTAAATGATGTAAGAAAAGTGACTTTATTTGATCTAATATGTCAAACCACATATTGCCTTCTACGAAAATATTAAAAATCTTAGATTGAATTAAGATTGAATAGATTAGCTAGTTCGAAAGTATGTTTATAATAATAAAATATAATTTAAAAAAATCTTTCGTGCCCATCCTAGGAATGGCTTTCAATATAAGTTATTATAAAATAACGATTACCCCGCCTGTAAATCATATACGCTGATTAAACCACACTAAGGTGACCCTGCGGTTAAACAAGGTTATTACACTGTTTAGTGACCAGAGCAGTCCATGCCAACCACCGATTAGTGGTATTAAAAAGGGCCTCCCTTCAATTTTAGAAAACAAGCTCCATAAAATATTGCATGACAATAATAAATTACAATCGCTGGGCTGCTCCGTTTGTTCGGTATAAGTACGTCCTACCCTCGAACATCTATTCGTTATGGGCGTGTCAACCTCGAAGTGATTCAAAGTTAATAACTAAACAATAGTTGATAGGAGAGCGAAGATATCTACAATAAATACTATGCTAAATGCGATTAGCATATTTATTTATTAAATGACATTCATATTTTTGTTCTAACAGAGGAGAATATATTATACATAATAAACATAATTATACTCATAGTTTATTGTGTGGAATGGAGTAGACTTCACCTCTGATATATACAGCGTTGCCCTGGCCACTTTGCTAGACTGAAGTCTGTGTTAAAGTAGCCAGTTTTTGTTTTCGTGCTGTTGTGGTGTTATTTAAATCATCTACAGGAACAAAAAGAAAAATAAAAAATATGTATAAAAAAATAAAAATATCTAGTGGGAGTGTTGTAGGACTAGTGAATTATTAGTGTAGGTATTGTATAAATTATATTAGAATGTTGGATAGCCATGCTTCTGATTCATCTCTACCTGATTAGATCATATATTGGGTCCATATTTGTACAATCTTATTGGAATTAAACGATTTACAGTTGGTACTGAGTGTGATGTATAGTTTTGAAGCTAAGAAGAACACGTAGAATCTTTGAAAAAATGTCATTGTTGCTCTCAGAACTGCTATGTAAATGTTTTTTTTTTGTTTGTCTTATGTTGTGTCTATGATTTATTGCTTGGGGCGAGTTGTTGTTAGCATGGAAATATTGAACGAGTCTCAACATAAAGATTTGTCTTATATCTAGGACATTGTACTCTTTAAATATAAGATCTGATGGATAACTAAAGGGACGACCAATTAATATCTTGAGAATTGCCTTTTGTGCTTTTTTAGCCGACTCCAATATTGTTTTTGCTGTTCCTCCCCAACCTAAAACAGCATAATTAATTAAGAAGTAGCACAGTGCAAAGCACACCGATTTTAAGAGTTTGTAATCAACTATACATCGTATTCATTTAAAATATGGGCTGTATTTGAGGACCGCCTTTGAAAAACCAAGCCAATAATAATATGCAACTCTCTGTTGAATACCTGCAACAATAACAAATTTTGATGCTATTGTAGATAAAAAAAAATCTGGATTTACTCATGTATGCATTGTATATGCAAGTTAAATAATGTTAAATAGACAGGGTGTCACGCCGATATCCGAAGGATTGGCGTGGTCATATCTGATAGAACCCGCCGACCGAATTCCAAAAATGACAATCGTCGTTATATTGCTATTAATGAAACAACACCCGGGACCGAATAATGAGATAAACTGTTGTATATGCTCACACATGAATTGATAGACTAAAGAAATTGAGGATATACTTACTTGGAGGTTAATGAAATTGAACACATTTAGAATTTTGACTGGCAAAACAGACAGCACCCCTGAATAGAATATGCTTTTCTGGTCGGTCCCGCCCTGAAAATCACAAAATACAATGATCCCGTATCTTCCATACGGAACATTGTATTTTGTTTTACTTTTTTTATGACGTAAACTTATTAAACTCTTAATATCAATTTTAAGTGATGTTCTCTTGTTTTGTGGAAATATTTCTTCACCGCTGGTATTTATAAAGATACTAAACACCCATTGTTTGGGACACATAATTACTTATTTATTCTTGAACGTAAATAATGTACTTCCCGCTCCCCTCCCTCTCCTCATCCGGCACGCCTCCGCACAAGTCGAAAGGCGACCTTGAAACGGTGCGGATTACCGCAAATGTGTGAATCGAGGAATAGTATTAAATTGAGACGTCGCGTCTAATACAGTGCATTCTAAAGGACTAGGACCCCTGAACGAAGATAGTGATAAGTTCACAGTCCACCTTGGAGGTGTCAGAAGAACTAGATTGCGGTGAGTGTAAACCTCCTACGCGAATATCCTGTTTTTTCCGGCATCTATGCTTTGACGCAACACCCATAACAACGTTGTTATATTATATATATACATATAACACCCTCACCCGCGAATCTTTTATAAAATGTTACGCACTTTATTTAACGCAGTTCTGTGACACCTTTTACATCGGGAGCCTCTGAAAAAAACATCCTACGTTAAAAAAAAAAAAAAACGTATGACAAGAATGGGCAAAAATGCACACGCATGACACCGACCAATGAATGGCTGATAAAATTACAAATTACTTTCAACAAGCTACCATCATTAACGTCAGCCATCAAATATTTAAATCCAAAAGAATTCAGCGCCGACTTATTGAGCCCGCCTAAATTTCTTCTTACCCCACATAATTCCTTTCTTTGCGTGAGACTATAAAAAAATTTCTACAGTATTATTAATTCCACTATTAATTGGTTTCGTGTACAATTTTACTACAAAGTTAAGAAAATATTTTTTAGTTAAAAAAGGCTAATTGGCCGCTATCCGCGCCCGGGTAAAAATATGATTAAGGAAACAATGAATAAGCTTTTACCACGCTAACTGTAATCTAATCACATATTTGACAAGACGTAATAATCACGAATGCATCCGTTTCGGCATTATGTCTTCACAAGACTATTATGTATTTCAATTGTTTTTTCAAAACTCAAATCAAGCCGTTCACATAGCATCACACACTAATTGTGTTTTTAATGATGAATATAAGTGTTAATGTTTACACGTCTTCCGCGCTGTTTTTTAATGAAGTTTTATTTATAAGTGAAATAATATAAATATTCCGTACAACTAAGCCGGCTCGACGAAAATGCAAAGAGTGCAGCCGTACCTAGCCCCGCGTTCATGACAGATAAATAAAGAAAAACTAATCTTAACAATATTTAAATATGTCCAAGAACACAATATTACTGTATTTTCACATACAAAGGCACTGTTATTAAATACATAGCAGGTATCTCATAGAGACGAAGCTATTTATATTATATTTAATAGAAGATATATAGAAATATGGGGAAATTACAGGGCTTACGACTTGTCTTCGGCTGGCTTAAGTGATCACTTTATATATATGTATCACCAATTCTCACTCCTCATCTCCATTTTTGAAAGTTGTATATATGTTAATACGTGAACTCGCTTTGAATACCACTATACCATCGCCATCTATGGACCAAATTTGATAATTCATTTTCTCTTGAAACAGCATATATGTCAACTCAATGAGAATCTGATTTTTTTTTTAATTATTTAAAGCAATATTCTTTATCTGTAAAATGTTTTTTTTAACACATTATACTAGAATACGTCTGAAAAATTAATATTTATTCATTATATTATATATATAAAGTGATAACTTAAACCAGCCGAAGACAGGTCATAAGCCGGGTAATTAAATCATATTTCTATATATCTTCCATTAAATATAGTAAAAATAGCTTTGTCTCTATGAGATATTTGATATTTATTTAAAAACTAATCTATTCGGTCCCACCCTAAATCAAAAAGATGTCTTTTAAATTTTGTTATGTACGTATTATTCACTTTTTGTGTGTTTTTAAAATATGCTACAGCTTGGTGTAATTTATGACAGACTAGGTAAGTGACGGAGCTCGTTATTACACGATTATTTATCTATTGTATACACCAATTGTTTGAGAATATTCGAGAAATACTATCTCTGTTTTTCGCCCTTATGTTTTAGGTAGAAATAAGTCAATTGAAAGGCCCCGCGTCTAAATTTTGCAGACAGCCCCGCTGTACTAATTACACATGTATTTTATGTACGTATATATAATATGTGTACACCAACACAAATTACTTTCTAACTTAATTTCTAAACGAATTCGCGCAACGAGCAGGATGCTTTAACCAACATTATCTATGGACTTCCGCCATTTGCATTTATCTGTCAAAACTATTCAATACACGAAGAACGGGTGCTGTAAATCTTAGGATCGGATGTCATTTAGTATTGCCCCGGTCTCGAATCAAATAACTGTATCGAAAACATCGCTACAGTACACGCGGAATTTACCTGGAAAACTAGAAAGTGCGGGAATTCTGCACACTTTTACCAACACATCCAGATAAGTTATTAAATATCGATTGCCACGATCGCCATTGCTCCGATATAACTGTATAATTATTTTAGGTAGCTGTGGAAAAATACAGAATTGTCACAGAGTTGTATCGCTACAATTACTTTATTACACGAAGTTATAAAAATAACATTAATATTATTCACGGAGTTATTTTATTAAGGTTGAATAAGCGAGCAGTATTAGTAGAATTACTTTATCATTATGTACCTATTTACACGAAGCTACAACAAAAAAACAGACACTGGAATCATTCTGCGCGAGATTGTTGAAATCGGTGGCAACACGATGTATGCAGTTGATGTCGTTTTAACCTTTCCCAAACCATGCGGTAACACAGGTCTACCATCATAATTAAACCTGTAATATTTCGGTAAATGCATGCAACATAAAATTCATATTTTAGATAATCCTAAAAAAAATATTACCGCTTAAGAATGACTAGTGAAAATCCAATTATGAAAAGGGAATCATATAAAAACAATTATTTTTTCCATTTAATCCGTTGTAAAATTATTATGTTGGTAAAAATACCATTTATGATACGAAAGATCACACACTATTTTCACAGTGAAAAGAACAACAAATATATAAATATAATTGTCTCTTTCTCACTAATTAAATGAAGAGAGATAAGAAGGAAGGACACATTGTATACGACTTAATGAATGCTCTAAATTATGTTAATCATTTTTTCAAAATTGAATGCTCAATGTTTAGAGTAAATTCGTGTCATTAAAGCCATTTAAGCTAATAAAAACATTTTTTCCAACTGTTATCTATGGTAACACGAGTTGACAGCATGGCTGCGTTCGGGTATTGTATGTCATGGTATGGTAAAGGTTAAGAAAATGTTTTGTTGTGCCGACAATTGTATAGGTACGACAAAAATGCTTTAATTTCGATCCCAAAACAAAAACTGTAACGACACAGACAAGAAGTGACTCTCATCGCCCATCTGTTAATATCTAAATCGGCCCATTTCAATTAAATTGAATATAACTGTTCAAATTGGGAGCATATTAGTGTTGTCATTATAATTTATACTACCATTGCGAATGCTGGAGCCAATTAATTCAAACATTATTACATCACAAAATAATATTAGATGTGTATCAGTATCAGTAACAAAGCCTCTAGTATAGCATCGCGCGCTAATGCCTCAATTTTGGAACCTGTCGCCTGCACAAGGTGGTAGTGACTGAAAAGGTAGAAAGCCAGGGGCTGGAGAGGAAGGGGACGATCTTATCTCGGTGGACCGATCTGATCAAAGACTAGATCTAATTGCAATGTCAACAAATACCATGATTTAAATAAGATCTAATAACATTACTTTGTTCTAATACGCTTTTTACTTTAAAAAAGACAAATAATTTTTTTTTGTTTAATATTTTCTAATATAATACATTTTTAGGATATATATATATTTCTTTTATAATTTATTTCTCCTCTGTGAGAGTAAGACTCGTGTATAGAGAAGTATATACGAGTCTCGTTTATGTTTCAGTTAATCTGTGTACAATATTATTTTTACTTCAGATACAAATTTATCTGTGATCAATTATTTATAATTTATTAGTTAATACAAAGTTATAATTAAGATGACAATAATCCTAAATACTTATTGCATAAAGTAAACATTGTAAAGTCATCAGTCCATACTCTGTACTTTACTTTTACTTTATATTGTTTTATACTTGCTTGCAACGACATAGATTTTTTCCAACGACAATAATTACGTGTATAAATTGTATGGTTATAAATAAAATATAACATTTAAAAAAAAACGGCTATCCGAACAGCGGGCTGCAGAGAGAATCAACAAGGACATCAGCAGGTGGGTCACGATTCTCAATAATGAGGGGATCGACTGATGACAGAAGAATACCTAACTTTTCTACGCAAAACATGTCCAGAAAAATCAATTCAATCCACAAACCATCAAATATATAGACATGAACAAACGCAAATTTCTTGTTTCAAAATTTGTCTTTTTGTGTCACCCACGTGATCACTTACGCAATCAAATAGCACCGCGACTTTTTTAAAAAATATGACTCGATTGGAACTAAAATAACAAAGATAATTGTAGAACTATAAACTAAAACGTCCTTGAGGTGAAAGTTTTTACGAAAATGGCGCTATACAAATTATCCATTATTATTATTATTATTAATGTAAAAAATACGTTCTGTTTACACAAGGATTTAATTTTCGTAGTGTAAATACTTTTACTGTTGCATAAACTATCCGATTAATGTTTCCACCAAGAATGTGTGTAGAATGCCCCTCGTCCCGCAACAAAGGTTCCAAACCCTTCACCTATTTGTACTTACACTTTATTTCACGTCTATTCATATACTGACATGTGATACAATCAATCTATTATTATTCAAGAGCACATCTTTGAAAATGACGTGTTCTCAATCTTATCTGAACGTATTACAAAATAATGGTCGGTATTTTTTGCGTCATTAATTACGTAACACATTACTGCTCAGTTTGTGGAACAAATTATTAATATGACGGAAACGACGTCAGAAAAACGACTAGACATCTACCCGCTTTATTATTAAAGTAATGTTTCTTAAGGAGCATTGCACCGTTGAGCAAATATATATCATACGATGTCTTGTATTCTGAATTCTGACAGGTTATTATGGACATTTGTCCGATTTGGTATTCCGGTACGGGCAGAGAATTGCGAAGCAACACCAATCTGTATTCAGAGCGGCAGCCGAGCGTGCCGGATAGAAAACGAAAGGGATACTTACAAAAAGGTGTAAAACTGGCGTCATAAAAAGGTGGCAAATTTAATATAAAAGGCGACAAATAAAATAATAAGATAAATAATATACTGGGTATGGATATAACACATATACTCGGATACAAATAATCGGGCGACTGGTGTCATAAAACATGTTAAAGAGAGGCCCGATGGAGCTTTCGCTCGCACTTATGCACCTTATGGGGCAGTACAAGTACCTACTAGTGATGGGCATTTTTCGGTATTTATGACAGATCCACAGATCGCCGATGGCTGTGCGCGTGTGGATGCTTCATCATGTTTACTATACCTATCTGTCCAACCCCCTTCTACCCTACACCTCAGAGCATGACTTTTCTGTGTGTATTGTCTATGATTTTAGAAATGTCAAGGAGAGTGGATGTCCTGCTATGTGCTCGTAACTAACTTGAAGTTTTTGTAAAGTTTACTTGTTGCTAGTGTATTCGGTTTCTCGCGTGTGCGTGCCAAAACTGCATCACAGTGCTTCGTGCTGGACATCGAAGAAGGTTGACAGAACTGTGACTACAAAAGAGAATATCCAGGTGAGTCGTGTTCTTCCTAGTTGGTCCCCGAGTCTTCATTGTCCTGTCCCCATACCCAATTCCAATCACCCTTCCTACATCCTGTTTCCCCACCCCTTATGTAAACAGGCATAATGCTTTTTATGATATTATCGCTAGTGCACAATATTTAAGAGGTAGATACATATTAAAAATATGAATTGAGAATGATCAAGTTGCGTGCCCCAAATCTCAACCGTGTCAGAGATATAAGCATTCAAAAAAATCGTAGCTATTCTGCTATTTCGATTAATTAAAATGTTTTATTGATTCCAAATTATATATTGAATACAAAAACTTAAATAGGCCATCGAACTTCGAGCGGCCAGACTATTTTTTGTTATATGATTTAGGACCTGAAGCAATGTTGTAGAATAATAATGGGTTAATTTTATCAAATATTTATTTCTTAAATAAGTTTGAAACTTCCTAGATCTGCCGTATGAGGATCGGCCATTGTTGTATAAATTCTCACTTGTTTAAAATCCGCATTCGGGACTCTCCTATGTATGAATGTCAACTAGAAGAGGAAAATTTAAATCATGTTTTTTTAGGATGCCCTATCAATGACCAGTATCCAAATTTAATCCAAGATCTTTCGAACAACAAAATTCCATTCCCCATCAACATCCCATCTTTGTTATCATCTAACAATCAAACCATTTTTAAAATATTAACGAGGTTCCTAAACACAAATGAAATAAACCTGTAAAAATTAAATGTATCCAAAAGAAACTTCACATTAAATAAAATAACTCGGTAATGGCAAGAACACTCCATAGAGGTGAAACGCCAATTTAAAAAAAAAAAAAAATTATTTCGAAGTAAGTACGTAGATGTAAAGCTTACCGTGATTTTATAGTTTTCAGAATTTGTACATACTCCTTGAGCATTTTCGACACGTATACGTATCTTATAATGAAAATAACATTTTTTAATTTTAAAAATAAAGATAATGTAACTATAAACAGTTATAAAATAGTATAAATGTGTAAAGCGCCCTTGAGGTGAAAGTTTTTACAAAAATGGCGCTATACAAATTATCCAATATTATTATTATTATATAATGATTATGCAAGGAAATTAAATGAAAAGTAAAGGGGCAGGAATTTGATTCGGAATTTTTGAATGATTTGTCTGATGTGATTTAAAAAAATATATATTCTCGAATCGACGCAATACCATTTTTCCAATATTTTTCAAGTACATAAAAATTTTAATAACCTCAAATGAAGACTTCTTCATTTAATTTGACTTCATTTATTACGGATGCATATAATGAAAAGTGGGACCCCTCTCCGTTCTGCTCTGAGACACCGCAAGCCCCTTGTTAATATATTAGCAGCCTACCCCTAATGAAACACTCATGGAAACGATACTTAAAATGTTAAAGGTTTTGAAATTTGGGTTTGGCTAAAAAAATCTAAGGACTTCTTCAAAGCGGCTTTCAACAGGAATTAAGTATCTGACATCGTTTCAAAATAATGGGAACATGTACGACAGCAGCAAGTGGGTAATATACCTTTATCCACTTTACGTAAGTAGTATAGTGATAATTGATATATTTATTTACGTTATAGGATGTGAAAAACACGTACAAAAGTAAAGGAGACAGCTCCAAATCTTACTCGTTTAGATTAAGAAATAGTCAGGTATAAATGTAATGAATCCATGAATGAAAATAAATCAATATTGTATAACAAGATAATAGATCATGTGAAAATAATACAATAGTTAACCCTTGAAGGAGGAACGGAAGAATGCAGTGTAGCTGAATAGGCAGTATAGCCCAATGAAAATAAAGTGAATGTGGCTTCGGATGCAATCACTCATTACTGCAAAAATGGCTGCGCACAAATGACTTTTGCTGCTAACTTGATATACGGCAATGAAACGTGAATTAAACAACAAAAAAATATCTCGCAATCTGTCCGATTGCAGTCGAAATACGACTGAGTGAGTAAGATTCACATAACAATTTTTTTCGATCAATGACCTCCCCAGTTCTGAAATTTAAACAATTACAATTAAGACATTCTGTTATGCTTTCAATCGCTTTCTCCGGACACGACCTGCGTTGAAACTTGGACACTTACAAAAAGGTCCTAATATTCGAGGAATAATACACGAGTTCAAGGTGAGCCGGTGAGTTATGGCAAAGACTAGACGGAGAATTCGCCAAAGTAAAATATATTGTCTGTCGAATGACAATGCTGAAAAGAAACGGTAACCGTTGGGGAGACAAGGACGGTGGTCGAAGCTTGGGTGGTCTTTATCTTGGCTCATCTAACTAAACTAACGATATAAAAAGAATTGCAGGAAACAGCTGGATACAAAGGGCGGAGGATAGAGAACAGAAGCAGTCATTTGCAAAGATCTGCACGGACTAAGATCTTTGCAAATGACAATGAAGTAGGAGATATCGTGAATTGGTAATTATAGAATTATTTGCAGAGTTTAAGTCTTACAAATATAAATTTTTCGATTAAGATAAGACAAACAAGTTGGTAAATGTTTTTTCTTACAATTTGGTATACGGTCCCCTCCTAAAGCAGTGCACACGGTTCAACGTATTTTCCGGTGCTGAAAACAATATTAAAAATCTTTATCCGTGATGCCGAACAGAGCACGCGTCGTAAACCGTTTCACCTCCGCTCATGAACTCCAATGAAAATTATGATAATTTTTCATTTTAGGGCATAGAAAAAAGTTAGAGAGGAGGCAGAACAAATCAAATTTTGGCGAAAAATTTCTTCACAACTAAGTGCTGAAGCATTGTCCTGACGCAACATCCAGCTTCCGTTCAATTGAGGCCGGGCGAGCTTCAGTCGCGCTAGTAACCGTTCCATTACCTCCAGATAGAATGCCGCATTAACGGTTTATTCTTCGGGAACAAATGCGGTGTTATTCTGCGGCCAACACACTGACGATGTCGCAGTGTTGCCATATAATGCGTACGAAGAGTATTCTTCAGACTCCATTGTCAGTTCTCGGATATATGGGGAAACTCGTCGAAGAAAGCAAAAATAAATTTAAAAAGAAAACACTCCTGGTACGTAATTACTAATCATAATAATGATTACGACGAATCAAAATAAACACGTTGAAAAATTCCATTATAAGATACGGTCGATTCAAACATAATCGCGCAATCTGCGATAACAGACAAAGCTGAACCGAACAATAATAGCCCACGTTATCGCTGTACAAACACGTCCACCGGTCCCAGGTACTCCGGGCCCGGGGGACTTATCATCTCGAGTCTCGAGTGCGCGTACTTTAGAACGACACAAAAACTGTTTACACTTGGCGCGATCCCAGCACGACTGAGCAAACACGAGGTCGACCCATTCAAGAATGAAGAATTTAAACCACAATTTGAATGGACGATTAAACTACAAGAAACATTAGTTTTTGTGTATTTTTGATGGTACATTAATGGCACATAATTAAGGAATTTTAGTAAAAATTTATCAATAGGGAGTGAATTATACAGAGTGTGACAAACCTAGTCCACAATATTTTATACGTGGATACGGGTTGAAAATGTTCAAGAAACATGTGCGGAAAATATCATTGTGATAATTCTTAGTTTACCACCAGATTCCCTTGGGGTTCTATTCTCTGATTACTGTCTAATTATTTGGGTCCCAATTCTTTGTAACTGAAACTCAGTCTTTTAAGGTAACAATATTATACGTTTATTACAACACGTTATAAAATAAATATAAATTATACATTCAGAGATAGACTAGTTATTCAGGAGAAGTTGTGATGGAAGAGAGCCGTTCCCCCAGAGACGGCCTCTTATAAGGTTCGTCCCCCACACACATATATTTACAAAATGACAGTTCTCACAATTATTGTTTGAAATATTTACAAAATTACGTTCTACGTACTTCAAAATAAATATTTCCAAAATTTATCCATTATTAATCGTTGTTTCGGGCCTTAAATAATATAACCAAAAATAATTTGGCCGCTCGAAATTCAATATTTATTTTTTTGTATTCAATATATAATTTAAAATCAATAAAATGAATCGCATAAGCACTATTTTTTCGAAATGCTCGTATCTCTAACATGGTTAAGAGTAGGCACATATTCCTTGAACATTTTTGACTAGGTCTGCTACATCCTGTATATAAATATGTAGGATAGGCCAAAACATGACGTGTTTGACATAAAACAATAAATAAATAATTGGCAAATTATCCAAATTTTTTAATAAGAATAATGTCCTTTTCCAGGTTGTCATAATACGCACGAAAACATGAAATGTTTTGTTTACTGCCATAGATAGAGGTTGCAGGTTGCCGTCAATATTTTGTCTAATTTTGGATCACGGTGTACGCATAAAAATTCTTTTGCGCGATAGTAAGTACCAATGCTGTCATTTGTGAGCTGGGGAAGAAAATAAGAAAAGCATCACCTCACCAGTACAGCCTGGGTTGACCGCATTACTATTGTATTAAGACGCGTAAATGAGTCAGGAGAACTAATAACAACTATTAAGAAAAGCTGCATACGAATACTACTCGCAATGAAAAATATAATATTTTGCAACTCATTAAGCTGTGTAACCTCAGAAAGTGGTTCAATGTCCAAAATGTTGATGATCTTACACAAGAGAAATCAACATGTTCGGCCAACCTTCGGTAGAAGACATGAAGAATAAATCTTGATAAAAATTGTGTGCGCGCTATATTTTTTGTGTGCGCTGTGATGCCAAATAGTGTCCAGGGGATACGTAATATATTTTAAAGGCATCTATTTTACGCTTGTCCTTATTATTTATCTAAATTGGTGCTCTAATAAGTGTTTGACCATGAAAATCTACAGAAAAATGCTCAAATTAAGCTGGATTGATAAAGATGTTACGGTTCAGTTGAATAAAAAAAAATAAGCATTTAAAACAATGAAAATCTGAAAAATTGTAACGGACGTGTACGAGACATCCGAAACGGTATCAAATTCTGCATCTCGTAATGCAAGGAAACATTTCTGAAATTGGGTTCCTGGAAAAATGACAACGTCGTAGCTGAAGAACCTGAGACCTTTTTATTATATTTTTATTTTATTTTTACTTTTTTATTCATATTTGAATTCTCTTTTTATTCCGAATAACACCACAACAGCACGAAAAAAAAACTGGCTACTTTAACACAGACTTTAGTCTAGCAAAGTAGCCAGGACAACGCTGTATATATCAGAGGTGAAGTCTACTCCATCCCACACAATAAACTATGTATTATGTATGTTTATTATGTATCCACCTCTGTTAGTACAAAAATATGGATGTCAAAATATATATAAATAAATAAATGGTTTGGCCAGTCTACTGTAGAGCTGCAACGGGCAGGGCCAAGTGATGAACAACGCCAATCGACTATTATGTTGGCGGATGGAGAAAATAATGAAAACAAAAATACAATGGAAAGACGTGACGCAGAATATAAATCCATCGCAATTTTTGACGAGACGGATTTTCAAGAAACCCTGATACTATTAATCGCCACACTATGTAAGTAAATAATGTTTTGCAAGGCAACATTTTTTTGTTTATATTTTTATTAACTTTTTATGTTAATTTTTGTATTGACCTTCTTGGAGATTTTTCAAATCGAAGGTCTCGAGCCTGTCATAGTACACGTAGCAGTAATATTTTTTCCGTAATCCATTTGTACTAAAAACAAATAGTAAATAAAGATTAATGAAAATGATACAAGATAATTAATTTGCAAAATCATATAATTTATTTATCCGAAGATTTTTTCAAACTGAAACTTATATTTTGTTGTACTAATTATTGGTGTTTTTTATTAACATAGTATAAATGGCGTGAGATGTAAATAAAAAAATCCTTTTTTTCTTCATCGTAATGTAAGGTCAATTTTATTTTAAAATTTTCCTATATATTTATTCCTCCGTGTCATCTACAAAAATACTAATAGCGTCCTTGTATATAACAGTGCACCTATTTCTAATAGAACATATTATAAATAATGCTCGGATTTCACCACTGTTCAGAATCATCACTCCAGCCCTGACGATGGACCCCGCAATGGGATCCGAAACGTCGGCCAGATAAATCAGATTAGCCCAGAAAACTGTACACAGAAGAACGTGTAATATGTTAAAAGAGAAATGCAATTTAGCATCTTGTTATTTTTTTATTAATATTCATTGAACAAACCATAGGTCGTCATCATTAGCATTATATTCTTAGGCAACAATTTGGCCAACTGGGGGAGTGGCTAAGGTACGGTAAAGCACGGCAGAGGGCTCGCTTAGTATGATTAGGTCTGTTACAGGGTGTAAAAATGGTATATTTTTTCAAAAGATTGATTTTTTCTTTATATTTTTCTAAGTAATTCATCTAATTTCTTTTAACTTGACTATAACACGATTTATAAGCGTGTCCTACCACTCTAAATGGAAATGACTGTTTATTATATTAACATACCAATGTAGTATAGAATAATGCATACTTATAGTTCATTATTATCGAATTTTACTCTTCCCTTGTCATATTTCATTTATACAAAAATAAAGTTGTTTATAAAACTTCAATAATAACTTCAATAAAAGACAATCCTTGCCGTAAAACTGTCATGCAGTTTGGCAAAAAATAAAATTATAATGTATATACATATATATATATATATACATGTAATAAAGTTGAAAATCAATAAAACACAATAAAAGATAAAAAATAATACGATTTTTTCCATCACGCCATTTCCAACACAAAAAAAGGGTTTGCATACAAGAGCGACTAATCGTGACCTACATTATGTACTGCCCATGTACAATACCATGCAGGTGCTCTACCTAGAATATAAATAATAATTATATAATTATTATTAGCGACTAGCTAATGGAATGGGCAAAAAGTACACCGACTGTGTGTGTGCTGTAATAATTTGCGAGCTCTGTTGTATAACTAATACGAGCATACAATAATCATCAGATACTTATAAATAGTGATTAGTAATCCACTACATATTCCCCCGGAGCCGATTGGTCGAGCGACAAGGTCGATCGGCCATCATAATTTATTCACAGAGTTCTGTATACCTTGTATGTATTATGTACGTATTATAGTAATAATACACGCGTATATTGTGCGGCGTTCTCTGCACAGCTCCGTTTACCTCGACAATAATTATTAGACAATTAATGTAATGTCGCTGCTTAGTAAATGGCAACATTATTTTATTACACAATTTTTCAGAATGGAAAAATAGAGTTTGCGAAAATAGGCTGGATCAGATAACAGTGGAAACAGAAGACCGAGGTGGATGTAGTGGACGATAATCGAATGTCTGTAATAAAATGAAGATAGAGTCTCAATGAACGCTGTACAAATAATGATATTTTATTTTATTTTATTTTACCGATCGGGCAACTATTATAATTTAATATTATTGTTAACTAGAATATACATAATATTATTCTTACTCGCTGCAGATTAATGATTTTAATGCATTAATAATTAGTAAAATTAAAAATAAATTAATATAAAAATAGATAACTGGAATTCGCACATATAAAAATTCACTGAAAATGAAGATTTCTTTTAATATATAATAGAGTCCAACAAAATAATAATATTCAAAAAGCATCTGTCTGTTTTTCTTTCTTTTATAAATCTAAAATATTTATAATTGTATAAACGCCCGTTTATCTAAAAATATAATAAACATATAAGTAATAACCTATAAATATTACGAAAATTTATTACGGGCTATTTCTGACGTTATACTTTTACACGTTAAAGTTAAAATTTAATTTATTAATTCGCAATTCAGTAAAAGCATCCATAAAACAAATGACTAATAACGGGATAGGTATGTTTTGTTTTATTGCGGTGAATTAGATTAATTAGTAATAAAAAATAACAATCAGTATTGATGATATTGTTATGTATGTATCATGTATCATGTATACATATATTATGATTTTTATTTTCTAATTAGAATCGTAGTAAATCGATGATACGGAAAAGCAATCATAATAGAAATAATATTTAGATAAGTAATTAAGAATAGTTCCGTGTGGTTTGTGGTCTGATAAGAAAGTGGAATAAAGAAAGCAAAATTGCCAATAAAACAAATGGAACGCAGTAGAAAGTGACAAACCAAACGTATAAATATGGAAATACATTGGATAATTTAATTTTACACCGAACCTAATTAAAAAGTAATTGTCTTCTTTGCGCACTAATGAAGAAATTGGTTAAGGTCTGAAAATGTTTGTGAAAATTTCGCTACCAATATTTTATTTAATTACATTTTCTTTTGCGAATTACCTTTTTTATGTGTTCGTTTGTACTCGTACACGCATAAAGTATGAGAAAAACTAACTATCTGAGAAGTCAATGAGGGATTCAATATCCGTAGGCAGTGGCAGATTTATGGAGACGCGCAAGTAGCCCCCCGAATCACTGAAAAAAGGAAAGTAAAACCAGGAGCAACAGAGAAAGCAAAAAGAAAAAATTCTTTAAATTATTAGAAACACTATTCTGACTCAAAATTACTGGCAGATCCCAACATGCAAAACTTCTAACCCAAGTTAACCTAACCTAACCTAGCAATTCGCGGTTACACCTGATTCTTCACCGTCAATTTTTCTGTGTAGCTCCAAACATTTTTCGGTGTAGGTACCTTTCTCTCCCAAATATTTTCTTCTGCCAGGATTAATGATCACGTTTCGCTACGGTGTTGAAAGTGTACCTTTAAACGTATGAATAAACATGTAACATAATAGGCTAGATTTTCTAAGAAAACTAGGTCAAGGATCCAGGCAGCAGACACGGATTCCTGAGAAGAAAGGAAAACGATGACGGACAAGACAAGATACACATAATATATAATATTATATTATAAAGAGCGTACTTAATATTTGAAAATCGAGTCCCCACTGCAGTAATACGAGAAGTCTCAACTATTGCGTAGTTAGTAGTTAGGATATGTTCATATGCCCTTGTCCACGGAACGACACACGGTGAGATAAATCTCAGTAAGTACCGTGTTATGAAATTTAGGACTGTAGGTAAGAGAGACAATAATTCAAATCCGTGTACACGACGTTTGATTTGACAACGAGACTCGACACACACGCAGAAACATCAGGTGCTTACAACTATTTATTCTGAAAGTTAGACAAACATGAGACATTAAATTACAAACATGCCGTTTAAAACGTTTTATTCAAATTCACCCAATTGACGATTGGAACATGAATCCCCCTACAAGCATTTGTATTTAAATCTACCTAAAAGCACTGTGAAAAATAAATTATTTGCAATGTGAGTTATGCTAAACATTGTAAATGATGTAAAAACGAATATTCTTATCACGTGTCGCACGATAGTTTAAAATACGATAGCTTAAAATACGAAAGGAACCAAAAATTAAAAAAAAAAAAAAAGTTAAAAAAAACACATCAAATCGAGTGCCTATTGTATACTCAGGTCTCTTTTAATGCGCTCATGTGTCCATACATACGTGTACGTACAAAGAGATTGTAACAATAAAACTTCCCATTGTAAATCACACGTTAGCGGGCGGAGGCCAAGACTGCGGACCGATACAACGCAAGGTCAGTCACGAATCTGTCCCCGGGCGAGCCGAATCAATTAGGCTCGGACGCTGCCAGGTCTCGATATCAAACTGTATCAGAAAATGACCTAACCTATATAACACAAACGAGCTGCAAAAGTGACTCACAGTATCACAGCTGACAAAAGCCATAAAATAATCCGCAAGGGTAACCCCTCGAAAAACCCACTCGCAAGCTCGCCTTTTGAGCAATCAGAAGCCTTTTTTAAAAATTCGTAATATTTTAGATTATATACGACTCGTGGTTATCCATGTGGACCTTCATTTTTTTTACTCCAGTCGGTTGGTCCTCGGTGGACAATCTACCTTGAATCCCTATTGCTCCAAAATTGAGGTGCGCACTGCATGCCAAAAACTTATTTTAATAACGTATGAACAAAACAAATAGAATAATATGTATCTATCATTACCCTTATATATGTATCTATCATCTAACCCTTTCCTCTTTGTATGTTCAGTTTAAAATCACTCTTTTGTTTTTTTTTGTTTCAGTTTATTAATATTTTTTTTTTAATATATACTAGTTTTTAGTTTATTTTGTTTACTTTTATGTAAAAGTATTATTGTTTATCAATATTTTTGTTTATCAGTCTGTTTGAGTATACTATTTTTTAACTTATTATGTACTACGTAATTAAAATTAAAGAAACTTCACTGGTGTTATTTTTATATATTATGTAATTATCAGTTATTATTTTTACACTGTTTGTTTCTCCAAAAAATAAAAAATAAAAAAATAAAAATAAAATAATATTATCTCAAATACATTGCCAGTAAGATAAAACACCAAAGTAGCGAGACTGCATGATGGCACAATGAGGGCGGACCCACCGCTTACCCAGGACCGATGCAAAAAGCTCTGGCTCCTATCTCGGTCCTACTCATTCACCGCCTGGTTGGAGTTTTTTAATCCTACTAATGCATGTTGGCACAATAGCCATTCCCATATGCGGGCGAATTTTGTATGTGTATATTTTTTTAACGTAGTTATATTTTTTAAATTTTTGAATAGCCGCCTTTTTAACGAACGAACCATTTTAACACGTTAACGAACATAGCTATAAGATACCTACCGGATAAATTTTTCAAAAAATATTCTCGAAATGTAACAAGAACTACTACGGAGTCAACATGTCAAAGAAATCCGTTATATCCCTCACATGTATATATAAAAAAAAATGCGATGTCTCCTGATCATGATCTCAAAAAATGCATTGAAATTTTACGGCAGTCGAGTCATGAGAATACAATAATAATGT
Source organism: Eubasilissa regina (assembly GCA_022840565.1). Taxonomy (NCBI): domain Eukaryota; kingdom Metazoa; phylum Arthropoda; class Insecta; order Trichoptera; family Phryganeidae; genus Eubasilissa; species Eubasilissa regina. The sequence goes on along the minus strand of JAINEB010000029.1, from coordinate 6,790,046 downwards.
ATTGTAAATTTCTCAACGGAGTAACGGATTTACAAAATCTGACACATTGCATCTTTCCAATACGGTATTTTCACATAATTAAAGTTAATTAAGATAAAAAATATACAAATTTTGAAAAGTTACGACTACGAATGACCAAGAAACGGCGCATTCCTGAGATCTCGCCCGCCTGAGACTTACAAAGCGAGTTATCTCGTACAATCTACATTCAAAAATATCAACGGATCCGATCCAAAAGTCGATATGTATGTCACTACACAGAATGCATGCAGCTATCGATTACCGGTTATTAGCGGGTCACCGGGCGCGCCGGCCGAAGTCGGCGTTTCAAATCTCCATCCAACTTGGGACAAATTGAGTAAACACGCCTACTCCTTCAACTGCACACTCCATGATTGAATTAGTGGCACGAGATCCATTAAATCTTCATGGACGTATAAATATCAATAATTCTCTAAAGGTAGCCTTAGGTGTATGAGATATACATAAAAGATATATACCAATACTTATATATATACTTCTGTGAACTGTTGCACGTTGATAGTCACATACCAGCCGAAAGAAAACTAGAGAAAACCAACCGACTGCACTCGTAAGCAGTGGCGTGCAATAGGTATAGATTTAGGTTATACTGTTACCAATGATATTATACACTCGTATATATATTGTATATAAGATTATGAACATTCATTTAACCAACGTCATAATACATAATTAATAATAATAACATTAATACATAAGTAACGACTTCATACAAAACGGATCAACCGAACGGAATTTTCAATTCAGTAAATAGCCAATTGTACGACTTGAGTAATTCACTAACTTAAAAGTAGAAGAATGTGAATAACTACAATGCGTCGATTGTAGCTACTAGTGCTACGGCTGCAGCAGTGGGTTATCGTGGTAGTTTTTAGAACTAAGCCATTAAAGTTTTTACCAGTACACAGATAGCGCTAATTGTAATAAATACGTAAATATACGTTCACGGTCCACATTATACATTATTTAATTTATATTTGTTTTCCAGAATTTTTAGTAATGCACAGCTTTTTTGCTTGTATGCACTAGACGCCCCTGTTTTTAGCAGACATTACTAACTACCCGCAAGTCTGTTCTGAGAAGACAACACATACTTCATTCAAATGCGATATTTTTATAATTAGCACGAAGATTTTCGTTACTAACTTACACAGGCTTGTAGAGGAATTAACTTTTATTCCAAAACTAAAAGTAATAATTTTACTCGCGGTTTTATCAAATAATTCATTGAATAAATAATAGATAATAACACATCATTTATTATCTATTATTGTAATTGAATACCTCATACGCTTATCGTCTATAATTAAGATATAAAAAATAACATTTTTACAAATATATTTACTTAATTCCAAAATAGAAAAGTGCAGAATATTCCCAGTGCAAACGGTTAGACGCAACACGTTCGCGGGGTCGTTTTCGAAAATCAGCGAAGTGCTGGAGGGGCTCGGGGGTGCTCGAGCAAGGTCCTTGTTAAATTTGACTTTGATCAGCGAGCCACTTGATAAATTAAGAAAAACTTAGTATTCACAATACCTTTTAGTATTTTTGTATTGTATTCATCAACTGAATGTTTCTCTATCTGACTGTCTCTTCTCTATATAATCCTACATCCTTCAACCGACCTACACCAATTTTTGCATAGTTACTCTTTAGGACCCTGCGCTAAACATGGTTGCCCCACTCCTCACCGATATAAATGTGTAAATATTGAATGCCACCCGTCACTCTAATAGTGCGCGTACATGGATGAAACGACTCTAAACTCATCTCGAAATTAGCGCAAAGGAATGTACAGAGTTGAAAACAGAGCGAGCTACGATTCGTTGTCCATTGTATTTTGTTCGCAAAGTAGAACTACCCAACTGTTACATGCCGACCTTCACCGCCAAATTTTCGAGACGAGAGAGATCAAAATGTCATCCGAATACGCACGCGCACTCAAGATAAAACATCTGAATAACACTAGTTTCGACCACTTTTTTTTATTATTATCAATTTAAATTATTATATAAATTATTGCGGTGACCAGATAATTGCACACATGGCGAATCACCCAAGACAACTGCACACCGTGACAAGTGCACACAGAGTAATATCAAATATGAGTAGCTTGTTGGTGTAGTGGTCAAGACACTGGCCTAGTGATCTAGTGGCCGGTGGTTCGCGCCTCGTTCCAGGACTCCAGCAAGTTAATCCTATTTTCATAGCACAAGCGCTTAGCTTAGTTTGAAAATAGTAAGAATATTAATGTGACAAAATAAAAAATAAAAATAAATAAAAAAATAATAAGAATAATAATTAAGATTATATTAAGTAAGCTGACTATGTGCAATATTCTATGCATACACCCGTCTTGTGTGCAGTTGCCATGGAACTATTATCGCTTATTTTCATTAACTCTGAATATTTTATTTATTTTTCTTTTAGTGCACGTCCATTCAGCCAACGTTAGTGATCACCATTTTATCGGCGTCCGCTCTAAACGGTCAACTGTAAACTTTTTAAATTCCTCATATTATTATTGAATTACCCTATTACGCAAACGTGACCGCAAATTAACAACTTGTCCGCAAAAATTCCAAGAACTGGTGGACTGCTCGAGTCGCGTGTACCCGACGTACCGCACAATGTAGGTTGTAGATGTGTGCATACACAGCACATCGGCTCTTTTAGCCGCGGCTCCACATTTATGCCGAGAACACTCAAATATTTGGGCAGTGGATACAAAGTAAAATATGGACCCTGCTCAGTCGGAGAACTGGATTCTCGCGTCCGGCACGTCAGCCAGTGAGGCAGGAATCTCCGGACAGGTCCGTACATGGCCCTGGGCGAAAGTAACGGTACCGCGGGCCAATGGGAAGATATCTCCCGAGAGTACGCGTTGCATACCTACACACATGCCTGAAATACGAGACGCACCTCGGCAGGGTTCGGACCTTGATGACAATTAAGTTATAAAGCGATGTTACTACGTAAGTACGTAGTAGGGCCGCATCCAGCAGCGGAGGGACACGAGCGTATGAAATCATCAGTGGCGTAACTAAAAAGTTAGGCCCCAGTGCAAAATGGAAAATAAGGACACTTGTAGATAAGATATAAATATAATAAAATAAAATTTTAAATGCTTATTATTAGTGATTGTAAACCGTTACGTGACCGTGATTGTGTCGATGATTGGTAACTGAGATTTAACGATGATTGGTAACTACGTTAATCAGTTATCAATCATCGTTACAATCGAACAAAATCTCAGTCACAATAACAGTTTAAATAACGATTTTACCATTACTACTTATTATTATCCATTAAATTCTAAGAACGAAATTAGTCTCTTGTCTCCTATAATATTCAAACTTTCATGAAAACAAAATATACTCTCACAATGATCCCTAACCCTAGATGCACTAGCAGAGTACTACTGTAATATTATGTTTCGATAATATTTTTGCATGTAACACACTTAAAAAAATATTAGATCATATCAGTAATGATTGATACCAAATGTACCGTAGATCGCAGAGCATTTGGACCCCAACTATAAGCGAATTGTAATAAGCTATCATTTATACATACAGGCTTCACAATTTTAATAACCACCTCACAAACGTGGCACATAAAGTATCTGATGAAGTTCAAATGTATATTTCACAAAAATTATCACACAGAAGATGAGAGAAGCCGTGCTGAGATTATATCACCATTTAATGAGGAGACCACATGATCGTATCGTCAAAACTGTATTCAGAAAAAATATTAGCAAAAGATTGAGGAAGACCTCATGTAACCTGGTGGTCAAATATTTAGCAGTAGATGAAGAACCTCCACATAAGTCAGGAGTTCGTTCAAAGACAGAGCGTTCTAGCGTACGGAAGGGTCGATGATGAATGCGTTGTGTCGAAAAACACTATCCAAATATTTCCCACATTTATTCACCATCTTTCTCAGGATAAATCTTTTTTTCTGTCTCCAAAAATGTCGTCATTTCTAGGATGATTTAAATGTTAACTCTGGATTATTTTTATTCCTGAAGCCCTCCGACCTCATCCAAGCCAAAGATGTTTTTACATAAATTAAAACATATTTTGTGGGAATAGAGTTTACACTTGAACACGCTGATATTTATTCCAGAATTAATTGCAGTACATTAAACCGTAATTACATGCATCATTCATTCATCACTGAACAATTTTTAAATATTACGTTGGCAACTCTGCCGGATTCGTAATTTTCTGCTCTTCGAAACTGATCGTAAAAATGACCACGTCCCCGTGGGCAGTTTGAATGACACATGATTTTTTGAAATTGACCACCCGATTGCATCGTCACTCCGACAGCCCGGTACTGTACTTTAAAAATAAACCTCTAATTTAAAATGTTAAATACGTTAATTCAAAAACTAAAAATGATGACGAACACACTGACTGTGTCAATGTCGGCAACAATTGCACTGCATCACTTACCGTTCACTAAACATGCGTTCACTTTTTGCAGATAAATTATAGAGTGCTGCTGATCGATCGCATAAATGTCAGTAAACAGACTGGTCTGCTAGTCACTTATATAACGTCTTTATCAGTCAGAACAATTTGAAAATTCTAGAGCAGATATCGGCGCCCTCACTGGACTCAAGGTTGAGTACATCGTCAAATCTTCTCCACGGACGCGTCAAAACAGGGTCTAATAAGCATCCTCGGAATATGTTGAGATTTAAAAAATAATTATAAAGCTGTACCTTTTAATAGGATTAAGCCACAAAAGTATGCAAGGCATCTCGAAAAGAAGGGCCCCTGTGCTGTAATGCTTGTAGCCCGACAGTTGATAAATGCAGGGTTGTAATGTTTTTATTTTCTTAAATTTTAATTTTCGGCCTTGACCTTGTGGACGGCGCGACCCTGGACGCGGGTTTCACGCGTCACATCCGCTTCGAGCGGTCGGAGGGTCAGTGGAACCAGAATATTACGACGTGATATTATTGTTACACATTTGTGGTTGTCTCCATATTAGTTATTTAACATAAACAGCTAATATGGAGACAGCACGTCCTAATGATTGTGCAGGCAGTGGAGCCAAAATACCGACAAATACAGAAAAATTCTGAAAATCACAGCAATGTGCAGTATAACAAATGAGCCTACGCACACATCTCCATAATATTAAATTGACCAGTTTACATTTTAACTGTTCTATTAAGATTTTTTATAATTGACAACAATATTTAAAAATATATATCATCCGCCTTTGGAATTTGAAAATTTGCATAAGATTGTCAACTCCTGATTTATAGGGTGTAATATCTTATTTACGAAATAACAAACATTTTTAGAACCTATGTTTAAGTCTTAAGTTAGTTTAGCCTTAGTTATTTCTCTGCTGGAATATTCAATTGTTCTAGGTTCGACAGATGACAAAATTATTGCGTATGTGTGTGTGGGTTCGTGAAGTAGAGTATTTTCAATAATCATATATTAGGTTAAATAGAAAATTTTAGTATGACCTATATAATGACCTAGAAATCTATAATTGAAAGTAAATTAATACATTACAATGGATTAAAGTGTCAATTTCCTATGATTACGAATTAGGTGAACGGATGCATTCAGTTCTAAATAGACAATTTTCGAATGAAAAACAAACAAATCCATCTCTATTGTCAGAAATTTGAAAATGGGAAAACTAATGCAGCTCCACTAAACCGGCCTATGTATGTCCCAGGACGGTTTTTACACTAATGTAATCCCAATAATAATCCCATTTAGATATGCAGTACTACTACTAAGGGAATATCGCTGGCTAGGTACTAGACTTCATGATCCAAGCTCCACACTCAGTTGGAGAAACTTGATTCATGATTAAATGTTACTGCATTCCCAACGGTAGAGGTATCTGATGTTCATTTATCAGATGCTGATGCGCGCGCCACAGAAAGACTTGGAAATGGAACAAAATATTTATAACATCCCAGACATTCCGCGTAGATGTACAATAGAGGTGTACACATATCATAGGTAAACAGGTACTTTCTTCATTAATAAGCTATCGGTAAAAAGAGGAAATATTTTTTAAGACGTGAACAAAACTAAAAATAAAAAAATCGTTTTAACTAAAGAAATTCGCAGTTTTGTTTTTTTAAGTTGTGTAACTTGATTTAGCAGAAATTGGAATCCAATAAAATTGGATGTTCAATTACTTTGCTACTTAATTAAGCAATTGGCAATTGCGAACCCGATGGCCGATGGCCTGGCTAAAATGTACTAGCACATTCCAAAATAAAATCCTGAAAATGCTATAATTAATGATAATTAGAAAATTATTTATTCGTTGATTGATAATTTTAATTGTGTATTAAAAATATTGTCGAAACTAGAGAAACACAAACGGCACGTCATTTGTTGACACCCGTCCACGTTGGTTCCTCATGACTGAGGAGCGTGATCTTCCCTCCTCCCCCCCTCGCGCCTTTTTGACTACGCTCTTTTCCTTTTCTCGGCGTCCTACAGATCTGAGGGCTGTCACCAGAGAAGTGCCTGTTACCTTTTCCATTCGGTCGATCCAACGTGTGGAGTATCTTCCTCTTCCTCTTCGATTCGTCTCAGGCAAATGATTGACGAAAAAAAATATCCTGAAAAATATCGAATTTTGATTTTGCTTTCAAAATGTTATTATTTTTTACCTACTTTTGAACATTTAAGAGTTTTAATCTTTCATCGGTTTTCTCAACAGCATGTTGGGCAATTAAAGAGCCCTTGGACATCTGCGTACTCCGGAACTATAATATAATAAGGCTGTTATATTCTCCGACTCGCAAGCAGCTCTTCAATCTCTCTCTGCTGATAATGAAAGTTTGGCCAGACAATGAGATAATCTGTTCCATCAAAAGATGTCTATTTAATTTTCCCCCATCAATTCCATATGACAGACTTAATATGGTAAAAAAAACGTACGAATTCTATTTGGACTGCACAATGGATGGATCCAAATAATCATAAGGGTAATCGGCTTAAAATAATTCAAAGATCTATTCCCCGCACCCCTTGGTTATCCAAAAGGAAAGTCTCTAAAAGAACAATATCAGATATCTCTAGAATGAGAATTGGGCACTGCCAGGTAGCCTCACATTTATTCAGATTGAACTTAATAGATTCCCCAATATGTGAGTGTGGTGCCGAGGAGGAAACCCTTGACCATATATTTTTTGCCTGTCCATTGCGGATCACAGTTTTTTTTTACAGTAAACTCGTCAATGGTCATTTTCAACTCCCGGTTAACTTGTGTCATCTTCTTTCCCTTAACTCGCCACATTTAATCTATATAATAGCAGATTTTTTGAACGACAATGGTATTTGACTTGTAATATAATATTTCCTGTTCTATAATATTATTGTACTTTTTTCTATAAAATAAAGTTTTTAACTTGACTAATGGCACAAATCACTCTTGAAGGATGGATTGCCAATTTAAAAAAAAAAAGTTTTAAGCTGACAAATTATCATTGAAATTCGTTAGATGTTAAATGTATGTATTGTAGGAGTTATTCTTACTACTGAACGAGCAACCTACTAAAGAACGTCGCAGCAGTGGCATTAAATTTGCCCCTGAAGTCACGTTTAAGTTTCCCTTAGAAAATAGATCTTTGGAAATTTTCATATCTTAGCAAATCGCGGGCACGTTGCCAGATCGATAAAATGTGAACGAATTTCTAATGACAGCTCGCATGAAAGTGTATTAGAAATTGCCAGGTTCCAGGAAATGTTACCCGGCAGAAACAATTGCACGACCGCTATGATAGTGTTGAAGGTCTAAATTTTCAAAAAGAGTTGCGAAACTTAATTAAAAATGAATATTGATTAAATGTATATACACCAGGTGAAAGCTTGTCATTAAAAAAAAACAAATTTACACAGAATAGTTGGTGATGCCCTAACTTTTGATATGCAATTAAATTATGAATAAATACATAGGAAATAGGTACCTACCTAGATAGACACGCAAAACTTACATGATCAATTTATTAAAAAAACGGAACGTCTAGAGAGAAATACTATTTTTATAACCAATCAAGTGATGAAGTGCCAGACCTTTATAGAATTATTTATTCAAAACGTGCATGCATATAATGTACATGTTATTAAAAGCGTAACCGACGGCGAGAATTATTTTAATGTTGGTGCTGAAATAAATTGACAATATATTAGGTGTACCACCCATAAGTAATCAATTATTTTTAGTGTGGAATGTTTGTTTCAGTCTAGCTCAGAGCGCGAACGTGCAAAGACGTGTTTTATACGCAATATTACAATCCGTGGTCTTGTAACTTGTGACAAGTAAATTTAAAAAAATTTATTACTCTGTTGTAAAATGGCGGACAATCAACTAACTGAAGAACATTTACGTCATTGCACGCTGTACGGCTAGTTGATTTGTTTAGCCATTGTTTAGTGTGCTTGTTGTTGTTGTACAAGACCCATTTCTCGTCACTCCTTTGTAAAAATGGATTACTTCTTTCTCTGCACAAAAGAGATATGCAAATTGTACGCCGTCGATCTTTATTCACCTTCGACAATAGATGTGGAACCCATATACCCTGTCTGCAAACCTTCCCGATTTCGTGAAGATGTCTTTGAACTGTTGACCAAGTAGCCTGAAGAATGTTTGCTATTTCCTGGATACTCAGTTCAGGATTCGTTTCCACCAGTGTTGTTAAAGCGTCATTATTAAACCCTACCGGGCGCCCAAAATCACCATTGTAAACCAACGTTGGCACCTATTTACTTTCAATACGTCTCCATACACATCACAAATTTTCTTCGTTGCAACCGTTGCATTAACACCCGATCGAAAATGAAACAGCATGCAATGGCGTAAACGTTTTTCAGTTAGTTGATTGTCCGCTATTTTACAACAGAATAATAAAAAAAATTTAAATTTACTTGTCACAAGTTACAAAAGACCACGGATTGTAATATTGCGTATAAAACACGTCTTTACACGTTCACGCTCTAGAGCTAGACAGAAGCAAACATTACACACTAAAAATAATTGATTTCTTATGGGTACAACAAATTTTTTTTTTTCAGCTCCAGACCTTTATAGAATTATTTTATTCTAAATGTGCGCGCTTAGGGACCACACTTGTATGGCATTATTAAAAGTGTGACATCCAAACCTATATAAATGGCCTAGTGATAGTGATAGCCTTGATTAGTCAGTGAATCCAGGCGTCTAAATTTAAAACTGATTTTTAATACAAAAAATGTAAATAAATATACAAATTGCTAAGCTAAATAGCTAAGAACGAGCAGCTACACGTTAAAGTTTTCTAGTATAGTACACACTATATAGTCGTTAAAAAAGCGTTGAATTAATGTTGTTATGAAATGCGCGCAACCTCAAGTTTTAGCAGCAATAAAAAAAAACTTTTATCTACGCACAAATTGTCTCACGATCTTCGAGCCTATCCGATCGCAATCCAATGTATTAAACGAATCAAATCATCGTAAATTAATCTAAGCCTGCAGAAAAAATATATAAATCTCCGATAATTTATAATAATATATGTACATAATATAATATTCGCAGAAACAGGTTTCATACTTTATCATCATGTGAGCCCTTCTTTACCGAGAAATTCTTTAATTTATACAAATAACTTGTACAGAACCCACCTCGCATACCGAAAATCCATATTTAAAACATCTAAGAACACGACTTTAATAAGTTTTTTTTTCATTTTTTCGAGATCAACTCGTTCGGTCCGAATACAGGTGAAATTTTCCTCGCAAGTGTAAATATAATGGTCGGCACATGTACGTCTATTTTCCATGCACAATACAATAGGCGATGAATGATTCAGCACGCTCAGCAGTAATTCTATACGGTATTTTACGCGAGTTTCGAGAACAAAATTTGATCCGCGTACTCCCCCAAGACTTGTAAAATGTGAGCGATCTTTCTTATACTATAAAATGTCCAAACAAGTAATTAGATTGGACATTTTGTTGAGATTGAATTGATGTACAAATAAATATAAGTAGATATATATACATATACATAGCTGGCCCAGAAGTCACTTTACTGTTTCAAAATTAAATTAAATTAATTACTGACACATAACGCTCGCATTTGTGGAGATGATGATGAGGGTCGTTAATAAAAAAAATCATTTAGGTACATGTATAAATAATCTCTGCACTGTATATATTATCTTGTAAAAGATTTTAAAAAATTCTAAGTTAAGGATAAATATTATATTTGTATCAACGACTAATGAAAATATTAAATATGTACATTACAAAATGTATTTTGATATATTCGTATATTAATAATGACAGGGGCGTGCACTGCATACAAGCAAAAAAGCTGTGCAATACTAACAATTCTGGGAAACAAATATAAATTAAATACCAATTAAATGTATTAATTAGAAAGATATACATATAAAATCTATTTTATCGAAAAAAACTACTGGGATTCGAACCTGGATCTCTTTCCAATCCGGGAAAGGTGTATTATCCAACTACTCTACAGCGACAGTACTTTGACGACAAATTTTCTAACCCATATGTATATCTTTCTAATTAATACATTTAAATAGTATTTAAAATATAACAGATCTGTGTTATGAATAATTACAACTTCACAATAAGAGTGTGTTCTCCTTAATAAAATATAAATTAAATTATTCATATGTTATAATTACGCTAGCGCCCACCGTATATCATTATAATACTCGACTAGGTTATTATTAATGTATTGCTACTACAATTGCTAGCCACTGTTTTAATCTATCGTTCTATTCAAGTCATACAATTGCTACCTACTGAATTGAGAATTCCACTCGGCAGAGTCAGAAATGAATCAGCCGATCCGTGTTGTGAGAGAGTTCTTACTTATGATGTTTCTTAAAAGAATGACATTTGAAAGGTTTTGATCTTGGCTTAGAGCTGGTCCAAGCATCAACTTCTTCAGTTATTAATTCGAAAATTTTACTACATTACTAAATGTGTTCTTTTCATAATTATTATTTGCGTTCGAGGATAACGCATATTTATTATGATGGATTCATTTTGCCTAAGAACGTCTGTTAAACGAAAGATAGTATATTATATAATATCATGATAACAGCATAACTAAGTCTATAACAACTGCACGCCACTGAATAATGGTGTCTATATACTTTAGCAATATTTTAATATGTTTAAGAACACACAATTACTGGATTTTTAAACATATATAGAATTTTCAAAAAATTTGATAAACATGGTGATTGAGAGGTTGAGAATTTGTGAACGTTATATATATATATATATATATATATATATATATATATATATATAAAGTGTTCACTTAAGCCAGCCTAAAACAGGTCGTAAGCCCTGTAATTACCCCCCATATTTCTATACATCATTCCTTTAAAAATATAATAAAATAGCTTCGTCTCTATGAGATATCTGATATTTATTTAAAAACAGTGTCTATATACCATTAAAAGAAAACGGCAAACCGGTTGTTGAAAAATTAGGATAACACCTTTTGATTTAACCTTTCTTATTTCTACCTTTTACATGCTAATATTGAACGACGGTATTTCCGATAGAATATGAAGTGGATTCATGCAAGTATGTACATATAGGCAAGACTTGAATTGAAAAACCGTCGAAGACGACACATCTTGTCATTACTACGACGTGTATGTGTGTCATTCGGCCGCATGTATGTCGGTCGATCGAACTTTTTACCGCCACTTTACTTTCCTTTGTGATTAAAGGTACGGCCGGAAGGTGGAGGGGGTGATCGGTGCGCAGAGTAGAAGGGGCCTGATAAATAACCTGTCGAATTTGATCAATGCTTCGCCACTTTTGAATCTAGTATTCTATCACCGGCGGGAATTCGCACCTCAACTTTTGAAACGTGTAGTTTATTTTCTTGCCGCCAGAGCCTTGAAACTAAAAAAGAAACGTGGAGAATTTATTGTTCATATTTTATTGATTTGAGTCAGTGCAAAGTTCTCTTTATGTATTAACATTTAAGTGTGCGGGCACTGTGACTTATGTAAATTATTAATACTTAGAATTAATAATTAACAATTTAACAAAGTTCTCAGAATAAGTCAGGTTAATATGTTTTAGAAAAAAATAACAAGATACACAACTCAAATACGTGAATCTGTTCGTACTATGTTTTCCTGGTTCTATAAAAGTGTTCATAAATTCAATCAAATAAATAAAATTATTTTTAAAATCCTGACAAAGAATATATTATTGCAAATAATGATCTCGGCAATGAATTGACAATCGATATTTCTATAACATAAAACTTTTAAATTGGCTTTACAAGCGTAAAAACGATTATCATCGATAAAAAAAATCTGAATTTCTGTCCCTCTAGTCGGTGAAGCTCATTTCTGAATGTCATGGTCCTCAATCGTGCTGTCTCGATTGACCTTTCCCTTCATCCTTCCACATACAGGTGACCACTATTCTCCTATTATCTCTTTTGTAAAATGCCTCTCTTCAATATGTAGTTACGAAGTAATTGTTCGTCTTGCAGTCCAAGATGTACGATGCCAGGACCATATCAAAGGTCCAAGCTTCAACTCTATACAGAGCTACGGAGAATACAAGGTATTTAACTAATCGAGCTTTTGTGTATTTATTTATTTCATTTTATTGAGGGATTTTGACAGTGTAAACTTAATATAACTAACATAATAAATATTTAACATGTGATACTATTTATGAAAATCCACAGAAATGTTTAGGTTCATAAGTATGTTTAGAAAAGAAAAAAAAGAAAAAAGGTGGGAGAAAGAGTGGGAAGGTTGCAACTACTGTTGCGGTAAAGGGAGAGCGATATGTGTTTATAGGTAGAATGATTGTGGTGATTCATAAAAAGTATATTTCTGTAAAATTCTCATTATGGTATCTGCATAACCGGTGAATGAATGAATTTTGTATGTAAGATGTTCTACCTTTAGGAATATGGAAGAGTGCGGTCTGCCGGGTCGATCTAGATCGTATGTGAAGAGATATTAATTCTAATTGGCTGGGACAGTCAAAATGGCCTTGCAGTACTTTGAAAAGAAGTATTTGGTCAGCACGTGTTCTTCGATATGCTAAGGTTTTCATATTATGGAAGTTTGCTGCATCTAAATAGGAGTTGAATAATAGATTATATCTAACATTAAGACATCGAAAAAACCTATTTTGTGTTCGTTCTAATCTCGCAATTTATGTAATCTGCCATGGGTTCCAGATTTGAGATGCGTACTCTAAGTGACTACGAACGAATGCATAATACAGTATTTTAAAGCAATATGGATTTTGGAAGTGTTTGCAGGTTCGAAGTATGAAGCGTGGCATTCTACAGGCTTTGGAAGTAATTTGGTCAATGTGATTCTTGAAAATAAGTTCGCTATCGAGGATTATTCTTAGGTCTTTAACATCACTTTTATTTTCTATCCGAGTGCTGTCTATTATGTAATTAAAATGAATGTTGTTAAATTTTCTTGAGAATGTTATATGAAAATATTTTTTAGCATTCAGGAGGAGTTTGTTCACCTCGCAGTAGGCTGCAACGCGGGCGATATCATCTTGGATTTTATGACAGTCATCTAGGGAGCTCACTTTGGCAAAGATCATCCGCGTGAAGAAGAAAGTTAGCAAATTGAAAGCATGCATGTATACATTAATAGCGGATCTATCGGATTATAAATAGTGTATCTTGAAATACAGTGAAATCCACCTCCATGTCAATCCTCTTGCCTGGTAGAAGCGATCGATTCTTAATATTTTAGAGTTACTTCTGTTTATTTGAAGATCAATAAATAAACTCTTTTCATCGATAATTAATGAATCTATCCAACGTTAAGAGTCCCGCATTTATTATCGGCTTGTTAGCAAGTAAATAAAATTAAGCAGTGGTAACTTGCAGGGTGTCGTAAATAAAACTTTCAAACAATTTAACTTCCATTTCGAACGCAGAGCGAGACAATTAGTTGCTCCGTCGAAGCGAGCAGTAATCGCAGTAATAAAAGCGTAATACGTTACTGGCGCCTGCATAACATCGCGAGCGCCATCTTTACTGCCATTACATCGTAAACGACCCATCACACCCTTGCAATTCGCAGTCAATGGCAAGTGTTATCGTCTTGTAAATATATAACGTTGTACAAATTGCGATTTATGATTTCCTCTTAGAGCACAATAGTCACAGATGTATCGTACCATCCCTGAATACACTATTTTTTTTTTCGACATATTTATTTCCCGTCTAAATATCCGCAACAACATTATTATGTATTACCCCACTCGCGATCTCCTATGAATGTTCCGATATTTTCTATTTATCGTTTTATATCCAAAGCTTTAGTGGACTATGTTCATTGTTAAAAGAGAAATATATTTTAATTAATTTAGTAAAAATACTTAGGTGTAAAAAATCAGCATTGTATTCTTAATAATTATTATTTCATTTAACAAATGAGACAACAATATATATCGGTTTTGGGCAGATCTGAGATATGAATAGCACAAAGTTGTTTATCTTCTTGGTCAATCCAATGGTATATTAAACAACCATATAAAAATATAAATAAACTACTATTAAACTCAATTTCTAAGTGATCTTACCCGCAACAACACTGTATATCATCCAAGATAGCCGACACTATCTATCAACATTTATAAAAACCGATATACAGTGTTGTTGCAGGGGGGGTCTCAATTCATGCGTGTTATCATCAGCATTATATTCTTACACGACAATTTGTTACGATCTGATTGTTACAGTAGTACATATGTACTTATTATTTTATTATGTTAACTAAGCTAAGAAATTGTGCCATGAAAAACAAAACCAACTACTGAACTAGGAATGCCAGACACTAGCTAGCCGAGCTTCCCAGCAGACCAAACAACGCAGTATCTACATATAAAACAGTGTTTTCTTTAAAACAAATATCCGTATCCCAATATATCTTAGTCCACACCATACTTTCCTGAACAGGCCTAACAAATTCACATAATATCGTACTGCCTAAATAATAGATACGCTTGAAATATTTCACATTCCTCCGGGCCAATCCGTGCGTTCCGATTTGTCGAGTTTCTTAATCAGATTAGATTGAATAAGTCTTGCCACGCGAACAAACCGTAGATAATGGTAATGAGTGAAACAAATTTGCCGTGGCCAATCAGCGTTCAGTTGTCTTCACTTTTTTTTTGACGTGGTCAATTACAAACAGTAAACATTGTAAAGAAAACAATCCTGTGTATATGTATATATTGATTCGTAGTATTTCTTTCATAATCATTTAACATTGAGATTGAATAGTTGATGGGATTTCAAATTATCATTTTAATCCATAAAAAGTTAACATTAGTGATGAGATAAATCGTGATTGTGTGATTGTAACGATGATTGGTAGCTGTGATTGTTCGTAATTACACTATTATCACACCAATCACAATCACACATTATCTCATTGCTAGTAAACATGTACGAATATGTGCCTGAATTGCTAGATGCGTTATCATATCAAGTGCTGTATCTCTGAGTTTTAGTGAAGTAATTGAACGTTATTTTGTGTTTGTCATATTGAAGAATAATATATGCTGTCAAGAGAAGTGTAACACGTTTTTTTTATTGCACTTTTATCAAAAATATCAGATTAATAAATAAAATGCATGCCAAAAAATACTCAAAATCCAAATGCAAAGATCGAGGACTTAGCTTTTTGTTATTTTAATTGATTTATAATAATGGTCTATAAATGAATTGAAAAAAAAATAGATTCGCTCGGTACACGTGGACCAACACACACTATATTTCAGGCATAAAAAAAAGGTACGATATATTCGTACATAAATAATTTCTCTAGATTGCTTTAGATAAGATAAACTTTGCTATAAAGCGCTTAATGTATATTAACAATGTGAAAATTGAATAAGGCAGATGGTGCTTTACTTTTGCGCCCATTGTGAAAAGGGTTGGTTTAAATTTGTAAGTATAATAGAGGATTCCCAATTTACAAATTAAAATAGAATAATGGCACATTAAAATACGTTTGTTTTCATTACGTTCCGTAGAAATGTGGACATATATATTTTCCCTTCATTATTGTAGCTGCGACAAGACTCCACAAGAGTCGAGCAATCAAAGTTCCTTACATTTCGGGTGTTAGAATGCTGTAGGCATGCGCGTGACCCCTCGGCCTCGCTCAAAGGTCGCGCAGCCCACAGACAGAGACGGGCCGAGCGCTGAAAAAACTCACCGCGTACAGAACTACTCAACAGAACGTATTTATGTATATTATGTAAATAATACGTTATTGTGAACACCGCTCATCGGGTGTGACAGTCGGTATCCGAATAGAATTGAACTCATCGAAATATTATACATACATGAAAATATCTTTAGACGAATAGTCGCGTACAGCAGAGAGCAAACGACTATTGCCGATCGCTGTTGTTAGGTTAGGTTAGGTTTATTTATTACAGATAGATTTATTACATTTTAAATCTGTCGACCACTGTATGACGAATCACATTGTTGATATATGTATTGCGTTAAGATCACATTAGTTGACATCAAATGTTTGTAATTACTTCATTCCGTAATATTTTGTTTTTCACTGTCTGAAAGTTTAATCAGATATATAATATTTATGTCTCTAGATTCATAATGCATACTAAGTTGCAACAAAACAAAAATACTATAATGACAGATGGGGACTTTATTGGTCAACAAGTAGCGTAGTGGCGCGAGACAGAGAAAGATGAAACGCCTTGACGAGATTTTGAGCCCCGACCCTCCTAGAATAAGGGCTAGTAAAGAATAAAAATACATCATGTATGGCCAAAAAATCTAATAATTATATAAACAATTGAAAAATAGATGAAACTGAATTCGAATTCAAGAATTTTGTAATTAAAATCACTCATTATTTGAACTAAGGCATTTGGGATATGAGTACATCGATGTACGCTGAGATCTCCTATAGCAATAATTATTTATCAAATGAAAGAAAACTATATACTTGTGGTACATACTCCGTAATGAGAAATATGATCTCTCGTAACTCATTTTGCAAAGGAAGATGATACAAGGCAGCAGAGGAGTTGACAAAAAGAAATTATCATGGTTGCGCAACCTCAGAAACATCACATCACATCACAGGATAAATCATATACTCCAACATGAAAAAGAAGTAGATATTCCGATACTTTAATAAGAGGTATAAATGTATTTGAAAATAATTAAAAACAAATGAAAATTCGGAAGCGAAAAAACCACAAAAATGTGCCGATATTTTTGTAAATACATGTCGGACACCGTGGCGGATACTCTTTAGTGTTGTAAAAAAATTTGCATACTTAATATATTTCACCAATAATAAAAGCTTAGACTTTTGCTTCAATACCAATGTCATGGAAAACTTATAGGATTATTGACAAATATATTATATATTCACAGATTTCTGAGACGATTATTATTATATGTATATACTACGCATTAGAATTACCATAATTTAACATACACACGTGTACACATTTTTCACACTGCCATAAAAAATCATAAATATTTTAATTGTGTTACCGCGTGTTAAAATTTTTAAAAAATTCATTTTAAAAATTCCTTTCAGCACTGGCCGTTAGAATCAGGTAAATCTCACCTGTGAGTGAAAGTATTAAATATTTTTTATGGTTTTACAGTTCCCTTAAATTTTTTTTTTCACTCAAATAATTTTTTTCTCTAGAAAAATGGAATGACTGATCAGATTGGTTGACGAACTTAACCGAGATATTTATAAAAACAATTTCTCAAATAAGCATGATGGAAATCTGATAAAAACTACAAGTGTTATAGTGTCCGTAAAATCCAATATTATATTATTCATTATATGTATAATAAATTATTTTGGCTCTCTAGGTCAATACGGAAGAAAATTGTAAACAATATTCGTGGCTATACCACAATAATAAAAATGTATGAAAATTACAGGCTTTCGTTTTTTAGTGAGCTTCAACGTATTCAATGGCATGCATTTCAGATTGAAATGAAGTATTCTCATGCAGTAGGTACATATCGAAATAAAAAAACCCTAAAAATTGCGATTTTCGCGCGTTAAGGAGAGTTTGGAGAAGTGTAATGCGACGAGCAATTCGATAAGGGGTAAAAGAACAGATGAATTATTAGAATTTATAGACACAATAGCAGTAATTACTTTTAGTCCCTACTTTTACATATAGAATTATCTCAATTGAGGTGGGTTGAACATATCTCGGGGAACGTGAAAAAGAAACGATTACCAAGACATATCTTCTTGGCATCTTCAAAATGAAGTTAGGTCGCCCTAGAATAAGTTGCGGGGTAAACAAGCAACGAAGACTTTATTTACTACTAACGCTAGTTATATGGGTTTTAATACGAAATACATTTATTTTTAACAGTTAGTTCACCATTTAATTAGGATAACTGTGAGAATAAGGTTCTTCTTCTTCTTGTGCCCTATCCGTTCTACGGACGTTGGCTGTCATCTATCTTTGTTTACTGCGGCCCGGAATAGCTCTACAGTAGACTAGCCAAAACGATGTTCTCCTTCTTCCAGGTGCTCGACTTCTAGCAATCTTTCCCTGAATTATGAGGTGCAAGAACTCGTAATTCTCCAAATGTCTCATTACATGTCCGAGATATTGAAGTTTTCGGATTTTTAATGTTTTAAATATTTATTTATCTTTATTCATCCGAACCGTAACATCTTCATTCGTAACTCTATTCCACCCAGCTTATTTTGAGCATTCTTCTGTAGATTCACATCTCAAATGCTTCAAATCGCATCTGACCATTCTCATTCGTAAACTAAGGTTGAGATCATGACTGTAGACCGTCTTTTTCGTGCGGATAAAGGTTGCACGAGCTTGTTCAATGCGGTATTTCATTTCAACTGAAGGATCCCATCTTTAATTTATATTGCAACCCAGGTATACAATACTTCGGAATAAGGTTAAATGATAATAATGATATATCATATAAATATAAAAAATGAAAACAGTGAACGGCTTTAATACCCTCACAATTATATTACCTCATTAGGCTCTAGTAGTCATTGTCATCAAATACTGAAACAGCGCAAGATATATTCTGTGAAGACTTTAAGACTCCGATTCTCCTCTCCTAAGATAAGGGGATAAAAATGTACTAATATATAAATATCCATCAAAGACTGACGTCACGATCGTTCGTGCTAAATGTTAATGCTTCGTCGAACTTCATGCATAGTGTTAACACAAATGATTTATTGTTCCGGACCAGGCACCAAATCACGTTGTTTTTTAACTTTATTCGTTCAATTCTGGCAAAAAATAACTTACGCCGGTCGCCGTCGCTCGGGCGGCTTCTCCGCTTCATTGATGGCCGCTTCGTGTCCATAATTGGGACCTTACGAATCGCCCGAAACCAATCGGAACCCGAAACCCCGTTTGCGTTTTGAGTGTGGTATTTTTAATTCACCAGCACGCTGGACGCTCTCGTACCGGGAGAAAATTTTTGACAGTTTAAAACTATTTGAACACTAAAACAATAACTATAACAGAGCATATAGGAGCAAAATTGTTCAGGATATCACTCAGTAAGTGTGAAATAGTCGCAAGTCTAAAAAATCGAGTATATATAGGAAAAATAATAAATAAATGCGAAAGTATGAATATAAACACGACACGAGGTGCGCAAACAACGCCGAACAATTGCGTAGGGATAACGCGCACATCACATGACCCAATAAGGTGTGCCCCGCAGCATTAAAATTGCGCCGTATGAGAGAACTGCGAAAATAATAATTATGAATTAAAAAATTTAAAACACCGTATTAGCGAAACGCGGTAATGTGAGGCACGCCAAATCAAATCAAGATACGATCATATGGATTCAGGGTTAATACTACGTACCTACCCACATATTTATGTCTACATACAGATTTATTATGGACATCCATTTAAAATTGATTGATTCGTTTATCAACAATCGTAAGCGCTGAGGAATGTCAGATAGTACAATAAGTTGAAATATCGATTGATGACGCGAATGACGTCATGATAATGCACTCATTAATAAAAAAAACGCTTTTTATTAGATATGCCACACAGTATGAGTAATATTTTATAAATAAAAAATAACTATACCTTAGAAGAGATTAAATTATAATGGGAAATTAAAAGATGAAAGTAAAAACTTTACGTGTCGATTACCAAGTCTATGCACTCCTCGTACTTCGTACAAATCGTCAACCTTCGATTTTTGTATACAAGATCTAGTTCCCATTCGTATGTCGTACATTATAACTACGAGTATAGCTTGCCTCAGATGATGAACTTTATTTTACCTTACCTATTAATTAGTATTTTATTTGACACTTATAAGCTTTAAACCTTGACTCGCTTTCTTTATTCCTACTGTCTCTCTTCTTCATTTTGTTCATAAAGAAGCATTCGTTGCACAGCAAGTGTGAACTACGTTGAATTGGAAATTGTTTGCCATTAAATTATTTAATTGTTGTGTTACTATTTGATTCTCTTTTTCAAAATGATTTATTGTTGTGTTGCCATTTGATTCTTTTCTTAGAAATTATTTTTTATTACATTAGATTCTCTTAATAGAGATGATTTGTTGTTTTATTGTTATTTGATTCTCTTCTCGGTGTGAACTGTTTATAGAGCTTATCTGTTACGATTCCTCCATTCTACTTTAAACCGCCTATCGTTCCGTGTTATTTCTACCATAAGCTCTCTCGTTGTCTACAACCCAGTTGGCTTAAAAGATTGCCTTCTTCGTCTCTCTTGTAAACAAACTTCCAGCCCAGCGCGCAATTCAAATCACGTCGAGAACCATTAAAGTTTAAAGCGAGGAAGTCCAATCTGACCATTCAATTGCCAATTGCGAGCCACGCTCGAGATTCATGGAGGTGTGGATACGTGACACATATTATTATGACACAATAACATTCTGATTATCGGCACGCTTTGATTGCCCATTATCCTCGACAATTACAAAGACAAAGCACGCGCTCAGTGCTGTATCTTTGTCGCTATCGCGGTCGGTTGGTACAACGAGAGTAGGAAACAAAATTTTTGATTCAAATTTAAATTTAAATTTGGAACGAGGTGGGGGAGGTCAGATTAGTTAGTTGAACGTAATTATATAATAATAATTAAACAATTATTTCACTTCCTATTAGCTGCATAAACAGTCTGTTGGGAAACACACAGACATAATCGACAAATAAAAACCATGGGAAAGAATGTTTACAGGAAGTCGTTAAATCCGTGTAAACCAACAGAAGAATCCATCTTATTCAGGAAATTTCGAAGATTTTCGACATTTAAGGTGATTTAAAAAATATTTAAACCCATTTATATCACGTAAGATACTTATATCATACACGTATATAGAATAAAAAAGATGTAAAGATGTATTATTAATAATAATAGATATTTCATTCATATCTCTCCGGAACGCTATTATCTCTGTCCTAATTATAATATAGATATAGTATTTGATTTGAAATAATAAAAGATGTCACATTATTTTCTCTTTTATAAGTAAAATTAGGAGCGCGTTATAATAATTTAATTATTATAAAAATAAAATCGTTAGTTTATTTCTACCATATTGTATACCATGATGTATTGTTGAACAAATAATAATCGAGAGTGAAGATCTTATAAGTTTAAGTATTTACATTCCGCTGTCAATTGTGTCGGGGCGGATATTTTTTTTTAATATATGTGTATACATACATACTATTTTCGTATTTTTTCCTCAAACAGCTCAGAAACCATAGTACAGCCATCTAAGTAAATGTTTCGAAATTTTCCGATACACTTTTTCAAACGTTCTATTTTTATCGGTTTCGTGAAACATTTTGCACGAGGAGACTGCGTTAAAACATTTCGATATTATAATCAGACAGACATTCAATTTCATATATATGTATAGAAAAAAAAATTTCTTATAGGGAGGATACATTTACAGAGAAACTCTGGTTTTTAATTTAGTCTAAATGGAATCCGAAGTTATTCAAATATTGTTTACAATATCGACCAAAAGCGTGGGCATACCTAGATTTTTGTGAAGAAAAAAAAATCGGAAGCTGTAGATTCGTTAACCCCACAAATGAGTTGGCACATTCAACCTAACCAGTATCAAAATAATGTAAATGTAATTTGTACACAACAAAAAAAAATACCGTCGTCATGAAAAGCCTCGAAAAAGATACCCGAACCTATAAAACTTTCTAATCGAATGATCGTCTAACAGTTAAAAATGTAATGACGAATATCGCCGCTAACTTGAGTTTAAAATTGTGTCCCCAATAGACAACTCAAGTTTTCGTTTTCAAACACAAGCTAGACTTGTTATAAAGATGGCGATTTAAATTTCCTTTATTATGTAATTGCTTTCAAAGAGAATATTCTCACATTTTTCATCACTAATATTGAAAAAAGAAAGTCGTAACATCATAAGCATTTTTTTTATTACTACACAAACTTTTAATGTTGACTTTAATACTAATAATAAAAATTATAGATAATTTTATTCATGTAACATACATTCATCGATTCATTTATCTTTTTTGAGTTGGTAGACAAACGTAATAAAAGATTTCAACCTTTCTTTGCAATCTCCAAGAGACTTCTGCGAACATCTGTGCCTGAAATATTTATCTTGACAAATTTGTATCACTTCACGTATTACAATTTGCCATTCATTTAATACTTTTGTTATGAAAACATTCGTCTGATATTTATATTTCTTGATTAGATTTTTTATAAATGAAACGTGCAGTGCGGTGACAATAATTCGGTTGCACGCTATTGTTTAGAGTAGGTACTGTGTGCGCGCACGCAGCTTAAGCCGACCATGCACGCAACGGTATACATGACAGGTATACCTGTTCAGGTCGCTTGTACAGGCAAACCGGAGCGTGTATGTTAAAAATTAAAGTACTGTTGATATTAAATTAAATGACTTCCGCGAAAGGCGCGATAAGGTATACGGCTCTGCTAGAAGCTTCATCAAAACGAGAGATACCGTCGTCGAGATTATATGTATGTGAATGAGGTAAGACTCTTCCGAGGAAACGGTGTGATTTTTTTTCTGAGCATAGTTTATTCACTAGACTAGAGTCCGTATGGACGTATTGCGAGTTAAAAGATAGAACATCTTAAATGATAACTTGGGTAAATCAAAATATTTGCTTGAAACTTGCAAATGTTTCAAATGGAATGTGAAAATGCCAATTAATGTACTTTGTATTAACATCTAAATCATAGTTTTCTTATTCAAGAAAAATGCTGGATATAATAATCTGATTTACTAGATCAAATCTTAATTGAATATTACATCGAAGAATTGTAATTGGCCGGGGGGGGGGGGGGCAATAACAATCAAAAATTTGTAGCAAAACAGACGAGATTCCTTCCCTTTTTTTAATTTAGTACTCTAAATTCTCTTCTTCAGATTCTCTTTTTTACTTCTCAATATTGACTTTCCATTTTCAGAGATTACTTTTGGACCAACGTTAGGTTCTGGCACTGAAAAACTATTGACATGGTTTATTAACTATTGGATTTAAAACCTATTAATTATCATTCTATCGACAGAAAGAATGTTTGCTTTGTAAAAATATAAAATATGTTTCATTATAATATAGAAAAATTTTAGTGCTATTTTCGTAAAAAAAAAATTCACCTCAAGTTTCACTTAACTGTTTATAGTCCTCAATTATCTTTGTATTGAAAATTAAAAATTGCTATTTGAACATATGGAAATGATTTTTTTTTAGATAAAAAAAGAGTGGCAAGAAATATGCAATGTAATGTATCTTATCACGTTCTACTGAAACTGAAACATTTTGCTCGTCCATGTGTATCTATCTGCTTGATAAACCGATTCGTAGGAATGTCCAGTTGAGCAAGCTCATATCTCATACAAACGCTGTCTTGCAAAATGCAAAACGTGATACTAAACTACCGCTGAGAAAAACAATGTAAACGATATGTTGTTGCAACGAGCTGCATTCTTAAATAGGTACATATTATCTGCATTATTAGCAACTTAATATAATGACACATAAAATAAAAAAACATCTCAGGTACGTGTATCATACCACCCCTGCACATAATGTTTTTATCCTACACGTCTCTTTCTCGGTGATCTTGTTTACAAAGATACTAAATACCCTGAACAACGTTCCTATATCATATATCGGTCCACCTGCAAACCTATAAAATGTACCGAAATTTATTAGTTCAATTTCAAACGTTCTAATACTATCTTTCTATTCTTAACGTTACTTCAATTTATCACAGAATTTAATGCCCATCCCATCTTCCTTCCGTTTCCTCTGGAAATTGTTAGTTTTTTATTTTTCTTCTCTTAATTTTCTTATTTTTTGTCGCTCTTTTCATTGTCTTCTACACTGGTTAATATTAATATTTGTTAAGGAGAACACATTCTTATTGTGAAGTTGTAATTATTCAGAACATAGGTCTGTGATGAAAATTTGTCACGAAAAATACTGGCGCTATATCACAATTGGTAGCGTACTTCCCCGGATTGGAAATAGAGATCCAGGTTCGAATACCGGTAGCGCAAAAACAATATTTTTCGACAAAATTGATTTTGTATATATATATTTATAATTAATACATTAAATTAGTATTAATACTTGTTACCAAACCTACACTGTATCGTGTTATTGAATTTAATAATTCAGAGAAAAAAAAAATTATCATGTTTTTATAATCAAACTTAACTGATAAATCAGGTGTTAAAATCAGCTATATATTATTCATTTTTATTATATTCTTATACGATAATTTATCGACAGTCAACTGGAAACGTAGTTAAGGGCCGGTTGTGTAACCAGGAGTAACTTTTTACTAACGCCCGTAGTAAAAATAGTTTGCGGATTGTTGATACAAAAAATTTACTACTGTCAAAGCATAGATGGAAACGTCTACAGGCACGAAAAATAATCATGAAATGTGCTTTATTTTATGCATTCTCTATGGATTTTTTCGTCTAAGCGTTCGAAATGGTGGTGAAATTTTTTCATACATTATGAATTAAACAACAAAATCATCATTGGACGAACTGTCATCACTAAAATAGCGGGATATTGAATGATAATTGTCGTATACTGCAACTTTCAAAGTATCAATGTGTCAGATGACTTGAAACAGCTGTGAAAAGTCCGCCATATTTAACTATCGATTCTCGTTTTTACTTTCGGATACTGTTGAGTAAAATGAGTTTATCTACAGGACGTACTTTGGAGAAGTAAACATTTTTTTACTAACGATCAAACAACCCGTTTTTAGTTTAGTAACATTTTTTACTATAGTAAAAAGTTACTGCTGATCACACAACCGGCCCTAAGACGTAGGTAGAGCGCTCGCCAGTTGTGAGAGAAGTACCGGAGAAATCTATGTTAAATAAAGTTGAAAATTAACACGAAATGTTAAGAAATTCTAAATTCACATGACATTTCCAACGCAGTTTTCGTGACAAATGTTACTGGGGAAGCCTCTGAAATACATACTCGTATTCTATGTTAAAAACTCGTTTCAGTCTATGATGCGCATCGTGCGGCTGGGCATTAAATTCGAACAAAATATAACACTTTGAAAGAAAATCCAAGGATTACTCAATCAATACAATTACACGGTGTGAACATTTTTTCTTATATCATTATCGTTTTTTTTTTAAACTGGTGTTGGCAAACAGTTCAGCTGACACTGACACAATCTAGAATCCGCCACTTGCGTAATGTGATACTTTTCCTTACGAAAGGATTGTAAACTGAGCTTCATACTTTATAACAATTCAACTTCAAACAACAATACGTAACCAGATAGCTGTGATTACACTGTATTAAAATAGGTACCCAAACCACGCCATAATGGAATTTGGTGACAACATAACATACAAGCTCGCGTACTGCAGCGAGAAATGGGAGTGGTCGGCATGAATGGTTTGAAAATACGGTCGTTCTAAAACCGGTGCGTGTGGATGATATTATATATAATAATATTATGTTAAATTGCAGGAATCTGAACGCTTGCCCGAGGAAGCATGACGGTTGAAACTATCTGATAAAGATGATGGAAAAGCTTATTTTTTGACTTTTGTATCATTTCATTTGGACGCCTTGCTCTTCCATCATGATGTATGTCTTATGGGCGCAGAGCTGTGTTTATTATCATTGTATATATTATTATATGTATTATTATTGCAATGATGCAGGGGCTGCTAGCTGGGGCAGGAGATAACCTCTAAAGAATGACGATTTTAGGACGTTTAATACGCGAGGGGGCCGTTATGTCATAGGTTGACAGAACGTTTATCGTGGGGTTCAGGTGCTGCGGGAGTTCAGCATAAAAGCGCTTGGAGAGGTGTTTTATGAATTATTTTACTGGGGGAATAATACCCGTGATTTAGTTGCGTAATCCTGGTCCATTTAGGTGTACGCAGCGCTAGTCTGATGACCTTATTCTGGAAGGATTGTAATTTATTTATGTGTGTAATGTAAAACCTTCAAGATTCTCATTTCCTCCTTTATATCAGTACTGGCATATAGTGGCCTCAATTAGATGTAATGCACCTCTGCAAGTCCCGGTCTTGGGTTGACATCCATGGATCGATGGTCTATTTTCCGCTTGTCGCTATTGCGGAATGTCCAAGTCTCCGCTGCATACTGACATGAAGATTGGAAAGACAAGAGTGTGAACCAACATTATTTTAGTGGCTTACTTGATGTCACTGTCTTTCCATATATTTTCGTAAGCTGGTTCATACTCTTCTCCTAGTCGTATGCGTATTTGAATTTCCTGTCCGCTATCACCAGTGTTCGTGATCAGCGCACCCAAATAAATTGCTTCTTAAACTATCTCACATACAGCTCTTTGAGAAGTTTGTTGCGATGCATTAGCACGATCCACAAACAGTATTTTCGTTTTAGATGTATTTATTTCTAAACCAAACTACTTGCTCACGAATAAGTGGTAACTTTTAACTATGGTAAAAAAAAATTCGAAGACGGGTTGTTCGATCGTTAGTAAAAAATGCAATGGTTAACTAATTTTACACTCGAACTCTTTTTTTTTACCACGGGCGATGGTAAAAAATTTACCACGGTCAAAATTTACTCAGATTTTCCATGAATACTGTCTTGTCCCATTTCCAAATCGTTGGGTACAGCGGCAAGAACTTCACCCGATTCTATCTAATAATGATGGCTTATTTTGATTATTTTATATCCAGAGATCTTGTTACAAAATTCGTGGGTGTTTATGAAACTCTCTCGACACCTTTCAAACCCTGGCATTCTATCAGGGTCATCTATGTTTATTTGATCATTATTTGATCAGTCATCACAACGTTCCATAGCACTCAATAAGATATCGAACCATCTAAAGAAACTTTTCTTTATTTATATTATATTAACGGTAATTTTGATCACGCGTTCTTAGGGTACATCTCGTTTCTATTTGATTTCACGTTATTAGTCCGAGTTCTTTTTTTATTTTTCGTCTTCGGGCACATTTTCCTGTTCCATGCTGTGTACCTTTTCAACCTGGCGCCCCTATATATATAAGTATTTCCTTCATCATTAAAGCAGTCGTATCGAAGCGATAATCGTCCAAAATGATGATCATTTCTCGCTAATCTTATATCTTTCTATGTTCGGCATTTCTGTAATGATTTTTATCATTTATTGTAACTTAATAGTATCAGATTATAGGATATCAAATGTTTACTAGCGGAATGAAATGGATAAATAATAAATAAAAGGATAAATCTTAAACAAATATAGGATAAGCCATTTAAAAACTAACGTAAGAGATAACGCAAAAAAAAGCCGACGGTCTTCAAGCCAAATCAGAAAGGTGTAGTATTCTAGCATGATAGAGGGACTTCTATGGCTCCAGACGGTGTTGTAAAATAATAGTATGCACGTAAGTCACTGTGTCCGCAGTAAATAATATTGTATTGAAAAGGACGAAATTAATTAAAGTTCTTAACTTACCCTTCTTATTCTTCCAGTAGTATCTGTAGAACAGGTACGCCAAACCGAGCAGCGCCAAGATCACAAAAAGTGTTCCGAGAACTGCACCAGCGATACTGCCTCCCCCGTAGCAGACCTCATCAGCTGCTTCCGCGAAATCTACCACTAAAATACACCACAAAACAACACACGAATCCAACCACCCGGTACGTGCCATCTTGAGCAACGAATAATGCTAAACAACAGGACGAATATTTGTCATTGAAAACCTCACAGCACTCGGCAGGACAGAGGACCCGAACACTCGAACATTCCAAAGCGCAGCACGACAATTTGAATTCAGTCGCAGTTATCTATGGCACACAACACCGCGAGACCGCGTCGCACAAAAAGCACAAGAAGCGATGGTGAAATTCGCGAAGAAAACGCACGTAAAATTAATATTCACACGTTCAGTCAGGAATGCATCGAAAACAACAAACACAGCATTCGCCAGTTCTCGCTGGAAATCACGACACGGCGGTGTCCGCGCGGCCTGTCACTCGGGAACTTTCAAGGCTGCCGGCTTTACGAAACGCGGATCATTCTGCCCGTGTTGACTTAAGTTTGTTTAATATCTATCTGAATAATAAGATGACGCACTGTTTAATCGATCGAATACTGGTTTTCCGTGTGTTTTGAACGCGGAGCGGAGCGGCCGTGTTAAACGCTCGGAGGCCGCCGCGTGTATGGCGGCACGTGAAAATATATTACGGAAAGCGGTCGCTTCCAGCCAGGTATGTAAGCAGACACCTGTTTGAATGCTCAAATCTGGCATCAAGGTGTATTGTCAGTCGACGGCGACAATTGGTTTACGGACACGACGGAAAAGGGAATAAATAACGAGTATTATATATTACTTTCTGATTCTTAAAATATAACAGCAAGACCATCGTTTTAATTTATTGTACTGTACTCAGAACGAAGTTATAGACGTTTTACTCTATATTTTTATGAGCATATCACTTTTTGCTTTCGGGAGAAGAAATTACTCATTGTGGTTGTAATACAACCATTAAAATTACAAGGAAAATAATATAATATATGATTATGATACTATACACATATTACAGACAGTCATATGATTATTAATGAATTACCTTTTGCATTAAAAAAGTTTTTATGAATATCTTTCCTTGTCCTTGGTCTTAATTAGATTTAGATTTGTTTTTTTAATTACATCTCAAAACATACAAAGTAATAATTCGCAATTTACCTTACTTGCAACTTTTTGATTCGAATAGTATAATATATACTTGTGAATATGTTGACCGTACCTATTGAAATTAATCACTTTGTCATGTGAAAACTTTTTATAAGTAATTATTGCAATTTTATAACAAACTAAATTTGTATAGCTTGTTAAAATTAAATATATTTTTGCTGCGAAATAATTTCCGACCGCTGACGCCGCTCCGTTTCTCTCCGCGGCCGCTAGGGGCGCCCGAGTCGCCGCGCGACTGTCAAAAGTTTGGTTATTTTTTCAATATATAAATTTTTTCGACGTAAAAAAAACGTTTTCTCAATTAAAAACCGGTGTGGCTGGTCTCTGGTCTCGTCCGGGCCGGGCGGAGGCATACTCGGATGGGTGTCGAGTCCTCTATACATAAAATTGTAATAACGCGGTATGTTTCTAAAAACTCTCTCCGTTTCGTTCCGAAAACAAATTATCGATAATTATTATCACCAGTTCCACACAGCCGCAGCTAAGATATACAATTTGGAATTCCTCTACAGCGGAAATGACTCTGCCACTAGGGGTTTGAGTCTTGAATGACATTCGGAATGGTCCAATAAAATGCATATCTCATTTGGCAGCATTTTTGGTACCATTAACCGAAGTGCAAACGTACGACTAATTACGAGATTTAATGTTGTGTACATTTTTTTAATCTACGCAGGTACCAAATCTTGCCATACATGTAGTAAACTGACAGACCAACATGAGTATGTATTATGCAGACTTAATCTTATATATATTTTAGAATATCTGTCCGCATATACTGTATATATAATATAGGTTAGATCGCGATTTTTATACATGTTTCCTCGGAGTCACTTAGACCGACGTTTCGGCACGGTAACACGTGCCATTGTCAAGGCGTTGTCTCAAAAAATTACAGTACAAGCGTATTTTTTCGCAGGAGATACAAATCTCCCACAATCGAGTAAATTTTAGTTTATGGTCGAAGTTTCTTTGAGGCAACGCCGCTACGTGTTGTCGTGCCGAAAGGTCGGCCATCTACATAAAATTTTCTCACCTAGAAGAGACGCCGGTTCCATACACTAGCGCTCTCGGAAACCTTAAATCAAAATAGTCCCGATACAGAATGATTGGAAAGGGTAAGATTTTTTCTGTATTGCCAAATTTTATTCAGCTTATCCAACGCTCATAATACTGCATTTGTACATCGGTCACATAAGTGCCTATTTATGCGTTTAATAATAATTTAATTCGCTTCCAGAACACAGGTACCTACTAACTATTCTGTGTTAATTTTAAAATATTATTTTTTCCTGTTATTTTTTAAGGACGTATTATTGTAATAATTATTACTATTTGTCACCGTAATACATATTTGAATAGCTACTAATACAAAACCTATCATGGTTTATTAAGGTAAGACTAGTAGTTCACAATGGAGTCCTGGTACCAACACTGATGTAAGAAAGTGAGGCCTAGAGCTGTCAGAAAAGGAACGAAAGTAGACTGAATACAGTGAAAATGAGATAACTTAGGCAGATATATTTAGTACAGTCAAGAATAAAGAAACTAAGAAAGAATGTAAAGCTGATCTTAGTATAGTGAGTTAGATTAAGAAAGAATCACTTAGGTGGAACGGATGATTGAGGAGAGAATGGTAAGAAAGATATATGACGCAAGTGTTGATGGCTCTGGAGATACTGGAAGATGGTCCTGTTAGAAGCCTCAATAATCGGCGAGCTTGTATGAGAAGATGTATGAATGTGGATGAGGTGAGAATTGTGTGTCAGGACAGAAGAGTGTGACGCTCTATACTCTCTGCCTACCCCCGCGGAAACGGCGTAACGGTAAGTAAGTTAATGACCTTAATCCAATGGCCATTTCAAGAAGGGAATGGGAGAAAACTCAACATCTACAGTACTGTCGCCAGGTATATAGTGAGCCGCAGGAATGGTATGTTACTATAGTATATTACTATTTAAATAATTTTATGTTAATTTTTTTGGTAAACTCTCCATCAATGCGATATTACTTGCTCACTTACGGAATCGAACGACTCGCATAGTCTTGAAGTGAGAGCGGGAACGCGGGGTCACGAGTTCAGTTCCAGTCCAATGTTTCATTTGCAAAACAAAAAAACATATTTGAATTTTGAACTGAATGTGAATTTATTTCTCAGCACGGCAACAATGGCCTGTCGGCGATTGTTTATAAATAAATAAATGTGATATAGGTTCGTTGATAGAATATTTATGAGTATGGAGAATTATTTTTAATTTTTTTCAGAATTTCCGAATGATGCAGATTTTAAATCAGATAATGTAATATTTTCCCCATCTGACCTTTGAATGTTACTGTTATTAATAAATACTCGTATTTATTGTTAAAAAATAGTCAACTACAGGCAGTTCTCGATTTACGAACGAGTTTCGTTCCTTGAGGTTGTTCGTTATGTTTTTATTAGTTAACACCTAAATATGCTTTTTTTGCATATTCATAGCATTCATTTCATATAACATTTATTTGCATATTCATAGCATCCATTTCATTTAACATTCATAGCATTCATTTCATATAACATTTTTTTCTAGTTGATTAATTTAATTTATATTAAATACCACAGAACTATGTTCTGAAAATGCAACTTCACAACAAAATGTGTTTTCCTTAATAGTTTCAATTTAATGTTTTTTTTCCCCTTTGTATCCGAATCGCTGTATTTTTTTCCTGTTGACCCAGATTATTTTTATAGGTTATCATAGATCCACATCTTACATCACGGTCCTATCGTTTTAGCGTTGTTTCCACTTGAGAGTGTTCAGTTAATAATTATGGCACGTGGTTTTTTTTTAATTGTGTCAGCATTGACTAAGGATTTTAATATATTTCTATAATTTGCTATTATTTGCATGGCGGTAGGACTTAGTGGACTTCTGAGATGTACGAGTAGATTGGACAGATATAACATAACATCACACCGTACCGTGCAATGGTACGTCATACAATCCCAGCAAACATATCGTGCCTTGTCCACATTCCTCGTATGTATAGCTCTCTGTGCACTCTTGTTGATCGTTAAGGGACCAATTTTCTGACAACTTCAGATCTTTCATGATCGTTGTTTGTTGTTTGCTGCGTTTTGTATTTTCTTTTCTTCAGGGCGCTTGTTAAATAATTATTCACTTCGAGATTAACTAGTGAGTTACTACAATTTATAATCAGTAGGTGTAATATGTTGTGTATAAAACTATGTACGCCCTGTATTTATATATATATAATGATGATGCAAGCAAATTAAATAATTGACATGTATTATAGGAAATTTTGTAATATACCAGTGTCATTCACATATATGAAACAATACCCTAGAAGGCAACCAAATTGAACTTGGTGTGGCCTGATTTCGAATTTCAGATGCCTCTGAAACTTGGGTAGAAAAGTCGAAGGTTATGTATACGAAATATATCAGAATCGAAATGGCGAAATACTTAATGCTAAATTAATGTATTAATTATAAATATACACATATAAAATCAATTTTGTCGAAAAATATTGTTTTTGCGTCACCGGGATTCGAACCTGGATCTCTATTTCCAATCCGGGGAAGTGCACTACCATTGTGCTATAACGCCAGTATTTTTCTTGACAAATTTTCGAACCTATATATTACATTTTTCAAATTAATACACCTGTCATTCCATTATTTGAAAGCCATCTGCATTATTTTTACAGAATCTCAAATACCTTTGAATAAACCGACTGCAGACGCCAGAATTATCAATTCATTTTTATTAAATTTTGGACACATTGATACAACATATATTATTAAGAAAAACACATTCTTATTGTGAAGTTGTAATTATTCAGAACATAGGTCTGTGATATTTTAAATTGATTTTATATGTATATATTTATAATTAATACATTAATTTAGTATTTAAAATATCACAGACCGTCTGTTCTGAATAATTACAACTTCACAATAAGAATGTGTTTTCCTTAATAAATACTTAATGTATTATTAGGTGCTCTACAGGGGACGTGATGATATTTTTTTTATCTACAGAGATACTCTCCTAATCGGATCGCACGCGGGTGTACAGATAGCGACAAGCAACACTCAATATTATTGCTATTTGTAGAAATTTATTTTTATACACGTTA
This sequence comes from Eubasilissa regina, assembly GCA_022840565.1. Lineage (NCBI taxonomy): Eukaryota > Metazoa > Arthropoda > Insecta > Trichoptera > Phryganeidae > Eubasilissa > Eubasilissa regina. Next base: position 6,756,528 of record JAINEB010000029.1, on the reverse strand, counting down.
TTGTTTAATAAAAATATCACTTCATTTTGGCAACAGACAATAAAGTCCCCGGATCAAATCGCTATATCTCACCGAACCGTTTGTTAATGAATATAATAAAATGAAGTATTGAGATACCGAATATTGCAATTATTATGACTGCATTTAATTTAAAACGTTCAGCACAAAATCATTCAAAGAGTTTAAAATATTGAAAATGAAATGATTTTAGTAATCAAAATTTGGTGGATCATATACAGAAAAAAATCTACTTATCAAATGTAAACAATTAATCTAATTTGTTTTCATTATTAAGGAACTGTGTTCTGAAAAATCACAACTTCACAAATAAAATGTGATTATTTTTTAATTTTTTTTATTATCTTAGTTTTATTAACCACAATTGAGTTTAAAAAACATCTACCGGTTTCGGAAAACACCTTTTCCTTCTTCAGGATGTCATAACTAATCAATTTTGCATATAAACGGTGTAGGTCGCAAATCAAATAATTTGGAATCGTTGGAGATAAATAAAGCATGTAAAAGTAATCAGGAAATTCTAAACAGCCAACTAAATTTAACTACGAGTCCTATTCTAAAATTTTTTCCTAAAAATTATTCGACTAAATTTGTATTGAGCGGCAATTTGAGTTAGGTACTAAATTTATTTTTTAAATAATTGTTGTTTTTTTTTTTTAATTTAAAAATAGATTCTGGTGAAGAAACAATGCTATATTTTTAGTTAGTTATGACATCCTGAAGAAGGAAAAGGTGTTTTCCGAAACCGGTAGATGTTTTTTAAACTCAATTGTGGTTAATAAAACTAAGATAATAAATAAAAAATATGAATTTTAACCACCAAGTTAATATTGCTAATTTTAAAAGTTTTAAAATGTGATTAATTTAAATTAATTTTAGTAAAACTAAATATATTCGGAATGATAGATATCCGAAAGTTATTACCAAATAAAGTTTTCTTACTATAACGATCTTTCAACGAATTAAGAAATTAGTTCGGGCACCGTTTCGAATATTCATATATAGGTAACTTTATTAAAATTAATTTATGATATCGCATTTTATTTGTCAGACAAACTTAATCCTTTACTATCATAATTAAAATAATCAGTAAATACAAATTTAATTTTCCACTAGGACAAGTGGGTATAAACTCTAATTTTGTAATCTCCGACAATATATGTGAAATATTTCGTTTATCTATTAAAAAGCCTCATGTTTACCGAATTTTTATTTAAAATAAATTGACACTTCGTGACCTTAAATCACCAATGTATCATCTGACATTTTGTAAAAATTTACTTTTTTGTATTATAATTCTTACAATGATTTTCTTTTTAAAATTTAACTTTGTTTTAATTTAATGTTATAAACATTATAATAAAACAAAGTTATATTTTCGTAGCACCTGTAATCTTTTTTTTATAACCAACTGTTGATTTAGAATAAAATTAAATGTATGAGTTTTACTTATATTACAATGTGCCCGAAATCAGGAGTAGATTTATTTTATTACTCTAAATTATACAGGTAGCGCATTTTTGTAAAATTTACCTTATGGGCGATGAACTCCGTCGAAAAAATTGAAATAAATAGTTTTCAAAACTTTGAAGTTCAATATTTTAATCTTGTAATAAAATCATGTGATGTAATGTGTCAGTTCCTTTTCAAAAATATATTTTGTAATTACATTTTAATAATTTGTTTTTTGAAGGCCCTAATATGTATCAACCCATGGCCCCTTTGAGGGTAAACCCGGCTCTGTTGGTGATTCACAAATTAATAAGTCGGCAGTTGGCTGCTATTATTTACGGCCATCAGCGAGTAGTCAGCAGTTAGTATCTACATTTATACACAGTCATATTCGGGTCAGGCAGAGAAGAGCTTACGGGAATGAGGACAGACATTCTGCTCGCAGCGTCAATCTCTGACTTAGCAGATTTATTTCGCCAATGTATCAGCGTTTAGGTACCGTGTTGCCCCTGCCCACTACCCACTATCCACATCCACTATACACACCCCAGCCATAATACCTATTCAATGGAATATTCTAACACAAGATAATAATATTATTATTTATTACTTTCTAATATGTCTCGCAATAAAAAGTTTTGGTTCCCCACTGCAAATTTTAACTAAGAAATGTCCAAAGAGTATTTATCCAGAGAGTCGAACTATCCTATTGGACTGAGATAAATTTTGAAGCCAGGTCATATAGTATGTGAAAAGACCATTCGGCAATTCTCGAAAATATCCGAACGTAAAGGGGGTTACTTATAATAACATCATAAGCCAATTTTCACAAAAACACTAAAGTAAATTTATTTTATTTTTACACTAATCTGGTTTATTTATAAAGGTCGATATTTATAGCGAGTTTTGTTTATTTCAAAATGTTGCGTTGATATTCTTTGAGATGTTTTCAATCGTTTTAAAACCGTCAAAGATAATGAACGTTAAAACTCGTTATATATTTTTATTTACTGAATTTACGAGTTAAATGAATACGACCAAATTTGTAGGGATTCGTTACTAAATTAAACAAGATTAGATTTGCTAGATAGTGGGTAGTTACGGAAACAAAAGTACGGGTAATGTTTCTGTAAAATAAATACTATGTAATTCACGTAGAATTTTTTGAATTTCAATCTGGAAAAATAAAAGTACGCCCTTAAATGATTTAACACCGAAATAGATAATTCATATAATATTTTTTACATTAACAGTGTACGTGTATACCAGAAAGAACAATTCTTGTATTGAAAGTAGAAAGTAGTAGTATTTAGAGTATGAGATAATTACAATAAATTAATAAACGTTATTTTCCATTTAATTTACTAGTTACCACTAAAAATTACCAATTTATTGTAATACTGCCTTTTGGTAGGTTTCATATTTAATCATTTTGTAAGATACCTTACTCGAATAGACAAATACCTATCCAGCACACCTTTTTGCAATTGCAGTTGGTAATTATCTAGAGGTGCGTTTCTTACAATTAAAGTTTAAACTGTCAAAGAAATTTACATTTAATAATCTCTTTAACGCTTTTGATACGAAATTATCAATATTATTATAATATTTGGGAAGCTGTTTTGTAATGTATCCCTGCAGTATAATTTTTAGTATCGATTCTGCTCGTGAACATATATCAATAACATCTTGAGATGTATATAATAACCCTTTCCTATCTTTCTGTATGATAAAACTACGGTGAACTGATTTCTCGTTGGCAAGGAGACTGTCTATATAGGTCGTGCAATATAACTTCTTAGCCAATTGTCACACGACGAATCCACCAATATAAAAAATTATTTGCTCATAAATTTCCGTCAAATTTGTAACTAGGAATTCTGATAAATTTTCACTATCTGCCGCATTTGATTCATTTTCCATAAATTTCGGTCTATAATTTTCAGTTGTGCTATTAATATTGTTATTCTTTTTTATATATCGTTTCTTGTATCTCGTAATTCCTGATGCATTAATATATTTTTATATATTGTAGTAAACTGTCGTGGCGATTAATATTTCGTTACGTGTTTAATATTTTTCGATAATATTATAATTTTTACTCACATATATTCAATTCCATTTGTTGGACTGACTAATGAAGTTCAACTCGAATAAAAGCAGTTCAAGTATTTTATTTTTAGTTATTTTTATCCAAAAAATTACTTTATTTTATTTACTTACTTACCATTACGCCGTTTCCCCGCGGGGGTAGGCACAGAGGATAGAGCGCCATACTCCTCTGACCTGAAACACAATTCTCATCTCATTCACATTCATACATCTTCTCATACAAGCTCGCCGATTATTGAGGTTTCTAACAGAACCATAGTCCAGTATTTGGTTTACCTGATCGTGCCAAGTCTTCCGCTGACGTCCTCTACTTCTGGTGCCATCAACACTTCAGTCATATATCTTTCTTAACTTTCTCTCCACATTCATCCGTTCCATATGACCAAACTACCAAAGTGATCCTTTCTTAATCTTACTCACTATATTAAGATCACCTTTAGATTATTTTCTTTTCATTACTCTGTCATAAACAGATCTGCCACATATACGCCTGAGTGATCTCATTTCCACTGCATTCTGTTTACTTTCATTTATTTTCTGCAAGCTCCAGGCCTCACTTCCATACATTAGTATCTGCACCAGGACTTCATTGTGTACTGCTTGTCTTGTCTAGGTTGACAAGTTCTCGTTAAATATTATTCCATTCAAATCGCCGTTCACTTCATTCCCTACATTCACCCTCCTTTCGATATCTTTTTCAGCCGTTCCGTTTCTATCAAACATACTTCCCAAATACACAAACTCATCTTCTTGTTTCAAATATTCATTACCTACAAGTATTTTGCACAGTGTCTTGCCTTCTCCCTTCTCAAATACCATCACTGTCAACGTGCTGATTTGCTAATAGTGTAATATTACATACCTTATACACAACTTTTCCCTAGTCTCTGAAATTATCCATATCTTCGGTTTTTCCACAGTTGTTTTAATGTGGTAAGTAAATATACTTATTTTGTCACCAAACAATGCACGCAATAAAAATATACATTTTAATTATATGCGATGGAAAAGCCGGTAACAATACAAATTTATTTCCATCGTGATTTTTTTTCCCACGTACAAAAAAGTTGCGTGTGTGCCACTCAAAATTATTCAAATCTCTTACGAAACGCCATTCAAGCGAGCGCCAAAATCACTCGAATGGATTCATATTCTAAGGTTTACAATTGCCTGCAAGCCCCAGTAACTTGAAGCATTTAATGGTGGTGATGTTGACGAGGCTCTGTGCCGCATTCCGATACTTGAGATGTGTACAGACAGACACACTATACCTGTTTCTGTGTAGGTGTGTGGACACATTTACAGGGTGACTACAACATTTATAATATATCCTAATTATTTTTTAAGAATCTGAGAATAATCCTACTAGATATTAATTGCACAATTAATTGTATCATATAACAGTGGAAATTATTAATACAAAACTGTTAACAAATTGAACAATTCTTTTATTTTTCATTTATTATAATAAAATCATAGTTTTTATTAAATCGCTAACTGTGTAAATGATGTATAATGCTACTGCAGGTTAATTAAATTAATTATCGGGGTAGCCAGAAAGGATAAAATGCCACACTCCTGTCCTGTCACATATCTTTCACTATTGCTTCATTATCAAGTTATTTATTTAGTATTTATTGTTTTATAATCACTGAAACTACAATATATTGGCAAAACGCGAACTAAATAAAAGTTAATTTAGACATTAGTTTAGAAACTATTTAAAAATTCTTTGAGCATTGTAGTACATATTCTTAGCGACCACCCTGCGCACAAGGCACACTGCATACCTGATTATTGATCACAGAAAAGCCCTGGGCAGTCGAATTTTTTCTCTTTTATTAAGGCCGTGGTGTAAAACTAAAAACATCGTGGCCGTGGTGACCCAAAACGCGCCAATACAAACAATGAACGGACTGATTCTATACATATTGTACACATATATCCCATGACCACTGATAATCTCCAGCAATCTAAGAAAGCGAACAGACATCATCAGGATTTCTCCTTTTTTACTTCATTATTATATTATCTATCACTATTCATTGTGAGTCTTGATTACTTCCAGGAAACTTCTTCGCTCCATCTGTCTCCTACAGTTTATCCCATTCTCTTATAACTATGGCTGGGGATATTAGCCTCAAGCCTCTATACCCAACACTTCCTTCATAACTATATATGTTATTCTACTAGTAGTCTTTAAGGGTAGATGATATTAAGCTACTCATTACCATTATGAAAGAAATAACATCCGTACACCTCTTTTAATCACCTTCATTACTGACATTCTGATCACAATGCTTCTTATACCGCTCATCGATCCTTAGGATTCCTGGAGTTATAATTTTTCAGAATTTATTTGGTTTTGACATGGCCCATAATCTAACAAATTATTTCTTCAAATGTTAGTTGTCTACAGTTATTTTTTTAAGAAGAAAATGAACTTAAGTAAATTCAAAAGATATCCATTTAATTTTTTAAAACTATTATTGTATGTTTTAGCAATTTTTTTTTCTTTACTCATCTCACTGACGTCAAAATTATGTTATTTCCTTACCTTTTCACTTTCAGTTATCGCATCTTTACAATATTTAGTCGGCACGCTTTGATCCTTGTTTTGCAGAAATCCTAATTTAATTTTTGATGATGAAATGTGTCGATTTGTTAATATTAAAATTCCGTTGTGAATTATAATAACTTTACAGTCAGAGCAAATTGCTACTTAGATGTTGATTCCTACTGGAAAATTAACATAAGTCAAATTCTTTCACATGCTCAACTACGTTCAAGTCATTAAAAATGTAAAGGAATGTGTAATCTCCCAAAATATGGTTATCGATTGGTGTCAAAACATTATGCAGATAGTTATGGTAATGTATAAAGAAAACAAACAAAGTACGCATTTTCGGGTAATGAAATTATAAAAACAACCTAGAATCTACCTAAATGATTATTGAAATATGATTTTTTTAAATTAAGTGTATTATGTATGATGTGGATATTTATTATTTTAGAACTTCATCTACCTCCATTCCTTTTGACAGTACATATTTAACAATTTAAGGCTTTAATTATCCCTTTCATATTCATTGTCACAATACAGATTGGTAATTAAATAATTCACCGGCATAATGTGTGACCATAAGTATTTAAAAAGCAAAAATATTACGAAAATATAACACTCCACTTTTATTTAATACTGGGGAGTGGGTTGGAGTTACATTATCATACTGTGTACTGAGTAGGTACAATAGCTAAAATATTACTTGGCCCCCCCCTCATTTCGAATTATGATTTGAGAATGCACTTCCCTTTTTATCTATGCTCGCACTTATTTCTCTCGCAAACCGCAAATTCTTTTGACAAGTTTTGTTTATTTTGAAGATTGAATCCATATTGAACGTTTTAATTTCTTGGATAAATCCCCGCTCTAAATTTTTGAACAGTCGTTAACTTATACCATTTATTAGGATCAAATGCATAAAGAAAATGAGAAACAAATTCGTAAATTCAGATCGCGAAGTGCACTGTTTGGCGTTATTCGCGAAAGAGGCCGAAGGCGACGAAATCATGCTACGAATCGCAGAAGTCGACGAAGATATTGAGATCGTGGTTGAGAATCCTGAAGGAAGCATTCAATATGTTTTAGACGACAATAATCAGTTTCAGGTGACTGAAATCAACGAAGATAATATACTAAATGAGATTGTTGATGTTTTAGAAAAGTCGGAGCTTATGAAACAAGATTTATTGGAACAGTCCCCTAAAAACACTGATAAAAAACAAATAATTGAACGTTTCTTACACGAAATTGAAGACTACAATAATAATTTTATCATCGAAGAAAATGCGCATGAAAGTTTATCATTCATAAATGACGATTTTAACGACTTGTGTATTTACCTCTCGAATTATTCTGAGCCTAATAATAAAGTTGATAAACTCCAAACTACGACAGAGTTACTACAGAATGACAGAATTCAAGCAAGTAAATTTAAAGAGTGGGATAATGCAAAAGAGCATCAAGTTCTTAGTAAAGAAAATCGGCAAGTACCATTTTGTAATGATAGTATACGCCCTAATATAAATGGTGACGCCAACGAAGAGTTAAAAAAGAAATCAAAATCGAAGAGATTGAATACGAGGATTTGGAAATGTACATCCTGCAATCACCTTGCTCGCACTAAAACACTACTAAGCCGACACAAATCGGCAGAGCACAAAGTTGGATTTATATGCGAGAAGTGTAGTGGATCTTTTAAAACTAAGCAAGAACTAAAAAATCATAATATGAAACATTGTGCGGTAAAAAATATAGTTTGTCTGTTGTGTAGACGGCTATTTGTTAATAATGCAAATCTCAGTGTGCACGTAGCCCGATTTCACCCAACTTGGCAATGTGCCCAGTGCAGCAAAATTTTCGACACTAGCCTTAGACTCAAGTCTCATTTGCATTTCCATAAAATCAGAAAATATATTGACTGAATGTTTCACCGACTCAATCTCTTGTGGTGATGAGATAAACGTGGTTGTGTAATTGGTGTTTGATTGTAGCAATGGTTGGCAACTGTGATTATTTATAACTCGGCGAGCAATCACCGATGGCAACTAAACCTTCGACCCGTATTTCGCAGTTACGTATCACAACTGAACACCAATCACACAATCACAGTTGGATAGTATTATGCAACAATGTATTAAAACACACTTGACTCAAACTGAGATATTTGACATTAAAGATTTGATACCTTTATCATATATGAATGCGTGCTTCACTTTACAACTGAGAGAATTGTTTAAATAATGAAACGAGGTGATATACTGGAGAACATCTTCATTTGCAATAATACTTGAAGATTCTTAAACTAACATTACATAATTTATTTTCCTTGGATCATTGTTAGTTAACTTATTGTGGTGTTAAAAACACTTGCAAAAATCTAAGGTGCTTAAACTATGTTTGCAAATAAATAAAGTGAATTCATTCAAGAATCCAACTGTAATTAAATTTTTTCTATTTTGAGGTTGCTTGTTGCAGAATACCATCCACTTTATCTCATCACTAGTCTAGTAAATAAGTTACCACACTTGTTTCTTTATTTGTAAGTGCCATATTGTTGTGTTAGTCACATAGGCACGTTTCTACTTTTAAACCACTTTGTGATATTGATTACCATTTTACTAATTTCAAATATTTAGCATAAATATTACTCGCCCCAGAAATTTTTCTATATATTACTTTTTTTGCATCTCGTATTTGGTTTATTTTTAGATAATCGGCATTCTACCCTGGAGATCATTTCAAATTGTAAGTTTAGAGTGACATCACTAACACATTCCCTCAAATTTTCAGTTTTGAGTGATGTCATTAATAGCTATCTCTAATAAGTGTTCATACTTTGTGCTATCCTATTTATACAATTGTCACAATGTTGGACAAAACTTGACTGAAAATGCACTTGTAGATATTTACATTTGTGACAAATTATACCTAATTATTATATTTTTTCTAAAATGTTGTTATCTTTGAGATTCCTTACTACTTAGATTTAAATAAATTGAAGTACCTACATATTATATATGATGTGCCATCGTAGACCTATAAGTGATTATCTTAATGTTGGTTTTACAGAAGTTCAATTTTATTTTGTTATATTTTTATTTATTGTTTATTATTACTTATTTTGTTATTAATTTGCCAAGTATGCCCGAATATAAGACAATTCCCTATTTTTTTATTTAATTTTCATTTCCTTATTATCATTGACGATAAAGTAAAATATTAAGAAATGGTATTGTAAACTTGAATACCCTTACCCTTTTTAATGCTTATGACCACAGGCATTTATAAGCAATCTTTACTTGCAACATTATATTCTGTTAGTAATTTTCCGCAGTTCTCCCAAGAACAAGGATCAGGTTAAATATTCATATTTCAACCACCGGTACTTTGGAACATATCTGTATACGTATACCAATAGTCCCAAAAATATATAATATGTATAGTATAGTACAACTGAGACTTTCATGAAATTGTTGATCGGTCACAGTTGATGAACTGACAATCTGTAAGATTTTATGTTTTTTCATGTTCATTAGTTCATTTCAATTAATCTCTAATTAAATTATAATCTCCAAAACAGACAACACTTTCTTTAAGCTCCTTATATTCGGGTTAATATGGTCCACTATTTTTGTTATATTTTCAGTATTTTATACTGGCATTGACATTGTTCACTTCATATTGTTAATTTTTAAGAAAATTGAAGTGATCGTCTTTAAACATATTACCTTAATAAAATAAGAATTAGACTTATATAATATATTATGTATATTCCTAATATTGGCATTGTGATAACAGTATCTAGACATATTTTGTTAACAATTCTCACTAATACGTAATGTGTAATGTATGTGTACAGGTGGGATATTTATGACATGTTATACTTTTGATACTTTTTATTTTATTGAATATTCTATGTATATCTTTACTTGAATAGTAATAATAATAATAATCATCATGCCACCCTAGACGAGTCTTGACGCCCTGCAGGATTTGTCGTTTTTTCCCTATATCTGTGGTATACATCTTCCAGTTCATCATCCTCAGCTTCGGCCTACACTTGCGCCCTTACGGAACACCGAACAAAACTTTTTTTTTCTTGATCCACATGTAGTACAAGTGCCTCAGTCAGCGTAGTATTAAAGGTTAACTGATTTGACCACGCTGGCATCTCCATACATGTTGTAGAGTTCTACTTTATCTTTTTAGATATCACTGTCATTTATGAGGTTTTAATTTTTATGAAGAATTTTCCTTTCTAAGGTGTCTGGGACCATTCATCAGTGTCCAGGTGTAATGTATATATAAGTACAAGTCTTAATGTTTTATATAGGGTAGTCTTTATTTGTTTTGAAAGTACACTGGTACTACTGGATTTTCACAAATAAGAACAAATAGCTTACGCAAAATAACATGTTTGTAATTGATGGTAGTAAATAATTTAAAGATATGTTCTAAAGCCTTCTTCAAGTTCTATGAAGCGACTGTATCAGAAGAGTGAGAGGTAACTCATAGATGAATAAGATAAGCTGAAGATGATAAGATTTGGAAATCCCGAAGGAGGGGTGTATATCCAGCTGTGGAGAGAAACATGATGATGATGATTATATAATAAATTAATACTTAAACATGTGTTTAATATGTTATTTTTGATACACAACGATAATAGTTACTTAATTGTTGTTAGATTCTATTACTTTGTTTTATTTTATTTTATATATTTTGTTGTGATGTTACACCATTCACATTGGACTATTAGTTCAAATTGTAATATTGTAATTCTTATTTTAAAAATTTAAATAATTCCTAAACTAGATTTTAAATTAAACCAAAACTCAAATGCAACTCTAAAGGATTGTTCCATCACCTCCGAAAAACTCCTAAATAATTAACCAGTAGATAAATTTATTAGTCAAATTTGCTAGTCACATCTGGCATTATTTGAACACTCCTTTGATTTTGTCAAAAGATTTTTATATATCTTGTTTTTGAATCCACCATAGCGCTGCTGACCAGTGGTTGTGAAACAATAATTGTATCTATTGATTATCACTAATTAGGATTTAACCTAAGATGGCGACACAACCTCTGAACTGCCTTTGTTGTGGCCATGAAAAATTATCCTTATGATTAGCTTTCATTTCTATTTTCGAGGAGTATTTCCACACACAAAAAATTGAGTTGCATCAAAAATATTAATGAACGGTGACGTAATTTATTTTGAAGTCTATTTAAAAATGAGTTTATAAACACATTTGTGTTATTACTGTGTTTGTTTTTTATTTAAGTTTAAAATAAATGAAACTTAAGAAAAAAATATCAGACTGAATATTTTAAAGTATAAGAAATATTTAAATATATATTTTATAAACTAATTTGTAATCAAAGTTGTGAAAGAACGTACTTTATTGATAGCAAGCAACTTTTGCAGTGTGCTATATTTTATTTAAATATGTCTACATATTTACATACACATTTCACTTAATTTTTTTATATTTCTATACATTACACAATTTATCATATATCTAACATCTTTCATGGTTCGTCACCTGCTAGTAACACATTCACCGCTGACAATCTGAACATCGTACCGATTCTTACTGATCAATATTTCTATACTAAGGTTTTGAAGAACCTGCTATCATGACGTTTCACTGTGTTGAAATATAAGAAAATTAATAAGACCATAAAACACACTAGACTTATTTTTTTGGAGAATGCTCCTTGTGAATTCTCAGCGTGGAATGTATTAAACATCATATGAGTCGTTGACTTTCAATACCCTCTATAACACATTTTCATAATTTTGAAAAAATTAAGCAAGACCGCCTCACTTTAATGACAGGCATTATTACTTTTTTAGAAAATTTCTAAATTTCTAAAATAAAACTATTATGTATTTACATTAATTATTGTATTAATTTGAACCCAAATATGTCTTTTAGTATGATAAAAAAACACGATAGGTTTTGAAAGTCATTTCACGATATACCAGATTTTGCTCACCCTAACGATATACTTAATATTGCTAGCTAACAAAGCGTATTTTTAAAATTAAATATTTTTAACCAAAAAATTAATTCTGATTCCAATGATATATATAACTCAAATTTGTTAAAAAAGTGTTATAGTGGATTTTGAAATATAGTGACACATATACTTGAATTTTTAGTCTTTGTGTACGATTCTTGCAGATTCTAAAATATAAACAAAGTATTTTTGTGTTCTGACAAATTGAAACTTTACCAAAAATATTTTGCTTTCATAGTTGTGTTCCGAAGCTCCGTTCGATCTTTTGTATATAGCCATAGAAGATAATATTTCTTATTAAAATAAAAATGTATATTAATAGTGGCTTAACTATGCTAATGCAGTGCATTGGGGTGCACGTTAGTTATTATTAATATTTTAAGGAGCACACATTTTTAGAACATAGTTCTGTGGTATTTTAATACAAATTAAATTAATCAATTAGAAAGATGTACATAAAAAATCAATCAATTGACAAAAAAAATTATTCACTGCCAGGATAATGTATTCAGTTGTTATAGCGGAAATAGAGAACGCGCTTCTCCTAATAGGAAGAGGTCCGTCCCAGTAGCAACTAAATATTTTTTCGATAGATAGATTTTTTTTTTTTGTATATTTTTCTAATTGATTAATTTAATTTGTATATTTATATTTGTTTATTTTGTATGCAATTCTTAGTTACGTGCTCTTTTTTCAATTCTGCATTGGGACCCAATTTTTATTGTATATTAATCCCCTTTATTTTTAGCTTTAAGTATATTATGTTATTTGTGCTTCTAATTGTGTTTATTTTGTTAACACATAAATATTTCCTTATTATCACTACAACTAAGGCTGCATAGAATATATTTTTACACATTTCCATTCCATCAAATGGACCAAGAAATGGAAATAATGTTAGTCATTGCTCAATTTTGATGGATATTCATTATGTCTATGAAGGTAATGCATGTGTGTGAACAATAACATTTTCAATATTGTTTAATCATGATTTCATGGACAGACTAGATTTTCTCAAAAAAAATGGGCCTATTTGAGATTTAATTATAGACACATTCCTACAATTTTCTAGGTTGAGATGCCAGGAAAGTCCAATGTATAATTAATGAGAGTTAACTGAAATTATATACCGTGGCTTTGTATTTGTTATTGTTTAATTTTTGTTTTATTATTTTGAGAAAGGTTTACAAAGTGAGATGTTACAGTATTATTTGTCAAAGAATTTTAGGTATGCTTCAAAAAGTGACAGCTCTTGTTTTAAAAAAGTGGTAAAGATATTGTAAAATATAGATAATATACACAAGTATTATACAAAATTATTGAACAACAAATGGTCAATAATTATTTCTTTAACCTGAAAAAAAATAATTAAATGAAACAAAAACAATAAAAAACTGTGCTTTCAACACAGTAATGTTTTAAATTTGCCCAGACATGATCTGAATTGACAAATAATTTATTTGTCATGCGCTTTCTATTCACAAAGAACTAGGTAAAATCTGATCACTTTGTTTAATAGCATATAATGTTTATATAAGTAAAAAAATATATCAATACTACATAAATATTACAAACTTCTAGTATGACTTCATACTTTGTGTGAACATGTTGAACACTGTGTTATTGTTTGAATTTTGAAAGTGTATATTTTAGGTGGTTCATCACTCGATCTCACTTATATAAGTTAGCCGCCACTGGTTCCGAATACAGATCTATTTTTGGATTCACATTTACAGATATTTTTAAATACACACATGATACCGGATTCGTTAAATATTTTAGTTTTGCTTTAAATTTTATTAAATGTCTATTTAAATATTATACAAATTACTGAATATAAACAAGTTTTGGGCTAACTTTCCAAAATATATTTTTGAATTACACCTGTTTTATTTATTCAAAGATAAATATGTAGCAGATTCCAATTCTAAAGTAACAATGCTATTTAAAATCAGTTAGTCATTTTTTTTATTTAATCTGATTATTAAATAAAAATGCATGGGAATTTCATTTTTATTCAAAATAAGATAAAAAATTATTACAAAATATCATGTCCAGGTCCACTTTTAACTAAAACAGTGACAGCAATGTTAACTATGCCCAAAAATATTTTAGAAACAAATTTTGATCCTGTTTTACATTTATTTTTCCACGAGAATTAGATTTTTAATTAAATTTAAAAAGTCAAATATTAATAAATGTTATTGAGTTCGGCTAGTTTGCATAAGCATTATTATATGTTACAGCTGTTTCGACAGTTAAGGCCATTTTCAAACAGTGGATAAACCACGTACAATCAAATTAGTTGAAATATTCTGTAAGTGCCGCCTCTATTTATTTTAACTACCGAGATTACCCCATTGTAATTGGTTATTTTGCCTTAATTTTATGTTTTTTTGAACATATTAAGAAATAGATAATTTTCTGTTGGCTTTTGATTAAAGTTATATTTGTTATTTTGTTAATTTCTAATTGTTCAAGCAAATTTAATCTAAAACCTTTGGTTTCTATATGCAAAGGTGTTGGCTTGTTAATGCCAAGCGGGACATGGTTTTTTTTTCCATAAATGGACTGCAACTTTTGAATTTACATTTTTATTCTTATAGCAACACATGTGTTTAGTGAATCTAGTTAAAAAGGCATTCCTGTCCTGTTCTGATATATATCAAAACAAAATAACCAATCACAATGGGGTAACCTTGGTAGTTAAAATAAATAGAGTCTTAAAGAATATTACAATTAATCATTTACAGAAATGGGAAAATTGACAATTAAGCTAACCATTAGCAAACATAGATGTAATACATAATAATGGAAAATTTTTAATGATAAGATAGTGCCTCTGAGAATAAGGAATAATAACCGAAACCACCTAATTACCCATGGAATCAGTTAAATAAGTTGATTGTACGTGGATTATCCTGTTTGAAAATGGACTTAACTGCCAAAACAGCTGTAACATATAATAATGCTTACGCAAACTAGCAGAACTCCATAATAATATTTATTATAATTTGACTTTTTAAATTTAATTTAAAATAAACCTGGAGTTCTACAAACTAAACACAAATAACAATAAATAAATGAGAATTTGAGCCTATTTGTGATGGAAATTAGACCAATACAATCTTCATTTAGAGGTAAGATTGGTTATGATGGTACGCATATTTCTTATCCCTTGAGGACTTATAAATTCTGAAATGCCTCTTTTGTGTATTAGATCTATAATACTGACAAAGTTTTTTCAACCATAAAATTCTTCTAACAATTTTCTCACATTTTTTATGTTGTAGAAGCCAACATTTCTCTACTCTTATAATGTGTCTGAGGTATTCTAATTTCCACTTTTTAATGCAATTGAAAATATATAGGACCAAAATATTCTAGGTCCCAGTTGTATAAAAAAAAATTATAAAATATACTCCGTAATGTATATTTAGATAATGTTAGAAGATTGTGAATTAATCGCTCTACAAAATTTGGGATCTTAATCATTATATTTATATCATGGGAAAGTATTTGATCAGATTCATTTATGCAAAGTATATTACAAAATGATGCCAAAAATATAAACGAGGAACCGAGGATGTCTGTGAAAGACCATGCAAATCATATATTGGAGGATAGTCAAGTTTAAAGCTTCAACAAGTTTGAGAAGATGAATATGGATAAAACATGAGTTGTGATCTATGTAATGGGGTTATGGTAAATTAATAATAGTGATACCGAAAAAAGTTTAAAAATAGTGAGTCATTTGAGTCTCGAGATTAGTATAAGAAATTATTATTTCATGAATTAAAACTAATTTAACAAATTGTCAGATAAATTACTATGTGACGAATAAACAATACTTTAAAAGAAAATGTCAAATCACAAAAATTGTGGATGATGATGTATATACTCTAATCATAATATAATTAATAGGATGTTCTTAACACAGTTTTTAGAAATAGGAAATTAAAGCCATGCATTTAGAGACTTTTTATTTAAAAATGGTTCATTGGTGAGTAGGAACTTTTATTTCCGTCATGGTGGTAAATGGTAACACCATCACTGACTTCATTCAAGATGGCGTCACTTCCTGTAGTATCGATAAGACGCGCCTGCGCTCCTTCCTGTGCACGTGCCTGGTTCGCGAGAGTTCGGAATTATGCCGGCGCTTGGCATCCAATAATAAAATAAATTGTTCGTTGGTTTACACAATAAAAATAGTTTCAAGTAATGGGCCCGCCAGGTAAATATTATTTCGCATAGAGTATACGCATTTCAGCAGCACTTTCCTAAAGTATTTAATGTGCGGCGTTCCACGTGTGTTTCCTTTTATATTTTTATAAAATTTAATTAACATACGTGTTCTGTTCTTACGATGTACACATTAATAACAATATGTATTACAACGCGTTAAATGTAAACTTCGTATTGTTTAATCGGTCGTAATTTTTTTTTTTTTTATGGAAGCGACACCACGCTTTTTAAAATGTTAGGTTATGTCTCGGCCTAATGGCTTTTGACCGTCAAGTTATTTGCTATTATATCTTATTTTCGTAGTACTTTGCAACGTGATTTTAAAGACGTGAATTATTTGAAAAAATAGACACGTGTTATTTTTTTGACAACATTGTGTTCGAAATGCATAAAAATCATGCGTTATTTCCACAAATGATGAAAAACTATAGCACCACTGAACCAACTGTGATGACTATACATACCACTACCCAATTCTGATATGGAAATGATGAAGTAACATCCCATTTGATTGCGTACCCTAACCTCAAAACGCTTTTATGCATGTCAGGGTTTCATAAGTTTCACACAATTTTTTTTAAACCCCTTAGCGCCAGTGTTGCTGGTTGTCTGATGATGACAAATAAGCTTACTGTACTTTTCTTCCAGGTTTCACTCCCAGGGGCGGAGGTGGCTTCAGAGGTCGTGGAGGCAGAGGTGGATTTGGGGGTGGTGATAGAGGCGGATTCGGGGGTGGTGATAGAGGCAGTGGAGGATTTGAGCGTAGAAGTGGAGGTGGAGATCGAGGAGGCAGAGGTGGATTTGGTGGTGGGAGAGGCGGATTTGGTGGTGGAAGAGGTGAGTACCCTTTCAAAAATTCTTAATTATTTGACTGAAAATATTTATGTTGACAAAAGAAACATCAAAACCTGTGACTTTATTTTAAACCTGGATGAATTAAAATTTTGAAAATCCACTTGTCTTTTTGGTTGTATATTATCTCTGGAGTATCCATTAAGAAAATACTAGTTATTCATGAAGATGTTCAAATTATGTGAGAAGTAAATAAAGTCACGCAAAGTGGCATGTTGAATCAACTGAAGCAGAAAATTTATCATCTTTGAATGACAGTGTTACTTATTATTTCTACAAATGATGAAAAACCATAGCACCACTGAACCAACTGTGATGACTATACATACCACTACCCAATTCTGATTGGAAATAAATAATTAAATCTTTTCAACTAACATTTTTTTGTCCTGTTGGTTTTACTAATTTATATTTTTCTTTAACAGGTCGTGGTGCTCCCCGCGGTAGGGGCGGTGGAGGAGGAGGTGGTGGGTTCAAGGGAGGAAAGCAAGTCATCATAGAGCCGCACAGGTGAGAAATACTGTGATGCCTTTACAAGATTTCAATATGTACTGTACATATTTATTCTCATTTATTACAAATCTTGTATATTAAACTAATGTTTAATATAACAATGAATAAAATTTAAAATAATTTTCCTAAATGATGCTATCTACATACTTTCGTTCTTCTTAATTGCGAAAAGCATTGAAGACACTTTTGTCCTGATCGATCCCACCCCCTGGATTTAGTTCCCCAGTGTACAGCAGATGCATTAACTCTTTTTTTTTTCTAAACTCTTCTAGACATGCTGGTGTGTTCATAGCAAGAGGCAAAGAAGACGCACTAGTCACTCTAAATTTAGTTCCCGGATCTGAGGTTTATGGAGAGAAGAGGATATCTGTCGAAGTAAGTTATTTAATTTGGCTTTTGCTGTTTTTAGATAAAAACTTTTTTAATCTGGCTATAAATCCTGCACATACTGTAAAACTCTGTTAATTCATAATTTTTTGGGACCGAAATTTAAAAAAAAATGGGAACAAATTTTTTAAGCCAACATTACAAAGAAATTTTATGCTTTCACATTTTTGCACGCGCTGCCGCTGTCAATGTCATGATTTTCATACTGAAAATCACGGCGAATGTCTATTATTTCAGCTTTTTATGTGTCGAAATGTTCTAAGCGGTAAGGAACAGAGCCATGATTGTCTAGGAGGTGGAGCTAGCCACATATGATTACGAAGGGATGATGGATGCGTAGTTGCGCGAGTTTGGATTTAAAAACAAATGAATATGCGAATTACGTGGATAAATTATTTACTTTGGGTATAAAAAATGCATATGAACTACGAATAATATGGTTTTACGAATTATTGGTAGAAATTAATATGAAGTGTTATTTTTGGGGCTAAAATTTTTGAAAAAAGTGCGAATTATGTGAAAATACATAATATGGGTACAGGAATTATCGGAGTTTTACTGTAATGTTAGCATTTTCACATGTATGTTTCACCCGTTGTCCTCTTTTAGTGGACAGTTGTAAAATGCTATTAGGGCATTTAAAATATATGAAATAAAGACCAACTCGCATACAACATAGAAGACATTAGTAATGGAATAATATATCCACTGTTTATTTTTATTAAATGATACCATTAGTTGACTTCTGTGATATTTGTCATAAATGTTAAGTTTATTAATGCTCATTTACAAATTAAAATGATGAAATAAAAAAACATGTCTAGAACCAGTTATGAAGACTATATATACCACTACCCAATTCTGATCACCGTATCATTATAATATTTCACGCATGGCTGTTAACATCGCTTAATGGAACATTGTATGTGTCCCCAGACTGAAGGTGATAAGGTGGAATACAGAGTATGGAATCCGTTCCGATCAAAACTTGCGGCAGCCATTTTGGGAGGCGTAGATATGATACACATTGCCCCTGGCTCGCGGGTGCTCTACCTCGGTGCTGCCTCCGGCACCACAGTTTCACACGTGGCGGACATCGTTGGACCGGTCAGTATTTCTTCTGTTGGTTTACTTGAATATTTAATCTAAATGATGATTATTCCTCACAAATGATGAAGAAACCATAGCACCACTGAACCAGCTGTGATGACTATACATACCACTACCCAATTCTGATATGAGAAACTTTTGTACTGTTTGTTTCATGGTTGAATTTATACTGATTTTAATTTCCACCGGATTAATTAATTTGAGTTCAAATTTTACGCTTCTGTGGAGATTGAACGTTGTAAAATAGGATAATTATACATTCGGTTTGATTGAATGTAATTATTATTTAAATCAATGTAATCATTGTAAACGTTTTATATTTATAATTCGATGTTGCCTTTCTGTGAACTCTTATAAAGTTTTACAAACTTTTGTTTTTTAATGCAATATTAAAAATATATAATTACGTAAGTTTGTCCTAATGTATGCATTGTCTACAGGAGGGATTGGTGTACGCTGTAGAATTCTCCCACAGATCAGGAAGAGATCTCATTAATGTTGCCAAGAAAAGGACAAACATTATCCCCATTATTGAAGACGCCCGCCATCCACTCAAATACAGGTTTGTCCCATGTTTCCCATCACATAATCACGTCACACCTTTGTTAATGATAATTTATTTATTTTTCACAAATGATGAAGAAATCATAGCACCACTGAACCAACTGTGATGACTATACATACCACTACCCAATTCTGATGTGAATTTGTACTAATCTCAAATATTGCTTCCTTCAAATTCTAATATATCTCTTTCAACATTATCATTTCATACATTTAAGGTAATTCTTATGTTATTGTCAGCTCTTTCTATTCAAACGTTTCTCTCTCGCATGATTTATATAACAGATAATGTAATTTAGTGTTTAGGTGACACTCAAGCTACACGAGAAATTTAACTATTAGCCCCATCATCAAAGAGTATGTAATTTGCATAGAATTTCTCAAATTCTCAAACTGGAAAAATGAAAGTACACCCTTAACATGCTAAATGCTTTTTCTAGAATGCTAGTTGGTATGGTGGACACAATATTTGCTGATGTGGCCCAGCCCGATCAAGCCAGAATCGTCATCCTCAACGCCCAATATTTCTTGAAGAATGGCGGACATTTTGTCATCTCAATCAAGGTTTGTTGTTTTTCCATTTTGTAATCAAAATATCAGCTTTTAATCTTAGTTTGTGTTGTAGATTGAATTTCTCACAAATGATGAAATACTATAGCACCACTGAACCACCTGTGATGACTATACATACCACTACCCAATTCTGATGTGAGAAACTTAATCGCAAATTAATTTTAGTTTTAAATACAAATTAAATGTATTACATACATATAAAATTAATTTTATTGAAAAATATTGTTGTTGCTACCGGGATTCGAACCTGGATCTTTTTCCAATCCAGGTAAGGTGCATTAACCGACTATGCTACAGCAGACAGTACTTTTGATGACAAATTTTCGAACCTATATGTTACACTTTTCAAATTAATACATCTATCGTTCTATTATTTGAAAGCAATATTTTTTGATAAAATTAGTTTTATATGTACAGTAAAATCCCGTTTATCCGAAATTCACCGCAAGTCGAAATTTTGGAGCAGAATATGGTCCCTCTGGAAAGTTTTCATATTAAAGTGTACTTATAAATCAAATATTGTTATTCGAAGCTATTTTTGGACCCTATCAGATGAGTTTTTCGATTTATTTTTTTTTTTTTTGCTTAATGCAAATATTTCTTTTGAATTTCCACAATCTGCAAAATACACATGTGTTACATGATGTAATTGTCAAATGTCAAAGTTCGTCTAAATGGGTAGAATCTGTCCCCGTCGATCCGATTCACGATGCATAAAGTTAATTCGCATTGTTTGTTTTTCAATAATTTTCAGTATGCTAAAAGATGACAAATATGTCCTGTGTCTTCGATTTTTAAATCTTTACCCCCCTTTGTTCACGTAGCATTTATATATTTTGTTGTACAAACGTTAGTATGCGGTTGAGTGCCTCAGACTTTTCCGTGTTTTATAAATTATTAAATTTGTATTAATTTTAATAGTCTGTAATTCTGTCTATTTAAGTTTCATATCAAAGCATTTTGAAGAATGTGGTACGCATGTCTCAGATTTTCTCATATCTTGTTAGTTATTTTATTGCTATTGTTTTATATGTAAAGGCATTTTGATGTTTGTGAATGCTTTCCCCAGACTTTTCCGTATTTCATTAAATTAAAAAAATGTATGATTTTGACTGATAATTTTATATTCTCGAAAATGACATCATTGCGAAATTCGTATTGGACGCAAACAGTTGTTAAAAAATCAAATTAATACAAGAGACTGAAAAAATATTATTCAAAACAAAATTAACAGAAAAATATGCCACCCCATCAATGACGTTGTCAACAATATTGAACATGATGACAGATAGAACTTAGGCGTTGAAAACTGAGAAATGTCATGTAGGGGAAAAGGAGTACGGAAGCCGAGAGTGAAAAAGAACAAGATGTCAAAAGCGAAATAAAAAAAAGATTTAAAAGTGCTGGAGACATTTGTTGCTAACTTCAATACACAAATGATACAATAGCGAATTGATGGTGTTAATAATTTCCACAATTATGTCAATATTAAAAATGGCGCGTAAAGATAGTCCAGTATAATCAGGGTTTTTTTTATAATGTGATTTGCTTTCGTTGTGTTTTGACAACTTGTTTGTTATTTTAAAATGTGTGGATAATAGGTATATATAATTACGCCGCGTTGTAATGAAAAAAGATTGATATATAAAAAAAATTGAATTTTTGAAATTTTTATTTTCATTATCGTAAGTCGTTATTCAATCTTTTTTCATGATTTTCGGTCATTTCAACTTCGAATAAATGGGATTTTCCTGTATATCTTTCTAATTAATACATTTAATTAGTATTTAAAATATAGACCTATGTTCTGAATAATTACAACTTCACAATAGAATATGTTCTCCTTAATAATTTCAATTTCTCTGGTTGGTTGTTTCCTGGCTTGGTAAAAATAAGTTTTCCATGTTCAATCTACCCGAGAAAGTTATTTTTATAGCCTAATAATTGTAATCTCTCGCATTCCAGGCCTCCTGCATAGACTCAACAGCTCAACCTGAAGCCGTATTTGCGGCAGAAGTTAAAAAACTCCAGGCTGACAAGTTAAAACCACAAGAGCAGATCACACTCGAGCCCTATGAGAGGGACCATGCCGTGGTAGTGGGGGTCTTCAGACCACCCCCTAAAGAATGAATGAACACTATCAAAAGTATATGGTTATAGTGATAACTTCAGAGACACTGCGGTGGATGATCGCCACACATCGGCCGGCCCTTAGTATTAACTAATTGTATAATTTTTATGGAGTTACTGGGAGTTTGCAGTAATTGAGTTTGACAAAAAGTGCATTTGAGAATTTTTATTTAATTTACAGAGGGCTGTGCTATAGAACGGAACGTATTGGTTGAATTCACAGATTTTATTTTTACTGGTTTCGTAGTCACTCTAAAATAATGTTTTTATCACGAAAAAATAACATATTCAATCTCATCTGTAAAGTTTACAGCCTGCACTGTCTGTGCCTGGAATTATTTCATCACAATGATGTTGATCTCTGCAGTGAGCACTGGAGTGCTAAATGATCAGTCATGGGTGAACGAGGTGAAGTGTGTTTGGAGAGGTGTTCCCACTCAATTCCTGTTATAAATTAGGTTTAAGATTTATTATTAAGAAGTGAGTTATTTTAATGTACAAAGAAAAATAAAATAACATTTTTGTAAATTGTTTTTTTTGCCTTTATAATAATTCTTTGGATAGCAGCCCTTTATTGAAAGTGCTATTTCGATTCAAGTAAGAAGGTGAGTGAAAAATAGGATCGAAAAGTACACCAATACCTCACTACATGACTGCTCTTTAGATGCAGGTATTCCTCGACTTACGACCGAGATAGGTTCCCAGACAATCTGTCATGAGTTGTTTCATAAAAAAATAACACTAGAATAAAACGAAAGAGATTAATTCAAATTCATAGTTCAATCTTTATTCAAAATATGTATAATAAAAATATATATATTATGTAAATTAGTTATTTTACACGCCCTTGTCATCTGAATTTATTACATTAGCACAATCCATTGCTTTATTTCGTGCAACAGCACTAGCGCTAGTTTAAAAAAAAATGTTTGCACAGTTTTCACTTTTATATTGGCCTGTGAATTTCATAATAGCAGGCCATATTTTTTTGAATCAGCTCTTTTACTTTTGTAAATCTTCGTCTGAATCAATTTCTTGTAATTTTTGCATTCCCTGATGAATCTGGTGAATAGCCGCAGCCATCTCTTTTACTGAATTTTTTTTATGGTATTTCTTTTTTATCTGGTTTTCTTTCAACTGCGTTTTCTGTAACACATTGTGCTTCAAGATCCAATAAATCTTCATTTGTAAGGTTATTACATTGTATTCAATAAGTTGGTGACCAAGCTCTACATTCTGATCTGTAATTTGTTCAATCTCAATTTTGCTTTTAATTGCCGAATTAGTATTCTCCTGAAATTGTTTTTTTCCATATTCCGCTCATACAAGATGGCATCTCTTGCCATTCACCTGCTATATTTTTAATCTGTTAGCTGCTCAAAAAGGTCCTAGGTGAACAGCATCATGCCACCAATTAGTGCCAAAATTCACAGGCTAACTTTTTATGAAAAAACCATGAAAACGTTGGTATAACATTAAAAAAAATGGAGCTTCTATTTCATCAAAAGCACCCATCGACTGTGATTTCGTGCAGTTTTGAGATGAAAAAAAGGAAAAATAAAAATTTATAATGTCAGGGCATAACATTTAGGAAATTATTTATATCATATTTGTTTTTTTTGAAAGGACGCCATCGGATTTTATTAATATTGTGTTTAATGTAATGCTTACAATGAAAAAATTTTAGCACTTCATGTCGCAACTATATAGCACTAACAATATACCTAAAATGATACTACCGGACGCGGCAATGCCGCTTAATGGTACACTCACTGTATAGTAGAATGCCTGTATTTTAATATTATTTAATATAATTAAAATATATTTACTACTATACATTTGAATTACTTGGCAATAAAAATGAGAAATATCACGAATGTTCTACAAAATCTTACGGACAATTTACTCAAATTGGAATGTTACAGATACTTTCCAACTTATTGTATCGGAATCTGCGATAGTAACAAGCATATCGGGAATGTCAAAAGTTGGCAATGTCCCCACCATTAGTGAAAAAGTCACCCTCTGCCATTTTGTAAAAAAATGTTTTTAAATGTAAAAAAAAAATCAAAAAATTGATAACTGTTAACAAAAAAATATATATTAACACTTCACATCGCACATCTGACTTACGATATAGCATTAACACCCATGAAATGCTGTTTGCCCCAATGGCCAAATGGATTATAAATGGTATTTTTATAGTAAAACACATTTAATAACTAAATAATATCTTATTCACTTTAAGTACCTGCTTACAAACAAATATACTTATATTGCACGATAAATCCTGAAGTCTACTGGTTGGAAAATGTAACTGACAAATACTTTCGTTTTGGTTTGTCTTTGATATATTATAATATTACTGAAAATCCTGGTAATCCGGCAATACAAAATTATGGCATCTGCGCGTGCTGTCATGTGGTGCAGCGTCTTTCTTATCTATGGTGTAGCGCTAAATATTCTGATGTTTATCGCTGTCCCTTCCTTTGTCGGCAATAGTCAATGCGGGTTTCTTGGGGTTAATTGCTAAAAGAATATGTATATGAAAAATAATTAGCTATCCTACTGTTTGCATTTAAAACTCATATGTAGTTAGTGAATAAATTGTAATCTTTCATTTTATGTAATTTGAAGAAATGTATGCAGCACTTACCTGGATGCACCTTACATACACATATTAAATTTTAGGGAAATCCTCGCAACTGTTTGTTTCAGTTATGTAATATGCGCGTATATGAAAGACACAAGGTTGTAAGTGTGAACTTTTGTAAGTCAAGGGCTACCTATATATGATTATTCACTATAATGGTCATTATAAATTATAGATCAGTTTCGATTTACAGCGCAGTTTTTCAATATACGGCCAAAAAAAAAAAACAATTTAGTTTCAGCATTTTCTAACGATAGAAATCCTTCAAACTAATTCTGATGAATAAAGCAGCGCTAAAGTTTCTCGGGGCATTAATACAGCCATTAACTGCTAAAAGGAACTGCAACGAGCAGGGCAAAACAAGTGGATTGTTGTTTCCACAGGGGGTGGATAAAAGCTTGATATTATGTGTTTCTTTAATTTCCTCTTCTGCAATTAGAATCGTAAAATATTTTGTTTTTATTAATACAAATGTAATGAAAAAGTTAATTTTAAAATAAATAAAAAGTAAAAATTGCATTTTCGACAAACTTTGTGATTTCTTATTTTTCTATAAAATTGGCATGTACCCATTTATAAAAAATAGTGTGGTTTGCATTACTTGTTTCTTTGTCAAATGGTCTTAGAAGGCAATCGCTGATGCTGCAGAGAGAAGTGCCTGGTATCCAGGTTTTTTAAGAAATGTGTATTTTATCTTGTTATTTCAAAGATCTTTGAAACAGATGTACCTTGTCTTTTTACACCCGATAAGAACGAATAATAATAAAAACGTTATATGTAAAATAATATTAACTTAACACAGTAAAAATCATGATTCTTGAATACATATATCGAAATATTAAATTTGTACATTTAGTATTATGTAATTCGACTCTTTTATGTCTCTAAACATATAAGCGTGTAGCATTATAGTAGGGGGGGAGGGCTAAAATTCATTGGTTATAAACTAATCTTCAATTGAAAAAGGATTCTTATCGCATTCTGCAATTAATTTCTTTTTCTAAAATATTGTACATGCAAAAAGCAATAACTAATTATTTGCACATTGTGTTATTTTCCAGTCATGTTACAAAAATTACTACTTTCATATGAATTATAAAAATAGTGATTGGCAGTTTTCTTCATATCGCTATGGTTGTGTACAGACATACTTCCGCTTTGAAAATTTTAATTCAGTTATTATTTTCGGAGTTTCATCACCTTGAGGCATTGTTGATGCTGCGGCACACAACGCATGATTCCAATTATACACGTGTCAATCTTGCACAATCATTCAGTGTCTTAATGCACTCAGTTTGTTTACATACAAAATTTGCACACCTCATGTATAATCAAACTGCAGCATTTGTTTATTTCTATATGTATGTACATTGGTTAAAATAGCGGTATGACAACACTATGTTATACCGCTATTTATTACGATAATTCCATTTTTTGTGAGTAGGAGGAACTCCTTGTTTATCTCCCGATCTATGATGAATATGAAAATTCCATTAAACTCAAAATCTAGCTACAGTAGAACCGCGATATAACGAAACCCGATATAGCGAAAAATGACGTATATCGAAAAAAAAATCGAAATTTAGTCCCCAAAACCAATTTTTCATACAAAAATGCATTTATATAACGAAATCCCGTTAATATTTATAACAAAATCATTTTTGTCCCGTACGAAAAAATGCCAATACATTTACGTAAATTTATAACGAAATAAAAAAAATGTTAAAAGATGAAAATATTATTTCGCACTTACAAAGCCGCGCCGATGCATCTGCCGTATGCGAACGGTTTTATGGCCTTATGGCGGTGCGCGGCGGTCGGCCGACAAGGTAGTAAAA
Source organism: Eubasilissa regina (assembly GCA_022840565.1). Classification (NCBI taxonomy): domain Eukaryota; kingdom Metazoa; phylum Arthropoda; class Insecta; order Trichoptera; family Phryganeidae; genus Eubasilissa; species Eubasilissa regina. Next base: position 6,729,488 of record JAINEB010000029.1, on the reverse strand, counting down.
CAATTCAAACTTCTTCTTGGGTTCATAGCAGGCCCATAAAACTATTTGACATAATTCTTGCGGCGTTCTCTGACACGTTTTACGCACGCATACGCCTCTAATATGATTGCAACCCAGACCCAAACAGCTGTAAAATACAAAAATTAACAGGAACCCCCCGAAAGTTGCAGAATGTACTTATTGGAAATGTCAGTCTCAGTGTAACGTCTGTAGAGTTAAGTTTGTTCAGCTTTTAACGCGATTATTGCATGACCGAACTGAATATTTACATAAATTCATTTTCGTTTGACAATTGTTTTCGTGTGAACTCGTCAATAATATAAATAATTCGTTAAAATATTTTTGTACGGTATTTTGTATTTCTATTAACTATTGTTTTCGTGTATTTTAAGTGTACAATGTTAACGATAATTTTTAAGTGATCAATTTTAACGATTATAAATATATTTTGAAGTGGTTGCCGCCGTTACCGGTAAATACCTTCGTAATTTATATACGACTCATTTTATAAAAATGCCGCGATTCAACTGTAAGATTGTTATTTTTAAATTATTTTGTATATTTCATGCCCAAAACTATGTTTGAAGCGGCTCTACATTTAAACACAATTAAAATATTGTTTTGTGTTTGCAATATTCTGGAATTTACAAAAATATCTTCCAATTGGTGTTGAATAGATTCTGTTCTTAATTTAATTCCTTTGATTATCCATTTGCTTATCTGTTTTAATAACAAAACTACTAAAAATATGTAGGTATTCAGTTCCCTATGGCCTTTTTCCTCCTTTTTTTGCAGAATTTGCGATCTTTTTTGAAGCCGCGCAACATTTTTTTGCGACGGCGCGTAACATATAGTAGGTTTTTTATTTTTTTCGTTATATGTGGGAATTCGTTTATACGAATTTTTATTTTTTGGTCCCTTGGATTTCGTTATATCGCGGTTTTACTGTATACAGAAAAAACAAAATTTCACGGGACATAATATTTATTATTAGTATCACCTTTTTTTACAAGATTCACTGTGAAATTCACATTAGAGTTGAGTAAAATGAACAAAGATTGTATTCTATGGTATCACTATGATATAATATTTACAACATTTATTCGATAGTTTACAAGGTACAGCAATACAATTATTACCAATTTATTTCAAGGTAATAAAATTTAAAACAGCAAATAAGAATATTTTGTACTTAAATATATATAATTTATTTATAATGAGTTATTTGACAATACAGTTCAATAAAAGCATTTAAAGACATTAATTTGGCAAAAAAAAAACTGCCCATAAACTGAGAAGTTCAATACATCTCTGACTTAGAATTTTAATTACATTACATTTGTGTCTAATCAACCTGACCGGCAAATGTTTTCTCTGCACCGCGTCTATTTCGGCACTGATCTAATTTATTAAAAATTAGTTTTATTATTCTATCAGGAATGATACATTTCGCTCTTGCATTTTTAAACGGTACATTTTTACGTACCCAAATTTGCTCACTGAATCTATGAAATTTTTCATTGACATTGTGTGATTGTCAGAATCAAAAGTAAGTGGGGTCACCCCGGCCACAGTTTATGCCTTTACGCGGCTCGTAAAGAAACTCACAAATAAAAAATCATATCTGCGAAACTATAAGTCGAACTGCCGACTGATGCCACCATAAAATTAAAACTAGCCTTCTAAAGACCTTCAACCTACAGAGGCCCACCAGTGACCAGACCCTTACAACAAGGTCGTTACTGGGGAATCCTCGATCTCAATATATAGTACGAAAACAAGCCCCGATGTAAAGATCGTCTATGAACCTACTGTGGTGTGAAGATGGCCCCGACCCAGTGGCATGAAGTTAGCCCTAGACCTCAACAAAGTCAATGAAGTAGTATGATGATATCCCTGTACTTCAATAATGTCAAGCTGTTACATTGTGAAGATGGCCCCAGGCTTTAATGGCATAAAGATGCCCCCAAATCACAATGGCAGTAATGCCACAAAAACTAATACAAACAGCTCGTAACAATCTTATGAGTAAATTTCCTTTTATTAATCGTGCTGAGGAATAAAGTAATCCTACGTCAACAGTTTTAAAATGTAATTTTCACTCGATACACCATCATTTACTTGTGATTTCAATGTCTTTTCATTGTGTTTACAAGTTCACATTCAAAGCATTGCGATGTTTTCGTTTCCAGTCAGACATTCAGTCAGTTCAGTCTTCATCGTCTGTGCCGATGGGTGCGGTGCCTCCGGCCCGAGTCCACCTTGTGTGTGGTGGGCCTGTGATGGTGGTGCCGCGATGCTGTTTGGTTGCCCCTCCCGCGGTCTCGGTTGCGGTCACTCCTGCCACCACGGTCCTTGACACGGCCCGGGGGGCTGGGCGGGGAGTGTTCGCTATTCAAATTGAAATCATCGTACCTGAGAACAGGGTTAAATGATTATTAGACACGAAGGACACAAATTAATTACAACCATAACACTACACTGATTGAATAATCATTCGTAAATTTACCCCTCCCTCTACCTAGATTACTTTCTTTTCTCTAGATGATTGATACGTACAATCAAATCATTAACGCAATCCTTTCATCACCTCATTTATCCAAACATCTAAGCCCACAAAATAGGCACACTTTCTAATCAAAATTGCCACACGCCAGAATTTTATTTATACGAAAAAATCATGAAAACGTGGGTGTAACTAAAAAAAAATGTAGATAAAATTTCATTATAAGCGTCCATCGACTGCAGATTTTGTATGGTTTTGAGATAAGAAAAAAATTTATAATGTTGGATAGTGTTGTCACTGCGCGCCTGTGATATCACCCGTTGTTTACTGTTGTATATAGACGACGGCTGCCCTCTAGGCGATATCACGTGGGTGTCGGCCATAGAAAAAATTAACAAAATTTAAAAACAAAAACTAAAAATGAACTCGTGTACGAGGGCTATATAAGTATCCGTCTTTAACGTGCATATCCGTGTGCAAAATCTGTAAACCATTGTTTAACACCATTTTTCGAATGACGCCTGTCAAAATTTCTAACAGTTTTATCGAGTAGTTTTGTTTTGATAGCTGTTGAAAGTGGGCATGTTTGTATATGTTTGCAACCATAGAAAAAGAGCAATATCGGTCAGTAATTTGATTCCTTTTTTGGATGGGAAGATGTGTGAGAAAAGTTGCATGCCGTTTGTAAGAACCATGACTACCATCAGATAATAGTGTAATAAATTCATGCTTAGCTAAACATCCGATTTTGATGAAGAGTGCCCGGGCCGTCCGATTGAGATGATTATGGAGGACATGGTCAACAAAATCCATGATATCGTGTTAGCAGACCGCTGGGTGAAGATAAGAGAGACTTGCTGAACATTGTAAACATCTTAATTGAATGCATATAAAATATCCCAAATTTGGCATGAAAGTTATTGGCGAGATGTATGCCGGCTTTGCTCACAGTTGAACAAAAACGGAATTGCGTGACAACTTCGGAGCACTGTTTGGACATGCTTAAGCGCAATCCAAAAGAGTTTCAGCAGTGTTCCATGACTGTTGATGAAACATGGACCTATCACTACACATCAGAAATGAAAAACAGTCAAAACAGTTGACTTCATCCGGCGAATCTGCTCCAAAGAAGATTTGTGTTACGTGTTGCGTAGATTTTGCAACATTAACTTAAACACAACTCTGCATACTTTGTACTATCTTCTTGTACTAAGCAATGGAGTAGTAAATTAAAGCAGTTTTAAATGTAGAGCAACATGTTTGCTTGGTTTGTCTTGTAAGTAAACACTGAATGGGTGCGGTCTAGATCATCCCCTGCCCCCGAATAATAAGTTTTTTTTTAAAGCAAATATAAGTCAAGCAAAGTTTTCATGGGTCTTTGTGAACGTGTTGTGGACTTACGGTCTATAAAATGCTCGCAATTTCAATCAGCTATTGATTACAGTGGAGTGCAAAATTATGTTTATACATTTAAATATTGTTTACACTATATTTAACAGAGCTCAGATAAGTCACTAGCAAATATGTATAATAAAAAAGAACTACATTTTTATTGCAACATAATATTTAACAACTATTAAAGTGTATCCAATATACTCCGTTGGCCTGTATAATCATATTTAGTTTCACTGGCCTGTACAGGCTGCCGGATAGTTACAGCTTGATCAAATGAAATTTTATTATATAAAAAGATTACCGCCCCGGTTTGAATATCACACATACAATGTTTGTTACCTGTTCTGCGGAGTTTTTCCTGAACTAGAATCGGAACTGGATGAACTACTGGATGATGACCTGGAAGATGCTGAACCGCTCTCGGAACTGAGGAAGTATAAATACAATATATAAATTAACAAACATATTAATAGTTTATTAAGTAATATGCCATATAATTTCCTGATTCCTAATAAAACATAAATTGCAATAAAGGATCCTCAATCTTTCGAACTGCTAAATCAATTTAATTGAAATTCACGAATATACTCTTTAACATGTTCCGAAAAAAGGGTTTTATAAATTTACGAGTTAAAATTATAATTATATACCAGCATGCCCACACCGGCTATCGCACGGTAGCAGACGTATCTTGCAGAGACGCAGTACTCTGTTGTCAATTTGCAGAATAAAAAAATAATTAAAATCATCAATATACTTTATAAAACTATAAAAAGTGTTTTAATAGGAAAATAAGAAGAAAAAGAAGATGAAAAGTATAAATCTCAATACGTAACATATTAAGCTAGCAATAGCACTTTAAAAAGTTAAAATCGCACTTAAACTAACTAATATAATCAAAAAAACCCATATTATCTATATTGAGGCATCCATGTTTCCCAAGAATCATTTCGACATCTTACTGCCCTCCATCCAATTCATTTCACGGCTCAAAAAAACATGGCCGACCAGAAACGTCAGTCAAAGTTTAAGGTTAAATTGAATGACATAAAACAGATGTTTATTCAACGACCATTTAGTGAAAATTTAAAACGTCAAAAAAAGCGCGCTAAAATAATGGCACAGGTAAAACAGCTGATCATTCACAGTTTTCAGGCGGCCATTTTTTAAACCAACGAATCAGAGCTCCTCCAATAAGAGCCCTCGGTTATCGCTTGAAAATATAGCGGTTGCGTTTGATTAATAAGTCTGCAAAAAATCAAGCATCCCTACATTTTATTCGTATGTAGGTAGGTACGTCGATTTTTCAAAAGCGATAGAGTCGACGTGCACAACTAACAACCCAAGATGGTCAAAGGCGTGTTGATCTTTGAGAAAGGTTAGGTTAGATTACTTACCACGTAAAAAAATACCACTATTCTCGGCATCCTAAAATTGTAAAAAACAAAGCCCGACATACACAATCAACCCATCTTTCCAGGTTTTAAAAAAAACAAACATGTTAATACTCATCGATAAAACCATAAAAAGTGATTTGACAGGAAAAAAAGAAGAAAAATAAAAGAGAAGAATAATAATCCATCACTCATCGAGCTTGTATGAAAAGATGTATGAATGTGGATGAGGTAAGAATTATGTCAGGACAGAAGACTGTGGTACTCTATCCTCTCTGCCTACCCCCGCGGAAAACGGCGTAATGGTAGGTAAGTGAGTAAGTTACAGGTTTATCTGTAAGTGAGTAAGTTACAGGTTTACCAGAACTGTTCAATTTAAACATTGAATAACAGATGCGTAAAAGAACAAACTCCTTCGGCCAGTCTGTAGTAAGGCAGACATGTTGTATTTAAGTCACGTGTACAACTGTGAAATAATAATGAATTCAATGACGCATTTAAAAAATCATCATTGTGTCATTCTAGACCTAACCCATAAAAATCGAAAAAAACGTATAGAAAAATTTTCACCATAATTAACCAAATTCCGGAGTGAAATCATCAATTTTATCTTGTGCGGGAAAATATAAAATATCTATGACTATTGTAAGCTGTGAATTCTGGATGTCGATACCTGACATAAAAAACGCACGAAAATCAACAGCTGTTTATTACAACGCCGAGTCGAAATAAACTCATACACTTGAAATGTCAAAAAAAAATTCCGCGAAAATTACGCACTGCAATAATGACAGGTAAAACAGCTGTTTATTTAATTTTCAGGCAGCAATTTATGAAATATAACCAATAAGGGGATTGACCTATCACAGCCCACGGTTACTGCTTGAAAATATGAAGGGTTGCGTTTGATTAATACGTCTGCAAAATATCAAGCTTTTTCTTCATTTCATTCGTATGTAGGTAGGTACGTCGATTATTCAAATAAAAATTACGCATTTTTTAGATTTTAAAGGTGAATTTTAAATGATAGAAGCTTACAAATACGAAAATAAATTATATCCATTGTGATGTATGCACAGATGTAATAAAATTATATTTTGGTCGTAAACTCGCAGAGAAAAGCTCAAAAACACGAAATTTCACTTAATCAGGCTTCACAAAATTTTAAAAAAGTGTGTAACGATACTACTCATCAGTATCATACATAATAACTGAGAAATTAACCAAAATTTGTGTGATCAAATCGGTGTGACGTATGAGAAGATGTATGAATGTGAATGAGGCGTGAATTGTGTATCAGGACAGAAGAGTATGGCGCTCTATCCTCTCTGCCTACCCCCGCGGAGAAACAGTGTGATGGTAAGTAATTAACTATGTAAGCAGTTTATACTGATTTACTAAGAAAATTAAGTATTAAACTTCTAAAAACAAAGTATGCGCCAGTTAAAAGACAATATAAAAACGCTAGAGTAACACCTATTGCGGACTCACAGATGTTCTACATTTATATCCATTTAAATAACAAACGATATGTTTAAAAGTGTTGATGGCACTAGAAATAGAGGACATCAGTGGAAGACTTGGCACGACCAGATAAACCAGTTAATGGTGGGTGGTTCTGTTAGAAGCCTCAACAATCGGCGAGCTTGTATGAGAAGATGTATGAATGTGAATGAGGCGAGAATTGTGTGTCAGGATAGAAGAGTATGGCGCTCTATCCTTCTGCCATATGAAATGAATACCTTGAAAAGTAATATCGTACGCTTCACTTCAAAAAAAATGTTTACTTAAAAAAAAAAACATTTAAAATTAATTCATAAAAATTTTATCGTGTATTTTAACATTAAAAAATATTCTCCACCTTTTTGAGGAAACTAAATTATATTTATTAAGAAATATTAACGTTAGAAAATCTGAAAATACTATTTTGTTCAGTATATTGTAAAAACATGTTTGCCTTACTAAATTTTTTAAACATGAATCGATCATTGACTCAAACGGCATGTATAGTGACATCTATGTAAAAAAGTTGTAAAAAAAAAAACCTAATACTTCGCGCCAAATTAAATTTTTCAATATCGATTTTTATTTATAACATTTATGTATATTCTGAAAAGGCTATAAGACGCCATAAATTAAAAAAAAGTAGTTTCCGTAAATAAAATAAATTCATTTCTACAAAAATATCGGCGGTAATACCCAGCGGTAAAAGATTGCCAATAAAATGCCTAGAGAAAAATGTACATGTCGAAAAATGTCAATGTACATATTTAAATAAAAATACTCTTTTTAATTCGAATTCGTCACATATTTCGCTTCACGGTGGTCGAATGAGTCGTTACCTATATTATTACAATTTTTTTTTAATCCGCTTAATATCGCATAGAGTGTAGAGATAATTTTCAAATGTAAAATTGTTTCGTTTTTCATGTGAAAATTGACATTTTTGATTAAAATGAAATAATATTAAAACATAATTTAATAAAAAATACTATTTTTAATTCGTATCGGGTATATATTATCCTTCAGGGTGCATGGTCGCGAAGGTACCTCCATGATAACGATCTTTTTAATAGACCGCTTCATACCGAATAGTGTACAGAGATCGTTTTCAAATCAAAAAATGTACATTTTCCCATGTGAAAATCGACATTTTTCATAAATCGCAAAGTTTGTCATCGTTTCGCCTGTCAAATGTGGAAAAAACCTCATTCATTTGTTTCCTCCGGCGGTCGTGAGATTTCACTTTTCGGGGTAAATTGTGGCAGTTTTTTCGCATTTTCGGCGCATCTAGGTAGGTCCGTACGTTTTTCAAAAAAATAATACGCGTTTTTCACAATTTAAAGGTGAATTTTAAACGTTAAGAGTTTACAAATACGAAAATAAATTATAGTCCATTGTGATGTATGCACAGATGCAATAAAATTATATTTTGGTCGTAAACTCGCAGAGAAAAGCTCAAAAATACGAAATTTCACTAAATCAGGCTTCACAAAGAAATTAGAAGAAGAAGAATTATAAAAAAAGTGTACAACGATACTGCCTATCAGTGGCAATTGCCGAAAAATATTAAAATGATTTTAGCTCTTAAACTCGCAGACTTATAAGCGAATGAAAAAAAAGTTAGGCTAAATAAAAAGTTAAATTTTCCAAAAATCACCAAACTAAAAGAGTTGTAACAAATAGAGGAGAAGAAGAATGAAAAGAAAAAGATGTAAAGACTCAGTCAACCTTCGGACGTCTGGGAAAAATATCAGAATGCGGATAGAGCGCCTAATAACCGAGATATTAACCAAAACGTGTGTGACAAAATCGGTTACATATAAACATACATATAAACACACATATAAACATACATATAAATATATAAACATCGCGAAATAGGGCTTACTATTTTAAGATATATGATAAATATAATTTTAACAGTAGTCAATTTCTAAATGGTTCTCATCTGAATCATTCTGGGATACCGTGTTATGGTAACTTTTAAGTGTGATAATTTAGTAAAATCTCTTATCTTCTAATCGAACTTAAACGATGAAAAAGGCTAGGTAACGTTGCAATATGATAAATAATAATTACCTTTTTCTTTTATCATCATTGTTCTTGGAAGGAGGTGATTTAGACTTCTCCTTTTGATTGTCATTTGTCTTCTCTGCTGTTGGGTTGTTATTGGCAGCCTTGGGCGACTTTGACTGACCTGTGTCAAAAACAAATGAGTAATGAGATGATACAATTTTTTAAAATAGAAAAATATATTTTTGTTATGTGTAATTAACATTTCTCGCAGGCCCATAGTTGAAAGACTTTTAAATGATTTGTAAATGAAATTGAATACATAGTATTATGTATATTGTGCTCATACTGTACTGTGTATATTTCAATCTGATGACGCAAGTCGAGTACCTTCTCCCTGCGCATTTTGTCTTTCCAATATAAACCTTAATATATACCTGTCCCGCTCTGGCCAACTAATTACAGATTGCCTTCCGACACCGAACTGTCAAAATCTGTGTTCTTTTTTTACTGTCCGAAAGCAGCGCTGTGTGTAATGCTAGGACCATGAAGAGGCAGTGTTCTAAACAGCTCCGGAAGTGCAGTGATATCTCGGTTCTTCACGAAAAAGGTGGAAATCAACTGGAGGTGAAAACGACGTCCAACCCAGGACTTTAGAGCGAGGTAGGCCAGATCCATGTGCCATTATTTTCCTCCCTGAATCCACTTAGGATTGCATCCACTAATCATTATTATAATAGATACAGTCCACGGGATCTTATTCCACCACAATCTTTTAAAGGTAGTAAATAAATTAAATACTACAACAATTAATCTGTACATAAAAAAAATCATGAAATCTCACCATTACATTTAGAAATCATGTGTAAAAAAACACGTTTCCTTAATTAAACTTACATTAACATTAAGGCACGACTTGCAATAATAAATCATATTTTCGCATTTTTTACGAAAATGTGGATTTTTATTATTCATTTATAACAGAAGTTATTCAATAGATTAGACTTTTTTTTCAACTATTACTTAGATTGGACCTCTAAATTAATATTGTTGATAATATAATATTGACGAATGTTTAATGTTGAAATATCAAAATTATAATCTGTTTTCGTATAAAAACAGCCCAAAACTATACAATTTACAAAAATAAGCAATTGGTATCAAGAATAAGTATAATATTCATTCATATTGTAGTCAAAATTTGTATTAAAATGTGTTTTATAGGCAAATTTAAGTAAAATTTATCGGAGCGTGGATATCAGGACCGCCATCGCCATATTGAATGGCGTACTAACAGTGTGAGATATAATTAATAATATTGTATTTCATAAGACTGAAAATATATTATTTAAAAAATGATTATTGTGTTTCTGATATTAAACTTACTTTTAAATAGTAATTGAAGCTTTAAAGCATGTGAGTAAATATAGTATATATTATTTAAAAACATATGTTTTTACTAAAACAAAGTACAGTAGAACCGCGATATAACGAAACCCGATATAGCGAAAAATGACGTATACCGAAAAAAAAATCGAAATTTAGTCCCTAAAACCAATTTTTCATACAAAAATGCATTTATATAACGAAATCCCGTTAATATTTATAACAAAATCATTTTTGTCCCGTACGAAAAAATGCCAATACATTTACGTAAATTTATAACGAAATAAAAAAATGTTAAAATATGAAAATATTATTTCGCACTTACAAAGCCGCGCCGATGCATCTGCCGTATGCGAACGGTTTTATGGCCTTATGGCGGTGCGCGGCGGTCGGCCGACAAGGTAGTAAAACAATTCAAACTTCTTCTTGGGTTCATAGCAGGCCCATAAAACTATTTGACATAATTCTTGCGGCGTTCTCTGACACGTTTTACGCACGCATACGCCTCTAATATGATTGCAACCCAGACCCAAACAGCTGTAAAATACAAAAATTAACAGGAACCCCCCGAAAGTTGCAGAATGTACTTATTGGAAATGTCAGTCTCAGTGTAACGTCTGTAGAGTTAAGTTTGTTCAGCTTTTAACGCGATTATTGCATGACCGAACTGAATATTTACATAAATTCATTTTCGTTTGACAATTGTTTTCGTGTGAACTCGTCAATAATATAAATAATTCGTTAAAATATTTTTGTACGGTATTTTGTATTTCTATTAACTATTGTTTTCGTGTATTTTAAGTGTACAATGTTAACGATAATTTTTAAGTGATCAATTTTAACGATTATAAATATATTTTGAAGTGGTTGCCGCCGTTATCGGTAAATACCTTCGTAATTTATATACGACTCATTTTATAAAAATGCCGCGATTCAACTGTAAAATTGTTATTTTTGAATTATTTTGTATGTTTCATGCCCAAAACTATGTTTGAAGCGGCTCTACATTTAAACACAATTAAAATATTGTTTTGTGTTTGCAATATTCTGGAATTTACAAAAATATCTTCCAATTGGTGTTGAATAGATTCTGTTCTTAATTTAATTCCTTTGATTATCCATTTGCTTATCTGTTTTAATAACAAAACTACTAAAAATATGTAGGTATTCAGTTCCCTGTGGCCTTTTTCCTCCTTTGTTTGCAGAATTTGCGATCTTTTTTGAAGCCGCGCAACATTTTTTTGCGACGGCGCGTAACATATAGTAGGTTTTTTATTTTTTTCGTTATATGTGGGAATTCGTTATTACGAATTTTTATTTTTTGGTCCCTTGGATTTCGTTATATCGCGGTTTTACTGTATTTTAAAAATGTCAAAAATTCATCAAAAGTACTGCAAATTGAATGATTTATAACTATCCATTTTTAACATTTTGCTAATTTGGTTTCCTAAAGATTTGTCTCCGTAATCATGGCTTCAAGATTATAAGAAAATATATTTCGTTTATGCATTGATTTGGCGTATTGACTCAATTTCGTACCATGCCTAAAATGCATCTAATGGTCGCGGTCTTTCTTATAATATTTGTATCGTCTTAATTATGACAAATAACATTCAGTTTATTAGTTATGTATTAATTTAAAGGTCCAATCTAAGTAATAGTTTAAACAAATGTCAAATCTAACGTATAACTTCCGATATAAATGAATAATAAAAACCCACACCTTCGCGCGAAAGAGCGCTCTTAAGAGTGACTATTCAAAAGGTCAAAGAGTGCATGATTGTATAGAAAACAGACACAGATTTAATGTCAATCTTTGCCAATATATATAATTTTCTTTACCTTTCTCCTGCGGTTCCTCCTGTTCCGCCTCGCTGCCCCATAGGTCGTACTTGGACAGGTCGCCTTCCTCCCCGGATTCTTCATCTTCGTCCTCTTCTTCAGCTTCTCTGGATTTCCCTTCCGCCAAGGGCCCACTTTCGCCGTCCACACTGGGCTTCGGTCTCTGTAACAAGAGAGATGCAACTTGATCATCAGGCCGCATTCATTGATTCTATTTATCAGAAGACACCGAGAACATCATGATGTATTAATGTAAGAAAATTAAAAACCCGTTTAACCCACTGACTGCCGGCTCTTTTCTGGAATGGAACAAATTCTCCATCCATTTATCTGCCATAAAAATAACAGGTCGCGGGGGATGCCACATACTGATGAAAATAAACATCTTCTGTCTGGCCTTGGCAGCACCTAGCGAGCAGGGGCGTGCCCGGCATAGAAGCAAAAAAGCTGTGCATTACTAAAAATTCTGAGAAATAAAATTGATTTAAATAATCACTATCTTATGAAAAACACCCTATAAAATTCTATCTGTTGTCCGAATTAGCATAACCTTGTCTATGACGTAACTCACGACTTTTGTCCAGCCGTGGGTTATTTAGAAAAATTGCAAATCATTTGTACCAATTTCACGTGCATGTTTGTCAGCAAATTGCTAGCACTTAGGTATTGTGAGAACCTAACTAGTTTTTTTCAATCCTCATAATAATCATGTTGAACTAAATATTTTCTTACTGAATCTATGTTGGCATCTTAACGCTTGCGAATTTTTTGCATTTTTCAAACTATTTGTGCATAATTCTGTTGTCTTTGAAAAGGAATAATCCTTACTGAAAAAACTGCATGCAATAACACTTCTATATATTTGTTTTGCTTGATAGACTAAATGTTTTATTTTCATATTCGAATTCGTATTCCAACCTATGATTCCAATGTCATTCCGAATTTCGTTGTTTGCATAGATGAAAGTTATAGGTCATAATTTATTATCTGTCAAGCGAGCGAGTTTGCATTTTTGGGGATATTATTAAATTAAATTATTACCAATATTAAACTAATTTCTGTTTTTTGTTTCATTTTGAAATCGTGTCACATGCATATTTATATCGTATTCTGGCTGCCGCGCTAGCGACACACATCAGCAACGCGAGCAGTCCGAGCGCAGTATCCGAGAGCAAATGATTGGAAAAAGGGGGGTAATAAAACAACAAGTGTGTTCTGAAATGAGATGAAAAAATAAAAAAGGAAAGGGATACAAGAGACAACTTTATGTTTGTGTATAAAGACGAAGCTACCCCACCACCTCAGAAAAGAATATAATCATCATCAAAATAACCAACCTTCTTGCTTTTAGCACCCTTCTTCGCTACTTTGGTGTCATCCTGTCCTTTCTCCAAACTTTTTTCACAATCCGTAGCTTTCTGTTGATTGATTTTTCTCAAACGATTAAGCATGATTGGCTTTGGTGCAAATGCAAAACTCTTAAAGCTGCCGATGATCGGTTTGTTTGTCGGCACGTCTAGCAGCTCATCCAACGGTTGATCGGGGATTTTAGAAAGATCTGGAAAACTTTCTGACTCATTTTCCAGAGTTTTTTCATTATTGTCTTTTAAGGGGCTTCCCGGATCAAACATGTCACCCAAAAAAGGAATATCGTCATTCTTTTTCTTATCGACTCCACCACATTCCTCCTTTTCATCTGTGTTAACAATGTTTTCAACACCGACAGCTTCACGCTGATCGTTATCAGTGTCAGGGTTGAGAATAGTACTGGTGCAAGCCAAATTCTGTATATTCTTCAATGCCAGTGCCAAATCTTCAGCATTAATACTTGCGAAATTGAAATTGAGGATTGATGACAGCGGGTTCGTTTCAATAGCTGTCCCTTCCTCAATTTGAGCAACAGGTTTGGGCTCGCAGATCACTTTTGTGATGGTAGTCATATTTTCAGTTATATGTTCAGTAATTTTCTCGGGCTCCTGGACAGTTTCTGTTATAAGGGATCCGATGTTTGGAGCGGCAGGCGGTGTTTTGAGCCTTGTTCCATCGGACATACCCTCATCCGAAGACGTATCTCTGTATAGAGCATCCTCTTCAGGTAAATAATCTTCAAACATTTCAATTTTGAACACAGGTTTCTTCGGTGGAGTATCAACTTTTTTAATAATATCAAAAATATCACTTTTCTTAGGGGTAACATCCTTTGAAGGTGATGGAATACTGGAATCTTTTGGTGTAGAGGTTTTGGTTTCAGTAAAGGCATTGTGAACGGAATCAACAATCAAATCGTTTTTAAACAGTTGATGGTTTCTCTTTGCCATTGCGGGATCTATTTTGGTTGGAATATATTCAATAGGGTCATCAATTGTATCGGCGTCTTTACAATTCGTCGACATACTCTCATATATTCTTCGCATAGCCAAACTCATATTTTTCGTGCAACTCTGTATTTTAGTATTAGCGTGAGTACTAGTTTCAATACTCAAAATGTTCACTTTCTGGTGACCGAACTTAGGAAGTGGTAAATCTATAACTTCCGGTTTAGTTGTATTTGAAGGTTGGTATTTAGAAACAGTGTCTGTATTATTGAGACCTGGTTTCGGCGGACCAGTATCGCTCGGAAGTTTCAATTTATCTTTACCATACACTTTTTCCATGAAATCCGTTTCAGACGCAACACCATCGCTGCTGTACCTTTCACTCTCTGACACAATATCCTCCAAAATATTCTTGAGAGACTCATCTACAGCAGTTGGAATAATTTTATCTTTGGGTATTTGTGGAACTAAAAATGACACCTCACTGCTAGCTGTCTTGTTTTCATAACAAGGTCGTTTGGCAGCGGGCGGGATGTCATCTTCAAAATATATATCTTCCTGGAATTGTGTTTCAGCCAGGGCAACTCTGACAGGTGACTTCACAAAGAGAGCCAATTCTGCTCTAACACTTGTTAATTCTGGAGTGATTGATCTAACGTTATCTGTAAAGTATTCATCTGATTGTTTGGTATCTTCATTATTCTGTTTTGTAGCATTGCTCGAACTGGCATAAGTGTTAGCGTCGTGTTCCAACCTCTTAACAGAATGACGAGTATCTTTAACATCACTATCGCTGGATTCAGTGTCTGTCTCGACAAGCTGTTCGTTGATTGCCGGCTGTTTGTTGGGAATTTCTTCTCGGCTTTCCGAATCAACGACAACCACTTTATGATTCTTAATTATAGGCAAACTCCTTCTAACAAGTTTTCTGGATCTATTATCGTCCTCGACGCTGCTGCTGCTCTCTGTCGTGTCCCTTGCTGGTACGTTTCTAAAATACCTAACTCGCTTTCTCCTCTTAAACCTTTTAGGTGCTTGAACCTTAAGTTCTGATTCTCTACTTCTAGGTGACTCGGCAATTACATGTTTATCGACCAAACAACCTGAGTACAGCAAGCGTTGCCTCCAGGCAAAGATGGTTTTAAAGTCGGGCGCCGGTTTGTCAAATGTGTTTTGGAATTTTTCTGAACTGACTTTACAATTCTGGTAGGCGATAGCCCAGGCGGCCGCGCGGATTCTCTCTTCCAGCGTGTAGGTGACCTCGAAGTTCTCGTCGATAGTCTTCCCGGTGAAGCGGTACTTGATCTCATTGGTGGATGAGACTCGATTCTCCATGATGATGCTCCTCGGGGGCTGCCGGCTGCCCGAGCTGAGGCTGCGGACCCGGCCTGCAGTCACCTGCCGAGATAAACGTCCCCACTTTAATGCCTTTCATCATGGAGGGATAAATACTGCGCAACAGGGAAATCTTCCATACAAGGCGTCCACCCATTGTAGCGGTAATGGGGGATAAAATAAAATACACGGGATACTCTCACTTTTTTTATTTAATATCACATTTTTTAGAGCAAATAATAAAAATAATAACACACAGTACATGTAGGATTTTGTGGTACACCATTCTCTCAGCGCGATCCATATCGTCTTCCCTCTTCTATGTTAAATCGATCTCTTAACAAATTAATTTCACTGTCTCGTTGAATAATTCTGCAGTCAATATTTTTCACAGATTAAATACAAACTGACTTTTAATCGGTTTGAGGAAAAAGACGCTTCAATATTAGGAATCATTTTTGTTATAAATCCTGGTCAGCGAAAGAATTATCACTGGGATATTTTCTTAGTTGTTTTACTTGGCACACTTATAAACACACATCAACATCGCAGCACAAGACGAATCACTAAATAATTATTTATTTTCTAACACTGAAATGAGCTCCATACTTACTTGATTTCCCTCGCCGACCAGCAATCCATTTAGCTCAGATTAAAAACACTTTTTTCCAGAAGCACTTGATTAATTTTAATAAGGAAGATAAAACTGGAGATTTGGATTTTCATATGTATTATTATTTGTCAACATTTCCTATTTTGTTATATATAGGATGTAACAGACCTAGTCCACAATACTTTATGGGTGGATACCTGACTAAATTAAGAGTAGAAAATGTTCAATGGATATGTGCCTAATCTGAACCGTGTCAGAGATTTAAGCCTTTAAAAAAAATCATAATAATGCGATTTTTTTGATTAATTGAAATATTTTATTGATTCCAAATAACATATTGAATACAAAAATTAAAGGTCATTGAATTACGAGCGGCCAGGATATTTTTTGTTAGATAATTTAATATTATAATATTTTCCATAACAGTGTAGAATTTGCACATCCTTGCATCCTTGAACATTTTCAACTTGTAATATAGTCAGGTATGCATCCATCCATAAAATATTGTGTACAAGGTCTGTTACACCCTGTATAATATAATATAAGATTTGTAAACATAAAAATTCCATTATTGCTCACACTCTGAATATATTATAGTGGGTCTAATACGCTCAGCTCAGTGCACAATATTTTAGTGTTAGATATGTATTGAAAACGTGAGATGAAAATATTGAAGAAGCGTGTGCCTAATCTCAACCATGTCAGAGATATAAGCATTAAAAATATCTTAATTATGCTATTATTTTGATTAAATTAAATATTTTATTGATTCCAAATTATATATTGAAAAAAAAAGGTTATATAACTTGGAGCAGCCAGACTATTTTTTGGTAAGATGATTTAGATCCTGAAGAAAGGATATAGAATAATAATGGGTCAATTTTGCAAATATCCATTTCGAAGTACATAGATTTCACACGTTGACTGCCGATCATGTCCATGGGCGTTATAACGTTGTCTCGTTAGGTGCCGCCAACGCCTAAGAGCGGACCATTTCCATAAGTGTTTATTCGCATCAATATATCGCTGTGCAACATCCTCCGCGACCTATTGTCTTTTTGGCAGATGTGTACTTAAACAATAATATATAATCGGTATTTGTTAATGTTCCAGAAAAGACCCGGGAGTCAATGGGTTAAAGTTTAATGTGATTTTTGTGAAAATCTTAAACAGTAATATTTTCCATAGCGGTACAGAATTTGTACATTAATATTTTTGACTCGTAATTCACCCAAAAAATATTGTGGACTAGGTCGGTTACTCTCTGTAACATAAGGAAGTTTCGCATCAATTTTTTTAGAATGGAATTTTGAATATATTTGTTTTGAATGTGTTCACTACCAATAATGTAATGAATATTTTTAACTTCCTTTACTCAATTTTAAAGAATTAGTAAATGTTATTCTAATCACAAATAAATTTCTACATGATAAAATGTATTAGCAAAAAGATAGCAATAAAAAAGAAAAATTACAGTATGTGACTACCAAAACAAGTTAAACGACCAGGCCTCAAATGTTTGAAATTTAATGAACTGACAAATTGTCCAGAAGTTGTATCAAATGTAATATAATAAATTTTAACATTAAATCACAATCAATGACACTAAAAACATGTCAATTTATTTTATAATTTACAAAATTTAAAAGACTAATGCAGAATTTCATAACCTCTTCTATTCTTGTAAACGCAATTACAAAACAACAATAGAGGCTAGCAATATGTCTTTTGAGGAATAAAAAAGGAGAAGACAACTGTGAAGTAAAGGACGTTAGCACGTTTAAGTCAAAGCCAACTGTAATTTTGATTTTCAAAGAAATCGTGGGAGTTTAAACTAAAAAATAAATTTTGTTCTCAATATTGATATGTATATAGTCATAACACGATTGTAAATATGTAGTCATAAAGCGGTAAATAATAATCGGACAATAACAAACGAAATGATGTAAAAGTCGAGTACATTCAAAAATATTTTATATTGACAAACACAAAAAAGCCAAATGAATTAAACTACAAATCATTCAGAAAAATATGTAGATCGAAACAGGCATATAGTCGCATGTTTGTTGCAATTTTACGCATACAACCGTGACTAATAATGATGCTAGTCAGTGAGTCAGGAATGAGGAACACATGGCATATTTCAAAAGGTAATGAAAAATAAAACAAATCACAAACCTTCTCAGCTTGCGATGAGCTTGAGTCCTTTAGCTTCCTTTTCTTCCTTCGGCCAAACTCATCATACTCATCATCGTCAGAGTCCCGTTTTGGTCTGTACTCTACTGTACCTCTCTCATTGTATCCTCCTCCATAGCCTGTGCGAGCCTCGACCTGTTGATAAAATTACTGTCAGTAACTAATCTCAAATATTCCATATTTCAGTATTGAATAAGAATTTTCATCACAGAGATTAAGAGCGGCGCATTAGTAGACACATACATACCAGCAAAACTAGTCAACACTGATTAAATTATGAATGTGTAAGCGCATTTGAAAAAAATAAAGCAATTCTACAAATCAAAATAAAAATGTAAATATACGTAGCAGGCTCAGGAAACATTTTATATTTACATCCTTAGGCGCTCAACAAGATAACCATATGTCGTTGTACTTGTGAATGGATAAAGTTCAGCAGATATTCCACGAATAGCACTTTAGATCAAAAACGTTGGATGGCAATGTTAGAGCCTTCATGATTTACAAATGATGTTAATGTTTCATAGCCAATTCCAGATCTTTGATAAATTGCTTATTACTACCATTTGTTAAATATTTATCTCGCTTAAACGGGTCCAAACGATAAAAATTGTATGTAACAGCGTGACATAAAACATGTTATATTCAATATTTTTATAATTCGAAATCATATAAGGCAAAGCTATAAAATAAAACTTACTTGAGACATTTTCAAATCAATAAGTATCTGAAGGTGTAAATAACTACATTTCAACAATAATGTTCTGGCAATTGTATTTTTTGTTTTGGTTTCTGAATCTAGTCCACCAGAAAATTTTTCAGCACGCAAGTAAAATGCACTAAATACAATTAAAATGATACATAAACAAATTGTTCATTCTAAATTTAATCCAAGTAAGTGGGAAGGTACCTACATTGACCAAGGTAA
Organism: Eubasilissa regina; assembly: GCA_022840565.1. Lineage (NCBI taxonomy): Eukaryota > Metazoa > Arthropoda > Insecta > Trichoptera > Phryganeidae > Eubasilissa > Eubasilissa regina. The sequence goes on along the minus strand of JAINEB010000029.1, from coordinate 6,710,062 downwards.
TAAAATACCGTTTTACCATACTAAAAAATAATTGAAGAATTTAAAGTAGTTACTTTTGTAAGTGTAGTCAAGGAAAGTAAAAAAAAAAAAAAAAAAAAAAATGCAGCAATCTGCTAAGAGACATGTTATTCTTATTCTTTTGGTTGATGCAGAGGTGAGGATAAAACTCTACTCCCTTCTGCTCGGTACTCGACTCTTTCACTTTTTAATTTTCTCTTAACTCGTAATATCTAAGATACTCGATGGTCCTCTAGCAGCTATTCGACAGGTGCCGCAGTAACACCATTTGTTCAAGCGGCTTTTACGGGACTTCCAACCTCGCAAAATTCTGAATCAGAGAAATCTTGCAGATAATGTAATACGTAAAACTTAAAGGGATATACTAACCTCCCCAAACTTTGGCGCATTACAAACGTTGCAAGTTTGCCTCCTAGCCCAGTTGACATTGGCGCATTTATTACATTGCCAATCGTCGGCGCTGAAAAGCCCTCTAGACTTATCCGCAGCGGATTTTCCTATCTCGGTGCCCAGCTTTTTCTTCGACTTAAGGTCTACGCGTTCTTTACCACATCTGTTACAAGTATTTCGGCGAGCGAAATTGATGTTTCCACAAACAACATCAGGACACATCCAATCACTATCGTTAACTCTGCCGCCTGAATTCGCCGGTTGCGCGGCGAACGGCGGTATCACTTTGGGGCTCTTATCACTCATTTCGTCTATTTTGTTTTACACAAATTGTTCCTGAAACCACAAAGCGCGTTTGCGTTTAAATGTCAGATATACTCGCGGATTTTCATCGAAAAATGAAAATTTTCTCGCGCTCCGCGAGCGAGCAAAATGAAGCCAAAAATACTATTGCCAGTGTATAAAATAAAAACTTGCGTTACGAAAAATATCTATTCCCCAAATTTATAATTTCTATCAATCAAAATTTCTGCCTGCAAAAATGACTATGATTTGCTGGCGACTTTTCGAATAATAATAAATGTATTTACGTGTTATTCATAGTGTTATTGAATGCTACGTAGTATATTACGAACAGATGCAAAATATGTTTTTTCTAAATATCTAAATTTTAAATTCTTAGGAAGAATCTAGCTTTGCCGAATTATTTTTCATACTCCATTGCCTGCCGAATTTCGAAATCTATGAAAAGAGGCGTTAATGTCGAAATCCGTTACAGTAGTCCTCGCTATAAATTTTGATCCAACAAATCCGACGAAACATGCAAATAATCAAACAATTGTAAGAAAAAGTTAAAATTTTAATATCATTGTACCCAAATTAAGTATCAAGTAAAATAAAAAATGTATAATCTTAAACGTGTTATTTTGATAAATAATTTATAAAACAAAATAAATAGTCCCATATTCACCTACTCCTTGAATACCTGTCTCAAAGCAAATTTTTAGAAAATTTATGAATAATACGCCACAGTTAAATATTATTTATTAGTGCACATAACTGTAAAAGAGACTAGAGATCTCTTATCTATGCTAAATATTTAACTTATTTTTAAAATAATAAAATGATGAGATCAGATGAGATAATGATTAAAGTGTTGCATACCTTTGAAGATAAATGAGAATGAAAAATTGCCCCTCTAGTTTTGAAAAAAATATTTACTAAATTTATTATTATGCCTGATAATTGAATAATAGTTCATAATTCTCAGTGCAAATTTTATTAATTTCAGTACCTCTTATTTATCAAGTCATATTACACTCCAATCTGAAATGATTTTTAAACACTTCAATTTGATTTCGATGGATGGTTTGTTCGTTTAGTTTCACACCCCATTCAAAGGATCATAAAAAATAAAATCCCAAAAGTAGGGTAATTGATACATTTAGTTTGAGTGCACTATTAATTTTCTTTGAAATGTGGATATGTAACAAACATGTTTATCATCAGAATTTTGAGAATTAGAACTTCGTTATGCTGCTGTTCTGTAGAGTAGTTAGGTAATTATTTAAATTATTACATGTTTTCACAGATCGTATGTATGTATCTATGTGCGTCTTTCACGCCCATCCTAGGACAGGTTTAAAATACTAGTTATTAAATATAAATAAATTGTTTTTAGATTGTCATAAAAAACAAACATCATTATAAATTTTAATCTTTACTTCACCAAAACCTGGCAATAAAATAGGAAAATTAAGAATCTAAGAATGTATATTGTTTCTCATTATTCAAATGAATAAGACTATTATTCATGCTATGGATGGCTATGGACGGCTACAGTGGCTAATAGTAGCAGCTGCGTGACCACAGTCAGTTTTTGCATAAAACCTATTTTTTCAATGTGGAAAACAATTATTATTATCAAGAAAAGATAAGCAGTTGCTTGATGTGAAATTTTGAGGATGGCAATAGTGGCCGCAGCACGGTGGCGGCCAGTGGTTTCATGAAACTAGTTTTTGAATTTGGAAAACATAATGTTATCAAGAATAAATAAGTTATGTATCACAGTGCTTGTCCAATTAATGTTTACTAAACACCATCAAAAGATATTTCAAATATATATATTTTTTTCTTTTCTTTTCTTTTTTAAAAAAATAGAGATGCGTACATGGAATACATGTCACATCAATATTTTTACTATTTTCAAACTAAGCTAAACGCTTGTGCTATGAAAATAGGACTAACTTGCTGGAGCCCTGGAATGAGGCACCATGGTATTATAAGTGGTAAGATTAACATGCACAAAACACTATCAGAATATATTCCTAACATTTTTGGAAATTGATAGTGCCATAAAACATTATCAATTTCCGCCATTTAATATTGAAAATACTTTTGCAAAGTTTAATGATCAAATCTGATCAACCAGATCAACATTCTTGGAACTTTTGATCTCACCTTCAAATCTTAGGTCTTTATTTGTTTTGATGTAAAGAGGTATCAGAGTGAAGAGTGAAATATTGAAATCATGATTGATAATAGTTGTACTATGTTGTATTCCCGCATTGACTAATAATAAGTGACAATAGAGTGTAGCTTTACTAAAAAAATATAGCAGAGGATTTATTCAATTGACTGAGGCGGACAAAGGGCTTATTATAGTGTAGATTTTTATGAATCGATTTAATAATATGAGATAAATAAAAAATAACCTCAAAAAGGGTATTTTTTAATCACCTGTTGTGTGTACAGTTTGCGCCGCAAGTACTTCAATGAACGAAATTCAGATAAATAATATTTTTCTATTTTAAATACATTCCAATTGACGATTCATTTAGAAAAGAACATTAACATTATTTTAGTCAAAACATACACATTACGCCGTATTCTTATTCACAAACAAAATTATCTTAGTAATGCATTCCAATTACTAATACAATACAAAGTTACGTAAGATTAGAAATTACTTTAGACTGTGTCCTTATTCTAAGTAATACATAGTAGGGGGTTTGTTAAACTGACCAACACAAACTAAGAGTTTTTAAAGAGTTAATATTATAGATTACAGATACTAATGGTGAAATTATTAAGATTGTTTAAACTAAGTTATGAATTGCAAAATTTTACATAATTAATGAAACCATATGTTAGATTGATTTATTTGATTTATTACATTAAATACATATAATATGTTAAGTACAGATATTATAATAAGAAAAGAAACTAATGTCAATATAAATCATATATAAGTAAATATAAACTACAAATCTTTTGATGGGTTTAATTTTTTTAAGTAACAGGTCTATTGACATAAAATAATTTACAAGACTACAAAAAAAAAGTTAATATTTAGTCCTGGTTCCAGTGAGCAAATGTAAGCTGAATTATGTTTCATTGAATTGTGAATTTAAATTAAACAAATATGTAGTATTAAAACAATATTATTTCTTAATTCTTTTCAAATAATTAATATTCCCTTAAGCTAAGCTGTAATAATAAATTATTTAATGATTTTATAAAACGGTCTTTGGATGGTTAAAAATAATTATCAAATCTTAACTATTCAAAATGTTTATAGTCCATATTAACCCAAAATACAATCATAAACCATATTCACAATTTTTCAATATCCGTATAAAAATATGTAAACATTAGTTCCAACACACGGTTGCGCAAACAGCATATAAAAATATATATTACTTACAAAATATTTTCAAATATTTACTATTCTTTAAATGCAGGCTCCAATTGTATATATTTAGCACATCTTGGAATGGTAGAATGCTACCTATTATTATAAATTTTGAAACTAGATTTTTATCTAAAACAACTTTTCGTTTGATCTACCGGTAAACATTTGCCTAATGACCAAGTGGTTGGTGTTTTTACTTACTTGGTATGATATACACATTAGAAAAATATAGATATTACTCAAAATCGATGTGGCATGAATTACAAATATAATTTTTTCAAATATAATTCACGCATCTGGGCAAAGGAGTAGTCACTCCAAAACCAACCAGCATCAAAAAATAAAACTTAAATAGTTAAACACGAAAGTTATTTTTGTTATCTATGTCTAACTATAGCCGCTGCTTCAAATATCACAAATAGATTTATATTGATCCAATATAATTATTTAACATTGTTGTTGCACAAATATAATATGAATAATAAACTTACAAAAAACAAATTTAAAAACCTATACAATTTAAGATTTATTGAGGGCACCATTATTATCAAGATAAAAATGAACTCTTAAATATGGGATTATAGTTATGTTTTTATGGGAGCTGTCTCATTATTCTATAAATCTCTACAAAAAGTACCATTTATTGAGGAAATAAATGAATGTGGAATGCGCGCAGCCCAGCATTGCTTATCCTGCTAGAGTGTTCATTTTGAATGCCCTTAACAATGATATAAATATGGAAACATGAAAAAGAGAATGAATACAAAATTTAAATCTAAAATGACATGTGCTATTTAAGCAAATCAGTAAGAATAAGATATTAACTTGTACACAATGTATAAGACGATTGTGAACAATCTTAAATTAATTTAATCAACTATACAAAGATATACAAAAAAAAAAACAATTTATCGACAAAATTATGTTGCTATCAGGATTCGAACCTGGACCTGAATATTAATGGAAACAGTTATATTTAATGCTAAGATTAATTAATACACATTTATTTGCACACGAAAAATACACAGTTGAAAAGGCACGTTTTTATTTATATATAACATAAATGTACCTTATATTAAGGTCTTAAAAAGTTACTGAAGTTTTGTACTCATTAAATGTTGTATTATATTAATATGTTGATAATAATCATCAAAACACTAGTTTTGAATATATTTGTAAATATATTCAATCATGTAATATCACAGTTTCTTTTTTGTATGCTTTAATATTACTGATTTTGAGACGAAATAACATGTTAGATAAATACAGAGAAATCTGCTTAAGATTTCCCACCTAAGAAGATCAAAGTATGTATATTGCAGTCTCAAGAAATCTTTTACGAATGACATATATTTTTACATTTAACAATTTTTGTTTAATATAGGTTACCGCCCAAGAAATTTGAAAATATAGAATCTCCACTCAATTTAATTTTACCAATATTCCATTTTAAAAAGTTTTTGGGATATCAATATAATATTCAAATAAAGTTTTATGTGAAATATTTTTTAAAATAAATGCAAAAAAATGTGATAATTTATTTTAATAAAATTATACATTAACTTTGTATTTTACCATGCCAGTTTTATTTTTCAATTAAAATTGAACCATACAATTATAGATAGTCCCCATCCAATCCGGCAAGTGCGGATTCGTTATATTGTGATCGATTTATTTAAAAAAGAAAAAATTTTGGCATTATACACGCAGCACATTTCCGCTTCAAAAATATGCTCCCATTATATGACAAATCTGGCCTTGACACACAGAGGATAGAGCGCCACACTCATCTGTTCTGACACCTAATTGTCTCTCGCCTCATCTATATTCATACATCTCCTTAAACAAGCTCGCCGATTGTTGAGGCTTTTAATAGAACCATCCTCCAATATCTGCTTTACCTGGTTCTGCCAAGTCTTCCGCGGACCTCCTCTGGTGCCATCAATACTTACGTCTTATCATTCTCTCCTCATTCATCTGTTCCATATGACCAAACCACCTAAGTGATCTTTTCTTAATCTTACTCATTATACTAACATCTGATTTACATTCTTTCCTTATTTCTTCATTCTTTACTCTGTTATAAATAGATTTGCCACATAAACGCCTAAGTGATTTCATTTCCACTGCATTCAGTCTACTTTCGTTCCTCTTCTGCCAGCTCCAGGCCTCACTTCCGTACGTCAGTGTCGGTACTAGGACTCTGTTGTGCACCGCTAGTTTTGCCTCGGTTGACAAATTCCTGTTAGATATAATTCCATTCAAAGCGCCATTCGCTTTATTCCCTGCAGTCACCCTCCTCCTTTCGATATCATTCTCAGCCTTGCCGTTTCTATCAAACATACTTCCCAAATACACAAACTCATCTACTTGTTCCATACATTCATTACCTACAAGTATTTTGCATGGTGTCTTGCTTTCCTTCTTCTCGAATACCATCACTTTTGACTTGTTAACATTCATAATAAGGTCGCTTTCCTTGCACACATCGTACATTCTACTCACTAGATTCTGTAGTTCTCCGCAGAAGACAATATCACATAAATTTGAAAATGATGTTCAAAATATTACCGGAGATCAGTCCTATACCCACATCCAGGGGTGTGAAGGTGTTGATGATGAAAGTTAAGTGTGAAAATCATTGAAAAGGTCCTTTCTCTTCACAATCAATGCATGGAGTTATTAGAAGAGAACAATGAAGATTATGAGCGAGTAAGTGCTGAAATTAATCCTACACAAGGCAAATGTCAGATTATTTCACAGTTATTGGCAAATTTTACATAATGAGCGCAGACAATCAAAGCAAGGTATACTAGATTATTTTTTGCAATGCGGTACAAAATTGACAATATCTTCTAATTTAAAATATATATATATATATACAGTGAAATTTCGATCGATTGTTTCTCGAATAATCGTTTTCCCGCGTGTGTCGTTTATTTCATCCAGTCCCGAATTGATTTCACACAAAACATGCAAAAATAGATTGCATCGATCATTCATCTACGCATCATTTTACCGCGTTAATTGTTTAAATTATGCAGCATATTTCGTTACACTGGCTTATTTTATAATTGCCTGCCTAACGGCACATTGACATTAAAGGGTGAGTTCTGTCACGGTGGTGAAGATTTGAAAGAGAGGATCTCTGTTTTGCGTCAACAGTGATGAATCGTCATTGGTAAATCGCTGAAGAGTGGGTATTTTAAGAGTACGAAAACTTTACCTGTAAAATATTACGTATACAAAAAGGCATGGTGACTACAAATATTTTTAATTTGTTTTTAAGGGACCTTGATACAGAAATGCACGTAAAATAACATTCAATAACTGATGCTGAAAAAAAAACAATAAAATAAATGAAAGATTATGTATGATACAAAGTTTAATTTAAATATTCTTTGTTTCTGTGCAGCTTTATACTTTTATTTGTATATAAACACATGTGAAATATGTATCTTTTTTAGAATATGACGTATGAATATAACTTTTTCTATATTCCCGCATTCATAGTTTATTTTAGTATGTCCCTTCAAAAACGATGAATAGAGGTTCCACTGTATTACTTTTGTATCATATATACGTTTATTTTGTAGTTATTATTGTTCAGTTCATTAATAAAGGGTTGTTTCATATTTTAAATTGATTTTTTTTATATCCCTTACTGATCACGAAAATTCTTAACTCGTATTGTGACTTTGTCCAAAACGTAAACCCCGCGATTGACGAGATTGTACTGTAGTTGAATTAAACAAATTTCGAAATATTTTAGAAATAATATTTAGAAAAATTGCCATTGAAAAACCATCATCCATTAGAAGATAGTTAAATGCAAAATCAAAAGGTTAAAATAATATGTGTATATGAATATTGAAATCTCCTTTTTTGAGTTTCATTTAATCGATTTCTTCCTTGGAAAACATCTTAGTTCTTACTTATCGAATTGCATGTGAATGCACTGGACATTTGGACACAGAGCAGAATCAAACATTTGACCTGCCACCGGATAACACAACTCTTATAAATGTTATTCCTCCTTGATTAATGATTTAGACTTCCAAAATATTCCTTCGCCAGGTAATTTGCTAGGCAAAAAAGGTGAAATCCAAACCAGGTGCCATCTCTCTCCTAAAACATCTTTTAGATTATTCTTCCAACCATCGTCGTAACTGAATTGTTGCCTCGTTTTAGTTTCTGGAGTGATCTGACCTTTTAAAATAATACGCCCATGGTAGAAAAATAGAAATCCCGTAAATCCGGTAGTAACCGCATTTGCAACAAATAATAAAACATTTAAACTATCCATCGACGAATCAAATGCAACTCCTGCAAGTGGAAATAGAAATTTAGTCATGGCCAGCCAGCTTTTCAAGTCCCATCGCACATGATAAATCATGAACACAATATTGAAATAAAGTGCGTACAATGTTGAAAAAAAAACATAGAAAACAAACATGCAAAAATAACGGTGGTTGTAGTATCCGATGCAACAACCAAAGAAATTGCAGTGGTGGTCGCGTTTCAGTACGCAAACATCACAAACAGAACAGTGCCAAGATCGTGGGGGTGCCACGCAGTCACATACTTGGCATGGTCTCCAGTCCTCTTCAGGCGATGGTAATAGTCTACCTAGTACCGTTCCCCCGCCCCGCGCACCTCTAACCAAATTTCCTACTATATTGTGTAGTAGGAATACTGAATTGATTATATGTACGCAGTAAGTGACACTCCATTCTGTGTATAGTGTCGGTATGATAAAGAAGACCTCGTAGCAGTAGAGAAGAGGAGTGAGGAACAAGCAGAGAAAAATATGCGGCCAATCTTGCTTGCGGGGAAGGGCGCTGCGACCCATTTTAATAAACTGTAAACAAATAAGAATTCAGATTAAAAACATAAGTTCTCCGGACTCTTAAATTCACTAACCAGCACTCGGAAAGCAATAATTCAGAAAATTGATCATTTTTAATTAGTCACAGTAATCAATTTCTTGAGGCACGGATATAAAATATCGTATAAATATTTTTATATGGGTGTAGTACATGATCTTTCATTTTATCATATTCTAATTTGCCATTGGTTGTTTCATACCACTGTTTCATTTGAACTCTATGCAATATGTATCCCAACAACCGCAGGCACATATTTTTCAATCTATTGGCTCAGTAGCCCTGTCTAAAATTGCAACTGAAAACCTAAGAAATAATATAGCACTATTTATAAATGTTCACAATGTTTTTCAGAAAATAGAATATTTTCAGTTTGCGATTGTTTAAATGAAACAGTGGTATGTGGTGGTAAACAGTGGTAACAACCAACAAATTAGAATATGATAAAATGAAAGATCGTGCACTACATCCATATAAAAATATTTATATGGGATGTGGAAAAAAATCTAACACATTGGATTAGTATATGAGGGGACGGACGATGCGCTATCAAATGGATTAAATTAATATGAGTAACTTTGGTCAGTTTGAGGTCCGAAATATTAATGAAAACAAAGTATCAGTAGTTCAACGTGGCACTGGGAAATACGAAAAATAGCACGAGAGTTCAATTCCTGCTCGTCAGGTATGAGTTTTCCAATAAAAGTGTATGAGGGATTATAATGATTTCCTAAATGTTGTCTTTCTTCTTATTTCAGCGCTGCAAAATAAAATACAAATATTTGACATTTACCTACTTGGAAGATGTAATATTGAGAATATTTTTTACAATGCTCGATGTTTAAAAAATTTTCAGCCGTAAATCACTATTCGAGCTACTCTAAGAACCGTAAAAATCACTCTTGTCGTTTGTGTCAAGACTCAAGATAAGACCGCACACGCCATGCACTCCTTATCTATGGACTGTATTGACAGATGACAGTTATTAGTTGTCAGACGATCATAGCAACAGTAATCACGTGGGGTAAAATTTATCTATGGGTAAAATCATAGATAAGGTAAAATTTAAATTTTTTCTCTCTAATCTGCACTTTTCCTGAATAGGCACTCTGAATGATGATAATATTAATAAAATCGAATAATTTATATAGCGCCATTATCGTAAAAAAAATCACCTCAAGGGCGCTCTACACAAAAACCGTTTAGTCTTATACTAGTATTTAAAATTGTTATTTGAACTTACGGATATAATTTTGTGAAAAGGTGCATTTGTAGTTTTTAAGTCATTGATCCTGCCATCGCGAATGGACGTTCACTGATCTTAGACTTCTGACATTGACTGGTCGGTTCTACAACTCTTGCTGCGGCTGAAGAAGGGGTTGACCTGAAAGTTTGACGTCTACCAATCAAGTTGTTTGGGATGAAGGCTCTTGAAAATATAGAGACGCCATGTTATATATTGCCTTGTACATCAACCAACACAATGTGAATTCTACTCTTTCAGGGAAACGGATACAATTTAGGTTATGTAAAAAAAAGTTATATGACAGAATTTGGAGATTTCATATATTATCCGTGTTGCCATATTCAGAATATAATATAATCTATCCAGTTGAAATATCGGCAGGCCAGCATAAATACTATTACTGTAATCCACATGTAATACCACAAATGCATTCATGGATAAATGGGCTGCCTTAGGGAGATTTCTCCAAATAATTTTAATGTGTCTCAGTTGATAAAAGCATTCATTAACAATTTTGTTAATTTCATAGAAACATCTGAATTAATGTACACGCCCAACAATTTAACTTCAGATTTAGCATTATAGCATTCACGGATATAGATTACTATAATTAGTATTGCATTTTAAGTTTCGCTAAGTCCATAGTAGCTCTGTTTTGCATGGATTCAATCAGGGATGGGCTGAAGGGGGCTCGGAAGGGCTCGCGCGAGCCCCTTGTCAAATTTGACTTAGGTCGGCGAACCTCTTATTAAATTAAGAAAAAACAATATTCTCAGAACAAATCAACTTTCTATAAATGACTTAAATGTATTATGAAACTAAGCTTTGTTGCGTTTTGAAATTTCTCGTAAAGTACATTTAGACCTAGTCATTTTTTGTCTATAGTCTAACAATGCTTAAAAATGGTGATGTTTGATATATAGATTACTTTCAGATGTTCTAAGATATTCAATGCAACATTTTAATGAACAATGCTCAGAACGATTATCTTTTATATTTCACACGTGCACATTTTATCCCCTTTACCGTAATTGTGCACAGTTTTGAGAACAGTTCCTAATATTTATTACTATATACTTTGTACCATCATTTACTATAGCTTGTCAAATAAGTGTAGAAATTTATTAAAATGGAACTAAAATTTTTCATTCTATGGCTAAGTTTGCTCATAAATAAGTTTGCTCTGGTTTGCTCTACGTCAGTTTTACTTATCCTTTATTTAAAAATTGTTTAAGTGTTCATCGTTTAAATTTGATTAAGAATACTTAAAATGAATAAACCAATACGCAGAGGAACGAGGGAAGTAATTTACTGCGTATTTCAGCGCTGTTTAGCTGAATTTCGAGCGGGGAAGCTCTTGTCCAAAATAGATGATGTTTACAAACGAACTGCTGAAATGACTGGTACGTACTACAGTTTATTAACAAATTTCATTAATTTTATATCTATGTAAACAATATTTTAGTATATTTATGCCGATTTTGAAACAATTATAACCTTGTGCATTCAGGTGCAAGGTTATGTTTTGTTTCTGTGTTTGACAGTTTGTTGTTTACAAATATCGAGATCGAAGGAAAAATGTCATAACTCAATTTTTTACATTTTTTATTTATAAATTTTATCTATGAACTCATAAAAAGTAACCTTTTTCCTAATTAATTACACTTCATAATTAAGCAGAATTTTAATTATGTACCTTACACTCGCAGAGAAATATGAATCAACTGTCAGGCGTATCGTCAAGGAAGGTGAAAATGAAGATGGAAAATGTGAAACGCTGGACAAAAGGAAAAGGGGCGCCCAAGAAAAGAGTTGGACGACTTTGATATTTGTGCCATTCAACAAAAAATTCATTTTTTTTATATCGTACGAAAGGAAGTGCCAACATTAAGAAATTTATTGACTGTTCTCAAAGAAGACAAAGGATTTGACGGTAGCCATGAACATTTAAGAAAAATTTTGCATTCAATCGGTTTGTTCTACAATAATAAGTGCAATTCGGTTTGTTCTACAAAAAATGTAGAACAAACCGAAGTGCACTTATTGAAAAATCTAATATTGCGTCGAAGAGAGAGCATTATTTAAAAATTATCGTGGATAATCGAAATTTACCCGAAGAATTACAAAAAAATATTATTTATTTGGATGAAAGTCATATCAATTCATCCAACAAACTGAAGAAATGCTGACAATCAGTAGATGTGACAGGAGTTCAACATGATATTTCGAAAGGAAAACGCTGGATTATGCATGACTGTTCATGCTGGAAGTGAAAAAGATTTTGTCCCTAATGCCCTTTTATTTTTTAGTGGGACAAACAAAAAAGAATACTACCATTTTGAAATGAATGCTCATAATTTTAAAAAGTGGGTTGTCGAGAAGCTCATACTCAATATAAAAGAGTCATCTCTAATAGTTATGGACAAATATGTTGTGAGGAACAAGGCACCAACGTCCGCGACGAGAGTTGATGACATAAAAGCATGGCTATTACATAATAATATTGTTTTCAATGATTCATTAAGGAAGCCATCATTATTGGCGCTTGTTAAGAAACATAAGCCAGAGCCTGTATATGACATAGATGAAATATTAGGGGAGCATGGTCACACTGTTGTAAGGCTTCCCCCTTAGCACTGCGACCTAAATACAGTAGAATTAATTTAGGCATTGGCTAAACGAAAATTCGCTTCTCAGAATGTCGGAAACGCAAACAATATAAAACAGTTGACAGAAAATGCCTTTAAGAGCATCAGTGCTGATGAATGGAAAAACTGTTGCCATCACGTGATGAAAATTGAGGCAGAATATTATGAACGAGGTAGAACATTATATGAGGGTGTCGATGACTTAATAATACGTTTAAATGAAGTCAGTGATGCGGAAGACGAAGCTTCAGAATATCAAGAGGACGAAGATAATTATTTTTCTGGTGTTGAATTAATAGACTCTGATTTTTAAATATTGTGTAGTTTTTATAACAAAATAAACGTTGTTGCGTTATTCCGTGTTTCAGTTTAAAAAAATCATTTGACAATTGTAAGACATTTTTTTTACGTATTTTATTTTAGTAAATTTCTTTATGGATTTTACCGGAATATCAAACCACCCTTTCATCAAATGAAATATCAATAAAATTAAATCTTTTCAATGCAATCGGGTGAAAATGTGTTTTTTTTTCTCCTTTAAGTGTGTGTCTGTTTGGCATATTTTTGAGTATAGGCATAGAATTAAGATTTAATAAATCACTATTTTAATATACAAATTTAAGAAATACAAAAAAATCACCTTTCCATGCAATTATCTCGCTTACAAATCGTTAAATAATAAAAATTTTTAATATACAATTGTTTTAGAATATGATGTAGAATTATCATGTTTCAGGAAGTATGTACCACTGATTTCTGAATAGTTCGCATACATTATGTACTTGGATCATAGTGCTTTTTTAAATTTACATTATTTTACCTTTGAACCATTTTGGTGTTGCCATTTAAACGATTGCAGCGCCCTCATTTTTTTTCTACACTTATTTGACAAACTATAAAAAGAACTTCTGTTTTAAAACATGGAATTGGAACGAAAAGAATAGTACCTATTTCCGCATCAATCTTGGAACTCTTCACTCTTGCAATCTAAGGTAGGTAAGTACATTTTTAAGCTATTAATATTAATTATTTTACGCATTATTTATAATTATATTGCGCATTGTTAGATAATATAAGTATATTAAGTAACATTCCATTACTTTAATAATTATTGCGTATGGTTGTATGAGAGTGATACAAAATCCGCCCCCTCCCCGGAATACTGCGAATAGCTCTGAGATTAAGCGAGCCCTTTGTTAACGTTTTGGCACCCCACCGCTGGATTCAATGTAAGTAATTCTGAAGATATTGTTATATTTTTCGTACATAAAATAAACAATAGTGGTCTAAAAACTGATTCCTGAGTCACCTCGTATTAGTAGTGAATGTAGCTGAGGTTGATGTAAAGAGACAGTGTAAACGCATTGACAAAATGATAATTATTTTTGATTAAACCACACAAAGAATTTGCTATATGTTGGGGTAGAATTAATATAATTCATATTACTCAAGGTTCGCAAATTGTGTAGAAATTGATAAAGATTGTTAAGAGGAAATACTGTTATTGTTACACAAAGCATGCAAAAGTTTGCTAATCGCACCAAATGAAACCAATTTTTAGCGGAATAACTTTATGTTCGGAAGAAAATAATGTTTTTCGCAAAAACTCGAAGTCAGGAGTTTTGCAAAAAAACATTCCGTTTTTGCAATCGTCCGCGTCATAGTGATATAATTTGCCCCCATTTCCTACAAATGCCTTCTTTATCATCTATTTCTATGATTTCTCATATATTATGTATATTATTATCATAGATAAGAGATATACTATTATTATGTTAAAATTTGACGTTGGGAGACAACTTTTTATGGACTCTGAACTCTTTTTCATGCAAAGCATCTCGAAAAAAATTTCTAAAACTTATCAAACTTGCTCAATATGTTCTCTTCGCTTGTGACTAAGGTTAATCGGCTGTCAACTCATAACACCAGAGGTAAACTAATTTATTATTTGTATTGTATAAAAAATTGAAGAATTATTATTTTTGAAGTTCCAGCGAGACCGTGAAACTTTTGAATTATTATATGCATTATACGGATTCCTTTGGAGAATAATTTAAATTTATTTTCAATCATACTTAATAAGTTTATTTACAATTTTATTTTATTCATAAATCAAAAATACTTGCGTGTTTCGCCTTCTCATAACTATTATTTATATTTGGAATCATATTTTTTAATTATATTGTTATTGTGGATACCTTTCGGTATGGAATTGTGTCATTTAAATTTACAAAAAAGAATTAATTAAACATAATTAAAGAAATGTGCACTGTAAATCATAGATGTCTTTAGTATTTCTTTCTGAATTTCTGAACAGCAGGAAAGAGTTAATATAACATACCTACATATAAATAATTTTTATCGCTTTATAAAATAGATAAGACATTGTGTGTTATTTTTTATTATATTATTATTTATTTATTTGTCACAGCACACACTGTGCAGACTGTATTGAATTTCCTATCCACCCCGATACAGACTCTGATTTAGTGAGGTGGGCAGGGAAGGGAACAAATTAATTATTGAATGTATTAAAATATATAAATAAATATTTTATTTTTGACCACAACATGATATTAGATTTTGCTGTACATAATTGATTAATATTATATATAGACGTCTACCAAAACTAAACAAGATATCACTATAAATATAGCTTGCCTCGTACAGTCCACATTTCATATTATTCTCCATATTCAATCTCTTCAGCATTCCTACAAGTCAAACCAATTCTGGATTATGCTCCCCTATATTGAGAATGTGCCGAGCTTACACATTGATATGAATTAGCTAATATATTTAGATATGAGCTTAGACATTGATATATTTTCCTATATTTTACTTATATTTAAAAACCAAATTAACAATTCTTCAATATAATACATAAATGATTTTTCTTATCTTTGTTTTTATGTTCATAACTTTTTTTACATAGTACTATGCTTTTATTATTTTTTGTATCGTTATTTTGTCTATGTGAAATATGTCAAGATTTAAGTTATTTGTCACCATTTATTTTTTCTATGTCCCCTGCCAATAGTATTCTCATATCTGTAATATTTACAATAAATAAATAAATATTTATATTCAATATTATTGAAATTTATGTTTGAAATATATTTTTATTTTCCAGGACTGTGTGTTACTTTAGCGGCCAACATGTCGTCCGCCCCTGGAGTTTCTAACTTTGAAACCCTTGCCGTGACGGTACCTAAACCATTTGTTTATAGCGTGGAGCTTAATCGGCCAGACAAGTTCAATACTTTCAACAGGATAATGTGGATGTATGTATCAATATATTATTAGTTTGATGGATTTTAGAAAAAATTATCTCCTGAATAGATAAAAATAATAAAGTGAGCAGTATATGTTGTGTTCCTTATATAGTAAAGTCACTCTTATCCGGCACCACTGGGACCGGAGGGTTGTCGGAAAACAGAATTTTTACAGATATTTGAGCATCACTCTTTAAATTACCATAGCACTACAAAATTCATTAAAGTCTATATTCCTTCTGCTAGTGGAGAAATAAAAGTTTAATTTAATTAAAGAACAAGTTTTATTAATCTAATACATAAAATACAAACTGAATATGTAAATAATAATGAAAATAAAATTATCTTTAAATTTTTAAACATTTAATACTAAACTGCAAAAAAGTAGACTGAATGCAGTGAAAATGGGATCACTTAGGCATATATGTGGCAAATCCATTTATAATGGAGTACAGCATGAACAAATTAGGAGGAGTTGTAAAGCTAATCCTAGCGTAGTGAATAAGTTTAAAAAGGGTGCTTAGGGTGGAATGAATGGTAAGAAAGATATGAGGAAATCCAGAAAAAATCTATTAGCTTTTAAAAATTAGGAAATAATTTATAATACAATTATATATATATATATATTTAAACACAATACCTTAATCTATTTTTTTACTAATCTATTTAAGCATTTATTATATCTGTTCATGAGTTTTAAAGTCCTGGTGTAGTCATGCATAGTCAGTCTATTTAACCAATTGATTTAAGTGGGAGGTTTTCAGTTATCCACCATATAGTCTGAACCTTGCTCCGAGCGATTTTCACTTTTTTCTAAGCTTAAAAATTTACTGGGTGGAAAATATTTGAGGTAATGGCGAATTACAGTAGCTTGCGGTTAACAATTGGTTAAATTGACTGGCGGTGAACAACTACAACAGTGGGACTTTAAAGCTCGTGAACAGATTTGATGAATGCTCAAATGTAGGAGGTAATGCGAAGAAATAGATTAAGATACTCATGTGTTTTAAAAATATAAAATTGTATAATAAAATATTTTATTTATTTTTTAATGTTAAAAAGTCTTTCCTTTTGGATTTGGATACTATAAATGTAGGATGTCTGTGTAAGATTTGGTGTGACCGGGTAAACCAGATACTGTTAGAAGTCTCAAAAATTGACGAGCTTACATGAATTTGGATGAGATGAGAGCTGTGTGTGTCAGGACAGAAGAGTGTAGTGCTCTATGCTTTGCCTACCCCTGTGGGGAAACACCGTAATGGTAAGTTAAAAATGTTACAGATTTCTATATGTATCATTTAGGAAATCATTCAAAAATCTTTCAAATAATTCAGCAACATTCCATTTGTCAACACAAAGATTTTTTCAACTGGTACTTTGATCATTCCTTTGAATTGATGATCGTACCTCCAGTTTTCATTATCTCTTATTTATAC
Source organism: Eubasilissa regina (assembly GCA_022840565.1). Lineage (NCBI taxonomy): Eukaryota > Metazoa > Arthropoda > Insecta > Trichoptera > Phryganeidae > Eubasilissa > Eubasilissa regina. The sequence continues at coordinate 6,692,469 of JAINEB010000029.1, read as the reverse complement.
TTCATTATCATTACTCACTAGTATATCTCTATTCCAGAGAGTTGGGAAAGTGCTTTACGGAGCTAAATGAAAATTCAGATTGCAGAGTCATTGCGCTTTCGGCTTCTGGAAAGCATTTTACAGCAGGTATTAATTAGGTTTACTTTTATAAATTAGATTATCATTAACATAATATTTGAAGAAATTTATATTGTTGGTAATGTGCTGTGAAACAGTATTAAAAAAAGTGTGTTAAAAGAATGTTGTTGACACTAACTTAAATAACACCACAGCAGCGAAAAAAAAACTGGGTACTTTAACACAGACTTCAGTCTAGCAAAGTAGCCAGGACAACGATGTATATATCAGAGGTGAAGTCTACTCCATCCAACACAATAAACTATGAGTATAATTATGTTTATTATGTATTCACCTCTATTAGAACAAAAATATGTATGTCAATATATATATATATATATATATATATATATATATATATATATATATATATATATATTGACATATGAGGAAATCCAGAAAAAATCTATTAGCTTTTAAAAATTAGGAAATAATTTATAATACAATTATATATATATATATATTTAAACACAATACCTTAATCTATTTTTTTACTAATCTATTTAAGCATTTATTATATCTGTTCATGAGTTTTAAAGTCCTGGTGTAGTCATGCATAGTCAGTCTATTTAACCAATTGATTTAAGTGGGAGGTTTTCAGTTATCCACCATATAGTCTGAACCTTGCTCCGAGCGATTTTCACTTTTTTCTAAGCTTAAAAATTTACTGGGTGGAAAATATTTGAGGTAATGGCGAATTACAGTAGCTTGCGGTTAACAATTGGTTTTATTTATTTATATATATATATATATATATATATATATATAAATAAATAAAATAACAAGGAAAAATATATCTGATTGTAGAGTGTGACCATACCAGGTTACAGAAGAAATTGGAAAACTTTAATAAATCAGTTAAAACAGCCAAGATTCCTGGGGAACATTAGAGGTAATGACGAGCGTGTATAAAAGTATCGAGGCAATGAAACGTGATGCTGCTGGGATAAGTAAATCGGAGTTGGAAAATTAACAAAATACAATGTACAGTAAAACTCGTTAATTCGTAACTCATGGGACCAAAATTTAAAAAAAAATCCAAATTAACAATTTTTTTTGAAGACAACAGAATTTTTTTTAAAAAAACGCATCGTCGGTTTATGTTTCTGCATTTTTGCGCATGTTGCTGCTGTCAACTGTCAACATCGTGATTTTCATACTGAAAAACATGGCGACTGTCTGTTATTTCAGCTTTTTATGTGTCGAAATTTTTATTAAATAATTAATTTATCCTGAATAATAAAGGTGTGTGGCGACGTGGCGAGTCCAATATTAAAAACAGACTTTAAACGATTCACCAGTGCTTGACGCAACAAAATTATGGGCATTTTAATTTGATTACCCGTCGAACTCTCGTTTTCTATCAAAATTGAGCAAGAAACTGGAATATTAAAAAGCCCATGTAAAATATTGAAAAACTTTTAAATCTTCATACTTAATTGAAGCTTGTTATTTTTCCGCGATGTTTCAAGTTTGAACTTAGAGAGGTATTCCAGATTGAAATTTTCCCGCTGATTTTATCTTTAACATCAATTTTTGTCAGTTTTAAAAATAAGTTCCATATTTTCAAATGGTCAAGGATTTACACAAATTACGAGGTGTTCGTGCCATTTTAGAAAATGAAAAAATTAAATTATAAAATAGGTTGTATATTTAAATACAAAGGTTTCAGTTCTTTATTGCATTAAACAAATCGCAACATTTCATAAACCAAAAACCGGATATAAAGTCAAAAGAACTGTTGCACACAATTAATTTATAAATTAAGAGATTCAATGAAAATTGTTCATATTATTTTTATTAGGGGTTACAAGGGTGAGTAGAAATATGTAATTCGTAACGCGCCGGTAATTATTGTCGAAATAACAACAAATCTTATAAAACGCACTACAGAATTTGGTATACATAAATATGGTGTCACTCAGTTCGGCTGCGGTGTTGCAAGTTGCGAGCTCTAAGCGCGCTGATCTATTACGATAAGGAACAGCGCCATGATAGGCTATGGGGTGGAGCTAGCTACAGATGTTTACGAAGGGATAATGAATGTGTAGTCGCGCAAGTTTGGATTTAAAAACACGTGGATATGCGAATTACTTGAACAAATTATTTACTTTGGGTATAAAAAATTCATACAAATTAAGAATAATAAGGTTTTACGAATTTTCGGTAGAAATTAATATGAAATGTTATTTTCAGGGCTAAAATTTAAAAAAAAAATGCGAATTACGTGAAAATATGAAATATGGGTACATGAATTAACGGAGTTTTACTGTATATATATATGAGGTGGGATGGGGTGAACCAGGTAAAAATTCTGTGGGGTAATTGATGTACTTGCTTGGTTTAGCGGTAAGACACTCGCCTAGTGATCAAGTGGTTGGGGGTTCGAGGCTTGTCCAGGGACAAGTCTGGCCTATTTTTGTGGTTTAAAAATAGTTAGAATATTGGTATGATATGTATTCTGTGTACACATTTATATTTCTATTAATAAATAAATGTGCCTAAGATATACATTTTATTCTCTTCAACTGTAGTCTGTAAATTTTTTCAGGTTTTTAATACATTATATTAGTGTAATTGTTTTTATTATCAACTCTACCTTATTTTAAATAAACAATTATCCACAGGTATTGATCTCAAAGATATGCTCTCACTGGCATCAGAGATAGCTGAATTTGAAGACATCGCCAGGAAGAGCAGGTTCATGTATAAGATGATCACGCTTTATCAAGACAGTCTCAGTGCCCTGGAGAAATGTGATAAGCCAGTGATAGCGGCAATGCACAGTGCGTGCATTGGAGCTGGGGTGGACCTAATTACTTCAGCTGATATCAGGTTATTCTGAATTTGTATTACTGTTTCGTCATTAGATTTCATCCAAACATCCATTCATCAAAGCCTTCAAATATCTAATTGGAGCCAGCAGGTGCTTTAATTTAAATAACTTTTGAGATATACTAAAGTTTGCCTTCAACCTCTTTAATACACTACGGAGGGGATTCCTGGTATTTATCTAATCTATATCATTGATTTGTTTTTTCTTATTTCCAATCTGGAAAATGACTAAATGATTGTGCAATAATAAAAACAGTAACCACTAGTAATAATAATAATTTCCTTTTGTCCTTTGTCCATCTGTGTCGCATGTATATTGACAGTGTCGCATTCTATCACTTGAAAGTGCGTAGTTATTGCGTCAAACGAAATAAATTATTTTATTATTATATTTTAGTTAATGTTATAAAAAATTTAAATCTACATCATTTCTAGTATAATAATAATTTCTAATGGATTACGGTGGACAGACATATTTTAAGTCAAAATTACTTAATAATATGTATATTTAGGTATTGCACGAAGGATGCTTGGTTCCAAGTAAAGGAGGTCGATATTGGAATGGCAGCCGATGTAGGAACTCTCCAGAGATTACCCAAGGTAAGCCTTTTAGGTAATTCTATGACCATTCGAATAATAAATCCAATCCAACCAACATCTATTAGTAATGCCACTTTAATTTCAAGTCGATAACTCAAGACATGATTTTCTCACCGAGACTGTCCATACGAATTTGCTGGCTATATATGTTTGTAATAATCATTATGTTAATTATGCAAATTTAGGTACTTATAATGTTTTCAATTCATATTCATCAACTTTGTCAAAAGCATTATGGTGTGTATATAACAGAAATTAATATTTTTTATTTAATTTAATATTAGAAAATATAATATATACATGAGAGTAAGACTTGTGCATAGAGAAGGAGTATATATGAGAATTTATGTTTCAGTTAGTCTGTGTACATATTTTTTTACTTCAGATACAAATTTATAGTAGTCTGTAATTTTTCTAATTGTGATTGGGAGATTGTTAAAAAATTTGATATCTTGCTAAATATAGTGATTTTGGGTTGCGGTATATTCTAGTTTAATTGACTTTTAATTTAGAAAATTTGGATTATCGAATTTTTTTTATATATGTATGTCTATAATTTTTGGTACTTTGAAATTTGTGAAGAGTTGTATAGTGAGTCTTTTTTTTAGAATAATTTTTATTATCATTTTTTGATTTTCTAATTGTGATATTGAAGTTTTATACGCTCCTCCCCATCCAATAATACCGTATTGCAAGTGTGACCGTACAAACGCGTATTATTTTCAGATTTGTAAGTGATAAGATATTTCTGAGTCTTAAAAATATGTAGGCAGTTTTCCTTATTTTGTTTGTAAGATTATATTATATATTCTATCCATTTAAGTTTGTTATCTATTATGATTCCTAGGTCTTTTTCTTCAATTGATGAACATTGGTCACAAGAGTCTTTTTGAGTACAGGCTTTGGTGTGAATTTTAATATTAATTTCAGTGTTTTCTTTCCGTTGAATAGCAAATCGTAGAATATATGTTTTATCAGTATTAATTGATAGTAGGTTATCATTTGTCACTTTTTTATGGTATTAAAATCCTCATTTGCAGATATATTAGCGTGTCCAAGTTTTTTCATTAGTTATTAGTACTGTATTGTCTGCATAATAAGATATTATTTTACCATGTAATTTGAGTTTAAATATATCATTAGAGTATAAAATAAATAACAATGGTCCAAGTACTCTGCCTTGTGGTATGCCAAAGTCAGTGGTTTCAGATGTGCTATTGTGTGCATTTATTTTTACTTTTTGTTTTCAGTTTGTTAAATAACTTATTAACATGTAATATATATTAACAACTTATTATTAAAAATTTTTATCGCTTATTAAGTCTAATTTGATTGAAGTATTTGGAAGCTTTAATGAGTGGAACAAACTGAGAATCATATGTATATGTTAATAAAAAAAACAATGGACACTTCCAGACCGCATATTGATCTTTCACCTTAAATAAATTATAAGTATGCATTTCCAAATATAATTTTTTTAATTGCAATTATAGTGTTATTAATAGTATTTTTATATTATCATTTTTAGTCATAATCAATGAATGTTCAATGCGCAGCAGTTTGTTTTGTTTGTAAATAAATATATACCACATAATCATCAATATAAAATAATTCTCAATTTGTATGTTAGTTACACTTTTAATAACACAAGCCATATACACACATATTTCAAATAAAAAAATTCACCTATTTAACACATAATTAACTTGAAGAATTTACAACATGTGAATATTTTAAGCAATATTAACCTCTTCATGGATTGGCATCATATGACATCACCGCTAGTATGTCATCTGATGATGTTAGGATAAGTATTTTAAAAAGCTCTTGACAAATACATATCAATGAACTACATATTTAATTATCAACATACTAGATAGCATTAAAAATTAATACTTACGACAGGAATCACAAAAAATATCTCGATTGGCAAATGCATATTTCAGTGTATTGCTCCTGTTAAAATTTAAATATAGTTAGAACGATTCCGGTACAAATTTGATAGGAAGTTAGTTGCATTTTTACCTTTTCTCTGCAAGATGTAATGTCTTGATTAAAAAAAAATGTGCTGTACATACTTTGACAGTTATTTTAAATCTCAAATTGGTTTCTGGAAAATAAATTTTATGTGGAGGATTCTTGAAACGGAGCGATTGTTATAGTTTGATAGAAAATGTTACTACAGAAAAATCTACTCAGCAATGCCATCTTAGGAATTTTCAAGAAAAGTACTTATTTTAGGTGCAAAAATATATTGAACTATCTAACACAATAGTTATATATTTTTTTGTTTTCTTTAGACATTTTTAAACATACTTACTTACTTACCATAACGTCGTTTCCCCACGGGGGTAGGCAGAGAGGATAGAGCGCCACACTCTTCTGTCCTGACACACAATTCTCGTTTCATCCACATTCATACATCTTTTCATACAAGCTCGCTGATTGTTGAGGCTTCTAACAGAACCATCCTCCATTATCTCCTCTATTTCTGGTTCCATCAACACTTGCATCATATATCTTTCTTACCATTCTCTCCTCATTCATCCGTTCCATATGACCAAACCACCTAAGTAATCCTTTCTTAATCTTACTCACTATACTAGCATCAGCTTTACATTCTTTCCTTATTTCTTCATTCTTTACTCTGTCATAAATAGATTTGCCACAAATACGCCTAAGTGATCTCATTTCCACTGCATGCAGTCTACTTTCGTTCCTTTTCTGTCAGCTCCAGGCCTCACTTCAATACATCAGTGTCGGTACCAGGATTCCATTGTGCACTGCTAGTCTTGCCTCGGTTGACAAATTCCCGTTAGATATAATTCCATTCAAAGCGCCGTTCACTTTATTTCCTGCAGTCACCCTCCTTTCGATATCATTCTCAGCCTTTCCGTTTTTATCAAACATACTTCCCAAATATACAAACTCATCTACTTGTTCCAAACATTCATTACCTACAAGTATTTTGCACGGTACTGCATCATCGGTGTACAATAAACAGCATACAATCAAATCGCCCATTTTTGCTCCTACATTCATACATTCCAGTTCTTTCACACATTTATCCATATACAAGTTGAACAGCCATGGAGACATTACACAACCTTTTTTTACCTACATAATGTGTTAATATCATTATTTGACACCCTTAATGCATACGGATGTCATATGACAAGGTTTTCTAGGTTTATAATGGAATTAATTTATTTTTAAACTGTTAATTTAACAATTAATTTTTTTTCGTAATAAACCATAAATCATCCATAAAGAGGTTAACACTGAAAGCTCTTATAAATATTAATTTTGTAATTCAAATACCTGGTGAGGGAAGCATTAGCACTGTATCAGCAATAAGTGGATCCTGTAGTATGTATATGCATTTTCTAGGTGATTGGAAACCAGTCGTTGGCTCGTGAATGGTGCTACACTGCTAGAAAAATACAATCTGATGAAGCCTACAGCTCTGGACTAGTCAGCAGAGTCTTTGATGATAAAGAAAGGTGAATTCACATACAAAGAGTCTATTCTCGTATTTATCAGTATTCATACATTATTGCTACAATTATTTTAAAAATCTAGATAATGAACTTCTTAAAACTGTGAGTTGGAAAGAAATAATGAAACATAAAATATAGTATGGCCACTCTTATTTTATTCATTGGTTACTAGAATCAAAAAACTGATTTAATTTTCATTAGGGTATTCAAATAGCCAACTTTCTCGCAGTGCACACTATATTTGTGTTCATATAATATAGTGTTTGTAAAAATCATTTAATGAAAACATTAGTGTTAATGAAGTTAGTTAGTTAGTTAACGAAGAAATAAAAAAATTAAGTATCTCTGAAAACATGAATCGTCACCAACTTATCATTTATGATTAAATCCTATGCCTGAAGAAAAATAAATCACAGAATTTGTTTGATATGTTAATTTATCTCAACATTCCATTTAGATGATGATGGTTCCCAACAACATAATTGAACGACATCAGTATTTTGAATAGCAATTTTCTCTGTTCTATATGTCCGTTATTATTTCACATTTCTATCAAAAGTAAAATAGAGTTGCCAACAGTTGAAGAATATTAGAACACATTTCATTATTTAAATGATCATCCTTAAGCCGCTACTTTCAATGATAATTCAAATTTTCGTGTTTTTTTACGAAAATGTGGGTTTTTATTATTCATTTATATCAGAAGATATTCAATAGATTTGACTTTATTTTCAACTGTAAGTTAGATTGGACCTTTACATTAATATAAAACTAATAAACTGGATGTTATTTGCCATAATTAAGACGATACAAATATTATAAGAAAGACCGCGACCATTAGATGCATTTTAGGCATGGTACGAAATTGAGTCAATATGCTAAATTAATACATAAACGAAATATATTTTCTTATAATCATGAAGCCAAGATTACAGAGACAAATCTGTTGGAAACCAAATTAGCAAAATGTTAAAAATTAATAGAGTTATAAACCATTCAATTTTCTGTATCCATTATCAATTTTCAACGTTTTTATAATATTTTGTTTTAGTAAAAATATACGTTTTAAAATAATATATTCTATTTACTCACATGCTTTTAGGTTTCAGCTTCTATTTAAAATCTAGTTTGATGTCAAAAACGCAATAATTTCTTACTAAATAATATTTATGTCGATCCTAATAATGTGTATTTTTTATATTCATTATTAGCTTCAGATCGCCGATTGACAGCGGCTGTAATGACGTGTAGTCCACACTCTCGTAAAAAATGTTGAAAATATATGTTTTACCCACGGTGTGAATTAATATTGAACTTATTCACAACATTAGTAGAAAATTTCGTAAATTAGACTTCTTTTAACTGATTTTAAGGGAAAACAACGTTTTCTTGAACAAAGTAAACATTTTATGTACGTTATTTTTTATGTAAGTCGGAATTAAATATTTCGTTTATATATAACACTGTTGCATTTTAAACAAAGCTATGTGTTTCATAAATAGTATATAATTATGAAACAGACACCAAAACGGCAACGGGGCGTTTTAAATCGATAATATTAAACAAAATAATAAATTGAAGCTGTCATAAAAATATCTACATGTATTTGATGGTTGATTTAAGCAACCATCAAATACATGTAGATATTTTGGCTGATTTCAAAACATATTCATACATATGAATTAGGTACCTAAAACTTGATTTAATTTTCAAATGATTAATTCAACTGACAACACACATTTTTGTTTCATTCCATATGATTCCAATATAATAATATGAAAAAAGGTGGAAAATACTCCCGACACGAGTTATGTTTAAAACTTGTATCGAATGCGAGAAAATCAACAATTTTATTGCCATCTCTTTCTATTCAAACCTTCCTCTCTCGCATGATTTACATGACGATTAACGCCATTAATTATTTATCTGATACATAAAATAATTTTACTATTAGCGTCATCTTGAAAGCATATCAAATTTGTGCAAAATTTCTCGAATTTCAAACTGGAAAAATGAAAGTATACCCTTAATTACAATCTCCAAAATTTTTATGCACCCTGTCATGAAATAACTTTTACCATTATTAATTTTTCGTGACAGTCTCCTGAAGGCTGCTTTGGATATGGCAGAGGACATTTCTCTGAAGAGTCCTGTGGGAGTGCAGATGACTAAGAAGAGTATAGTATACTCGCTTGATCACACAAATCAAGAAGGTCTTGAGTACATTGTGAGTGGCTTCAATTATTATTTTAAAATAGGCTAATGAGGTTTTTCTTATACAATATATATGGACAGACTTGTAGTGGCTTATTTAATTATCAACTGGAGTGAGAGCATTTTGTATTGGCGTCATTTGATTCCATTCATGTTTCTGACACTTAATATGTTTGGTGCCCCCAAAGTTAAACTTTCAATTCCAAGCCGGGACCCAAACATTTGAATTATTATTTTTTGTATAAATGTGTGCTGTTTCAAGTAATATATAATTATTTCTTCTACAATATGTACGCTGTAACAATCTACAAACCATTTTTAAATTGGTTCAATTCCCCGAGTTTAAGGAATCGAACCAGTAAAGTAGGGTCGCACAATAAAAGATTGAGTCTTTAATGTACACAAAACAGCTATGGACAAATGTAAAACAATCTGTAAAAATGTATTTATTTAACATTCCCATTCCTTTCCCTTATTCACATTCCCTTCATTAATCGTATAATTAAGGATACGCTGTAACTTAACTCTGCAGTGTATACAAACTATAGGAATGTATAATTGAAATTACATTTGTATTTCATTCTTCTTCAACTATCAAACAATGTTTTCAAATCTGGCTTTGTTTGTTTCTTCTTGTTATTGTAACAATAATGTTATAAATTGCATCTTACAAAACAAATTTGTTTCATATATTTTTATTGTTCCAGAAACTAATTAACCAGACAATGTTGCAGAGTGAAGACTTTATTAATGCCTGTATGGCTCAAGCTACGAAAGGAGAAAAACCTGTTTTTGCTAAATTGTAAATAAATCAGTTCAAATGGTGTTTATCGTAATATTATGCTGAACTTCCACACATTGATACAATCAATGTATGTATATAACCACCAGAAATCAAACAAAAACCTGTGAAGTTTGTTGTTAAGTAAAATTTTGTAATATTTTTATTCAATATTATATACACAAATATATACCTGGTGATATGTCATTTTTTAAAAATAAATAAATGTAAACCTTTAACATTTGAATTGTTTTCATTAATTCAATAAAAAAATAATTTTTACACCCACCCAACATTCTCAATAAAAATGGTTTTACTATTTTAATGAAAATATAATGTAGCCAATTGAGGATAATTGTTTTTTGCAATATAAATTATTTTATTTTTGATACTGATAATAGTTAGATAAGTAGTTTTTTTATCCTCAATGTTCTAAAAGTTTTTCAGTAATTTTCATAAAAAATCTGTGATTTAGAACCGATGAAAAGGTTAATGTTCTGCATAAAATGCATTTTTTTCCGAAATATTCTTTGTTCACATAAAAATATTACAGTGACTGAAACAAGTAGTAGTCGGAAGGTGTAAACTTCACATTAGCATAAAGTGACTACATATTTCTCCCATTATTCTCACGCCGCCCATTACAATGCTATCCAAATTGGATTAATATAATAAAATTTTTGTATGCTTGATTGCATAAAATATTGGGTTTGGAATGGAAGATTTACCCTTCCACCATATATATAGGTAAGTTAGATTTGATCTATGATTTTATTTGGTAGCGACTCTTGTATGGGTTTTATATGAGTTTCAAAATAAATTATCTACACAGCCTATGATTAATATTTTAATTTTTATAAGAAATCCTTCCTTTTTTCTTTAAAAATGCGTATACCAAACAAAGGCCTTTGTTATTATAAACTGTGTTCTATTTTTTCAAATATTATGAAAAGGTCTTTTCTAAACTATTTATTATCAATTATAAATGTGATATTTGAGCCAAATGTTTTCTCAAACGTCTGGAGTATTTAATTATTCTTCATTTCCGCTCAAAATAACAAACAATGAAATCAAAAAATCAATAATATGCAACTGGAAAGTCATTGGACTGGTGACCTAGTTATATTTTTCAATGGGCTGAGCCTGTATGGATGTGTAAAGGCAAACCTAGCTCAATGCCGGGCCGGCGAATGTACCTAAACGCCGGATCAATCATGGTAGCCAGCTTTATGAATGCAATGTGTGCCTGGTGGGGAAATTTAATGGACCCCGGCTGACCCAGTTTTCTCTCGATAATGGAGCCGAAAGCCCCCCGCTTTGAATGTGCCGCCGAATGACGCGCGCGAAGTTAGTCGGAAACTGCGGCGCGGTTTATACGTCGGTCCGATTCAAGATGGCGGATGTCTGACACGAGAATAGTCGAAGTTGAGATGAAATACAGCGCAGTGGCGTAGGAACTAGGAACGTTAAAAGTACTTTTTTTTTTAAAATTCCCAGTTAATGAAACCCAAATTATAATAGAGAGTTACAATCATTAATAGTTACAGAAATTATAAATACCTGCCTTGTTCTCGGGGTTTGGGATTTGAATCATACCTTGAATAAAATATCTTCAACTACAATATTATTAGTTATATGAGTCGAGCTCCTATAAGTAGAAGATTAATTGTAATGTTGGAATTAAACTAAAGGCACATGTGATTAGACATGAAATGAACCAGGGTTCTCTTATTAATTTTCCCCTTCATTACTTTTGTGTGAGCCATGTCTAAGTATTTATAAACCATAAAAGATATCGCTCTTTCCTTTCTTTGTTTTCTTTATGGTAATTTACCACCCTCATCGCTGTTCACCCCTTGAATAATGATATTATACACCTTATTAAGAGTAAAGCTCGATACTTCAAAAATACTATCTAAGGTCCATGAATGGAAATGAGACCTGGAGCTGGCAGAAGAGAAACGAAAGTAGACTAAATGCAGTGGAAATTAAATCACTTAGGCGCATATGTGGTAAATTTATTTATGACAGTGTAAAGAATGAAGAAATAAGGAAAGATTGTAAAGCTGATGTTAGTATAGTGAATAATATTAAGAAAGGATCACTTAGGTGGTTGGTCATATGGAACGGATGAATGAGGAGAGAATGGCAAGAAAGATATATAACGCAAGTGTTGATGGCACCAGAAATAGAGGACGTTCGCGAAAGACTTGGCACGACCATGTAAACCAGATAATGGAGGATGGTTCTGTTAGAAGCCTCAACAATCAGCGAGCTTGTATGAAAAGATGTATGAATGTGGATGAGGCAAAAACTCTATCCTCTCTGTCTACCGCGAGGAAACGGCGTGATGGTAAGTAAGGTTCATGAATGTTGAAAAAGCGTAAGATTGGAGAATGTAATTGTTTTTTCTCTAAGGAATTACGGTACAGTCATACGGTACCGCTTGAAAAATATTAATTTTATTACTGATCACCTGTGAGTTTTTTCCGCAATACTTAAATAATAAAAAACTGTATATTTTCTTATTTTGATTATATGTTAATTTCTTATTTGATTCTAGGTAGACATTGAAAATAAAATAAACCAGCTTAATATTATATATTTGTTCGTCTCTTACAACGAACAATGAATTAACGCAATGTAATATTATCGTTCAATTCAACTGATATATTTCTATCACCAGCCGTGTATGAATTTCTTACTTCGGCAAACTTCGTTGTTAGGCCCGCCATAATAACACGAAGCGATGTGCAGTTGAAATCTCTCAGCGCTTCGTTCGCTTCGAAGTTTTCACTTTCATCCCTCGAAAATCTCGCAGCTAATTGGCGAACACTCCGTCAGGAAAATTAAAAAAAAAAAACGATCCAATAAGGAGGCAGACCTTGCATATACAAATGGAAAAGCGACCGATGCAAAGATGGGCGATTCGGGATGAAACTTGTGGCTTTTCATTGAATAGGCCACCGGGCTGTTTTACCGACGCAGGCGCGTTGCGGCCCGACAAAGGGCCGAGGGCGACGACAAATTCTGCAAGTGAAAACTGATGTATTTATGCTTTAAAAATGGTGAAACTAGTGAGGAGGCGGGCAAAAACTAGAATATTTGACGTGTCAAATCATGACAGAGGCATATGAAGAGTGAGTACCCTTTAAAACATGTTATTTTAGCTGAAATATAAACTGACATCCCATGTACCTTTTGTAGGTAGGGTTCCGCGGTCCAGCCATTTTCTGTGTTGTCTAGTATGATGGTTTAATGAGTGCTTATTTCGGGCCGTGGCTCTAACTGACTCCAATTAGAACACATTGGCTCTCATTGTTAATTGTTATTACTCCTTTTTATGTGTTTAAATGGTCTTCGGGCGGTAGCGGGAATGTGGGTACCCGCGGTAGACTGAATCAATGAGCGGGGCTATCTCATTCATTCATAAAAGGCGAATATTTCTGCTTTCGTATGGCTTTCGTCGCGAGCTACGCGGTGTTATTTGTATTTACCGTGGTCGCGCCGACAACATTGTGGCGTATTATATCACGAGATTATTACATCAATTAAGCTTTTTTCTCAGAAACTACAACATGTATATTTTTTCGCCCTGGTAGACTGATGAATGGGTGTCATTCGAAATGTTTTTTTTTTTTTTTTTTTACTGAATACTCTTCACACACGCATGTTTGGCATTTAAAGCGAACTATTTGACGAATTAACATGTTTTATATTTAAGCAGTATTCTTTATAGCTCGAGATCTTCTCTGTATTTTTATTATAAATAAGTATGATGTGCAAAGAATTTTACAAGATTTTTAATAAAACTAATTTATAATTTATGGGTATTTTAAACAAAAATAATATTATGCAATCATTATTTTAGCAGGATATCCTAATTGGATGGACATCTAAATAATAATTTATTAGTTTTAACAGTTTTATCAATATTTTAATACTCAAATCTTACAAACATCATTCCATATTTTCAGACGGGTACATAGAGGATAGAACACCATGTATTATAATCCTGACAAAAAAATCTTATGAACTTCCAATAACATACATCTTAATACAGTGGTTTTTAAGGGTTCTGGCACCCTTCAAAATTATTTAGTATTGTCAGATTGTATATAGTTGCTGCTGACTTTTTGTCACGCTTGACACCATCTACATTTTTCCATCTCAAGCTCAACTTTGTCTTAATTTTTTTTTCGTATCCTGTTTTTATTTTCTTAGTATTTTCATCGTTTTTCATAAGATCATAAGATCATTTTTCTTGCACGTTCTGAATTAATTACTATTTCCAAGTTTCACCGCTTATGTAGTCAGCAATAGTACCAATAAATCATAATGGTTTACTAGTTATAATAAAAATAAAAATAACTTATGTATTTATATCATTTTGGCTATAGAGTGTTTGTATAATATTATATTATATGAATATCAGTGGCATTGTTGATGGCAGTGGCAATATGCTAAGAGATTTTGCAGAAAAGTAAACAATTCATTGGGTGCCCTTTCTGCTACACTAGTTAATGATTTCCCTAAAGGTTTTTTTTTAAATAACAGTATACTAGGTAGTGCTGGAATTTTTTCAACCTTCTGTTCTGTACTATTCACTTTTTAACTATACAGATTTGTCAATTTCTTCTAAGCATTATTTGCTATAGAGCATGCATAACATTTTTTTATCACTTACATGTCACCATATTCTGTACACGAAACACACTTATCGACATTTTGTATCATCAGTCAGAATTTTTCAATATCAGTGTTACGGGATCACCGCCGCGAGTAGATTAGACACTTAATTCTATAAAAAATTCAATTCACGGCTGTGCCTTTACCTATGTGACTTAGGGCCAGCACAGTTGTGTGATCAGTAGTATCTTTTTACTTTAGTAAAAAAAGTTGCTATAGTAACATTTTTTACGAAAATGGGTTGTTTGATCGTTTGTAAAAAAATATTTACTTCTCAAAAGTACATCCCATAGTAATCTCATTTTACTCTCTGATATCTGATAGTAAAAACGAGAATCAATAGTTAAATCTTCACAGCTCTTCCGAAAGTCATCTGATACATTGATACTTTAAAAGTTGCATTATACGACAATTAATCATTCAATATCCCTCTATTTTAGTCATGAGAATTTGTACGATGATGATCTCGTTGTTTAATATACATTAGCACATAATCTGAAAATTTTTTATCACGAAAGTGACAGATTTCTAACGCAGAGGTGAACAAATTCATAGATAAAGCATAAAATAAAGCATATTTCATGATTATTTATTGCGCCTATAGACATCTCATCCAAGCTTTAGTAAATTTGACATTCATACAATCCGCAAACGATTTTAACCACGGGCGTTAATAAAAATTTAGTAAAGTAAAAAGTTACCATAGTAAATTTTACTACTGATCACACAACAGGCCCATAGTGTTATTTTTAAAATGTATTTTCACCATTACCTTCACTATCAGCTGTTTTCTCGGCATGAGTATTTGTTATTTTTGTTAATATGTAAATCTGTGCGTTATTATTCGCTGCCACATATTTCTGCAGAATTCCATGACTTTGTCAGTCCAGGGTGGCCTGTTGGCCTCTTCGTTTCCCTTGGGTGTCTGGATGAATGCATTTGTGTCCATTATTGTGAAAGTGATTTGAGTCATGTTTCTTTAGTTTCGAGATATTTAAAGGTTTGCATTTGAATTAAACGTTGTAACAATACACTGAACATAACGCTTCCAATTTTTTATAATTGTTACAATTTGCATCATATTATATATTTATTTAAAACAATGTGACACTAATTAATTCATAAACTCATTTTTTCAAATGCCTTGAATTTTTCGCTTTTGATTTGTTGATGTGCAGATTTTGGAACTGATACATGAGTAACAATATATATATATATATATATATATTGTTTTTAAGATGTATGGATGTGTATATTTTTAAACTAATTTCCTTGTGAAAGTTAAATGCCCATTCTGACATTTCAAAAGATATGAGACATTTCATGGTGATGCCGTTAGACAGAGAGATGTAGATGTCGTTTGTCTACCTGCATCTTTCAGCTCTTTTATTCGATTTGTATTAACAAAACATGCACGCCTGACAACGTTGGTGAAAGTAATTCAAGTAATTAAAACATTTGCCTCTGGCTCCAAATTTTGGATGTTGCGGGGCCATCCAAGTTTGTCCAATTTCTATAGCACAAATGTTTTGTCCTAATTTGGAATAAGTAAACATATTGATGTAATGTTTTCACATCTTTATTTTTCTAACACATTCTTGGATGATGACGGCTGTAACTGTCAATATTCGATTCCCCATTGATGAAATGAAATGTTAAATGAAATGCAAGTGTCCCTATAAAATCATGACTTATCTAAACTGTCTTGTGTGTGGGGTCATCTTAATGATTTATTAGTCAACTGTACATTTACAACTTTGTAAAATATTTAAAAATTGATGAATGTTATAAATGTCGTATTGTAAGACTTTAAAAAGATTGCAAGTGTCTGCAAATGTGTTAAAAAACCTAAAGTGTTAAAGTTCCTAATTCTTACACAGGCGGTACACATAATACACATGGTGAACAAAATCTAAATTCATAGTATTTCACACTGAATTTGAATCACTTTCTCTGGATTGACAATATTTACATTTTGTTAAAAATTTTTCATTCAGTCATTTTTCTCTTGAAAATATGTAATATTTATATAACATCAACATTCATTGAAGGAAAGGGAAGATGGACTGAATGAAATTCTGACATAACATATCATTTGTGTATACTGTTATCACTCTTGTTTAAATATATACATACACACATCTTATGTGCTTTGCTCTTTGTAACCATGTTAACCAATTTTTGAAAAATTTTATGACAGTTGTTTTATGTTGTCTTATAAATGAAATTAGGATTTACTGCAATAATTCCCTTTCAATCTGTGGGTTAATTATTTATTCTGGTAATTTTTTTTATCATTGTTACATATATTAATCTAATAATCGTTGTTACATATAATAATAAGTCAAGATCTTAATATTAATACTAATAATGATTATTAACCTCTACAATGATATTGACAATTTAATATTAATGAAATAGCTTGTTTAAGTTGTAACAATGATAAACCAGGACAAATAATTATCCCACAGATTGTTATTGCAGTAAGTCCTAACTTCATTCAATAAGAATTTTGTCATTGACACATTTTAAACAAGATATTATCAATTTTCCAACTGCATTTTGACCTGACATATGCAGTTCATACATTAAAATAAGCTATGGACAACTAGAATTTCGCTGAAATAAATCACATTTATACATATATTTATAAAAATTGATAGCAAAATCAAAATGGTGTAATATTCATTGAATAAATATTCAGTATATATATATTAGTATTCATTGAATACATATTCAGCATATATCTTTCCCAGAAATTGTAATTGTTTACAGCTCATTTGAATGCATGAACTGTAGACCTCTGATTTTGAGACACTTATGCAAAGTACATATGTAATGTATTTTGAAAAAAAAAAAAAATTTGACAGCATACCTTACTTTATATTCTATATCTTTTATTATAATCTCAGTCACAGTTGTTAGTATCATAATTGATCCACTTTTTCCTCTGGATCCACCACATAAGACAGTTTGATTTATATCATTTGCACGTGATGTCACTAGTTGCTCAAGTGAAATTCTTACATATTTTTGAAAATGTCATCCCATTTGAGTGCACGGAATTGTGCTGTAGAAGTAATCCCAAGATTTCAAATCTTTTTAACTTTTCTCTAAAAAATTAAAATAATTAAAATCAGTATTGCCTACCCTACCCTGTGATGCTGATTTTTGAAACATCCATTTTCAGATATGGTGCCGGATGTTTCTTAAATATTAAAATTTGTGCAGCTGCCTTAGATGTTACGTTTTATACTTATTTTTCCCCAAGAATACTGTTATCTGCTTTTTATTTTTCTGTTTATTCTCGGGTCCTTCCATCATGGTTCTCGAGAATACACGAGAAATCAATTGTATTAAGTCTTTTCTCAGTCTTCTTTTGCTCTTCTTTCTCATATAATACAACAATATGTTCCTATTTATAATTTCTGTATTTATTTAATTTGTTGGATTATAAAGAAGAGGTTGATTTAAGATCTTTATATAATTTTTCTGTTAAATTATTTAATGGATTATCAATACAGTTTTTCAACAGTATACACACCTACCAGTTTTCAGTATTATCACAGTCGCTAGACTTATCTTTTTTCCTGCAACTTTTCATATCACCAAATGATACCTTTGTCATTTAAAGGGGTGTGGGTGGGGGGTGGGTTCATGACTTTCTTGAGGCGTGGATACATGACATTAATCATGAATGATTCGGAAAAAAACAAATGATGTTTAGTTGATGTTGTCTCTATAGATCTCATAGATCACATTTTCAATAAAGGATTATTAAGAGATATCGCTTTACTTTGTGAAGAGTGTAATATATTAGTCAAATGCTTAGGGCTTCAGACCACATATAAAAATAATGATAATTGGGTGAATCTGTCATTTGTAATGTGTCAGTAGTATATAGTATTATTATTGTGCTAAATAACTAATTTCTTAAGTTTATCATATGCGAGGGAAAACTAACCTAATTTCAACATACAGTTATTATTTAAAAAAAAATCAATATTTTCCTACTTCTCAACACCAATATATGGAGATATCATAGTGCGTGCCTTGGCAGGATAAGAGTTCATCATTTTAATTGATGCTATTCAAGATTACCCATTACTTCAGTTTTTAAACTACATTAAAATTTACATAGCTGATAAAAAAGTTAATGGTTAAAATTAATTTTCAATACAATTTTTTTTTTTTACATTTGGTGGAGACTGAAACTATTATTGTAGCAGAACTATTTGTAATTATTGCTGTTTAATAAAATTTTCATCTTGCAGTGATTGGCTGGTCCGAGTGCGCGCGCAGGTGATGTGTCGCGATGAGGGTACAGGCGGCTGGGTCCCGCTGGGCGGCGGTGGGCTCTCCAACGTTATGGTGCGCAAGCGCCCTACACACAGTAAGTTATGATTATTTTAAAAATGTTATTAAAAAAGTAAAGTTACAAAATAGTTTTAATCAGTTTTATAAAACATCACTGCTGACAATTATTTCTCGAGTTAACCTTCGCCTACTAACAGTAACCGGTTTGACTTGTGCACTGTGAACATTTATCTTGGTGTTAGGTTTATTCTAATAGTAAGACAGTAATAACGTGATGATAAATTGCTAATTGTACTTAACTTTGGCTAAACAATTGTCTTTTTGGATGCCAAATTTGTTAAAATTTATAGAATATTTATTTTTCTTTGGTTGTGTCAGTTTGTATGAACAATCTTTATTTTTGTTTCTAGGCCTGGGCACGCTGGAGTCCCTGCTGTGCGAGACCGGTAGGCCTGCACGCCCCCACCATCGACACACCCCCTCTAGCGCATCCCAACAGCTCACCACTACCACTGCTAAAGGACACCATTACAAGCAGGTTAGTCCCATCTTCGTCGACACGAGGCACTGTACGCTTTTAATATTTATTCCATCTTATACGTGAACAGCCTTAGAGCCTTTTGATAGTTGGACTACTAGTTTTCTAAATCTCGGAAATATTTAATATTTAACAAAAATTGCCTTCTAAGTTCTTGTTACAATAATTGTTTAATTTTCCATTGTAATTTATTTTATCTTGTCTCACATTTAGTTGTAAGGTTTGATTAATAATAGCATATATTCCATAAGTAAACTTAAAAAAAAAATTGAAAATGGCAAAGGTAAAATGTAAAATATAAATAATGTTTTTTATAAGCGACAAGAATCCAACGTGTATAATACTTACATCCCTCCGCAATTCTATACGCCTACCGCATACTAATGAAATTATACAACATTTCAATAAATAATTATAAACATTAGCTGACTTTGAATTTGTCACAATGATTTTGAATGTGAAACATTGTTGACACCAAGAAAATTAAAAAGTGCAAGTAAAAAAATTTGTTTATGATTAATGATAAAGAAATTGATAAACAATAATAAATATGAACATATCGATTAATTTTTTATGTTATTGTATTTTGTTGATATACAAATAAATTAATTTAATAAATAATTGTCATTTTCAATATGTAATAATCTAAAGAAATAATAGTGTGAATAATAAGAAAACTGACTAATTAGTAAAAATGAATCACTTTAAAGAAGGAAAGTAAAGTAGAACACGAAAAAAACGATAACATGCTAATCAAAAACATTTGAAATGTAATTATAGTGACGTTGATAAAATTATACAGATAGGAAAAAACTTAGTAAATAAACAATGGAGTGGTGAATAGTTGTGAGGAAGCGGCGCGGTTTCATGTTTTTTAATGGTAGATTGTGGATTTTATTGATTTCTTTCTTTGACAAGTTTTATTGTCTTTAGGAAAACATAACTTCAAATCATGTTAAAATGTATAATTTACTTTAATTTGACAATAATAAGAGGAAATCAGTCCGTTAATCTAAGAATGAGCCCTTTCAATAAAACAGTGTCATTATAAGCAAAGCGACTGTAGTAAATGTGTAGTACTTTGTGCGTTTGCACTTAAGCTAATATGAAATACATCTTCTGCACTGATAATATAATAATGTAAATCCAAGGTTACACTGGTTGAAGTTGTGCTGAGTTATCAATTTCCTTTAGTATAATAAGTATTCACTTGACCTTATGTATCACATCCTGCATGATGTTATTTCCCGAGACTACTCAGTATGTTAACTTCTTTTTATAACAAGGTATTTAGATACTGTCAAAAAATAGACAAAAATTAAATTTTACAAGTATCATGTTTGGCAAATTTTCTAAATTTTTTCAAGTGTGTAAATATGTCAAGAATAAGAAGTTAAACCTTTTATTTTCATTTTAATGGTTCTGTGATTTTAAATTTGAAATCAGTCTGTATGGATGTAACATATGTAGTAGTTTATTACATATAAGTGGCCTGCATTAATTGTATTTGCAATTTGTAAGACATTTGCATTAGTCATTTGTTTTCCAAAAGCGCAGACAGTGTTAGCATGCATGCTTTTAATATTTTATTACATAGGTGTAACTCTAATAACATGTATGTTATAAGAATTAAAGTTGCATATTTCTGTAATGTTTCATCTTCTTTGTTTATCCCAATCAGTTTTTATTTTACTATGCATACTGCAGCTTAAGGACAGTATTGAAATAAAAATATACTGATGCAATGACAGGAATGCAGGAAAGCAATGGAAGGACAGATAAGTCAGACAAATGATATCATAAAAACACGTGTTGATTGTTCTGTCTGATGTCATGCAATAATTTATCATTTGTAAAATAAATTTTATGAGATGTAATTTTTTACTCCAACAGTATCAAAAAAATAATATAGATATATTTTTATAATTTTTGAACGTGTCTGACAATGATAAAAAAGGTTTAATTTAGGTTATGAGATTATGGTTATGGCGTTTTATTTTAGTTTAGATGCGTTCAATCATTCTTAGAGAGCAGTACAGTATATATTGTTTTGTCTAAGTAAAATATCTGATTTCTTTTTTGTTTCAGTTGGGTGGAAGTGGGGGCCAACTGGAGATGGCCGGCCAGCGGGGGTGCGCCCTTGACTCATCTAGTGACACAGTCACCGACCGCGGCGCCCCGCTCAAGTTCGAATACTTCATCTATGGAAAGAGGATCAGCGATCAGTCGGTGAGTTTTGGGCTGTGCATCATGATTAGTAGTTTTAATTAATATGGATCTTGAAAACTGTACAAGAAGAATGAATCACAAAATCAAGAAGTAAATATTGCATCAGGGAAAGATAAATTGAATTTATAATGCAATAGTGGAAAAATTAATTTACATACACTGCATAAAAATGTGCTTGCATTTGCACCGTGCATTTATGAATTTTAAAAAGTAATTAAAATATTTTAAATAGCTTGTAGATATTCTATACTCACTCTTTGCGAACACATGTGATCCTCGTAGCATGTAAAAACGTGATGAGCTTTCAAGGCTGAAGGTTTAAAATGTATGTGTACATGCCTGTTGATTGTCTATATAAAACATGATGGGTTTGTGTCTCAGGTGGTACTATCTTGCACGATAAAGAAGGACTTCCAGTACAATAAGGTGATGCCGACATTTCACCACTGGCTGACAGACGAGAAGAGATTTGGGCTTACATTTCAAACAGCAGCTGACGCCAGGGCATTCGACAGGGGAGTGCGTACCGCCATAGAAGACCTGCTAGACGGTGAATATTAACCTAACCTTATCTAACCTTGTGTTTCTTCACCTAGCTTAGTCTAACCTCACAGGTACTTAAATAGTTTAATTGAAGAATTTGACAACCTCGAATCTTGTCTGTTACAACACATCAAGTATGAGCTAAGAATCAAAATTGTTATCTAGTTTTGATCATATGAATAATTTAATAAAGGAAAATTATGATTTAAAACTGAACCAACTAACTTCTAAACTATTTTCTCGGCTCTATGTTGAATACTCTAACATTTAGTCTTATCTCTTTTCCTATACCATTATCATTATAATCAATAACCATGGTTAGAGAGAATCAAACTAGCTTCTAATAAAGCACTAAATTATTATTCCCTTTCAATATGAGAAATATTGCTTTATTATAGGACGATAATAGAATCGCATCATTCATTTGCCATCCGTAGGTCTTCTGCTTTCTTTCATCTTCATGTACACTCGATTGTTGTTAAAGGCCATCTAGATGATTCGCTGATCATTCTCATTCTGGATGCTCTAACAAATCTTATAATTTTGTTGTCTTCGTATGTATTTACTCTAAAGATTCGTCCTATTTATTCCATTTTGAGTGGTCACCACTAACTTCTTGTTCTAATCTTTCATGCATCTATCACCTAACATATATTTTATTAGATGCTCATCCTAATATTTACCCGAACCAACTGTGCAAACATTTCTTCATCTATTAATATACACGGCTAATTCATAATAATTGTTTACCCGCAATGCTTATTTTCATAGCATTAATCCCCAATTAATTGTTAAACACAATTCTGAAACTTCCAAAGTTATTGCTTTTAAAATAAAACAATATTTTCGACATGTGCAACAATCACTTGACAATCCTGCTAAATGAATACATTTTTAAAAAACTAATGTATATGAACTAATTTATCTAATGTGCTTTATATTTGGTTGCGCATACACTGGATTTCTCCATGGTAAGTTTATATCAGTAATATTTTCTTAAAATATATATCAATAATTTAGTCTGTAATATACTTATTGTTTTGAATTGATTATTTAAATGTACATACATAGTGCCTTTTCATAAAAATCGTTTCCATAAGGTTAGTCAGACTGGGCAATTTTTGAGTGAGGAATATTTTAGAGAAAACATTAATGAAGAATGTCTCGAGGCTGATAGTGTTACGAAAGTAAAACCAATTTAACACCGGACCCATAATTTAACATTAGTCGAGTGGCTTACAATGTTTTATAAATATCTTCACACATAATAACATGTAGATTGTGTACAAAATAGGAAAGTATTGTATTTTTAATATTTCTATATAGTTGATCCAAATTTTGCTAATTTATTTATGAATATTCTCTCGCAAGTGTTAAATTTTTTGGTAGAATAGGAACTTTTTGAGTACATACAAATTGCCCCGAAGACGAGTGTTTGACCACCACAGCTTTCAGCCAAAAGTCCTACATGATGGCGGCGACATTATAACTCGCCGTGGTAAGTTTAATAGCGCACACGAAACTTCTTGTTGATAAGTTGAAATGTTTGTGAGTTTGCAACTTTATAGGATAATAAAAATACTATTGAGGATATTATTTAATATTTTCCAATATTTTTACTGTCCAATCTGATCAGTCCTAATTTTTCTTTAGAAGTTTCAATTTTTTAGAGTTCTCCACTATATAGTTATGATATCTTTTGAGATGATGGAACAAAATATAACCAATGTGTTTATGTTTGCAGGTCTGGGTGGTGCGTGGCCGTCACTTCATGCGTACAAAAAACACAACCCAGCCCCCAAAGATGACGAGGATGACAATATATTTGAGGTTAGCTGAATTTTTTTTCAAAATATTTAATTTTTCATTTGCAGGCACTGGTGTAAATATTTCTCACATTATAACCCAGATTGGTTGCTGTAGTGATATTGCGTGTGTATATATTTTTTTAAAAATATTTCGACCACCTCTGCGAATAGTTGAATAGTTAGAATTCTCACTTCTCAGAAGACATATTTTTGACAGCTGTGATGAACCATTTTCATCAAAAGTTTCCCACAACTATGATAAACATATTTAGTGCTAAATGAAATAGGTACATATAATAAAGGTACATATAGTAAAATCCCGTTTATTTGAAGTTGAGGGGACAGAAAATGAAGAAAAAAGGTTGAATATTTTTACATACAAATTTTTTTCATTCCAACTTGAAAGTAATTATGTATACCTATATCCACACATTTTAAAATAACAAACAAGTTGTCAAAATACAGCTTAAACAAATCAATAAAAATAGAAAATTACGATAATTAGTATTTAATCTTATTTTCACTTAGTCAATATAAAAAAAAAATGTTTACCCGAGAAGGCCCCCGTCGACTATCGCTGTCCCTTTCTCGGAATGCCAACCGAGCATTCTTCAAAATGCCTTGACACTAAACTTAAATAGAAAGAGAAATGTCTGAATTAAAATGAATACAAATTAAATAATTTATAAAACACCTAAAAGTCTGAGGAACTCAACCGCATACTAGCGTTTGTACAACAAAATATACAAACTCTACATAAACAAAAATAATGATGATAGTAATACGGAACAGAAGACTGGCAAGCTGGGAGAATTATGTTACCTATAAGGGCGCAAAGATAATATTTGCTATCTTATTCTAATGAAAAGAAAACGAGTGAGAAAAAAGTATGCGAGGAAGTGAAGCGTCGCGGTAAGGAAGTTAAAGATTTAAAAATCGAAGACGCACAAGATACATTTGCCATCTTTTTTTAGTATACTGAAAATGAGGGGGAAAACAAACAATGCGAATTAACTTTATGCATCGTGAATCGGTATAGGGGTGGGCACTACCCATTTTGATGGACTTTGATAGACACATCGTGCAGCGCACGTGTACTTTTATCAATTAGCTGCTAAACTTTTCTTCTTAATTTGTAATGGGTATTTTCTAGATTACAGACATTTGACAAAAAAAATTGAATCAGGTGTAAAATAGATCGACAAATTTATCTGAAAGGGTTCAAAAATAGCTTTGAATAACGATATTCGATTTATAAGTACAATTTAGTATGAAAACTTTCCAAAGGGACACAATCTGCTCCAAAGCTTTGTCTTGCGGCAAATTTAGATCTTCGCATTTAATCTTCTGGGATTGTAAGGGCATTATCATAATAGACTATTTGAATAAAGGCAAGACAATAAATATACAGTACTATCCTCAGTACATTACAGCCTCAGAAGTCAATTGAGAAAAGAAATAAAAAAAGAGACAAAGATTTTCCAGTTGATGTGCCATTAATCTTTTTCACCTGACCACGGCATTGTCCGACCTCAAAAAACATTTGAATGCTGTCGTACAGGTTGTGGGCAATATTTTTAAGACCTTGATGAATCTTATAAAACTGGAATATCGGGTTTGAAGCATCCTTGGATTAGCCCCAAGGAGATTACAGTAGACTCAGTTATCCAGGGTGGTAAAGAAAAAACTTGACCTGGATAAAAATGCGGCAGATAATCTCACCAAAAAAATTAAAGCAAAATAATAAAAATTATCCTACTTACAAGAGTATGTAAAATACAAGTATGTACAAACAATTTAAAAAAAAAATTGCACTCACATGTAGTAAAGAAATCTATTAAGGATAGAATCTAGTAAGTGCAAATATATATATATTTTTAATATATATATGTATATATTTTTAATATATATATATATATATGTATATAATATTAAAAATGCCATATGTATAATACATTAGTTACACACATTAGCTAAGTGAACCTTATGCATGCATATTTCAAATAAAATAATTCTATAGTCATTTGGCATTCTATGTCATTTGACTGGATGTGAAAAAATATTGCTCTCCTGATCTTTGCATAGGTAGGTACTTATTTCCAATGTGTTACTTCCAATCTTAATCTAGGTAGGTACTTACTTCCAATATGTTTAATAATAATTTGATTAAATTCAAGAAGAACTTACCAACTGTTTTGTGTAAATTTGATAATGTGGCATTGACATACTTAGCCAAGTTTGGGTGAGACCAAAGCGACTTTGGTCAGGCAAGTTCGACCCAGGTCTGTGATTTTTTTTCCTGTCATTGATGGGGTTTCACATAGTTATATGGTAAAAATGTTTGTATGTCTGTAATAGTAATATCGCCCTCATCATGTTGCAAGATATTTTCAGAAAAAATCAGTAATCTGAAGATGAGCTTTCATATTAAAAATGAAATTATTTTAATGAAAATACGTTTTTATTGTGAAGTTGCAATTACTGAACATAATTCTGTGGTGTTTTTAATACAAATGAAATTAATCAACTGGAAAGATATACAGAAAAAATCTATTTATTGAAAAAATATTTGGTTGCTATCAGGATTTAACCTGGGCCTTTTCCTATCTGGGAAAACGTGTTAACCAATTTTGCTATACAGTAAAACCGCTTTAACGAAACCCGATATATTGAAAAATGACGTATATTGAAAAAAAAAAACAAAATTTAGTCCCTAAAACCAATTTTTCATTCAAAAATGCATTTATTTAACGAAATCCCGTTAATATTTATAATAAAATCATTTTTGTCCCGTATGAAAAAATGCCAATACATTTACGTAAATTTATAACGAAATAAAAAAATGTTAAAAGATGAAAATATTATTTCACACTTACAAAGCCGCGCCGCTACATCTGCCGTATGCGAACGGTTTTATGGCCTTTTCGGCGGTGCGCGGCGGTCTGCCCACAAGGTAGTAAAACAATTCAAACTTCTTCTTGGGTTTATAGTAGGCCCATAAAACCATTTGACATAATTCTTGCGGCGTTCACTTAGACACGTTTTACGTACGCATACCCCTCTAATATGTATTGCAATCCCAGACCCAAACAACTGAAAAATACAAAAATTAACAGGAACCCCCTGAAAGTTGCAGTATGTACTTATTGGGAATGTCAGTCTCAGTGTAATGTCTGTAGAGTTAAGTTTGTTCCGCTTTTAACGCGATTATTGCATGACCGAACTGAATATTTACATAAATTCATTTTCGTTTGACAATTGTTTTCGTGTGAACTCTTCAATAATATAAATAATTCGTTAAAATATTTTATGGACTATTTTTGTACGGCATTTTGTGTTTCTATTAACTATTGTTTTCGTGTGTTTACTGAAATCTGCGTATACTTACTAGTGTAGCGTAATTTATTATTTAAAGTGCATTTCCTAATATTTTGTGAAACTTTAAAATGGCTTCAGTACGTGATAATTCCCGCAAAACTTTAACCATCGCACAAAAAATAATGATATTGAAGGACATCGACAACAAAGTGGACAGTAAAGGCAAGATAGCCGTAAAATATGGTATTCCGGTTTCGTCTCTCTCCACAATTTAAAAAAATCAGAAGAAGATTGAAGATGTGTTTGGTAGATGTAAGGCGAGCGGTTCCCAACAGTGTGTACGACCTGCCAAATATGAAGAATTGGAAGAAAAACTGTTAGAGTATTTCTCCCAAATCCGAACAGCGAATATATCTACTTCTGGTTTAATGCTTATTGAGAAAGCAAAGTCGTTGGCTCATCAAATGGGAATTGATTTTAAGGCATCAACTGGTTAGATCGCTTTAAAAAGCAACACAACATTGTTTGCCTCGCGATTTGTGGGGATTCCCAAAAAGTTGATGAAGAGGAAGTTTCGAGCTGGATATCAATCGGCATATTTGGGAGAAATACGATGCAAAAAATGTTTATAATATGGATGAAACTGGTGTTTTTTATAACATGATGCCGGATCGGACACTAGCTCTTGAAGGAGAGAGATGTCATGGAGGAAAACGTAGCAAGGAACGCCTGACGGCCGCGTTGTGTACAAATATGAATGGATCCGATAAAGTAAAGATCATAGTCATCGGAAAATATGAAAAACCATGATGCTTTAGAGGCCTTACTTTTAGCACTTTTCTCGCTGTTACTTATTGCCATAATGAAAAAGCGTGGATGACGCGGGAAATATTTAAGAGCTTTGCTATTACGATGCAGAGAAAAATGGCAGCACAAGATCGTAAAATATTGATGATTTTGGATAATTGTTCAGCACATTATGCACCGGAAATTGTTGTTCTTAATTTGATTCCTTTGATTATCCATTTGCTTATCTGTTTTAATAACAAAACTACTAAAAATATGTAGGTATTCAGTTCCCTATGGCCGCCTTCCTCCTTTGTTTGCAGAATTTGCGATCTTTTTTGAAGCCGCGCAACATTTTTTTGCGACGGCGCGTAACATATAGTAAGATTTTTTTTATTTATTTCGTTATATGTGGGAATTCGTTGTTACAAATTTTTATTTTTTGGGCCCTTGGATTTCGTTATATCGCGGTTTTACTGTATCAAGGAAATCTTACCAGTTGACAAAAAAGTAACATATAATATAATTTTAGATGAGATGAACAAACAATGTAAATATGAATACTGACTCACCATAGCTATTCTACCAGATCTTCGGGACGAACCATGAGAGTATGAATTGAGAATGTAATTGTGCTAAGAATTTTTAATAAATCAGTAAAGAATTATTAAACATTATGGAGAATAAAGAGACATCAGTGAACACACTCAAATATAAAATCAAACACATTCTTATCTAATTATTTAATTTCTATACGGTATTACATTTAATGAAAAAAAATTGATAAAATTTGAGTTTACTTTACTTAATTTTTTATGTTTTTTTGTATGTACATTTAACTTTAATTTGCTATGTTCATTACTTTAATTGTAGGATAATTCTTGCCTAAAACTGCTATGCAGTTTGGCAAAAAAATAAAAAAATTACATTTTTGTCAAAATTTGAACATATACATTCTGTAGTTCTTTATAATTGATACATCTATCATTCTATTTTTAAAAACAATCAAATAGATTTGAGTAATACGCTCTGGTTAACAAATTTCCCCAGATAGGAAAAGGTCTAGGTTCGAATCCCGGCAATAACTAAATAGATTTATTCTGTATATATTTCTAGTTGATTCATTTCATTTGTAATAAAATTATTGCTGTAAAATAAGTATTATTTAATATTAAGTATAAAATTAAAAATTTTACTGTTATAATTTAGATATTTTTAATTTGTAAAATAGAATTATAAACAAAAAAAATTTTTTTACAAAGCTGTTCAAAATTGAAATACAATTTTTAGTACTTATATTACATGAAGAACTTTCATATCAGAGGTGTATTTGAGAAATTTGCAATACGTAACGATAGCTGGCATTCATATAATACTTTTCTTATTGAAAATACCTAATGAAAATATGCAATATTTTGAAGGCCATTTTTTAAATTGTAGTTTTAAGTTAATACATCTTTACCATTGTGCAAGGGATACTTTGGTCTCATTTCAAGGTAAATTTAATTGCAAATGTAAGTACGAATTTGGAATTCAAAATTGTGTTGCCATGCTTCTTGTAATGCCTAATATTCAATCCAAATATAGCTATTGCCTATAATAATTAATGTGTGCTTATTTAGTTTAGCGGTTGGACGCTTGTCTTAGTGACCGAGTGGTCTGCGGTTTATTCTGCATTATGAGCCCGACTAGATATTTTTTCCCTGAGTGTGTAATTGATGGCCTCTGTCATCCATCATAATAACTACGAATGGTTACGTTCTCAGTGTCTCAATCTGCCGTCTGATTCGCGCTCGAGCTCTGAGAACTCCACGGCCTCGCGACCGAGTCACCAGCGCCATCAGCAACAAGGGGGGCAGGCCCCGCAGCAGCGCCGGCCTGGAACCCAGCAGAGCACACCAGGGGCCGCCGTATTCCATTTGGACGTACGGCAGCCCAACTTGTACACGGACACCATGAGTGAGTTTGATGTCGCAGGAGATCTGATTTGATGTACTTTCACTGTTTTTAGAAATTTGTCATTCGAGGCGAGAGGAGGGTGCACGATAGAGTCCTGGTACCGACACCTATGTATGGCAGTGAAGACTAGATGTTGCAATTGAAAGTAGACAGAATGCAATGGAAATGAGAATGCTCAGGAATACATGTAGTAACTCTATAAATATGATAGGTAAATGCAAAACTTTGAACTTACCATAGTAAACATGATTAAGAAAGGAAAGTTTATTTGAAATGATTAAATGACAAGTGAATGAGTGTTGATG
This sequence comes from Eubasilissa regina, assembly GCA_022840565.1. Taxonomy (NCBI): domain Eukaryota; kingdom Metazoa; phylum Arthropoda; class Insecta; order Trichoptera; family Phryganeidae; genus Eubasilissa; species Eubasilissa regina. The sequence goes on along the minus strand of JAINEB010000029.1, from coordinate 6,661,930 downwards.
ACATCACATATTGAGGTCGTCCAAAAAAGATCTGGCATTACCAAATACTGGTCCTTTTAGAAAGCTGAATAATCGGCGAGCATCCACAAAAAGATGTACGAATGTTAGATGAGGCTAGAGTTGTATTAGGACACCAGATCTTTATCCTCTGCTTCTGTAGAAAAATGCCTTGAAAGTAATTGAGTGAGAGACCCCATTTATATATTCTTTGTCTTTCCATCTAGAAACTCTTTAATGTGATAAAGTTTTGCTGATCTTGGTCTAAGTGAGAGAAGACGGATTTTTGAGATGTGGTGTGGGAAACATGCTGTGCATATCATGGATGGCGAGACACACGCACGTCTCCATTCTGCAGAAATTAAACATCGAGGACAGACTCAACCTGCATCCTGAGACGAATCCTTAAATTTTTTGGGCATCTTGGGAGAAGGGAAGATAGCTTGGAGAAGCTTGTTGTAGTGGGCCACGTCAAAGGACGAAGAGGAATATCCTCCACACGTTGAACCGACCGAGTAGAAAAGGCAACTGGCACTTCTCTGGTGCAAGATGCCGAGAAAAGTGGAAGGGCATAGAGTTCATGGAGATTGTAATCCTCAGTCATAATGGACTGATGTGAATATATATACATACTCCTTCACCTTATCAAACCTAACTTAATCTAAACATTGCATTGTGTAAGGACAGTAACTAACTTAGTGCTTAACCTTATTTAACTTAATAAGTCACGTGTCAACAAGTCATGCCTAAGCTATATAAAAATGAAATATATATCAAGTACCAGTCATACCATAATGTGATGAATCTTATATTACCATAGATTCCCTTGGGGTTCTATTCTCTGATTACTGTCTAGTTTCTTGGGTCCAGATTCCTTGTAAGTGAAATTCAGTCTTTCCAGGTAAAAATATTACTTTTATTACAATACATTATTACAGTCAATATAAATCATACACTTCAGATATAGTATTGTTATTGACAAGAAGCTGAAATGGAAGAGAACTCTTCCCACTGAGGCGACCCCTCATAAGACGTTCCTCCCTCCACTCGTCCTCACACTTCCATGACACACACACGCACACACATAGTGACAGTTCTCACACACATGTTTTAAAAATAATTTATGATTATGTTTTCCGAGATGATGTCCCCAAAGATTGAGGAAATTCATCTTCACTTTTTGAAATAAATTGTTTAAAATTCAACATCTTCACAATTGGCTCAACCATTTGCGTCTCTTTCATTCATCACTAAAATATTGTTCTCAAACATCACAATAATGTCCCATTCTTTTGCAGGTCTGTCGGCTTCGGCCCGGGAACTACTGTTGAAGAAGAAACTGGCCGGTTCTTGCAGTGAGGAGCCTCCCATGTTTGTGGGTGATCCACTTAATGCAGACAATTACTCATATGTCCAATTGACGCAGGTAACAACTGAATGTGGTTTAAAAATCAAACTATCAAAGTCGTTAATTTTGACTTGAAAAATTCTGCACACATTGAGAATATTGCGTGTGTATCTCGTGTGAATCTACTCTAATCCATCCTAATTCATTTCTGGAATATACAATAATATTTTATCTATGGATCAATATTGATTTAATATCTCTATATCCATTTGAAGGTCAAAAATAAATGAGCTATTTTAAATATGAATTAAATGTATTAATTAGAAAGATATACATATAAAATCAATTTTATTGAAAAATATTGTTGTTGCGCCACCGGGATTCAAACCTGGATCTCTTTCCTAACCGGGGACGGGGCATTATCCAACTATGCTACAGCGACAATATTTTTAGTGACAAATTTTCAAACCTATATGTTACCTTTTTGATATTAATACATTTAATCGTTCCATTAGCGAGCTTAAAATTTAATGATGAATATTTTTCTTTAAATACGTAGGGCTCTCTTCATTGCCTTCCTGCATAAAATAACGCTGTTTTTCTAGCCTCCTGGTTACTTACAGGCACAGTTGGATCTTAATCATCGCCGTCTTTCTCATCTAATTTTTGATGTTTCAATTAAATGCTTCAGTCTTCATTTTCATTGTAACATGGTAAATTGTTATTATTGTCGAAAATTATTGATAATTAACAATAGAACTACTGATATGTCCTCAATTCCCTCATTGCTTACAATTTCGGAAATGTCTAAAGGTTTAAAGATTTTATATGGTGTTGGTTTTTATAGCTCGCCAACTGTTAGTGACAAACTGTATTACTTGCAAAAGGGAAATTTTTGAACTAAATCTCTGGCTTTTGTGGAACTTATTAATTTAATTTTAAACTTATGTATTGCAATCTTAAATTTACTGTCCCAATTATGCGGAATGTTGTCCCAATTAAGCAATGTAAATTACTATTTGTTCCTTGGTTTGGTTTCTGTTCCTTTAGATTTGGTCCAAATAAGCGGCTACTCCAATTAGGCGGAATCAACTGTATATAATTTTTTTTCACAACAAAAGTGTTTAAAAGTTTTTTTAGTCTTTACATTTTAAAATTCATTGATTTCCCCCCATTTAAAAAATAAATTTTTACAAATTATATGTGATATGGTTTGGTGATATAGTAAGGTGTGGCTGATGGGTGTGTCTTGTATTTATGGTTTTCTTGATTATTATGATGGTCAGTACGTAATACTTTTTGTAAAATAAATTGAGATAAGGTAGTCGTAAGATAAGACCGCAGTAGTGTGGTGGTATAAAATATCTCATACTCTATTTGCATAAGGATGATATTCCCATGATTTGCTTAGATTTCTTTTAAATGTTATTTCAATGAGATAGTTTGATATTTGAAGAAGCCAAATGATAGTGTAATCTTTATCATAGATTACGTTATTTGATTTTTGTTCCAGGTGCACGAGTATGTGTACCCGTCTCTGGGCAGCGGAGTAGTGACAGTTTCTTCTGACCGATCGCCCTCACAGAGCGCATTGCAGAGAAGGGATTCTGGTAAATATTTGTACAACATCACCTACTTCTTGCATATGTAATGAGTGTAAATGATATAATAGCATAAAGAGTGTTCCAAATACTCATCTTCGTTTGAAAAGACGTGTACCAAAACAGTGCAAATGTTTATATAGAAGCGGGTTCGACTGTATGCATTCCAATATATTTTAAATTTGGTGTTATTTTTAATTATTAAATATTTTGAATACAGTAAAACCTCATTATTGCGAAATCTAAGTGACAAAAAAATTTAAATTTGCAATAATGATTTTCCGTATATAGTGAAATAAAAAAAACTTATTTCCTAATATGTATTCTGCGCCATAGTAAAATAATATTGCGCAGCTTAAAAAAAATTTGTAAAATCCGCGAACAAGACACCCATTGTCAGTTTCATATAAGATATAAGGCATTCTGCAAACAATGGAGAATATTCTGTACATAGAAAATTCTGAATAATCTTATTAGTTTCATTATTTTAACAGATAAGCTTAAGGGCTATTAAGGGTAATTTGCCAACATTTTATGAATCAATATAAAATAATCTAAAATTCGGCGATATTTTTGGAAATTCCAGAATGTCGTGCACATATAAAATAATATTCAATGATAATTATGTTTAATTATAGAGTCGCTACAAACAGTGAGAGTTTCGCATCAATTAAATACATCTTTGATCTTTTTATTTTTTTAAACTGTAAAGACAAATTTGGAATTATAATTGTTTGTTGAAGTTAAAGTTTTTCTGGAATTAACACGATATGAAGTCATTTTAGGGTTCCACAAAATATTAAGAAATGTAATTTAAAGAATAAATTACGGAACACATAAATGTCGGTAAACAAACAAATGAATAGAATTGTCAAATAAACACAAGAACGAAAATGTCGTCCACAATATTACTGTTCATTGAAATCGATGTAAAAGTTCAGTTATAATGTAAAAAGTGACGTAAGTTGACTATGATACGAAACGAAAAGTGTAAATTGAATAAAACAATGGAGCAAACTCGAGCTCTGTAGGTGATACGTGAATGTGATGTGCCAATCGCGATTTCGGGGGTTTCCTTTTAATTTTAATTTTTCTCCAGCTGGTCTATATGACACGTTTTTAGATGCATGAACAGGCGTACGCTCCAGAGTATGGGAAGGATATCATTCTAACCTATTTTGAATCTGTAATTAAACTTGGACGACGTGAAGATTATGCTAAATTGCTTTATAAGGGCCTATTATGATCCCATGGAGAAGCTTTACAAGAGTGCAGTGGGCCCGCCTGCGCTGTCAAGGCAGTGAAACAATTGACAAACATGACCGTGACCAGTCGACGGCACCGTTTTTGAAATAATAATTTCATTTAAAATTTTTTTTTTCGTTATTTGTTTACGTAAAAATTTTTTCGTACAGGGCAAAAATAATTTTGTTATTCATATTAGTGAAATTTTGTTATATAAATTCACTTATGTATGAAAAATTAATTGTGAGGAATTAATTTTGAAAAAAAATTTGATCTACGTCATTTTTCGATATAGCGGGGTTTGTTTTTACTAGGTTTTACTGTATTTCACTTAACAACTTGAAGAATTTCCTGACAATAATTAGGAATAATATTATCTTTCAAGAATGGAAATTAACTCATACAAGTATTTTTTACAAAAACATGCTTCCGTAAGCGTGTAATTCTTTATGATGAACACAACTTTTAGTGACAGTGCTGCCTATCGCACTTTTACAGCAACGATATTAGCAGCATAATCTTAATTCATGACTAGTACATGTCACTGGTATATCTATTTCGAAGGTTAAATAATGGTAAATAAATTCTTACAGGATCATCGCTGAAGAAACGTGCCCAGGGAAGTCTATATACGGAAGCCTACCGCCCAACCCTCGCTGGTGCCAAGAGAGAGAGAGACATGGCCAAGAAACCCCTCCCTATCATGGAAGGTTTCCACGCCAGACTCAAGTGCAGGTTGACCATTTATTAAAATTACCCTAAGCTTTTAAATATTTAACTTCTCCAGTTTGGATTTGTAAAAATTAGTTTGATTTCGATTTCTGAGCATGGTTTAATTTTATAACAATGCATTTCAGGCACTGCCAGGAGTGGTACATGGAGAGCAGCAACAAGCCTGGAAGCTGCGAGTACGCTCCTGACTGCTTCAAGTCGTGTATTAATGCCGCCACATGCATACGTTGCGCTCAGGTATGTTACTGATGAATCTGTCGGTCTGTCAATCATTAGTGGTCAATTCAAAATAAGCAAAAAGTAGACTATTACTAAATCATTGTTCTAATATCTACTTTTTATAAAAATAATGGTTTATAATAATATGGGTTATAAAAGTAATGTGATACTAATTTGTGTGTAAATAACAGCAATTTTTCTTAATATTTTTGCAGTGTATGCAGTACCACTGCATGTCTGATGCCGAGGGGGAGTTCGCTACGCACCCCTGCTCCTGCAACTCTAATGAAGAGGGTTGCAGCAGAAGGTAAATATAAAGTTCCACGGTCTAGTTAAAATGCTCAAGTCAAATAATATGAGAATAATGAAGCCTCTCAATGTTTTGATCATACTTTAAGTTGTATATAATAATTGCAATTTTTTTTTATATATTGTGGATGAATGTTATGCTAGCATTAATTAAATTTCCATTTCAGATGGCTCAGTTTGGCTCTCCTCAGTATACTGGTGCCCTGTCTGTGGTGTTATCCTCCCCTGAAGGCCGTTCACTGGTGCTGCGTGGGCTGCGGAGTGTCCGGCGGACGTCATACGCCCGTACAGCGCTCCCTACATGCCTACCCCCATCACTGATCCGTCGGTGCGCGCTGAAGTCGCAAACAGTGAGACTGACACGTGTCTCGGTGAAAAAAATTTGTGCAGATTCGACCGAACTGTGTTGAATTTCATGCAGAATCAAGATCGGGCTAGGGTCAAATTACATGCGGATAAAATTTCTACAGCATTTTGACCAAATTTTAGCACGGTTCGGTGCAGTTTTTAGCATAAGTTGGTCACTTTTTGTGCTGCAGATTGTCGTCGTGTGTGGATTTAGTGTTTTGTCGCAGTTATAAACGAAAGCAAAATGTGGCAGTGAATTTTATATAGGTTTGTTCATAATGGCGTAAAGAGACATGTTATTACTGTCATTATGAACAATGGTTTTATAAGGTGGGGCAGAGTATTGTTGCATTTTTGAACTGATTTGAAAAGGCTTTGATTTGCATTCGTATTTAATACGTTACTATCATTTTAAGTAAATTGATTGAAAAAGAAACGTCTCAAAGTATTGCCGGGTTGTGATTGTAGAGAGATTTCTCTTGAATGTTAGATTTTGCTTGTTTCCTGTAAAGTAGTTGGTGCGTACGGCTCAGAATACGAAGCGAGAAATGCGTCGAGTGCTCCAGATTTACGAGATAGTTTTTTTATAAAATTATTTCTCAAAGATCTATACGTTGCATTCTTCGCATAGAAAAAGATTTTGTATTTTATTGAAAAACCAAGATAAGAGAGAAAAATGTTATATCAGTCAATCGTGGCAATATCCCGGATGCATCAGACGAGTGCTGCAACAAAACGACCCCACTATTTTTATCGAGTGATTTGGCAAAATCATACAAGGAAATATAAATATATGTTATGGACCAATTCTTAAAAAGTTTTGGTATTACAGTTGAAAATGTGTTGTGATATTAATTTATCACCGATTCAGATGGTATCAAGGTGAAGTATGAGATTGAAATTCTGTGCTTTCAAGTTTTGAGTTTAATGTTGCTGCATTTCATCTGAAAAGTTATTTGATAGCTCCGAGTTTATCAAATTTGTTAGTTATATCATTGATGAAAGGATTACTAATATTTGAAATATTTGGTAACACATTATTCTCCGAAATTTTGACACATTATTTGTATCAATCTCGTCTCAGTCAGTCATTTTGTTAGGATTACTGATTTGTCAATAATTGTTGCAAAATTGATTGATTCAACTTTAAAAAATGTATAAAATTTGCCATCACTATTTTCAAGAGATTTTTCACACTCTGATGCAGACGGTAATGAGTATTTACAAGGAAACATTTACTAATACTTTTTGCACCATTGTGTGTTAATTATGTTAGAATTATAATAAACTCCCGGTCATTATGAAATAATGTAATTTTACATTGCCGAGTATGACAAATGTATCGAGATCATTGACATTAATATTTTATATTAAATGAATTATGCTGGCAAATTATTGCCTCGAAAAGTATTGGTATACATAAATTATATATTTTTCGACACAGAGCATTGGAAATACGCTCACCCTAAAGTTTAGGAAACATTTGCATTGAAACTCTTTAAACAGTGTTGTAGTTTGAGGATTGCAGGTCTGCAAGTATGTATTTCTAAACTATAATACTTACACTTCACTTAATATATATGTCATAATGATGTGTGGAGCTTACAAAAACAAGACAAGTCATATGCGAGGCAACCTGTAAGAAATGGCCGTTTGCTTTACATGCTGTTTTTTTAAGAATATAGTCTGCATCTTGTCGCGGACACTACCTGTACCGCGATGCACCAATATATTTTCGGAGAATAGATGAATTTACGACAGTACAAATGTATTACGGGGGGCAGCTAATGTGAATAAAGAGATTTATTTATATGACTAGCATTCTTTTTGGATGTTCAGAAAAAAATATTAATATAATATTGAGGCAACTGAACACTATTGACATAGTTTGTTAATAATAAATAAAAATGTATTTTAATTTTACTTGTCGACTTGTCGGTTGTAAGAGTTGCGTACCTATGGAATAGTTTTGCCATTAAACCGCTAAGCAGTATTTGTATGTTATAAAATATAAATTTTTGTTTTTAAATAAAATAAATATTTTTTGCAATATTGATATAAATATTTTATAATATCAAAAGTGAGTAAAATATATTTCTCTAAAACTTTAACAAATGATTTAATTATATTGTACATGATTGTTTTGTATTATAGTTTGTCTAAAAATATAGATCCTTTTGTGAACCATGACAGTTCCGCATATTTTATGACGAACAGTGCGGAAACTCTTTAATATATTTGTATATTTTTTTTAGAAGAATGTAGTTTGATTTGTTTTAATTAATTTTATATGGCTCTTGCAAATTCTTCATTGTGAGACCGTAGTATTTTATTGATTAATTTCGGCCAGTGTTTTAAGATATTATTCATGTGCCAAAGAATGCAAAGCCTATATTTTAAATTCATGTTAATAATTAAAATAAAATTAGCTTGCTATTTTAATTTTTTTATATTCAAACTCTCATAGGTGTATAATGCTTTTTTATAGTTTTGATACTGAAAGAGTAAACGAGTTTCAAACCTGACATTATTTTGAAATATTGTCAAAAAAATTGTAAAAAGTCGATTATGCATCTTGTATAATAATTTTTAAAATGCGTCGTACACATTAATTGCGAATATACAGTGCCCTGTTCTGGGCATTTTATCGTACTTGTTTCTGGCTGCAATTTTACCGAATGTTGACCAAAGAAGGCAGATACACGCGGCATAACAGCTCTAAAATATTCTGGATGGTCGTAAAAAAACTTATTTAACAGCGTGATTTGTTTGCATTTTTTCTAAATTGTTTAGTTTTGCATTGCCCAGAAGTTATTAGATTTGAATTCAGAAACGTCTTAAAGCTAGTCAGCGCTACTTAGTATAAATGTATATGTGATAATATATTATCCACATTTAAGAAGACGACAATTGTATTCCAAGCCAGAGTTTTTATATTTTTATGTTTATCTTCTGAAACAACTCTATTTTTATATATTTTTTCATCATCTGCTGATATTTTTAATTTTTCATTTATATTATGCGTAGTATAATTCAACTCTTGTGTTGTGGTAGCTTTAAAAATGTCACCTTGCCATATTAATTTGTACACTGTCAATATAAAATGAATGTATGAAATAGTACGAGGTTATTGTGTTTAGGATGTTCTTTCCGAAGTAGAGGAATTCTTTTCATATCACAGTTCAATTGGTGACTTTCAACAAAATACCGAATTAGATTTTATGTTTCCTTACCTGTTTCCGAGATTATGGTCCCAGAATTATTAGTATTCCTCCTATATTGTACATGTTCACTAGTTACCATTCACTTTCTTTCATTATATTAAAAATATATTTTATGGCACTTATTATTAAATTGATTAAAACAAATTATTATTGATTTATATCCATCTATTTTGAAATTTTAATCTCCGATTGTTATGAATTTATTTTTGGATTACTTGCTGCCTGTTATTTTGTAAAATAAAGTCCAAAGAACGCCGCACTATAATATTTATTTTATAGTGAACCTTGTTCAATTAAATTCATTTTTGTATTGTTAATTTATTTAATATTCCTAAGATCATTTTTTGTACAGTTAGATTAATGGTTAGGTTTTAAATATTTTTAAAAATTTTATGAATCTGTTTTTATAAAATGTTTTGCACTTGTATCTGATTCATAATGATCCGATTCTAGTACGCGATAAATCTGTGTATGAAAATATTAACTTAATGCAAGTTTTCATTAGTTTCATGGATGCTCTAAATAATATTTACTCTAGGTTTGACATATTTATAAAGTTGAAATTAAAACAAGAACACATTGGTGGTGAGTTGATAATCTTAAAATGGAGAGATTGTAATCAAACTCATTATTTGATTCCTGGAGTAATGACATTATAGTGTACGCAATTTAGCATCTGTTTCACATTCATTGTGAAATTCCACCGCCAATTTCTTTAATTTTACTATTCGTACAACTAATAAATATGTCAATAAAATATGTTTATATTTTACACATAAATTGTACTCAATCAACATACATTCTGTCAAAAAATACATTTTCTAAATGTTGACCCATATTACAAAGTAATATTTAGTTAAAAATAATTTAATTATTTAAAAACTATTAAAACAGCTCTAAGACTACATAATTTGAATGATTTTTTTGTTACAAATATTACAAACTGTGCTCAAAATTTTTCTAATATTTTATCATGGTATTTAATTTTTTATTTATCTTTGTCTGCTTTATGTAATTCATAATTACATATGTATTATATTTGGCCCCTTGAATTTCAAATTACTGTGTGTTTATTTTATTTTCGTACTGAAATGAGTATTTAAAAAAATTCTTTACAGTATTCTGATGAGGATGTATTTATATACATGTAAAAATGTTGCATCCAAAAAAATTCTGATATAATTATGTATAAAAATACATTAAATAACATTCACAATTTATTAATACACCTTCAAAGATAAATTTGAGGATATTTTGTAAAGTTCAGAAATGAATTCAAAATTCATCCGTATTTAGTGATTCACCTATCTTTGTCACAAAAATAGCTTTAATTAATTATTTAAGTTAGAAGTAATTTTTTATTGTTTTATTTTTGTATACTTTTTGTTTTGACAATTAAACCGACATAATGTGATTTTTATTTTGTTTTTTTATTTTTTATTTATTCCCGTAGTATTATTTTTCTCCTTCAATGTGATAGGTAAATAATTATTTTATATTCATTAATTTTCTTTAATAATATTATATTTTGACTCTCTGTTCAAAAAGTTTTCTATTTACAAATTTACCATTATATTTCGGTTTGGTCCCGATTATATCTCAAACAGGATACTTCAAAGATAATTTATTTAATTTGTTTTCCACAATGTGCACATTTAATAAGACGTCACAAATAACATCTTCATTTGAAAATGTATCAGTGTTTTTGGGCCAAACTTTGAGGTCAAAGATAGCTGCCAGGTCAAAGTACATTCACAGATGGGTTGTGATCGGTTTGTCGATTACTAGGCGGCGTTAGCGTAAGCGATGAAATGTTATCGGTAAAGATGAAAACTTCTTTCGGCTAAAAGACAAACAGACTATAATATTTATATTGATAATATGGATGACAAAATGATTTAAAAATTCCAGATATGTAATATAGTAATTTGCGTGAATGTCCATCTCACCTGCGATGATCGCAGAACTGAAACAAGTGTTCGATGTGTCGCATGACTTGTCTAAAATAAGACATCGCTGAATCCACAAATTGATAAAATTATTTTATCAAATTGAAAAGGACATTTCAATGGCTTTATTTAGCATTGGGTATTGGATGATTTTAAATGTGCCACAAATGCGTATAATATATTATAAATTATAATTATAGGATTGACCTTAAATATAAAATATTATTACTTCATGGTGAAAAATGTCTAGCAGTAATTAAAATCACCGCTTCCATATTCAAAACAAATTTGAATGTTGTTTTTACTGCGCAATATTTTATTCAGGATTTTTCTCAAGGGGAACATATCATTTATTTTCTGTAGAGATTAATGTATGACCTACAATATTCTCTGATAAAGGAAGAGAAATAACGACAAAATGGTGATTCTCTTGCGATAAATTTTGCATACAAATTCATAAGTCATTTTGAGATGATTTTCGTCACTTTTGTTTTCCAAATATTTCTTTGTAAAATTTTGATGAAAAAAATTAAGATTTGACAATGTTTTAACACAAATTTTATATTGATGTTACCATTTTTATAAAATATAAAAATATCGTACATAATTTGAACTCACTATGGGTTTATCATTATTTGTTAAATATACATTTCATATTAAAAAATATTTAATTATTTGGTACCTGTTCTTATTATTAACTATTTTCAAAATCTCTTATAAGTAATCGTCTATGTAAATGTTATTTGGTGTATTTAATAAAGATTGCGGGTGTAAATGTAGAAATGTATTTGAAAGGTTATTATTTGCGTGAATTTTGAGAGGGCGTTTGAAAATGGTTTATGTAGGGAATGTTATATCAATTGAAGGTATGTATTAAGATATTTAGGGGAGGCGTACATCTTGTACTGGATGCAAAGATGTTGAAGATGACGGTTAAGATGTAAAAAATATTTTTATTTTATAAATGTTTCCAAGTATAATAATTAAAACATTTATTATTTCCATTTTAAAAGCATGTTCATAATTATCACATACAATAGTAAAAATGCTTGTATTATTCACATTGATGGTTACTTGTTTCCTTTCAATTTAAAAGTCCTCTTGATGTTTTCCCAAGGGCTCAATGGAATACATTAACGGAACTTTTGAGTTTATTTTGATTTGTGTAATAATAATTTTAAATTTCAACAAATCAATGCGAGTACGTATAAGCTTTTTGTAACAAGTAAAATCTTTGATGAAACAAATCAAAAAATATATAGTTTACTATTAGTTGATCGTAAATTACTATAATATAATTACAAGATATTTTAAATTATTTCATTTATTAATTTTTTGAAATGTTTTGCTCGTAAGATTTTACAAGACGCCAACGTTTGAAATGCACATTTTTTGTATAATTTTCTTCAAATAAATGTGTGTTTCTAAACCATTCAACCTCATCAACATAATGTAGAATATTGAGTTTACACATATTCATTTGCAATTATAAAAAAATATATATCAGAGATAAAAAATTATTTATATGTAAATTGATGTAAGCATCATTCCATTTTAATTGGTGTGAAAATATTGTACTAATGTATATTTAGATTAAGTATATAATTTGAAATGAATGATATGGTGTCATTCTGGTCAATATTAGAATCTTTCACGTCGTGTAAATGTTTTTTAAACTAACGTTATGAGTTAAGTTGAAACATTATCAGTATAAAAAATATTAAATGCTCGTTAATCGTAAACTATATATATATATATATATATATATATATGTATGTATAAATATATACACATAAATGTAAGAATATCTTAAATGTGTAAGTATATTCAGTTCTAAATATATTTGAAATTCGTCAACATCTAAGAAATCGTGTGTTTGAAATTATTTTAATATATCAGTTGATTGTAAGAGTTTATTTAATACGCTTAAGTTATTATGATTATCGTATTTGTATGATGTAAGCTTTATTAAAAGTAAGTCTTGCCAATTGTGAGACAGATTTATTTGACACTATACATATAGACATGTTTAAATATAATGTATGTTAATTTATTGAATTATTGTAATGTAACAAGATATGATGTATTTAAATGCTGAAAAATAAAATATATAATGAAAAATAAATTTGTCATTCCATTTTTTTGCTTTCACTTTGCAGATTCATTTTACAATCCTATTTTTAGATATGTACAATAGATTTCGGACCAAAGTGGCTAATTCAGTTTTTCAAATTTGGTATACTCTATGTTGCAAAGGAAGAAAATTTTAACTTCTTGAGAACCATCTAAAAATTAATCCTGCCTCCTTCTAGCAACCCTCTTACATGCCTAGGATGCCCCTCAGTAAGTCTTTGTTGCGCTTAGAACTTTTCATCTTTCCTGGTGCGTATCTATATTAATATCTTCTCGTAAAATATTTTAACTAACACGTAGGTCATTATTAGTTCTAGTGTTTTGCACACACCTCTTAAAATATATAATAAGAGAACAATTAAAATAATCTTATTAGTTAAAATACTTTACTTAGGAGGGGTTGATATATATAGAGACATTAACATAAGATAAAACTTTTATTTTTCTTTGTTACGGTTTTTGATGCCATCCAAGATGAATTCGAGGTACGCAAGTGGGGAAACAAAAAATAATCCGTGATTCTTTTTTTACATTCTGCAACATGGCGGAGGACTGTTATTGTTACCTACCTACATGTATATTGCAAAATCAATTGCAATCGTGAAATGTGTAAGCGCTTCGTACAAATTACGCGCAGAACTGCCAGCGACGTCGAACGCTATTATTATGAAATTTTAATTGGACTAAGAAAATTCACACAAATGTCACGCGGCGGGGCGAGCTGTCAATGAAAGCGTGGCGGCAAATTGGCAGGCCGCTTGTTACATTATTTTTGCTCATTTACGCTCGCGATGTCGAAGATAAAATTATTTTGTTATGTGTGCGTGAATATAAAAGTTTCTAATAGATAAATTACAAATGTCAGACTGATGCAATGCCCGATAGTATAAGAAACAAATGAAAAATAAACGAATAGCGAGAAACGTAAGAAATAGGGCTGCCATCTATAGAAATTATTGGAACTATAATTAATTCGTTTCTGTGTATATGTTGTCGTAGATAGAAACGTTCACGAATAATATTGTGTCATTTCAAACTTAGTGTTGACTTTAAAAGCATTTTTCACAATAATATAATAGAATAATTAAAACATTGCACATATTATATTACCACTCAGTGATGTGACATCAAGCATTATCCCCTGCACGTAGGTGGCTGTTGATAGTGCCAATATCAGGTAAAAAGTTAATTTATTACTTTCACGAAACTCAAATCCACCGAATTTTAACTATAAATTGGTCAAAGTTCTTCTCGTGCCTTACCGTTTAACGGACGTTGGCTATCATCACCTTGTCCACTGCGGCCGGGAAAAGCTTTACAGTAGACTGGCCGAATCATTGCCTCAAGTTCCTCAGCCATGATGTTCTCCTTCCAGGGCACCGAATTCCAGCAATCTTTCCCTGCATTAAGAGGTGCAAGATCTTAACTCTGGATGTCTCATCCCTCGTCACATGTGCGAGATATTGAAGTTTTCTGATTTTTATTGTTTTGAATACCTACTTATTTTTCTTTATTCATCCGAACATAATAAAACATCTTCATTCATGATGCAGTAAGGAGGTCAAGAGGATCCTGTTTAAATCGTTCTTCACTAGCATGTATACGAAATATATATGTCGAAATACGACCAAGTGACGTACAACCGTCTCCGAATTCAGCACAATTCATAAAGAATACTGTTCGGATTGGCGCTTTATTGCAGGGCATCTACAATGTTTACCGAAGGGCGTATACATGGATAGCTCAGCATCAACTCTCTAGTGCAAGCGGGGCTCTCATGGAAAGTTGGTTACCCTGACCAGAGAATGGCAACGCCTACAGAATAGCTACAGATACAACAATGGCTGTGACTGAAGTATTTATATTTTGTTTATATTTATATGTGAACTTTTTATTTATTTATATTTTCCTTGTTTTTATTTTCATAACATAAATATTATTTCGTTACTTTGATGTATTATGTAATATGTATTATCTATCGGAAAGAAAACCCGATCATGCTGGAATAAATGCATTATTATTATTCATAACTCGAACATTTTTCTATAGATCCGTATCTTAAATGACACAAATCGTCTTACCATTTCTTCGGTAAATGTTCGTGCTACCATTTTATAAAATAATATCGAAAATATATAATATCTGAAGATTTACATTCATAATCTAAGATTGAGATCATGACTGCAGAACATTTTTTCACGTGGATAAAGATTGCACAACTTTGCTCAACGCGGCATTTGATATCAACAGAAGGATCCCGTATCTTAAATTTGTATTGCAACCCAGGTATACAATACTTTGCATCTTCTCCGATTTCGTTCCAGCAATATGAAGACTTTCATTGTCAGTTATGTTCTGTTTGCTAATGAGGATATATTTTGTTTTAGTTGTAGTAAAACCAATGTACAATTGTGTTTCTAATAATTATTAACATATAATATGTTTATTCAGCGGATACCCTAGTAAATTTAGTCACAAAAATTGCGTTAGAATTGTGAAAACTGCATTAGAAAATTTCGAAACTTTTTAATATGATGATTTACCGATACCGAGATCGATTCCAGGCGCCTACAAAAACTCTTTAAAAACCTTTTATCTCGACTTTTCGTAGTCGGCGTATGGTAGACACGCCATTGCTCTTTGTATATATGCTGCAATCACCTGTGCTGTATACTGATCGTGCACTGCTATAACCTTTACCTGTGTCTTCCTACAGCCATTACATCTATTTCTTGAGTGTTCTTATTTATCCCTACTCGAGTACACTATTCATTAAAGTAATATATCCACACTTGTAGGTCTTTTTGTGTGGAGACCAGCCCTGCCACGTCATCATCATAGAGTATGGAGTCAATTAACACGACCCGCCTTTAAATGAAATAATTATGTTATATTATTATTTAGCAAGTACAATTCCAAGGTATTTATTTTATTTATATTGTATTTACGCCCTTATGGGCTTTTACAAAATTAATTATTAAAAAACTTGTGCAGAAACACAAGTAGCGTGGAATATATATAAAACAGAAATTGAAAGAATTGATTTAAAAAAGAAAAAAAATTGAAAATTGAGCAAAAAAAGAAAACAATAAAAATTAATAGAATGGTCGAGTATTAAAATCAATTATACCTTTGACTCGGAACAGCATCAAAAACGTCACTTATACATTCCTTTGGCAAAAAGATAAAAGCTAGAATTTGCAGAAATTGTAATATGTCTAAAATACATAATTAACATTTTTTACCTATCTTTAAACTAGTGATGGTAAACCATTATATGACTGTGATTGTACCACTGATTGGTAACTGAGATTTAACGATGATTTTTAAGTAAGATTTAACTTTTGGAGGCTTTCTTTTTAGTGTATCAGTCATCGCTTGAAGAATTAGGCTAATCAATTATCAATCATTGTTACAATAGAACACAATCACGGTTTAAATAACGATTTTACCATCACTACTTTAAACGTATTATATTTTTTCAATATCAATTAAGCATATAAAAAATGTGTATTACTTTTGGTAGTCTTATTTTGTTTCGACACCAGCTTGTGGAGATTTATTGATAAACACGAAACTTTTTAATTTATATTTAATTTTATAAATTTTTCTGTCCCTGATTTCCTCCAGTCGTTTATCGGATCTGAATTAGTTGGGCCGATCGGCCGCCAGATAGCGTCGGTCTAAATCGACACCACGATGACTGGAATAGATTCTGACGCATCAATCATCACAAATAGATTATCATAATATTAAAAAATCTCTCACACCAGCGATACGCATGTCTTTAGAGGTCAAAGATGTACTACATTAGTAGCTAAGGCTGGGCGTACACGTTTTAAAAGCAATAATATGCTGTATACAGTAATGAAATTTTAATTCCGTAATGGCTAATTAGAAAAATAAATAATAAAACTCAAAATGTACATGTAGCTATGTTCTTCGCTTGTAATGTCGTGCTTTTATAAATGAGCATAATTCATGTCGTGTCATGTGATAAAGTGACCCAGTTTTGCACGATTGATTAAAAACTAACCTATGTCAACAGGTCGAAAGTGATGGTATTCGAGAAAGAGGTAAGCAAGGCACCGTGCTAAGTACTTGGAGGTAATGAATGTTTGGAACAAGTAGATGCGTTTGTGTATTTCGGAAATATGTTTGATAGAAACGGAAAGGCTGAGAAAGATATCGAAAGGAGGGTGACTGTAGGAAACAAAGTGAAGGGCGCTTTGAATGGAATTATAGCTAATGGGAACTTATCAACCGAGGCAAGTGGAGTTCTAGTACCGACACTGATGTATGGAAGTGAGGCCTGGAGAAGAGGAACGAGAGTAGACTGAATGTAGTGGAAATGAGATCACTTAGGCAATATGTGGCAAATCCATTTATGATATAGTAAATAATGAAGAAATAAGGAAAGAATGTAAAGCTGATCTTAGTATAGTGAGGAAGATTATGAAAGGATTAGTTAGGTGGTTCGGTCATATGAAACGGATGAATGAGGAGAGAATGGTAAGTAAGATATATGACGTAAGCGTTGATGGCACCAGAAATAGAGGACGTTCGCGAAAGATGTGGTATGACCAGGTAAACCAGATACTGGAAGATGGTCCTATTAGAAGCCACAATAAATGGCGAGCTTGTATGAGAAGATGTATGAATGTGGATGAGACGAGAATTATGTGTCATGATAGAAGAGTGTGGCGCTCTATCCTCTCTCCCTGCCCCTGAGGAGAAACGGCGTGATGGTAAGTAAGTAAAACTAGCAGAAAGTGATCGGCTATCGCGGATTGCCTGCAGCTAGGCCCTGTGCAGGCTGCTGGTCGTGGCCTGGGCTTCTGTGAAGTTTATTTTCGCAAATCCCACGGATTCCGTATTTCCGGTCAACGTGGAGCGGCCATGTGTTTTCGTAAAACCTGTTTTTCAATGTCGAAAATATGATTTAATATTATTAGAAAAAATGAAGTAGTTTAGTACAGTACAACTTAACCAATTAACGCAACGAATATCTGATTAGATATTTGATTTTGTAAAAATTTCAAATAATAAAATTTTCCGAAACGATGAAGAATTCGAATTCGTAATTTAATCAGGTATCCTCCCATCAAATATTGTGGACTAGGTTTGTTACACTCTGTATACAATACTCGTTTAGGGACCCTTTTTTCCATTCTGCATTGGGGCCCAATTTTTGTAATTACACCGCTGCTTCTAGTATTATTGTAATAATATTATTATTAAGCGGTCCGCTCTTGGCGTTACCCGGGATTTATATTTAGTTATAATTTAAAATAAGGATTTAGAGGGTGGGAAGGGATGGTTATACTTTGTGCAGGTCCTAAAGAGCAACGGTGTATACAAAATTTGGTTCAGGCAAAGGTGGGTGAGGTGTGCATGGAGGGTGGGGTGAATATATTTTTCTGAGGGTCCTAAAGTGTAATGAGTAAAATTTACAATGCACGGTAGTCAATATAATGCACATTTATATCGTCGTGGTGGGATGGGATGTTCTGCGCAGGATCAGTGGCGTAACTAAAAAAATGGGCTCAAATGCAAAATAAATAAGAATTTTTATTAAATAATTTGTCTCTCGTCTTCTTGTAATATTCACAGTTTCATGAAAAAAACAACAAAAATATTTTTAAGCATTTACCTATATCCTATAAATGAGATAGTCTGGTCCATAACCCGATATATTAGCGGGTAATATTTTCTTGTGCTTTCATAATACAATTAAAAATGATTAAAAATATGTATAATTATATTTCTTAGTGCGATGGATTTAAAAAAAAAATTAGTATAATAAATAAATATTTAAAAATTGTTAGCGATGAGAAAAGTACCAATCTTTGCCAAAGTAATTACAATAATAAGTAAGTAAAAAGTAATCGCATTGGCGTAGTTAGTCCCAAAGGGTAACTACGCCAAAATCATCTAACGAGTGTACAATTGTATGGAAAACTGATATATATTATTTAATTATGTAGATTTGTTTATAAACCGTTGTGTGCTATAAAATATAAAATATATTTCATATATTTCAGCTTTACCGTTTCGTCACCACTGGCCGAATCTGGCTTTAGTCGTCTGACAGAATGTATGTTCGTACACAGTAATGGATATCTATCCTTGCGTTGATTTATGATCGATACGTAGTAGAAACGTTTCAATTGTGCTCCGATTATGGCGCCCGATGATATAATAATATATTACCGCAACTGTGCTGCCAGTGCTTCCTCAACTTTTTGTTCATCATTACATGTTATTCAAACGACAAAAAAAATTCTGTTCAAATACGATGATCGTACCGACAAAAAGGTTTGTCAACACATCTTCATCGTGGAAGCATTGAAATACTATTATACATTACGAGGAAAAAATGTTCAAGGAATATGTGTAATTTTTGCATCGTAACGGAAAATATTATTAGCAATATTTGAATATGTCCAAGAACACACATTTACTAGATTTTCAGCTACAAAGGCACTGTTATTAAATAAATAATAGATATCTAATAGAGACTAAGCTATTTTTTAATATGTATTTAATGTAAAATATATGGAAGTATGAATAATTACAGGGCTTACGAACTGTCTCCGGCTGGGTTAAGTGATCACTTTATACAAATATAACGTTCGCCATTCTTACCCACCAATCTCCATATCTATCAAATTTTTGAAAGTTGTATGTATTTTAATATGTGGGCTCACTTCGAGTATCATTACACTATCGCCATCTATGGACTAAATTTGATAATTAATTTCATCGATACAGCATATATGTCACAATGAGAGTAACTATTATTTTTTAAATTATTTAAAGCAATATTCTTTATTTGTGAAATGTTTTTAACACATTATACTAGAATACGCCTGAAAAATCAATATTTTTCAATTTTTTATATATTTTCTCAATTTGACTAGTATATTATTAGCAATATTTGAATGCGTTTAAATACTATTGAATTGAAATTGAAAATATTATTGATTGAAATATTTACAAAATCATGTTACGTACTAACATTAAATAGTCTGGCCGCTCGAAATTCGATGACCTTTGATTTTTTGTATTCAATATATAATTTGGAATTAATTAAATATTTAAATTAATCAAAATAATCGCATAATTGCGTTTTTTTTTTGAAATGCTCGTATCTCTGACATAGTTGAGATTAGGTACATTTTCCTTAAACATTTTCAGCTCATAATTTAGTCAGGTATCTATCTACCCATAAAATATTATGGACTGGGTCTGTTGCACCTTGAATTTTCACTAATATAATCACTATCATCGATCTATAGTCATTTTCTGTTCAACACTGGTGAAGGCCTCCCAGTTTTCTCCATTGTCCATCGATTTTACGGGGTGCCTCCTGCAATTTCTACTATATCGACTACTCTTGTCTGTTTTCTTATCCATACGTTTGTGTTTTTGTATCTTTGTGTGGTGCCCAACTTACATCTTTCCATACCGCCTTCCAATTCTCTAAGTTTTTGAACCCTTCTTTTGTTGAGAGTTCGTGTTATATCGAAGAATAATTACAAAATATTATCCAGTCAACCCTTTGTATTTAGCTCCCACAGAAAAATTAAGTGACGTTAACACTTAAAGCGCAAAATAAATAAATCTTGAGAAAATCTACCCTAAACTGCGTGTAAGACGTACATTATAATTAACCTAATGATATAATTATAATTAGCTCGCATGTGGTAGTGATATAACACAATCCATTAGTATCGTTAACGGTTTCGCAGCCGTACACGAGCTCTAGTTAAATGTTATTTATTCGGGTAGTTTATTTGTTAACTTATTATACATAAAGACCATAATTTATAAACAACACATATAACAATACAATATAACACAATACAACCAAGAGATGTTTAGTCTCCTTAACTAGAGCGAAGTCTGTGCAAAAGGAGACCAATATCTTGTTATTATATTCTCTAACTAACTAATTTACCTTAACTGGGATAGACAGAGAGAATAAAGCGCCACACTTTTCTATCCTGACACACAATTTTCTTCTGAGGCTTCTAGCAGGGCCATCTTCTAGTATTTCAAGTCTTCCGTGGACTGCTGTCATAAACACTTGCGTCATATATCTTTCTTACGATTTAATAAATAAATAAAATAAGATATTGAGAAGCGTTCTATTTTTCAGTGAATATGTCGTGATTGTTTAGGCGCGCTCGGTGTCTGGGTTAATAATATTATTAATAATCCATGACCATGTTCGGCCAACATAGTGGCAGAATAGGATCACTTCACGGGTAACGGCGTCGTGAGTCACCTTCACGATTTTCACTGATGATAGCGGTCACACGTTGTTATATATGCAGTAGACATTTATCCGTTTTTCTCTCACTTATTAGTGAACTTGTGGCGAAAAATGATGCAGTTAAAAAATTGTGTTTTGTGGAATAATACAGTCGATTCCGCTTAATTGGACACATCGGGACCAGGTAGTTTGGCCCAATTAAGCTGCCACCCCAATTAACCGAAGCGAGCTTAAAACTTTTGATGTATATTTTTCTTTAAATACGTAGGGATCTCTTCATTGCCTCCCTGCATAAAATAACACTGTTTTTCTTACCTCCTGGTTACTTACAGGCACAGTTGGATCATAATCATTAACGTCTTCTTTATCTAATTTTTAATGTTTCGATTTAATGCTTCAACAATTGCATTCTCACTCTTTGTTTTCATTGTAACATGGTAAATTGTTATCTATTGTCGAAAACTTTTGATAATTAACAATAAAACTTCTAACATGTCCCCATTTCCCTCATTGCTCAAAATTTTGGATATCAAAAGGTGTAAAGATTTTAAATGGTGTTGGTTTTTATAGCTCGCCAACTGTCAGCGACAAACTGTATTGCTTACAAAAGGGAACTTATTAATAAATTTTAACCTTATGTATTATAATCTTAAATTTACTGTCCCAATTACGAGGAATGTCATTCTAATTAAGCGATTTAGTTCCATGGTTTGGTTTCCGTTCCTTGAGATTTGGCCCAAATAAGTGGCTGCCCCAATTAAGCGTAATCGATTGTATTTGATGTTTGTGTGAGCGTATAACAGATGAATCAGAACGATAAGCTGATGTGGGAACCTATTAATCACCCGTCACTCACATATCGTTTGAAGATCGCGGAGTATATTGAATGTTATGAATTGATGTATCGTGTGGGTGTATGGTAGACTAAAGCAAGTTAGAAAATGTTAACTACTCACGGTTGACACAAGTTTATTGTTGAGCTTTTTTATAGATTTAGTGAAATACAATAGTCGTACAATGAAATGACTACACAGAGGAGCGTTATGTGTCATGGATGTTATCTGAAAAGCGGCAGCCTCCCGAATGGCTGCTGGTCGCGTGGTTATTGTGGTACCGTGTGTATTTTTACAGTTGTTAGGAGCTCTGGTTTTGTGCACCGATAAAGGCAAGGTGCATTCATAGGTCGTCGGTGGGGATGATAACCGTGGAGGGGATAGATCTCCATAAATCTTTTATATTTAACATTGTGCCAAAAACGCCAGTAACCCGTACATTTGTACGTTTATATTACGGTGTTTTTCTTCTTCTTTTCTAGTCAGTTTCCTCATTATCGAGGATCGCGACCCCCGGGTTGTGGACTGCTGATACCATCGACGATTTTATTTCTTAACTTTTCTTTGTAGCCCACAGTTTGAATTTCAGCTACAATAGGATAGCCATTAGTCTTTGATATGGTCAGTCTTTCGAGTTAGAGCTTCCTTTCTAGTCACTATCGTCATCTACAAGTTGTCACCCTCAATGCGGGCGTTGTGTCGGAAAAAAATTAAGATGCGTCTCAAAAAATCGTGAACAATCTATCTTGAATTCTTAATTGTTTTAAAATTGAGACAATGGTGCGCAATGCCATCCGAGAGATTCTAATCATTCACCTCCAGCACCACATTTCAAACGCGTCATGTCTTCATTTCAATTGTTCTCAATGTCCATGTTTTCACTACAGGTACGTGAAAACAACAAATTACTTAAACAATAATATTATGGTAATATCGACGAATCTTAGAAAATTCTAGAGGCACTACTTCTAACCGGCTGTGATTTTTATTTTAATTTTAAATATTTAGCCATGACACAAACCAATTAATTAATCCATAATCTATTCCCAGGAAACGCCGCAGCTAACTATACAACGTCCTTTTGTTTGACCAATTATAACTTCAACATAAAAAAAAAAATTTTCCAACGGTCGATGGACAAACATTTGATGTTAAACGTACAACAAGCGTGAAGTGAGGCGCCAGACAAATGGCGGTGCTCGAATCTCTGAGACTTGGTGTGTTGACGAGAGTTGTTCCAGAAAATCCCACGGGAGCATAATCCTTGTATCTTGAGAATGCCGGACACATTTGCAAACACGATCTACAGTATCTACGGACATTATAGTTTTATCTTAACTACTGGGATTATTTCTTATATCATAGGTCAAGCTAATCGACTTTCAAATAACCTCCCGATATATTATTGTTTATACATATGTGCATAGCAGCTGCGTTATTTAAAAACAGTCTTTGAAAACTTGCGAACTATAATATTATGCAAATTAGCATATTGTTCTTGCAACCCGGGATAATGTAATGGTCAATGTGTCAAAATATTTATATTATTGTACAAAAGGCGGCTTCTCAATTAAATCGCCAATGCCACGCCAAAGGGTATGCGAAAATCTATGGAAGTAAAAAAATCATTTCTAAGTACGTTCAGTGGCATTCTCGTCATCGCGCGTCGAAGCCGTACGGAATTAACCTGTCTACGATAATGTCGACTGCAAGAGTAATTTTATTTTTGAACCGCGTCTCTTACTGAATACCGCGTCAGTGAAATCTAGTTGCTTATTTATATCTAGTTTCAGAATCACATACAGTATCCTCTATATGTCCAAACTGATGTCCTTTTTGGCAACTTGGAATAGTTCCTTGATTGCGAGACCCGTCCACTATTGTATGTTTTGTAATCAGGATAAATTTTTTTCTACCTTACTATGCTGTTTCCTTTCTTTAGTACAGGGTTTCTAAAGAACAGGGACATTCGTTCGTTTTAGTGATATACGAGTACGTATATTGTAAATATCAATAATTGTTAGTGTGTTCGGTTTCTCGCAAACCACCGCGCGCGCCATATATAATGTAATTATTATGTGTAAATATAATATTATTTTGATCAAAGTCAGCATTTCTCTTTTGCACCTGGTACTAATGTTTTCTCTGCTGTGCACGTATGTGCACGCGCACACATGTTTTAACAAAACGTTAACACCTTATTATTAATATTTTATATGTACGAGTATATAATCTAAAATAACAAAAATATTTTTCTTAATTTTCCCCCAGGGCGCAAATGGATTGGACCTTAACCTTTACCGTACTGTGATATAAAATTCTCGTATGCAGACATGCTGTCAACTCGTGTTACCGTAAAAAAATAGAGTTCTATTAGCCTTTAAAATATAAAAAAATGCTTAATGCCATAAATTTAATTTAAGAATTGAGCATTAAATATTTAAAAAATATGTAGTATTATAATTCGGCGCATTCATCAAGTTTTGTATAAGAGATTGCACTGTATAATACAACCTTCCTTTTTATCCATCTTTATTTAATTAGTGAGAAAGAGACACCATTATATTTGTATGTTTGTTATTGTTATCATTGTGAAATTAATGTGTGATTTCTTTCTGTCTTGTCACAAATGGTATTTTTGCCAACGTAATAATTTTATAACGGAATGAATTAAAAATAATTATTTTTGTAGGATTCGCCTTACATAATTGATTTTTCACAAATTATTTCTAAGCGTAAATATTTTCGCGTTGTTGCGGATGTTGCGTATATTTACCGAAATATTACAGATTTAATTAGAGCCGTAGACCCGTGTCATGGTTTGGGAAGGGTTAAAATTGAACAAAATATTATTTTTTACATACATTCAAAAATTAGAGGGAACGTTGTCTGGCGCACTTATAAATACATTTATTTATTGTTGATTGTAAATTAGGTGATTTAAATATAAAGCCGATAAAATGTTTTAAACAAATAAACGTATTTTATATTCCATTGTCTTTATCCTGATTCAGTAGGAAATGATTCTCCGATGGACGTTATTGTTGTTGCATCATTGGCCAAGTATTTTAACAAGGTTTATCTGTCGAGACAATGGGTTCACAGTGAATTATAGGTAGGTACACCAATAGCGTATTATAAACAATTTGCAGTGCGCTGAAACCGGTCACATTATTTTATTTAACTTCTAACGCACTTTATGTATAGATTACGTACGATGAACAATTGGGCATTGTTTCTGTTTAAATGACATCTCCACCGTTTAGTGGTTTACAATTTTTCCCAACTGCTACATATTACAAATATTCACAGAACAGATATTGCATTATTTTCACATTTGTTAATAAAATGAGCATTTTTAATAATTTAATTATAGTTTTCTTTTTATCTTGATGTAATATAGAATAAATAATAGTTGCGAGTGAACATTTTTGTTGAATTTTTAAAAATACTAATTAAATGTATTAATTATAAAGACATACATATAAAATCAATTTTATCGAAAAATATTATTGTTGCGCTACCGGGATTCGAACTTGGATCTCTTTTCCAATCCGGGGAAGGTGCATTATCAACTATGCTATAGCGACAGTATTTTTGAAGACAAATTTTTGAACCTGTATCTTACACTTTTTCAAATGAATAGTTACATCTATCGTTCCATTATTTGAAAGCCATCTACATTGTTTTTACGGATAACAAATATTTGTGATTTCGTAAAAACAATGTAGATGGCTTTCAAATAATGGAACGGTAGATGTAAATATTCATTTGAAAAAGTATAAGATACAGGTTCGAAAATTTGTCGTAAAAAATACTGTTGCTGTAACATAGTTGGTAATGCACCTTCCCCGGATTGGAAAAGAAATCCAGGTTCGAATCCCGGTAGCGCAATAATAATATTTTTCTTTATATATTTACATTTATTCAGTTTTTAAAATATCACAGACCTATGTTCTGAATGTGTTCTCATTAATAAAATAATTTTAAACCGATTTTCATTTCAGTACGTAAATTATTTTTGTTTTTTTAAATTTGATTACGTATAGTTTAATCTCCAAAATTAAATTATTCTAATTCCGAATTACTATTTTTATCAAGGAATAAACGGACAGGCCAAACTCAAAAATTTTCCTGTGATATTTATGATATCTTTTTATGTTAACCCACACAAGAGACGCGCTCCATGTTAAAGTGGGATCAATTTCACCCGTAGAACAAGGGTTAAGAGTTTGCGGTTAACTCTTAAAAAATAGCCGTTAGAAAATAATTTCTCGCCGATATGTCTTAACAGTTTTTTCTCATTGCACGAATAATTATTTCCAGTAAATATATATATTTTTAAATTTGATTGTAAACAAATTTCTTTCCAGTAAACATATATATTTTTAAATTTGATAATTGCACCGTGAACATGAAAATAGTTTCTATTCGATTAGCGTAAGCTCATGTATTCTTAAGTGTCATTTTTGAATGCTAAGTAATTGCAATTTTAAGTTTTCAAGGGAAAAACTAAATCGGAAAATTGTACAAAAAATTGTGCTCACGAATGACGAATTATTATGCAACTGGTCAACCTTGTATGATGACATACGTTCATCAACTTTTCCCCGTCACAAAGAGAATATCTACATTCTGTCAGTGCCCCAGATTGAGAATTGTCCGAGAACAATGTCCAATAGGATTCACAAGCTCTATGACACAAGATACGCATGTATACATATGTAGAAATGTAGAAACCTTTCGTATCTGTTGCAAAGATTGTTATTATTTTTTTTGACATACAACGAAAGTTGAAAATAAAATTTTATTCTAATTTTTGGCGGTTTATCTTGCCAACAAATTGAAAAGTAAATCGGTAATTTTTTTTGAAAAACATATATAAAGATGATTTTATTATAACCGAAATTGGTCACCGTTGACTAATAGATTACATTAACAATTTTCGTTCCTATTTATAAGACCCCCATTAAAAAAATAAACTATAGTTTCGCACGGCATGTATATACATAAAAAACAAAAAATTTGTTTATGAATTTAACAGATATATCATATACTAGCAGAAAATTGAGAAATTTGCAAATATATTATATAAAGAGGTTTTTTCTGTAAAAAAATTGAAATCTAGCTGAGAATGAATGCAATATACGTAGATATTGCAAACATACAAACGAACGTTTTCGTTATGTATGTAAGTTTAATAGTACAATAATTCTAGTATTTATTTATGTCTCCGGTCTCAAGAGGTTGACGGTGCAGTGATGTGGAAGACGCGATGGACGTGTTTATGGACTGGAAAGCTCTTTGTCTACTCCTACGATGGAGCTAGAAGAAGATAGTGCGCATACGTGCGAAGAAGGAAGGAAGATGATTTGCCATTTTGAAGGTCGCAGGTTAGTCTATCTTCTATTGGGGGCAACATTGCCAATATTACATCACCGGGTCTATTTATACCTGATGTCATGTCCATTGTATTAAATCGATTAGTCTCCAGGCCCATTGAGGCCTGGGTAATTAATTATCGCAAATTACGAATCAATTGGGTTGATGTCGATCTGTCATGTGTGTTGTATATATAGATTATTGCGTTATTGATATTCTGAGATATTGACTCCAGTGATTGTTTTCTTCAGATTTTCATAGATGTAGCTGATGGGCCAGCTTGTCAACGTTTCTGCTAGTTAATCCAACAGTTAATCGATCAATTGAATTTACAGTAAACTCTCGATTATCCGAGCCGGTATTGAAAAAAATCCGCATAATGTATGTCCGCCAATAAAAGACACCAACAAAAAATAAAACAAAAACTTACGCATACTAGCGTACACAGATAAATAATGCGTCATTTAAATATACAATTTGACATGATGCACCTGTCTGCTGTACATATTAATATTTTTGAATTTTATGTAATAATTTGTAATGTTAAACTGAATCGTAATACTTTATAAACCCTATTAATTCATAATCTGATTAATGCAACCTCAGACAATCGAATCTATTGTATTTAAAAAATATATATATAGATTATATTGTATTTATAAATGAGTGTCGCATATTCAACACATTATATAGGGTGCCCAGCGGAAAAATTTCAAGAGTAAATTACAATTGCTCGTAAACCATAAGAGTGAGGAAACTAGGAAGGGTATTGTTCGACGCGCGTGATTTGCTGATTTGTTAGTCGCAATGAGTCACTGGTCGGGAGCACACCGCGCATTCGCGGTTGAGTAATATTTAAAGTGCGGTGATTCATTGGTTCGTGCGCGTTGTGCTTTTTGTACTCACTTTAATATTCTATGAGTAAGTGATGGGCCGAGCACGCGACTTATCTGGTGTTGTGTTCAAAAGTTCAGACAAGAAGAGACAATGGTTAACCAAACTCCATTAACGATGCCAGAACATGTAGCTCAAGTTCGACGTGAAATTATGCGCAATCCGCGTAAATCGATAAGGAAGATTATAGTCTTTACTGGATACCCATACAAACTGCAAATCGTGCAGTTTCTCAACAAAAATAACTATTCTTTAAGTGAAATCTTAGCGAGAACGATGCTGGAACGTTTTGAAAAATTTTCCGCTGGATACTCTTTAGATTATTATTCACATACATTTTAATCTTTCGGTCTAGTTAATGCACATAATATGTAAAATACGTTACTCAATTGAATAGTCAATCTATTAAAACCAAAGCTTCTCAACTGAATAAATTGAATAAAATTTTAGCATATCTACAGGGAAATTACATTTTTTCATATAATTGTTTGCCAATATATTACTGTATACTGTATGTTCAAAAGTTCAGAACTACATACGAATATGACTAATAACGAAGATACAATTTTGCCATAAGAATAAATTTTTCTTCTGTGTTTCGGAATTGCCTACAATTAGGCGCTTTGTAAAAACAACTAACGTGTCAACGGCGTCTGGTTCATAGATGAATTGCCTCATTCCTAAGTATATCATCATAAGAACATTTATAGGTATATAATATATTTATTTTATATCTAGCATAAATAATTCGTTTTCTTTACTTTACGAGAGTTTCTATCTTTAGTGGCGAGGTACGCATGCCGCCCAACTGGAAGGTGAACAGAAGCGGTCATGTGGCATTGCAATTTCGTCATCCGTCCGACCTGGAAACACTTTACTAGCCAGTACCGAGCGCCCGTTACTATAAATGCATGTAGTGTTACGAGTTATCTTGTTTTAAATTTTGCCAGAATTTATGCGATTCGAATAAGTATTTATCACCTTCGATTTGATTGATGTCCTAACGAGCCATCTTTATAATGCTAGATACGGGTTTTCCACCAAGTATCGTCTTTCTTCTCTCTTCATTCTCTTTTCATTCAATTTTTGTCCACCACTCTGGTGTCGTCGCTCTGTATGTCGGTCAATATTTCTATCAATGTGAAGGCTCCACTTCAGGACCTTCTTCTCCACTCCTCGACAAATGTGTCCAGCTCGTTGTCAGGCGAGTTTGAGGATACTTTGGGCAACTGTTACTTCGTTTCTCTGGCGAATTTGTACATTAGGTACTCCATCTCTCAGAGGAGAGAGATCTATTCCAAGCTTCTCTTTTAATTGCTCTATAGACAACTTTCAATTTGTGTACGCTATTAATGAGGTGAGGGTCCACGTTAGGACTTTGTAAGTGAGTATAGGAAATTTTAGTCTTTAAAGATTTTTGGATTTGAGGATATGCTTTAGTTTTCCAACACAGCTGAAGATGTCTCTTTATTATGCTTTTGCTTAACCGCCTTGAACATGCGATCAGTGTACAGAAAATCACGGTATAAGCAGAATCTACCGATCTCCAAACACCTTTTTACCTTTATCGCGAATGATGAATACATTTTTTCACGTATCTACTAATCAAATTACTGTCACTCATCCGATGTATGAATCGATAAGCGACCGCGACTAAAATAATAGATAGTCTTATAATTTGGGTAATATGCCGTTCCCTTGTCTCTTTTCCCCGCACTCTTCAACGAGCTGATCGCCGTCCTTACATAGCCATCAAATCGTTGGCGCCTGTCCCGGGAACAATTGCGGGGACTCACATGGGCATCCATCAGCCCGTTTTGGCCGCCGATTACCAGCGAGATGTTCAGCGGATAGAATGCCAAGTAGCCAAACACAAAAACGGTTACCTTCTCTTCGCCCACTGAATGGTTAATTTTATTTCCTTCGGACACCCGATGATGAGATGAGAATGCTTCGTATGATAAATAAAGTTTCTGCACCGCGTCTTTCTTATTTATTTTCATACATAAATATAATCATATTTTCGTAACTTTCCTTTACTATTTTTTATAATCACTCTTCCACATATTTTGATTTATTAAGGAAAACACATTCTTATTGTGAAGTTGTAATTATTCAGAACATAGGTCTGTGATATTACCTATGTTCTGAATAATTACAACTTCACAATAAGAATGTGTTTTCCTTAATAATATATGTTGTATCAATGTGTCCAAAATTTAATAAAAATGAATTGATAATTCTGGCGTCTGCAGTCGGTTTACTCAAAGGTATTTGAGATTCTGTAAAAAGAATGTAGATGGCTTTCAAATAATGGAACGACAGGTGTATTAATTTGAAAAATGTAACATATAGTTTCGAAAATTTGTCAAGAAAAATACTGGCGTTATAGCACAAAGGTAGTGCACTTCCCCGGATTGGAAATAGAGATCCAGGTTCGAATCCCGGTGACGCAAAAACAATATTTTTCGACAAAATTGATTTTATATGTATATATTTATAATTAATACATTAATTTAGTATTTTGATTTACCCAGAATAATTTTAACATAATTAAACATGTTTTTTCTTCAAAACCCTTTGTTTATATCACTGTTTATTGATAAATTATATGTTTTAAGGCTAATGGTCCCTTTTTCAGAATGCAAAGTATACTTAAAATTAAAAATGCGAACACGGACAAAAACAAAACTAATATGAAAACAAATTTAAAAGGTGACTATTTGTGTTATTTCATTATTAATAAATGAAGTCACATTCTATTTGTGGAGTTGGAATAATAGTTGAATAATATACTAAACGTCACAAATAAAATATAGTTTAATTTAAAATATGTAGTGTACAGGTCAACGCTGAATAACTTATCGGAAGTGTTAAGTGTTTGTTAATAAATTTAGTACTGAATTCAGATATAAATTTGTATGGATCAGCTCTGTTTGTCGCTTTAGAAATCAGATAGTGCACTTCCGTCATATTGTCTGAGCGCTGTCGGAAAAGCAAACGCTCCATCTCAATCTTTGTTGTCTCTCTGAGAGGAACTTTATAGCTTTTCATATCATTTATTTATTTTATTTGTTTATTTATTTGTAACTATATAATACATATAAAAATTTGTTTGGACTGTGCCCGTCTCACTAGAGAAATTAGATTAGACCACAAAATTTAATCATTTTATATTTATTATATCTAGTATAAATTTTGCAGAGTTACTTTTTAGGACTCTGATTAAAACACAAGCACCTTCCTTCCTCCCTCAGGCCATTGCAGCTTCTCCGCCAAATATAAAAATATATTACATTGAACGCCATTCAAATTTGTTCAGTTGCAATCTGGTAAAATGAAGTCACCCGACTTCTCTGGTTGACGTTTCGATTATGGGATTTATCATCAGAGCTGATGTCGCTGAATCGTCGGGCAAAGAAGTCGAAGATATACGGCACGTAACCTTGAAAACTCTACTCAGAAAGTTTCAGTTCAAGGGCAAAAGAGACGCGCACAAAAAATACATGACAGAATGCCTCTTGCTAATTTTAGCCACAGCTTCGTCACGATTTGTTTATAATGTTATCCGAGTCTGAGTTGTCAACATGTGATATCCTGAAATGATTCCAGACTACTAGTGTCGAGCGAGTTGTTAGTCAGAGATTCCAGTGAGACCCGAGCGGCGAGCACGACCGAGGTGGGGTCCTATCGTCACGTAGATCGCGTGCTAGAAGTTTCCACGCACGCTCCTTGCGTGAATTTGCTGATAGCTTCTGTTACTCACCGCGTGGAGTCAGCGAGAAGAGAAAACAATCAGTTTCACATAATATTATAAGAGGAAAACATTTTCTGAATCACCTTCATGCAACAATACCGTTTAATGTTGATAATATGCCACAGGAGATAAATTCGAATACTTAGCTGTAAAGGCCGTATGCATGGAAAGAGACAAGATGAGATAATCTCAGATATTTAGTTGAGATACATCTTAATACTATGTACACGTGTTGAGAATTAGATCTGGAGATTAACTCAAAGGGTTGTTTGAGACTGACAGCAAGATTTGACACGTGCACACAAATGTCACCTAAAACCACCATAGATATGTACAACTAGCTATTCTGAAAGTTCATTAAATATTAATATTTATTTCGTTTTATCCGCTGTTGGGGAAATTCAAAATCACGCAATTGACAAACGACAATGACATTTGACATTTTTGACGTACGATGAGCGAGAAGTGGCGTAGCTAAAAAAATTGGACTCCAATGCAAAAACGAAAAAAAGACCGGCTGTGTCTTCTTCTATTATTAAGGCGAATGCTATTTATCAAGAGGACAAGAACTTTCTTAATATTATTTTCGATTAAAAATATTAAAATTATCAGATGTGACGAATTTAGAGAAAGAAGGTGACACATCTTAGATGGGAGTAGAAAAATAGTATTGGCCAGCTCACTGTAAAAAAAATTGGGTCTCTGTGATGGCTAAGTGAAAAAGAAATGGTCGAGGATATTTTCCTATCCCTGCTTCCAAGACTTGGGAGTATTAAATACTATGAAGCTTAATCCATTAAATTGATCTTAGTATTGAATAAAATAATGTTTTTAGGCATTTATAAATATGTCCTTATAACTGAATTTTTTTTTTTTGTTTTACTACGATGGTCTTGTCTCTAATCCGACACATTAGCATACCACTGTCGTATACATCGATAATTTTTAAAATTTTATAATTCATTTCTTACTATGATGGATTTAAAAAATGATTTGTCCTCATAAAGCTTATCGATATCAAAAGTTTTGTAGGGCGGCGGATCTTTGGGTCCCTATCTAAGGCGCATCGCATTATATACATTGATATAGATACACCACTGTCTGGGGTGTTATTTACTCGTTAGGTTATAATTTATTTTCACCATATTTTATTTTAGTTTTGGCTGTGTTCATTAATGCTATTTATGATAAGACTCATTCTGAATATTAAGTTCCTTACATTTACATTAACACATTAGAGGCATAGGTGTCCATATATATATAAATATTTTACTGTTAGTGTAAGATTTTAAAATAATTTCTTCGGAAGTTTACGTTGACCGATTTATTTCTAAGCCAAACTGCTCGGGAATTGTAATTTTTGTAATTACAGATTAACAAAAATTTTATATGAAAAAATAAGTAGTGCAAAGTGTCACGTGTATCCATATGGACATTCATGAATTTACCGTACATTATTGGTACCATAAACAAAATAAATATCTAAATAAGTTTATAAATTCATTCAGCTAAAGAAATATTATAATATTATGAGAAAAACATTCTTACCTAGAATTTGAGTCTATCTTATTTTTTTTGAAATAACTGACCACTTTAATACCTGATTTAATTGAATTAAATTGTCAGGACATTTAAATATGATTTAAATGAAGGTGTGGCGTTTTCGCAACTGAGCGACGTGTTTGAAGCAAATTATTAAAAATAATGTATATTATGAAACCAAAAAAATATGTATTTAGACACATAAATTATATACTGTGCACGAGTCTCGACTTTCATAGAGAAGAAAAAAATATAAAATGAAACTTACTGAATATGTATTATATCTCATTGTATCTTCTACTAAAAAAAAAAAAAAACTGCAATATTAATTTGATGTCCATTGGACATGGATGACATTAATGTCAGCAATTGGGCCGGGCACTAACAAGTTAAGTTAATTAATGTTATTCTGATTTTACGTTTACCTGAGAACTAAATTATTCGTAGATTCCAAGAATCCACAATTCCCCGTGAAATAACATTTTTGGAAAGGGTTTATTTTCATTTCATTTCTCGAGTTGGTTAAAATTATTTTCTGAAGAGATTCTTAAATCTGTAGAATTTATTTCAGAATCGGGTGCGGTAGTTCCAAAACCGCGGACGATGTAGACTAGATCCGACTGGGAGCTTGATTCACAGCGTTATCGACAGACGTTCTTGCCGGTACGCTGTCGAAGATTTCGTTGGAGAAATATTTTTCGCCAGAGATTTTATTTGATAGATGATTGTCTATGGAATGAGACAAGACGAGATAAATTTCAGCACCGTGTACATGTGTACATTTATCTGGAAATAAACTCAGCGATCAGCTGGAGATTGGTAGAAAGAGATCAAAACCGTGTACATAACGTTCGATTTAATAACGAAACTCGATACATGCGCACAAAAATCATCTAGAACCGTCGATATCTATAACTAATTATTCTGTTTGTCTTACTTTACAAACGAGGGCGTTAAATTGCAAATATTTGTCCATTTTAACTGCTTCTGGGGGAGATTAAGATTGATGTAAATGTCGAACGGAACATCAATAGTCAATATAATGAAGTGTGGACTATTGTAACAGCACCTATGTCAATGTTCCTGCCGGATAGATCACAATCCATTCCAAATTGCGGCAGCATGGATAATATATGGAGTTCCCAAATTCTCTCATATAAGATCCGATTTTTTGTACTAATTTAAATTGAACTGATTGATGTACAAGGCGACACATAACATGATGCCTCTGTATCTTCAAGAACTTTGTACCCCAGACAATTTGAATGGTAGACGTCAAACTCTCAGGTCAGCTTCAACTTCAGCCGCAGGAAGGGTTGAAAGTGAATGTAATAAATGAACTTAAGTGAAAATAACAATTTTTAATTTTAAAAACAAAACAGTTTATGTGTAAAGCGCCTTTGATGTGAAAGTTTTTACGAAAATAGCGCTATACAAATTATTCAATATTATTTATAACATTTGCGTTTGATGTACAACAAGCGTAAAGTGAGGCGCGCGACGGTGAATCTCTGAAATTTGGTGTGCTACGAAAGTATCGTATCAAAGATTTTCATAGGAGCGTAATCACTGTCTCAGAGATTGGCTTGAGTCGAAAATCTCATTAAAATCTGATCGTAGACATGAAACATAGGAGTGCATGCGCAAGTTCTCTGTACCTTGCAGCGCATACGTGTCTGCGAGTGTCGAGACTAAAATGTCATCAATGTGCACGCACCCTTGATTATTCAGATAAGTAAAATGTATTCAAAACCGATACATAGGTACATATATTTATTTTGTATAATAATGTATCTCACTCCAAGAATACATAATGCGTGAAATTACAAGACGATCGAATCTGGCAGAAAGTTTGGGACTTACAACAACTTACAAATTATTTAGTCAGTCTTACATACAGAAGTGAGACATGAACGCTTGTATCAAGAGCGATAAAGAGCCACTAGACTAAACAGCGAGGTATGGAATGGTGCATGGTGGGTTAAGGTTAAGGATACGATAATGGGTGGCATGTGGCCAGCGGCGTAACTAAAAAAATTGGGCCCCAGTGCAAAAAGGAAAAAAACGGCTTCTTGTATCTAAGATATGAGAAAATTAAGCGTTATATTCAGCGTATTATTACGACCTTCCACGGTAATAGAGTGAGTCATTTCAACCGTAATTTTTTTTATTTCCGTATAAAGCTACAAGCAATATTTATATGTCGAAATAAATTATAAATCTAGTAGACTAAATAGATTTTGAAACATTGTGTTGTGCGGTATAAAAATATATATGTTTTAATCAATTTAAATGCAAACCTTTAAATATCTCGAAACGAAAGAAACATGACTTAGACCACTTTCATAATAATGGGTACATATGAATATAATACCTACTATCCCGCTAATACATCGAGTTTGGGATCGCCTTCAGAACGTAAATGAACAGTTCCGTTCATATAAAAGTGTAAATATTTATGAGACAAGAGACTAGCCTTGTTCGTACAATGTTTTAGATAAACCACGTGGTACTAATATTCTTAAATATTATATATGATACTTATTTATTCTTTTTTTCATTTTGCACTGATGACGATAATGACATGACCCTAAAGTTAGGCTGATCTGTCTCTGTTGGACATTGAATTTGGTCGTGCTTTTCGTTTAGTAATGTGACCGTTATTGTTCACGGCCGACGGTGACCTAGACGCGTCGAGTGACATCACTTCGTGTCCTGCGGTTGAGTCACCGGGAGGACAAAAACCAAACATGTGCACAGCGCGCGGCGCTCGCCTCATCTGCGGTTGTTCGAAGAAATTCAAGGTGAATGTTAAATGCCTCCCGTTACAATTGGCGAGCTGCATTCTGCATCGATAATCATTATGTGGCTTAGTGCTAAAAGGAATGTTGATAAAAACTGCTGTATCAAAAAAATACTGAACATATTTCTTAATTATTGCACTGGTGTCGAATTTTCTGACTGCGTACAATAATTTTTTGATTTTTAATACGAATCTAGCGATCGAATGGCAAATCTGAATGATCGATAATATCAGAAATTTTACATTTTCTTTTTCATATGCATTACAATTCATCGTCGCAATACAGTCAGAATTGAATATCTGCAAAAAATCTAAAAATGTGTTCTAAGTGACTTTACGCATGTCAGCTAAAAGTGATCCATTGATATTAGCTGATCATTGACAGCATCATTGTTACGACGTGTGAATGTTGATATTATGGTTAAGCTTGTAATACCGTGTCGAAAGTAGGGATCGATGTTGTTTAATCGCTGGTTTGCGATACCGTGTCGAAAGTAGATTGTAGATATATGTATTTTATGGCAATACCGTGTCGGTGGCAAGGTATTATTTTATGTTTATGTTCCATCTAATATATAATTAAATATTGATTATTTTATTCCTTTATGTAGGTACATTTAGCCGTAGTATAGTGTAAATTTCTTATTTTTTGAACAGAGTAGTGTTTAGAAACACTTGTGAGGTATAAAAATATTAATTTCAAATATATTTTTCCACTTTGAAATTGTTTTAATGCGACATCACAATAAAAACGAAGGTAGGCTGACGGGTAAATATACACACTCACCATTGCACCAAATTGATTTCTGTTGACCCCGCACTTTACAACAGCTGATTAATTGTTTTATATGTCTCTCTCCAGACTACCGGACATTAAATATATTCATTTTCATCACCATCAGCATTTTCATCCTTTCAAGGCGCCTCTATCTTCCTCTGTCTTGCGCCATTTCGGTAGTTGTTTGCTAATCAAGACTTGATCTGTTTTTGTTCCTGTTTATTCCAGCTCAGTTTGGGGCGACGCACTAGCCAAAAATATATATCTTGGTTGTCGTTTTTCTGGCATTATCAAGCCACTATAATTGAAGTTTTCTATGTGTAGAAGTAGCGACTTCATGACTGAGGTCTCCCTTATCTCGGTACTTCTCACTCGGTCCTATAATGCTATCCCTGCTACTCCCCTAAGATAACTCATTTCGGCAGCTCGGATTCTTGATTTTGCTCTTTCAGTTAGGATCCATATTTTTAACTATAAAAGTGGACATGTACGAGTACACAGCTTTAAAACAGTCAGTTTGTTCTCGACGCTTAACTTTATTACCACACTAAAAAAAAATAACATTAACAACCCCGATTTTCCTGTCGTT
Source organism: Eubasilissa regina (assembly GCA_022840565.1). NCBI lineage: Eukaryota > Metazoa > Arthropoda > Insecta > Trichoptera > Phryganeidae > Eubasilissa > Eubasilissa regina. The sequence continues at coordinate 6,623,966 of JAINEB010000029.1, read as the reverse complement.
TCACCTTCCAGTTGGAGTAAAAAAGTACTAGATTGAAGGCTCCGCACTGAAAGCCAAAGCGTACATTGACCCTCAGCTCGCTTGGCCGATGAAATAAGAAATATTGCAAGAAGGAGCTGGATGCGGAGTACAGAAAATACCTTTATCCAGCAGTGGATAGACGTGGGCTGAAGATATATATTTATGCCACACTATTAATTATTATACATTACTTAGTAATTTTAATTACTAATTTAATGTATTAATTATAAAGATATACATATAAAATCAATTTTATCAAAAAATATTGTTGTTGCGCTACCGGGATTCGAACCTGGATCTCTTTTCTAATCCGGGGAAAATGAATTACCAACTATGCTACAGCGATAGTATTTTTGACGACAAATTTTCGAAGCTATATGTTACCTTTTTGATATTAATACTTATTCATATAACAATATTTATTATAATAACATTTTTTTTCGTTTTAAACATTGATTTTATATGTACATGTTTCTAATTAATACATTTAATTCATATTTAAGATATCACAGAGCTATGTTCTGAATAATTACAACTTCACAATAAGAATGTATTCTCTTAATAATAAAGTTGTATCGATGTGTCCAAAATTTAATAAAAATGAATTGATAATTCTGGCGTCTGCTATCAGATTACTCAAAGGTATTTGAGATTCTGTAAAAATAAGGTAGATGGCTCTTTCAAATAATGGAACGATTAAATGTATTAATATCAAAAAGGTAACATATAGGTTTGAAAATTTGTCGCTAAAAATATTGTCGCTGTAGCATAGTTGGATAATGGACCTTCCCCGGTTAGGAAAGAGATCCAGGTTCGAATCCCGGTGGCGCAATAACAATATTTTTTGATACAATTTATTTTATATGTATGTTTTTCTAATTAATACATTTAATTCATATTTAGAATAATTGTAACTTCACAATAAGAATGTGTTCTCTTTAATAACTTAATAATTCATAACAACAGCTTGTTAAAACCGTAATGTGTAACAATCGTTTGTTAAAACTGAGACATTTATTTCGAGATGAAAAGCACAGTAAAGATTTCTAAAAATTAAAAAATATATATTTTAGTATTCGTTGTATGTAAAATATTGTGGTGGCAGTTTCGTGTAATGATTGAAGTAGCGAGTCCAATCTCAGAGACAATAATTATGTACCCAGCATCGTGTAACATTCTCTAGCAAGATTGAGAGCTAACCACATTCGCTTTCAAGTAGCGCAATCACGAAACACTGGACCAAAATGAAAATCATAATCTTGTCAGTCTCATCAGAGCGAACGGTCAATAAAATGCATTGTTTTGCGAGAATACATATTGAAAATGTTTATATTTTATGAAAGATTTAAAAAAATTCTCAACAATGTCATCATAATTGAAGAAAACCGAATGATAAATTATGACCTCACTGGGATTCACATATCAATTAAAAATGCATACACCAGCAACATTGAACAAGCTAATTTGTCACGTAACACACCAATAAAAATACAAAGTAACATCGCACTCATTGATGATATCATTGTACATATCTATCACTGAAGGCACGTTCAATAAACAACTGACTAATTAACCTACCATCGCGCCGTTTCTCCTCAGCGGTTAGAGCGCCGCACTCTTTTATCCTGACTCACAACTTTCGCTTTGTCCATACTCAAACATCTTTTTTATTGTTGAGGATTCTCACATGATCATCTTCCTGTAGGTATCTTGGTTTTTTTAGTCATGCCAGGTCTTTCATGAACGTCTTCTATTTCAGGTATCTAACGTTGTATGTCATTTTACAATCCTCTTCTCGTTATTTCTGCTACAAGATCAAACCACTTACGCGACTATTTAATTCGGTTTACTACATTTTAACACCAGCTTATGGATGAGATTTTTATTCCCAACTCGAGGCAATTTTTTGCAAACATCAGATTGTTTGAAGTCAACTCTTGCATTTCGTAGTCTACACACACACAACGTCTCAGTGATTCGCTGTCTCGTGTCTCACTTCATGTTTGTTAAGTGTTAAACGATAGTCCATTGATCATTGATGTTCGGTTCGTCAGTTGGGTGAATAATGTATTAGGTTGACGTATAATTATCCGCTATTTTCTTCGCGATATTTTGTTTTTTTTTTAATTTAACTGGAATGACAATGATGAGCGTCAGGAGTGTCAGGAGTCAGGAGTCAGGAGTGGAAAATCCCAGAGAGAAACGGCCAAAGACAATACAACATCAACAGCCTGTACCTGGCCCAGCTTAATTACCTTTATACTGCCATTCAGCTGAAAAGATCGCGTAAAAAGAACCAAATCATTTTCCACCACGACAACGCTCGCCCTCAAGTCGAATCCATCGCTAGTGAGAGATGGAATTTGCTCTCCCATCCACCCTACTCTCCCATCGAGACCCCCGCGGACTACCACATCAACCGCTCTCTAAAAAATTGGCAGGTTGGCAAAGTCTATGACGATTTGGTGGGGTTGATGTAGGATGTCAAATCGTGGATTGCCTCAAAAAACCAGAGCTTCTTCGCCCGCGGAATCGACCGTCTTCCAAGCAAATGGGAGGCAGTAATCGACATTGCTGGTGACTACGCCCCCAAATGATAGTTGTACATAATATATTTTGAATTACGTTACAATATACAATATAATTTTTTAAAAATGGCGGATAATTGTACATATACCTAATATTTAGTATAATGTCTCAAATCTCGATCTAGTATCGTCCTCACACCTGACTTCAGGATGTCTCCAGCCAGATGGAAGGCATCTATTCACCGCTGTGGCACTCTTACAGGTTTCGGCTCATGGTTGTATCCAGGATAATCTCCTTTTCCAGGTTGTCACTTTTACGCATAATGTGACTGAAAAATTGAAAGAATCTTCTGTTTACGGTTGTAGAGAGGGCTCGCTGTGGTTGGATTAGTTGCAGGATTGAGATCAGAATTTCAACACGTGCACACGGTACTGAGATTTATCTCATCGTGTCTCTTTCTCCATCTAATGATGTGTAGGCGTGCTTGTAGTCTAATGGTTACGATATTCGCTCGTTGATCTTGTGCTTGGGGGTTCGAGCCTCGTTCCAGGAGGCCATCAAGTTAGTCCTATTTTCCCTTTATTTCCCGCAGTCATAATAAACATGTGACATGAACAATTATTTGTATTAGTATTATTATGATTGAATATATATCACATTTATTTAACTGAAATATTTTAAAGTCTTCATTGTTTGAAACTAATTTAGACATTGACCCTTTTAGCATCGGGCCATACAATCGATTACTGATCATGTTGATATTTGTACGGCACTAAGGGCACCCACATTCCTGTCAGTACAGTAGATACATACGTTATAAAATATAATATGATGTAAAAAGCGCCCATAAACAGCAACGTACATAACAATGTACACCCTGAGAGGACAGAGATCACAATTTTTGCCATTTCCATGCTGTTTTATGAATAAATCCTACTCTAAATTACGAGAGTACTTTAGTTAGTACAAGTGATAGTGATAGTTATGATAATATTACTGTATTAAGTATTATAAGATGATTGTAGAGGTGGCGGTGATGATGATTTTGATTACAATAGTAATGGTGATAATGATGGGGAAGATGATTTGAATCCGAATATATTAGATATTGAAGATATATTTAAATTAATTTTAGTTTTCTTGTCATTTTAAAATTGTCATTGTTCTAAAAGTATGTGGTTATCGCTACAAACAATGAAAAATATTTTGTTATTGTATTTTCGTTGATTTTTAAAATAAATGAAGGTTACTTTAATTATTACGGATTATTTGTTAGCAATATTTGAATATGTCCAAGAACACACAATGACTGTATTTTCACCTACAAATGCACTGATAATAAACAAATAATATAGATATCTCATAGAGACGAAACTATTTTTTATTATATTTAATGGAAAATATATGGAAGTATGGGGTAATTACAGAGCTTACGACCTGACTTCGGCTGGCTTAAGTGATCACTTTATATAAGTGTATTATTTTTAGTTTATTTGGCAAACTGTGAATTTAAAATTGTCAGACTTATTGTACAGTAGCAAAAGCAGCGTAGGAAGTAATACTAATAATATTCAATAAATCAGCTAAAGCAATGTTTACAATTTACTATTACACATTATGTTGAAATTTTGTTTATTATGCAAATATTTAAGTAATAATTGCAAACTATATTACTGTAACAAACACTCGAAACCTTGAATAGTAAACACTCAAATTAGCAGGAAGCCAATATTCCTCGTTTTTCTGCTTCTTTCTCAATTGTGCTACAGCTCAAATCGAGCTTTGTCCTCTTCAATCTTCAGCCACCGTGATACTCGGTGTATTTTGTGTTCTCATTTTCAATTGTTCACCAACGCATACCCTTAGCATCGTTCTTCAAATAATCTCAACGGGATTTTGATCTTCCAATTGATCTTTTCTCTCTCATTGATTTCCGAGAAATAAACTTTTTGGGATTTGTAAACCGTGCATTCATTGAAGAAGCCATGTGCATGAAGCGTGTCAAGGAAGAAAAGAAATGGGATTATGTACAGATGTGTGCATAAAGTATAGGTACAGTTCGGAACGTTAGTTGCGGGACGAAGGGCATTCTACACAAAATATTTTAGAACGTACTTTCTATCAAAAAATGTAATGTGCTGTCCATTTGAAATATTTATTGAGACAATGGAAATAACGTATAACGACACCTGTAACAAAATCGGTAACGAAAAAAAACGTTAATGTATTTATTCAACGGGTAGCTCGGTAAAATGTGTCACGAAAATTGCCGTAGAAAATTTCGTAATATTTTTATATACACTCGTATATATATACCTCGTTTTTTCATTTTCATCTTTACCTATACCACAATCACAGTATACAAGTACAGAGATATTTATGTTTATTTTATTTATTTAACTGAATTTATGAATAATTTTTTGAACTACAATAACATACATGCAGGGGTGGTATGATGCACATGTCTGAGATATGTAATGCGTTTTTTTATACTTGTGCCATATTTAATAACACGTATTTTATCATGAGTTGTGTATTTGGGAAGTATGTTTGATAGAAACGGAAAGGCTGAGAATGATATCGAAAGGAGGGTGACTGCAGGAAACAAAGTGAACGGAATTATAGCTAATGCGAACTTGTCAACCGAGCCAAGTGGAGTCCTGATACCGACACTGATGAATGGAAGTGAGGCCTGGAGCTGGCAAAAGAGGAACGAATGTGTGCCATATCCCTTTATGACAGAGTAACGAATGAAGAAACAAGGAAAGAATGCAAAGCTGATCTTAGTATAGTGAGTAAGATTAAGAAAGAATCACTAAAATGGTTTGGTCATATGGAACGAATGAATGAGGAGAGAATGGTAAGGAAGATATATGACAAGTGTTGATGGCATTAGAAATGACGTCCGCGGAAGACTTGGCACGACCAGGTTAACCAAATACTGGAAAATGGTCCTGTTCGAAGCCTCAACAATCGATGAGCTTGTATGAGAAGATGTATGAGTAAAACTGTGTGTCAGGACAGAAGAGTGTGGCGCTCTATCCTCTCTGCCTAGCCCCACGTGGAAACTGCGCGATGGCACGTTAGTTAATCATATTTAATTTAATAGGCATCTATTCAATTAGCTAATCGGTTCGTAATTTAAGTGGGAAACATTACTGCAACTATCAACGCAACGCTAAATTCAGCCAGTAGAAAGATTTTGTGCGGATAGAAGCGAAAGACGCGCATGTGGGTGGCGGTGGATGGATCCTCGCTCATCGCGGGCCAAACATGGGGCTGACCAAAGTGGCACGCAAATAAACCTTGGAGCGACTGACACGAAAAACATTGCGAGTGCGTAATTTACCAGTATGACAAATAGTAAAATTTTTTTCGGAGGTGGATTTCTCGTGAGGTTTCGTAAATTGTGTATTTTTTAAATAGTAGAGGCGCGTTTTACAAATGTTGTTAAAATTGTTTAAAAATTGGCGCAAAATTTTTTTTCGTAAAGTTTAATGTTTTATTAAATGCAGTGAAGGATTGGTAGAAAGAGACAAAAATTCATTTTCGAAACGATCGATTTGATAGCTGCACATAAACGGCACCTTATTTTAGATAGTTACATAGACGATTCATTGGAGACTTACCCTTTCGTAGTCCATCGTGAACACACCTCAAAGATTCGAGTACCGCCACTTATCTCGCACCTCACTTGAATGTCAAACGTCAAATATTAATAGATGTTCCGTTCATGCGTTGGGTGAATTTTAATCTCCCCTATAGCCGTCAAAACGGAATAAATGGTTACAATTTAATGATAAATTTTTAAAGATATCTATGTTTCTAGGTGACTTTTATAGCCTACTTGTCAAATTAAATTATCTCTAGATCAAAATATCAATACATGTACACGGTATTGAGATGCATCTCAACTAAATCTCTGAGATTTTTCGCATCGAGTCCTTGGATAAGGCCGTAAGAAATTATCGTGAAATATCTAGATATAAATTTTATCACATATTCATATATAAAATATATTTATTAGATTCATATGCTCAACTTTTAATAAAAATCACGCTAATTATTTATCAACAGGGGTTGAATATTACTCTTCGGGTCGTTACTCTGGAAATATACGGTGAAAAAAATCACTTTCCATTTTAAAGAACTTGATAATGTTACATTTTTTTTGTCTCCGTCGTTTTCCGTAGAATAATTTCATTGGGCTGTAAAAGCAAAGGCCGACTGAAAATAATAAATTAATATTCCATCCTTGTGGTAGCTTCCCCCACCTCCACTGACGTCATTACATCAGAGAGAAGATTACTCTCCGGTAGAAATTCACTAAGCGAATAAAAAAGACGAATCTTAAAATATGAAACAAGATACGTTTATCTCATTTATAATAATTTTAAAAAGATTGTTCGTTTGTTATCTATAATATCGATTGCATTAATATTTGCACAGACAAATCTGCAATTCATTGATAAATATAAATTGTAACTTTTGATAATTCGATGTTTATTCGATATTTTGATTCGTGTCTGAATATATAATAATTTAGTACCTATATGTTTGCATTAAGTCGTGCTGTGTTGGACAACATTTCTTAGATAATAAACAATACCTTCAATATTGAAAAACTTGCCTCAGAAATAGTCTTAAGAAGTTTCGCCAACGAATAGACCTTACGTAGTCACATCTCATCACGTCTCCTGCCTATATTAGTCAACTCGACTTCAATATTGCTGAGATATTTAATTGCACTTTCGGTGATTATCCTTAACATGTTTTTGTATATTTGAATTGCCTTTGATGGATTGATGATGCCTTTGAGATGTAGTGCAGGAGACACATGTTGCGCATACCATGAACGGCGTCTCCACTTTGCAGGAATCAAACATGAAGGACAGATTCTCAACCTGCAGCCTGAGATGAATCCTTAAATATTTTAGGCAAATGCGAGAATGGAAAATAGCCTGGAGAAGCTTGTCGTGATGGGCCACGTCGAAGGACGAAGAGGAAGATCCCACACCCGTCGGATCGACCAAGTGGAAAAGGCAACAGGCACTTTTCTGGTGACAGCCCTAAGGTCTGCAGGATGCCGAGAAAAGTGGAGGAACATAGTATACATAATCAAATTGAAAATAAAATTAGAAATTTAACTGACATTTAAGACCTTTAAAAAGGATATTTCAAATTGGTTGTTGCAATTAGGGAGAGCAGATACGGAGGCTAAACTCTTTTATATAATTAAATAATTTGTATAACTACTTTTGTGCCTTTTGGTCCTGTATATTTACATCTACCTTATATCTAGTTACATTATTGGTATTATTATTATTATTATTCCTTTTTTTTCTCTTTACTTTTTTTTATTCACTTTTATATATTTTATATATATATACATTTTTTTTCTCCTTAAATATGTTCACATTATATGCTATGTATGTATTTGATCTTACTGTGTTTTGCCTTCGATGAGTTTTGGTTTTATAAAATATATTAGTTTATCAATTTGCCTTAAAACAGGCTTGCCTAGTCGGGCAATGCATTTAAATGTGTGTAAATATGATACGTTTTGAAAGAAAAATTCAGCTACAATACTATCATATTATATTAATGATAACAAAGAAATATATAAATATAAAAAAATACTTTAAAAATTAACATGTATTTCGAAATTCATAATATTTTTATAAATATATTGCATTTTATTTTATTATAAGCTAGTTATTGTAAACGATATTTATTAATATGTAATCCTCTTCTCTGCATTGTATTGTATCATTGTAATTATAACAGATAAATAAATAAATAAATAAATATAAATAAAATAGTTAAGAGGGCGAGAGTTCATGAAGATCGCGATCCTCAGTCATGTTGGACCGACGTGGATGAATCGCTTTTAATCGTTTGTTGTGCGGAGTTTAGTTTTCCTTAACAGAATTTATACAGTAAAAAGGTCGCATTCCCATTTATTAGTCTTGTTGTATACTGTCGAGTTTGACTTTTAAAAATATTTATGCGTAACATGACCGAAGTATTCAAATGACTAACATAGATAAACCGTACCTATTAATACTATAATAAGATGTTCTATAATTGTTCACGCAAATATTGTGACGTAATCATGTCGTGAGTCAATATAAACATGACGTGATTGTATTCAGTCATGCCCAGCCCGCCCTGTGTTTGCTTTCGTAATGTTCCTCTGTCATCGTGCGCTGCAGCGCGAGATGCGATCATCTTCATTCATACGGGGCACATCCCACGGATCAAAAAAATACGATGTGTAAAATGGCGTCATATTACGATGTCCTCGAAATGTTGTACACTACACTCATCACAGTAAGAAAAAAAACGCTTTGAAAATAATACGATAATAAAGATTATGTAATTTAAGTATTATATATTTTTTCTACTTTTACTAATTTATTTATTTAATACTGAGAGTTGTTTACTCTCGCTTCGATTCCATTCAACAAAGCAACGCGTGCAATATTTTACAAAATATTTAAACATTTTTTTGGAATATATTTTAAAGTTAGAGCTGTCAGTTAAGTTCCGGCAGTTAGTTACTAAAACCTTTTGGCACCCCTTCATATTTTTCTTTATTATATGGCACAATTATTACATTTGGTCATTATTACATTTTTTTTTTATTACATTCAATCATTAATATCATAGGTAGGCTCCGTTATCATCGCACCAAAGCTTTTACGTAAGACTCGTTATCTTATTAAATTCAGAAGGCAGCCAGAGAGAAGCTATAGAAGTCATGCACCCCCTAAACGGGAGGGTAAAAGTCACATTTATGTGTCATAGATTTCGGTTATAGTCCGTCAGAAATTCACCTTGTCGAGGGAGCGCCAGTGGAATACTCCGTCAGGTCTCCCTAGCCACCGCTCTTCCTGGCATCGTCCATCCCAGCAACCCCTAGCGGGAGATCCACATCCTAATAAAGTCCGAGATTCTTTTTATTTCTTAATTTAATACTAGAAAAAGCAATCAAAAGTGATGTCAGGCCCTGCGCAAGGCTGTTTTGGGTAAAGTACAAGAACATGGTTATACAGAAAACAACCAGTCATAGAAAACTCTAACTAATAGAAAGTAGTTTTGTAAAGTGCGAATAATCAAATCTACAACAACTTAAATATTCTTTGTCATTAAAATAAACCAAAATGAAAAGAAAAATGTAATCCTGCGCCGATAGGATCTAATTAATGAATCGGAAATACACGATCTTCGGGACGCGGATTGGATTACGACGATTCCGGTCGTAAATCGGAATCGCCACAGGGGAGGGAAAGGAAGGAAATAAGGGAACCTGGATATAAGGGATAAGGATCGATAATAGGATAGAGGTTCCAGTCGAAGGACTACAAGGACGGAGGCATCAATATACAAGGTAAGGCGAGCAGTCCTTCCGAATCTCGGTTCTCCGGGGTTCCCGGGTGACCCCCTGCAGTCGCACAAACGGCAGGCGGCTGAGCAAATCTCCGCTTCGAATTGAATATGGCGATATCACTACTTCACCCGCGTCACACAAACAAATAATTAAAATAAGGTGCCAAATTTTGTACGAACTTTAAGAAGATTTTATAGATTTTGTTGATAGTTATCTTAGATTTTAAAATGAGGTTTTAGCGATCAATAAAATTTTCAAAAAGCGATTATTATGAATTTTTGTATGAAAGCGGCCTGGCTGTTTTGTTTTTTGGTAGAATACAAAATTGACATTACACGGACAATGGTCCAAAAAAAAATTTTTTAATTGTGGACCGGCTGTTTTCTGCATGACTACGATAATATAGACCACTTTGCTCTTTGGTTCTGTATGACGTAAAGACGAATAATGTCGAACTTTATTGAAATCATGATTACTAGCGGTCATCGACGATTTCTTCGACCAACTTCAATGTTTAATGGTTCTTTACAGCACCCTTGAAGCCGCATCGGACGTATTAATTTTTTATTAATTATTAAAAAAAATATATATTTATTAAATCCTAATATTTTTCTGTCCTCTGTGGTTATTTTCATCTAATTATTAATTTATTACTACATTTATACAATTCGATACACCATTAACAAAAATGGTACAAAACAATAATATCCTTACGGACAGATTATTGAACAAGCATGGCAAAAATTATATAAACTTATAAAAACATAAACATGTAGAAAAAATAGTCTAAATAATCCACTACATGACTGTTTTTTTTTAAATTTAAATAAAAGCAAATATTATGATGATTTTCGATGAGTCGTAAATAGAAAATATAATGGGAATCCAAAAATATGTAAAAATAACAGTTAAAATTAAATACTAAATTAATGTATTAATTTTAAATATATACATATAAAATCAATTTTGTCGAAAAATATTGTTTTTGCGTCACCGGTATTCGAACCTGGATCTCTATTTCCAATCCGGGGAAGTACACTACCGATTGTGCTATAACGCCAGTATTTTTCTTGACAAATTTTCGAACCTATATGTTACATTTTTCAAATTAATACACCTGTCGTTCCATTACTTGAAAGCCATCTACATTATTTTTACAGAATCTCAAATACCTTTGAGTAAACCGACTGCAGACGCCAGAATTATCAATTCATTTTTATTAAATTTTTTATTAAATTTTGGACACACTGATACAACATATATTATTAAGAAAAACACATTCTTATTGTGAAGTTGTAATTATTCAGAACATAGGTGTGTGATATTTTAAATACTAAATTAATGTATTTATTATAAATATATACATATACGTGTTTTCCTTAATAGTTAAAATTAACATTAAAAAATATGTTGTAATAATAAAAGCATTTTAAAAAAGTAAGAAAACGTATATATGTTTCATATAGAGCGACAATAAAACATAATTTATTTTTACGTAGTAACTAAAAAAAATATTTTCATAACTAAGTTTTATTTTCTTTTGTATTTATAATCCGTTTACCTAATATTTCTGCATATTAGATGTATAAATATTATTATATCATTTTTACAACTGAATAAAAAATACAAACATAAAATATGATAGATTTTTACCCATCAGCTGTGTGATTAAGTGATTGAAATTTCCTAACTAAATATGAAAATATTGCGATGTGTTATAGTATTATGATTATTATACCTGTATTACGCGCTGCGTATAATTATTTATACTATTTGTTTAACATTGAAAAAAATGATTTAATGTGTTACTATATTTGGGAACTATGTTTGATAGAAACGGAAAGGCTGAGAATGATATCGAAAGGAGGGTGACTGCAGGAAATAAAGTGAACGGCGCTTTGAATGGAATTATATCTAACGGGAATTTGTCAACCGAGGCAAGACTAGCGGTGCACAATGGAATCCTGGTACCGACACTGATGTATGGAAGTGAGGCCTGGAGCTGGCAGAAAAGGAACGAAAGTAGACTGAATGCAGTGGAAATGAGATCACTTAGACGTATTTGTGGCAAATCTATTTATAACACAGTAAAGAATGAAGAAATAAGGAAAGAATGTAAAGCTGATGTTAGTATAGTGAGTAAGATTAAAAAAGGATCACTTAGGTGGTTCGGTCATATGGAACGGATGAATGAGTAGAGAATGGTAAGAAAGATATATGATGCAAGTGTCGATGGCACCAGAAATAGAGGGCGTCCGCGGAAGACTTGGCACGACCAGATAAACCAGATGATGAAGGATGGTTCTGTTAGAAGCCTCAACAATCGGCGAGCTTTTATGAGAAGATGTATGAATGTGGATGAGTGGAGAGATGAGAATTGTGTGTCAGGACAGAAGAGTGTGGCGCTCTATCCTCTCTGCCTACCGCCACGGGAAAACGGCGTGATGGTAAGTAAGTAAGTAAGTACTATATAAAAATATTCATATAACACGTATAAATACAATGTTACATACGAGTAAATACAAGTTTAAGAAAAACTTTTGCATGCATTATATTGTCATTAGTAGCACTTTAGTACGGACATATTTCCCTGTGGACATGTCGTGTAGAAATATGTAACGTGTATAAAATAATGAGTTCAGCGCAGTGTACGCGTGATTCTATTCCGACATTGTCGTTAAACTATTATACGTATAGTACAATTTACCGTTACCGAGGCTTGCTATCTAAGCTCTCAAAAATAAACGGTAATGCTAGGCATCTAATGTAATAAGAAAGTGGGTCGCCCGAGTAAAACCTGGCGTGATCACAAAAGACGAGCTTTCAACCGCGGTAAAGTAAAACAAACTTTCGTAATATTTGGTGCGATCAAAGAAAATAAGCCTTATTAATTAATCGAGGAAGATAAACTTTCGACCGCATGAATACGGTGAAAGATATTAAAAGAAAGGGGTTCATTGAAAAGGGTAGCCTAAACGAGACGTTGCGTCAGCTTCTATCGGACCTTTGGACTCGCTATGAGAATGTAGGAGCTCTCACTGTCTTTTTTAGTATATGTATATGTAGCTTTTTTTCTTTTCTTACTATTTTAAACTAAGCTAAACGCTTGTGCTATGAAGATAGGACTAACTTGCTGGTGTCCTGGAACGTACGAACCCCCGACCGCTAGATCACTAGGTCAACGTCTTGGCCACTACACCGACAAGCTACTCAAACCAACCAACAAGCGTTACAACAAGACTATTAGTATTTTAAAAACTGCCAACCTGGTGGTGAATGAGTAGGACCGACATGGGAGATTTTGTTCATAGAACGATTCTGGGTAAGAAGAGGGTCACCATTAATTAGAAAAGTAGAAGAAGTAAAAAAGTTTGAGGGGGCTGGTTAGTAACATTCGTTATTTGATCTGCTTGGACGTAAACCGTAATTATGACATTCAGAGTGTGTCTGTGTCTTGTGTGGCTATATCTAAAGTACACGAGGCAACCCCAGAGGCCCTGAACACCATACTTAGCTGGTTATGCCACTTAAAACAGCCTTATCGCCACACGAAATATATTCACTAGCATGCAAAATCTAATCTTTCTTAAAAGTTTGAACATTACCGAGTGATCCACATAATTAAACAAAAAATTTAGAAGGCATCCCATACGTGAAATCGAAATTCGAATCTGTTGCAATAAATTTGAATATGGAACGTTGTTGATCGACATCACACTAGAGTACGTACATACTCTACTTACTTACTTACTTACCATCACGCCCTTTCCCCGTGGGGGTAGGCAGAGAGGATAGAGCGCCACACTCTTCTGTCCTGACATACAATTCTCGCCTCATCCACATTCATACATCTTGTCATACAAGCTCGCCGATTGTTGAGGCTTCTAACAGAACCATCCTCCATTATCTGGTTTATCTGGTCGTGCCAAGTCTTCCGCGGACGTCCTCTATTTCTGGTTCCATCAACACTTGCGTCATATATCTTTCTTACCATTCTCTATAACTATCAAAATTCATAGACGGAAGAAAAAATGTGTATTGATAAACACAATAGGTCAATTTAAATATTAAAATTATTTAGCTATTTTTTAAAAATATTCTTATATTTATTATTAGTTTCTCTATATTGAATCCCTGCCCATCTCATTAGATCGACATATAATAATATTTGTTGCTCTATTGTCTTTTCGTTGATTTATTTAGTATATTATATTTATAAAAAAAACTATTAACCCGCTGTCATAATTGAGGGGGTTATATCTGGCAGACCGCAGATAATGTTGGTCATGATTTTCGCTTTAGCAGACCATTTGAATCAATATTGTCATATAAAATGACAATTACATCCGATTGATGATATATCAAACGTTCTTGGCACCTGACACACTGTGATGTGATGTCATTCACAACTTGTCTGTGAAGAATGCATCAATGGCTATTCAAATATTTTTATGCTCTCGAGGAGGCGCGCCGTGAATATCAAACGCTGTATTATTAAATATTGTTAATGTATCTCCATTCAAAAAATCTAGTTTCTACGAACGCGGCAGTTCTTTAAAGTTCTAGAAAAAGTGAAGGCATGAAAAATCTTTAAAATAATTATTTGAAAATAAATAAATATATCATTATGAACCAATTTATGAGAATATGGAATAATGTAGATACCAAATTAGCGACCGAAATTGAAACAGAGCAAAAGTGGATTAACTAATAAAAATTTCATAGATGAGTAATGATATTAAATGTTTTAATTAAAATAGTGGTCCAAGTCAATGTGTGCGGGGTGTGCGCGTGCACACGATTTGACATCATAGCGCACATAATTTTTAACAAGACTGCTTCATGCGCCATTTGCAGTATTCTGATTTGTCCTGTATAAGATCACCAACATTTTGGATATTGAACCATTTTCTGAGGATACACAGCCAAGATAATCTCTTTCTATCTACGCTTCTGCTGCCTTCTATTATATTCCCCTTGCATAATACTGAATACATAATACTATACCGAATGAATTAAACTATGACTTATACATAATCGGATAATGCAATTTCTCCGGATATGAAGAGATTCAGGTTTGAATCCCGGTAGCAACAACAATATTTTTCGATATAATTGATTTTATATATATATTTTTCTAATTAATACATTTAATTTGTATTTAATAAAACATCACAGACCGTCTGTTCTGAATAATTGCAACTTCACAATAAGAATGTGTTCTTCTTAATAATGAATTAATATTTTATTTTTATTGCATTTCAAACAAAGGTTCTCGGGGGTTAGTTCACTTTCATTCTTACTGTCTCAATTATTGTCCATCAAAGAAATAAAAAGAAGAAATACGTCATTGAAAAAATGTAAAGGCCAAAGCAATCAGACCGGGATTTTTCTGTTGCCGGTAGTAAGAAATGACATGTTCCGAAGAATTGCAACATCACAAATATAATGTGAATTGATCATTAAATTATATATTAATTAATTCGTTGATATTCTTTTATTCGTGAAAAGATATATGAAAGTGAACGAGGCAAAAATGGTATGATTAGATTGAAGATAGTGGCGTTATATCCTCTCTGCTTTACCCCTGCGGAGAAACGGTGTGAAAAATATTAGGAGAATAGAAGACGCCGGTAGTGATATAGTATGCTGGATGTTAGTAAATCTGAAGTCAAAAGGGATCTGGTGTGAGAAATGTTCCATTTATCCAATTGTCCCGTCTAAACATTGTCATCTGGTCCACATGTTATTCACAAGTACAACACAATGCACATAACGTGGTGGTTAAAATAGATAAAATATTCAGTTTTTTCTGTGTTCGAGTACACATGAATAAATGTGAGCAGTCGATGGGCTCACAAATTTCGACTGGCGAAAAGGGACGGAGTGGGAGAGGTTAGTATACCAATTCTAGGACATTATTTCGATTAAAAACTCAATAGTAAGTTAGTAAAACTTAAAAGATGCGCCTTCCCCTTTTCTGGCAGAGCAACCGGCATCGGGGGCAGGGAGCAGACGTGCTCGAGTGGTGTTACAACCTGCCCCACGAAAGTCGATGATCTGAATCTATGCGCCTATTGTTATACGAGTCAGCCTCTCCACCCGCAGCCATGCGGCGACATGATTTATCTGCCGGGCTCACCATCGGAACGTTGATTGAATGCTCAATGATAGGTTCTCTGCGATCGCCGAGCGTAAGAAGTGTAATATATTAATACGGAATTCAAATATCCTCATTAAATTGAAAAAATTATAATTGAATTATGAATGACGGATCGCTCGTATACTTTATCAATTTATTCTTAATACAATACTGTCTTCTCTCGACTCTCGACAAGAGTGGCCGTGGTCATGGTAATAGCGATGGCATTACAGCTAAAATGATCAATCTGGTAACTTTATAAATCTAGCCAATTCGTTAGATCTGTTCATATTGGCAGCAATCCTCCTTTATGGCACGACTAAAGTATCTTATATTATATTACCCTTAAAACGTCACGTCCGCGTACGGTGTGCACTTTAGCCGAAACAAAATTATAGGTAGATACAGTAATATGGATAATAATATGGAGTAATATGGAAATGGTAAATTTTGTGTTAAAATCACTTTGGGTATATGATAGCATTAGTATTATCAATGTATTTTAGGTATTTTTAATACAAATTAAATGAATTAACTCGAAAGATATACAGAAAAAATATTTAGTTGCAACCGGGATTCGAACCTGGACCTCTTCCTATCGGGCGAAACTATGTTCTGAAAATGCAACTTCGCCACAAAAACGTATTCTCATTAAAAATAGGTATTTGTTTGCGTTAGTTGTACTGTGGTACACCATATTCCTTTTTATAATATTAACAATTTTTATTTATTTTATTATTTTTATTTTGAACTTAAAATTATATACTATACAATTTTTTTTTTTTTTGTTCTTTATGAATGTTCTTATGTTATTTACTCTATGAGAGAATATATCATGTTTAAAGAGGGAGATCGTTTGTATTCTGTACATAATTATAATAAATTTAATGTTTCTGAGGAAAGTTTGTAGAACTCCATAATCACATATGTAAAAATAAAACATTTTTTTATTCTACTCGTTTAATTTACTTGAGACGCGTTTCGCCTTGTAAGGGCATTATAGCTTTTCCCCATTACAGTTGTAAATACAAGTAGTTGAGTTAAATTGTTAGATTGATAATGCCCTTACAAGGCGAAACGCGTCTCAAGTAAATTGAACGAGTGGAATAAAAAAACAAGTATTTCATTTTCATATATATTTGGTGTTCAGCGGAAAAATTTCAGGATTAAATTGTAATTGCTCGTAAACCATCAGAGTGAGGTAAGTGTGAGGGGTATTGTTTGACGCGTGTGATTTGCGGGATTACCAGTCGCAATGAGTCACTGGTCGGGAGCACACCACGCGTTCGCGGATGAGCAATATTTAAAATGCGGTTATTTATTGGTTCGTGCGCGTCGCGATTTTTGTACTCACTTTAATATTCGACGAGTAAGTGATGGGCCGAGCACGCAACTTATCTGGTATTGTGTTTAAAAGTTCAGACAACGTCAGAAGTGACGCCAAAACATATGTCTCAAGTTCGACGTGAAATTATGCGCAATCCGCGTATCCGCAATACCCTAGGCACCTCAGTCACTGGACCTTACACCATGTGACTTTTCTTATGGGGATATCTTAAGTCAAGAGTTTACAGCAACAATCCTCGAACAATCCAGGCCCTTCAAGAAAATATACGCCGTGAAGTTGCTGCCATTGAATTGTTGGCAATTTAAGAGTCTAAGAGAGGATTATTTATAATATTCTTGGAATAATTGTAAATCTTTCTCATTAATGTTATCACAAAAAAACATAATAAGATCTTTCGGGTGTACAGAGAAATAATAAAGGCAAAACCAAAATAGTTTTAATAGTAAGACAAATGTAATGTGAATAAAGCAACGCAAGAGTAACAAACGATGGCAGGAGTAAAAATAAAATAAGTCAGTAATAAGTAAGGGAGTAAGACAACATGTGTAGTCAAAAGATCAACAACATTACACCCACTCAATGATCTTCCTTTAGAAGTGAGTGCTATCTCCCATCTAACATTTCAAAGTAGCATTACGCCTTATTATTTTAATTTATATATCATATTACATCAAAAATTATAAATAATTAAATACAAAATTCACAGCTGTGAATCGTGATCGCTTTTTAATATATATTCAACCCAATTAGCCGGATGCGCGTGACAGAAATCCCAGCCGCATTCTTACAGTGGTCATAATCTACATATTTGGTCCAATGATTTGCGTCCTAGATTACATTCCAAGTTAAGTATCATCGACTGATGGGATTACGCTCCCATGAGATCCTTTGGAGACAACTTTCAGATGTTGTGGTCCCCGTGTTCATACCATATCTTTAGGGATTTGTCGCCTCGCACGACACTTCACACTTGATGTACGTCAATGTCAGTCCATTGACTATTGATGTTCTGTATGTCAATTTGGTGAATTTGAATAATTGTTTATAAGTATTTGTCTAACATTTCGGAGTAAATAGTACATATGGTTCTATGAGACGTATGTGCGCGTCTATCGGGTCTATTAAATCAAACGTCGTGTGCACGGGTTCGAGTTTTGGTCTCTTTTTGAATTTATATCCAGATCAAAATCATATTGAGATTTATCTCATCGCGTTTTATTCCGTGGACTCGAACCGTTTCAGCGGTCAATTCGTTGTCTTAAATATAAAATATTCCTGGGTAGTCCTGCATTTTCCTCATGTTCTTGTGTCATCCTGATGAACTGACTATCCGCACGGAAACTCTGCTCGGCGTGTCAGCATGTATACAATATGTAGGTACGTTTCGTCGTGATCTTCGGGAGTGATGTGTCCTCAGTGCGCGGCAGTATTGAATTCAAATGTCCTAATTAATTTTTAAATTATGTGTTTTTGGTGTTTATTTCTATAAACGGGACATCAATAGAATTCAATCAGAAGCGGCCGGAGTGACTGTCGCCAGGGGGTACACAAATTCTGGAGGTTTGGGAAAATTTTCAGAAATCCCTCAACTTAACCCCTCAATTACTTGTATGGTGAAGGATAGAAAGAATAAGCTGGAATGAAAAAATGCATTAAAATAGAAATCCTTAAATTAACCACTACACTAGAAAGTACAAGTATCAATACTACAATCCATTTACATGCAAACTTGTTAGCAGGTACCTACCTCGCTAGGTACATATAAAGTACCCGTTCTGAGGTAGGTAACCATTAGATTCCATTAGCTAGATTATAAGTTGAAAGTATGTTTGAAAAATAAATTAAATGGTAATAAACAGAAAAATAAAAAAGGGAAATAAGTAGAGAATAAGTAATATGAACAAAGTAAAAAGTTTGATGCAGACTAAAAACATGTAAGAAGTAAAAAAAAAGAAACAAGCAGGGATGTAAGGACAAAAAAGAATTACATAAAATGAGTAGCTTTGATCATTTAAGAAACTCTTCCAGCTGACTTTTTACAATTTTGAAGAGCCATTCCTTTACAAGCACTCAGAATTGAGGATACGATACCGTTGCCAGGTCTTGTGGTACTAAAATGCACTTGAAGGAAATATCGAGGAAAGATGTCAAAGGTGTAGGAAAAAATATATCCACCAAATAATGAACAAGACTAATGAAGACATTTATAAACAATTTATGAAAGGTATCCAGGACAGAAAAAATCGCAAACAACACTACAAACAATTTTTAAATATCCAACGTCAAAAAAATGAAATAAAATATTACGTAGGTACTTACATAAAGTTTAAATCACATTATTATTTTTAATCTGTATCAATTTAAATCACCTGCAGCAGTATTTCAATGTTCCAGTATCTGACGGTGAATCCTTTATTGATACGTATAAATTTTCTATTAAATTTTCATTTTCATGACGAACGATGTTTTATTTATAAGAATTACTAATATCTTAAATATTTCACCATAGGTTACGGTAATGATTTTCTCATCATTCAAAACCACAATGTTGTTCACATTAATTTCTCGCGTGTAAATAATTAATTTTAAATTTATAAAAATAGACATTTCGTAAGCTAAATTGCGAAAGTTGTTCGGGTCTGTGTTCAGGCTTGCATCAGTGATGACCTAATGGTGTTTTCGTAGAATTTCTTTCGGCGGTTTTTACATGTCCTTTCCTCGTTGAATTATACACGCGGGATCCTGTTAATTTGTTTCCTGACAATGAAAATTCCTTATACCTGTGTGTACTGACTACTGACAATTTTTAAAATTCTCACGAATCTCCAATACTTGAGTACGTATATGTATTGGACAATATATATATATATATATATATTCGTATACAAAACTGAATGTCTGTCTACACTTTCGGATAGATTTATATCAAATTTTGTATTGTTACTCTTTATTACTATGTACAAAACATAAGTTCTCCTTCCCCTCTCCATCCCACTCCCACGCCACGAATTGAATGTGTTTTGCATTTACTTAAAATTTTTCATTGTTACTCTTTAGGACCCTGCACAAAATAATGCTAACCCCCAGCTATCCCACACCCTCCCCCTATACAAATTAGTATTATATTGAAAGTCATCTGTTCCAAATTTTGCATAGTTACTCTTTAAGACCCTGCACAACCTTCGCCTAGGTAGGTACCATACGTTTCAAATTTTACTTAGTTACACTCTAGGTTTCTGTGGAAAATATTTGCATCCCACTCGTCCTGCTTGGACCAAATTTTGTATAAATTATTACTGTTTAGAGTCTGCGCAAAATAATCCCTGAATTCAATCTCAACGCCGGATGCGGACTGCTAGTTGTACAATAGAATATTTTTACTGTCATTATATTAACAGCATAAATACATAATTATCGGTAGGAGCAGATAATTGTTTGATATTTCCGACATACAGTTTCAAGTTATGTTATATACAACGTGGCTAGGCCGAATCAGGTAATAAAATCTACTCCATAATTATGTATATAAATATATAAAATTTACTATTTCTTAGAACTTCTTATGCTAAATTTATCTACTTACCCATGTTATTATAATATATCTCTGTTATTTATTTATTATGTAAATTGTAATACGCCATGGACAAGGAATAACATGTTTTTACGTATCATTGAAAAAGTTAGTAAATGCCAATGAATCAGAATAAAATTAAATTCGGAATTCGGACTGACAAAATTATGTATGTATGTTTGCCATTTTTTATTTAATATCATTTTTAATGTGCGCTCGTATACGAAGCATGGCTGTGTTAATATTATGTTGGAAAATAAAAAGTACAATATCAATATTATACTTTGTTGTCTAAACATTACTCGGTGATTTATTGTATATAGGTACATACATACATTATGAGATATAATGCCCCGTGTTCACGGATGACATTACTCTCAGAGATTAGACTCGAGACAAAGACATAGTGCAGTATGAAGCGATTAATGAATCACCGGTAGTCCAGTGAAATGAAACATTGCGTTTCCAACAAATTCCCGGAAAGTTGGATTTTGGTATGGACCTTGATGGCAATTAAATTATAGTTTCATTTTGGTTCTGGCCACTTAAATTTAAAAGTTGTAAAAACTGCCATTGGTCGAATTCTAATATAAATGGCGTCGGGCAAAAGTAACTGACTTTGCAACTGACACTAGCTTAGAATAATCGGTTTACATAAAAAAGAGCTAAGTTTCGTAAAAACTGCGCGAGACGAAAGTAACATTAAAAGTTTAAAGAAAAAAATGTCGATTGCTGACTTTGGAACTAATACCCTTAATTTCGAGTTATCATCCGATGATGAGTGGGACTGCATCCCTCGAAACCATAGAGTAGTGACGAAAATAACCCAACGTGTGTGTAGTACAAAGTTAGATTTATTGAAAAAATTTAAATGATTATATTTACGCATACATAGGACATACTGTGCCTTGGAGTCGATTGCAGGTATGACATTTGCATTTTGTTAAGGCTATGAATTGATAATATTTGTGGTGTTGTATTAAATTTTGTGGTAAGCGAACAATGAGAAATAAAAAAAAACATTACAATTCTTCAATTACTAACAGTCCGGCATTGCCCTGAATTCAAATTTATCTATAATTTAAAATAAATAGATGGAATGGTGTTTGTTGAACAATAGTATTTTTTATTGTGAGGCAAAATTTGGTCCTGGCAGAGGGAGAGTAATATGTCGGAGGGTCGGGTGGAGTGTGTATATTTTCCTTTAGGTTCTAGAGTGCAACTGAGCAAAATTAGGAAATTATGTCATTTGATATAATACACATTATGATTATGAGATGATGCTTATGTTTTGCGTAGATTGTATAGAGAACTGGCAGACAGAAGATATTGATCGCTGTACCAGTTTCTTTCAGCATCTGAGATTTTTTTCGAAGTAACTATTTAATGTCGTTCAATGTCCGATGGAGTGTTAAGCTATTTATTAATTTTTTACACATACATATAATACAAAGAAGAAATGAGGCCTTCAGACAGATAGACATATATACATTAAATTTTATGTACTGATAATTATATTTTAGTCTAAGATTTATTATCTGTCGATTTATGCGATCAAGGCTGAATGTATTTAAAAAAAAATGAGTGATGATATATATATATATATATATATGTATTTAAAAAAAAAGTGATAAACTGAATGAAAACCTGTAATTATAATTGGGATAATTCATCACACTACGTGACTAGTAGTAGTTGGTGAGTTGAAGAGAGTGCTGAGGTTATTCTGAACAAAAAACTTGAGGAATGTACTCTTATTTTTTTGCCTCTTAGGATTTTAAGTTATTTGATAGAATGATTTAAACCTTCTCCGATCAAATAATTGTAGTGTTCTCTCATTACACAATTGCTTATGTATATCGAAGGCGTGTAATTCGTACATTAAAAACTGGTGTATATAACTAAAATTTCTGGCACAATTTATTATTAGCACATTATATACATTTGAAT
This sequence comes from Eubasilissa regina, assembly GCA_022840565.1. Classification (NCBI taxonomy): domain Eukaryota; kingdom Metazoa; phylum Arthropoda; class Insecta; order Trichoptera; family Phryganeidae; genus Eubasilissa; species Eubasilissa regina. The sequence goes on along the minus strand of JAINEB010000029.1, from coordinate 6,601,012 downwards.
CATTTTTGGCCACGATAGAACTTATCGACCACCAAATAAATAATATGAATGATAGATTATGGTGTTTTTGACACAGAGTTAACATGGGGTTTTATTTTAAATCGGCTTTCACCAAAATTATGCATTAAAAATTGAAATAATCTGCAAATTTAACAGTATTAAAATCTGGTTCAAATTTAATTTTTGATAAATACATTGATACAACACCCAACGTTATAACAACTCATACAGAATACTGTTCGGATTGGCGCGTTATTGCAGCGCATCTACAATGTTTACCGAAGGCCGTATACATGGATTCGTTCCGCTTCTGAGACATCGAGTTGCTGGCGTAAAGCCGCGGCTGGAGCTCAGCACCAACTCTCTGGTGCAAGCGGCGCTCTCATGGAAAGCTAGTTCCCTGACCAGAGAATGGCAGCGCCTACAGAATAGCTACATATACAGCAATGGCCGTGACTGAAGTAGTTATATATGTAATATTTATATTTTGTGTGTATATATGTGTGAACTTTTTACTTTTTAATATTTTCCTTGGTTTTCTTTTTCATAGCATTATATTTATTTCATAATTTTAATGTATAACATAATATGTATTATCTCTATGGCGAATCGGGTTAAAAAAAACCTGATCACGCTGGAATAAACACATTATTATTATTATTATTATTATTATTATAATAGATAAATAGTCGGCTAGACAATGCAAAGATTTAAGGCGTTGAAATAGGTTAAGTGGAATGTCAGAAATTTCCAAAAACCTTCAGCATTCAGACGTCGTATAAAAAAGGACCTGAAAGAGGTAAACAAGTAGACTGGACCATAACGGACCATGTCAAGAGTTAGATGGCGCTCTGTAGTGACAGCGGTCATAGTCTTCCGTGTCACATTCAACCGTTATTTAAAGTAGAAAAATAATATAATTGAATTCATATTTAATCTATAATATGCTTGTAACTGACAACTTTCGTATTAATGGACTGTACGCCTCTGACATGTATAAACATACCAATAATATATTTATATAATATACACATTTAATGTTGTTATATGCGTACTGTTTATAGTTAAATACGTTGATTTACAAATATTATAAAACAATATTAATTTTGACGATCTGAATTAGTAAAATATTAATGAGTTCTACACATATTGATACACATTATGATAATATTTTAAAATTTAACTACATAGTACGCATGTCATTGTTTTTTGTGTTTCTATAAGAGTACATCGTTTACGTCTTTTACATCTGTGAAATTTCTTATATTTTTAAGGGAACACATTCTTATTGTGAAGTTGTAATTATTCAGAACATAGGTCTGTGATATTTTAAATACTAAATGAATGTATTTATTAATTATAAATATATACATATAAAATCAATTTTGTCGAAAAATATTTTTTTTGCGTCACCGGGATTCTGAGATTCTGTAAAAATAATGTAGATGGCTTTCAAATAATGGAACGACAGGTGTATTAATTTGAAAAATGTAACATATAGGTTCGAAAATTTGTCAAGAAAAATACTGGCGTTATAGCACAAAGGTAGTGCACTTCCCCGGATTGGAAATAGAGATCCAGGTTCGAATCCCGGTGACGCAAAAACAATATTTTTCGACAAAATTGATTTTATATGTATATATTTATAATTAATACATTAATTTAGTATTTCTTATATTCTCTCATGAAAATTTCATCAAATCTATTGAACAACGGTTTGTATTTTTTTTAATGTACACAAAAGTAAATACGAATTGTTAGATTAAACATTATTAATTTACAATGTTACTAAATAAGGAAGTCACAAGTTGTAAACGAATGATCAAATAATGACGTCAACTTGTACTGACATGCCCCGTGATTGGTGACAAAGCAAATTGCGCACTAGGAAGAATACTGGACTTATTTTTGCTTACCTTGTTTGCAATCGACCATCCTGCATATACTATAATACTTTCCGCACGTATCGCAGACACACAATATTAACAACAATATCACAGTACATGATTTTAAACAAAAACAGATGTCGAATCTGTCACAAAAATTTTGAATGTGAAACATAGTTGATCAACACAATAAGTAAGTAGGATCTTTTTATAATATTATAAAGCATTCTTTTCAAATATCAAAATTCGTAGATGCAATTTAAATAAATATTTTGGTATTATATTTTCGTTGATTTATTATTGACGAGATGCATCTGGTTGACATTTTGATTAATGTAATGCGTGAATGTATTTTTTTTAAATTCGTAACTCCGGATATATTAGACCTAGAGAAAAAAGTTAAAACATACAAACACACACAGACGAAATGTACCTGGATCTTGCGACCAGATTTTCAGGATTTTAAATTTTGGGACAAACCTTTATTCCCTGTGTGTTTATAAGTAATGTAATCATGAAACACTTACTTAAAATGAATTGAAGTGAGATGTGGATCTGCAGACTTTAAAAATAAGCCGGATTGATAGGATCATTAATAACAATACGATAGGAAAAAGGAAATCCTTAAAAAAATAAAAATTGGCCACATCATGAGATATTCAGAAAAATATCAGATCGTGTATCTCATCATTCAGGCAAAAAATGTTGTAGAAGAGGCTCCGGAAGACGGAGAACATCCTGACTGAAGAGGCCAACTGTTTCGAGGTGCTGATTAAATGATTATCAAGATTAAAATGTCTCACAGTGACGAAGCTATTATTTTTTAATGAGAAGTATGGATGTCTTGGGCATTACAGGGCTTACGACCTGTCATCGGCTGGTTTGAGTGATTACTTTATACAATGCAATGTTTACCTATTTACCCATGCTACCACATATATAAATTTTTTGGAAGTTGTATATATTAAATCAAGATGGAACATTTCATTTATTTATTACCAATTATGCTGTCGCCATCTATTGACATTTTTTGAAAATTTGATATTCTTTCTCATGTAATAGTATAGATATCGCCGAAGCTGAGACTTAATTTGAAGTGGAATACCCAAGACTTCCATACTTCTCATATAAAAATAAATAATATCTTCGTCTCTGTGTTGATGACAATCCTCTAAGGAATAAAACCCAGTAATTGGTTCCTACAAAGATTTGGACATACTCAAAATATTGTAAATGATTATCGCTAACAGATTAGATAGATAACACGCTACATAGCACTAGAAGAAGAACACCTTCGTAAAGAGCGGAAAAGGTTAAATTAAATGAATAATAAAGATTACTAATTCACAGTCTCTTAAAAATTATCCTCATCTTCAATTCACATCTGCGGTCAATCAACAAATCGTCAAGAGATTAGCGGTTAGACAAACAAATGAATTCCAATATCTTGAAATCATCACGCTAGAATGAAACAAAAACCGCAAGTCATGGTGCACAGAGATTTTATATTACTCATTGTGTCAACCGACAATTGAATATGGAGTAATGGCACGGGGCGGAGTCTCTAGAATGTTTATCGATTTAATTATTAGCAAAGCACAACCGCCATTGCTCTGATTAATATTCAAAGCTTCATTGGTTTCTGAAACCGGGTCGCTATTTCAAAGGCTCAGTATGTAGTGTGCTATACTCTGGTCACGGAAACCTTATTAAAACAAACAATTTAAAATACGTTTTACAGTTATTTCTTTTATGTCTGTGTACGTCTTAGTATGTTCGTCACTTCGTTCATATTTGTTTATGTACATTTGTCTCGGTTTTACTGGTAATAATTTTAATCCGCTGCGAATACGTCGCAATTGGCCTATTTTTGTTCTAGTCAGAATTATGCGGTAGTACTGTATTGAAGTGTTTTGTCACACATGGTTTTAGCGTTTCGAACATTGTAAATTGTTTCAGTTGGTGTTCAATAAAATATAATTATGAAAATAATGATCCAAATTCAATCGTTATTTAAATATCTTTCAGAGTTTGAAATGTCGTATGTGATATATGTCAAACAATAACCATACCATTAACGAAAATGAGTCATTACGCTATTGAGCAAAGGATTGAAATAGTGAAAATACTTCATAAAGTTCGAAGTCCTTTTGGACGATGTCTGGATGGGGCTACGTGTCATACAAGCAGGAAAATAATCGAGAAATTAAAAAAGATCCAAGCAGTTAAGATCAATATCCTAGCTATTATTATTGGTCTCAATTATTCAAAAAATAATTCAAATAATGGTTGAGTTTGGATTATCCTTTATATATATGTATGTATATGAGAATGAAGATGTCTTAAGCATCTCTCTCTCCGTCTCTCTCAGTCGATGTGCTCTTGACATCGGGGTATTTTATTCTGCTTCTATAGACCAAATTGCTTACCTCCACTTTTCACGATCCTGGGTGTTGTTAGCGCGACGTATAGCGAGGCTCCAGTCATGTGTCGGACCTGGTATGTCTGTCTTGTTGGTGATCGATCTCTCGCCTTCCGTCCTTGTAAACTCCCAGTATTCGCCAATATCTTCTAGCTACGTACACAAAGTATGTTAGTACGGAGTTCTTGAAGAATATAAAAACTCAATCGACTCGCAGTTTCGAACATATCAGATTCAACATAACACCATATTCTTAAACTGACCATTGAAAATGTAGGTTGCTATCCAAGATTTTACATAAAGAATAATATCATCTGATATCTTTCATTGTCGGAGGAATGGATTCGGAATTAAAGTGAGCTTCGAGAAGTTTAGTTCTCTTGTCTCTGGTTATACGCCCGTTCAATTATAATTAAGTTAAGCCACCATTTGGAGTCAGCGTGATGATAAGTTAGTGGTTGTATTTTGATCTCTCCGTCAGCTCAATTTAACCATCTGCCCCTACCAATCAAACCATTGTCTGACTGAAAGATTGTAATAATAATATTGTGACAGTATTACTTTATGGTAAAATTAATTGTACGTTTAAATCTCATTTGCGTGAATCAAATTGGAGTCGATTTTGTGTTTTGATGGCTGACAAGGCGACATTTATTATTCATAAGCATTTGTGGTGTCACGTGTGGACAACTGCAATAGTATTTATACTGGCGTGCCCATGTCACATCAAACCGGTCGCTTGTTACATGGTGAATTTGCTGAACTGTATTGGCTCCGTTTCTCTGAATGAGTAGATTTTATGTAGTGTTGGCTATACAAGGCGAAATATGTGGTGCCTCTTTATCTTCAAGAGCTCAATATCCTTTACTTCAGTCGCTGATTTGAGTTCAGGAACCAATCAGCCATTCTCAGAAGATTTTATTCAGTTATCGATAATTTGTATTAAAATTACAGCATAACTAAAGACAACGTTATGTGTAGAAGAACTAGAAAGATATACAGAAAAAAATCTATTTTATTTTCTATTTATCAGGTTCGAATCTCGGTAGCAGCAAAATATTTTTTCTATAAATAGATTTTTTCTGTGTATCTTTCTGGTTGATTCATTTTAATTTGTATTAAAATGCCACATGAAAATGCAACTTCATTGATCGACAAAATCAGTTTTCAAGAACAGATGTCCTTCCAGACCTTGAAATTATCAAGGACTTCAATTATCTCGGGTCCATAATCGATAACGACGCTACTGCAAGTCAAAAATCAAACAATGCATAGGTACGGCGAAGAGTTTTATGTCCAGATACTCGATACTCTGTCACGAAGGACCGACGTGGATATATGTAAATTTGAATTAGGTGAATTTTTATGAAAATATAAATTATTAAATTTGATTAATATCATAAAGGCTACGAAACTATCTGGGCTGTTGAAATTTGAAATTGAAGGGACGGAGATCTCAGGTTTGCAGTAATACCAGTAATTATGTCATACATTTTATCCGAATGATTCATTTAAGATATGACGGCAGCAGCGGGATGTCCAGTTTCTGATTTAATTTTGTGAATTATTTTGTTTTATCTGTGACTTGCGGCGAAGGTGGAGTCCAAACCGCGACAGGAAGTGCCACCTTTTGGTCATGGACACAATTGAACATTACGTCAGCCACGTTTTCTGAAATACCTTTGAAATGTGTCAAGGTTTTGTTGGGTTTTTGGTTTTTGATAAGATAGATGAGAAATTATACCGGGTGGGACAAATCAACATACGGAAACAGAAAACAAGAGATGGTTTCATTATTTTTATAAGTGCTTCTTAAAGATACGTAGTCGTAATGGATACGTAGATACTTACTCAATAAAGCTACAATTCTCACGGAGAATAAATGTTAATGTAATTAATTCTTATGTTACTTACTATTGTAAATTAAACGAAAGTGATCTTTTTTTAAATGGAGACGCGTACACGGAATACGTGTCAAATCAATATTAAACTAAGCTAAACGCTTGTGCTATGAGGATGGGACTAAGTTTCTGGTCATCTGGACTAAGTTGCTGGTCTGGTCTCGAAACCCGACCGCTAGATCTATATCTTAACCATGGGTGATTAAAAAAAAATCTTTTGATTAATAACATCTATTTATTTGTCACATGTACAACCAATAATCGTACAACTGGAAAATATTCGAAAACTAGTGTTTAAATACTTGCGGAGGACATTAAACCTCGTCATCATAATCATCATCCACTGCTGGATTAAGGTCTCCCCGAGTGTCTCCCACTTTTCTGTCAATTTTTATTCGCTGTCACGCATACTTTGGGGATTTCCTGAATATAGCGAGCGTCTTTTCGGCCTGTTGATTTCTCTCAACATCAGATCCTGCTGAATTATTGTACATACTTGTAAAGCGATTGTCCGTTCAGCGAGTGGCCTGCTCATTACCATTTAATATTCGTACATTGTCAGTAGTTTCATGACGATATATAATAAACAAATTATGAAAATGATAGATACTTACTGACTGGTCGTAAATGTTGGGATTTATTGTGCCCAGGATGTGGTGACCATTGCTAAATTAGTTCAAGGACTAAGATACATCCATCACGTGTTTTAAATTTTTCATCTTATTGTTTATTATTAAATAATAATATAAAAATGTACTCTTTAATACAGGGGGTAACAAACAGGCTTAGTACGGGTAGGATTTTTTAATTAATTTTTTAGAGAAACAGTGTAGCAATAATAACTGATAATAACATAATATTTAAAAATAACACCAGTTAAGTTTCTTCGGAATTAAATAAATAGTACACAATAAACTAAAAAATAATACATATTTAAAAAAAAACTTAAAATAGAAACAAAAGAGTGTTTTTAAACTGAATATACAAAGAAGAAAGGTTAAGGAGGGGAGGGAAATGGATTGCAATATATGAAATTTATTATTAGGAGAACACATTCTTATTGTGAATTGTCCAAAATTTAATAAAAATAAATTGTTAATTCTGGCGTCTGCTATTGGTTTACTCAAAGGTATTTGAGATTCCGTGAAAACAAAGTACATAGATGGCTGGCTATCAAATAATGGAACGATAGATGTATTGTATCGTCAAAAATAAGGTCGCTGTAGCATAGCCCTGTTAGGTACATACACGTATAGCATGGCGGCGGAGCGCGGTTGTTTTTGAGCATTAAATTTTTTTTTTTTTATATATATATTTTAACATTTGTTTCTTCTCTATGAGAGTAAGACTCGTGTATAGAGAAGGAGTATATTCGAGTTAATTTATGTTTCAGTTAATCTGTGTACATATTTTTTTTACTTCAGTTACAAATTTATGATAGTCCGTAATTTTTCTAATTGTGATGGAGAGATTGTTAAAAAATTTGATACCTTGATGAATACATTGATTTTGAGTTGCGGTATATTTTAGTTTTACCTCTTTAAATTACAGATTTATTAAATATTGTTGACTATTTCTGTTACACCCTGTTGAAGCCACGCAAGATGAGTGAGTGGTTTGCGAATAATTTTTTCAGTAGGTTAAGTAATTAGGACAGCGATGATAGGCCTGTGAGGTTGGAATTGACCACCAAATCAGAGTTCCACGATGCCATCATGCTCTACGCCAGGATGCATAATTTTCATAAATAGAAATGTTAAATCACCGTAAAGACGTTTCAGGCCGCGGTTGACCGACCAAGGAAGTGGCTGGATTGTGCAGTGTTGCATTTTTTAAACCAATTAATATTTATATTTTTTATAATGAATAGGTAGATATCAATTTTTGTTAAAAATGTGTCATCGTCATGATTCACGACCGCAAGCCTCTGTGGGACTGAATACGATTGTAATTCGATAAAAATTAAATGAATGATGAACAGAAAAATCTATTCATCGAAAAAATATTTAATAATAAATATTTCAGAACATTGTTTTTAACCACTAAGTTAATTATATTCATCAAAAAAATCAACTATATCTATGTCAAATTGTTAACGTTTTTTAATTCAATTTTTAAAATTAAAAAAAAAAAATTAAAACTTATCTCGTTTCTGATTATAATTGTTATGATGATGAAAGATGTGAAAATTGAACTATTTATTAATTAGTTAAATATCTATAATATTTTGGTTCATTTTACACGCTTGACTTATTTGTTTATATGTAAAACGGACAATCCCAAATTTTTATCAAAGGTACGATCATTTTCTAACAATCATTCGAAAATTCTGACCACAACGTGTTTTTGTTAAATATGATTAAATATTTGGTTATTACCGGTAGCAACCAAATATTTTTTCGATAAAAAGATTTTTTCTATGTATCTTTCTAAATGATTAATTTCATTCGTATAATACCGCAGAATCATGTTCTGCAATTGTAACTTTACAACGAAGTTTTCATTAAAAAAAAGGATACAATTTTGCTTTTGAGATTTGCGTAGTTTAGCGATAAAGATTGATACAAAAATAACAATAAAATAATATTTCATGAATGACACAACACTAATTCTGCACTGTCCTTTACGGCTACTCTATACGTCTTTAGAATTCCTTGGACAGCGATGCTTTAATTTTAGAACTTTTAAAAATATAAGATATGTAGATTTTCCACGATCTCTCTGAAACTCAACCTCTAATATTTTGGAAACGTCGATCGCAGAAGACGATAATCTGGTGATTGAAAAGGTGGGAGGCTAGAGAGATGGCGCCACTTGCTATTGCAATCAACAAATCATAGAGGCATCAACATGTCACAACTCAGGGATCACGATCCTCAGTAAAGCGCGTGCTTCGAAGGAAAACTTTGATTCTGAACTAATCATCTGTATTTGGTATGTGAACACACAGTGCATATATCCCGCACCTTCCTAAATCCCATCCTTTTTATATACAATATTATATATATTATTTTTAGTGTCAATCTGCGCTTGTTTGGTATAATTGTAAAAAACTTTAGTTGAAACCCGTGAAGAGCTCAAAATCACAAACTGTGACTCAATTACTGATATCTGTAAATCACAATCGCATTGAGTGATTGAGTGAATGAAAATATCCTGTGACTGAAAATATTATCTAATTAAATAGCACCATCGAGCGGAATGTATTTTGCTGTATGTTTAGTCATACTGCGGTCATTTTCTGTGATTTTGGATCAACGTTCGCAAGATTTTTTTTCATGCATGTTATGAAAAGCCAAAAAAAATAGAGGCATACGCTCGTCTCGTAGTTCATGATATACGTAGGTAGCGTAGGAAGCCACCACCATTCTGAAAAGTTATCGACCGTGCTTCTTTTTTTCCTTCTCAGGGTATTCTCTATGTTTCAACTCATACAGAGCTATAGAACCAGAATTTTAACTAGTCGGATTTTTTGTTTATTAAAATGGACCAATTCTTTCAAATTTTAGTCAGTTTCATAGATAACAGTCATGGTTATACTAATTCTCCATTGGACCTCAGCTTCGAACTCTCTATTTTTTGAGACGAGATATCACAGGTGGATGAAACTCTGACTTTGAAATTCACCTCTTCTTGGTCATAAAAAACTTCTCTGCATTTGATTAAAGCGGTTGATTTGAGCAGTGGCGTAACTACAAAAATTGGGCCCCAATGCAGAATAGAAAAAGAGTCCACTAAAAAAATATTTTAAATATGATATGCGTAGTTTATACATTAAATAAATATAACAAAATTAGTCTCTTGTTTCCTATAATATTCACATTTTCACGAAAAAAACTAGTGTTTTTAGGCATTTACATACATGTAACCCTACACATTAAAGGGGTACTGCTACGGTATACATTGATAATGTTTTTACATGTTTTCGTGGGTAATGATTTTTAAATTGTTTAATTCAATTTTTTGATGTGGTAGATACAAGACATTATCAGACCATATCAAAACTAGGAAAGGCGATGCTCTCAGAAATATCGATGCCAAATGGATTGTGGGAACTTTTTAGACGCCTGTCTAACGTGGGCCCCAATGGCATTGTTACACCAATGCAGCTATTGTTTTGCTTGTATTTATTTCAAGACCAAGCATCCTTCTTCTTGTGGGTAAGTTCTTCCTCTTTATCTTCGCTGGTATGTATAAGGATTTCCGCCTACCTCCTTTCCATCTGTTCAGAAACCTCTTCATCATGTAAACATTACTACATTATTTCAAAATACCTTATTAAAAACCTTAGGTAGAGCTGCATGACGTACCATCGCAGATACACACTAACACCACGACTTCCTTATCCTTTATGGGTTTATGGCAGACAACAAAAGCACATTCCATAATTAATCACGCTTCGGTAAAACATAGCATCCTTTAACACTTAAATTTGCAACAAGCAAGATACGTAAATAAAACAAAAGTGCATTATTGTACAGTATTTGAGTTTTGATTGCGTGCATAAATAATATTACCCTTTTGCGTGCCTGCAGAGCTTCTCGAACAGTGGGTTCAACAGAGAGCAGCAGTACGAGTGGGGTGTTTATTAATAAAAGCTCCGGAGATGGCCGAAGTTTGACGGAAACGACCGAATGTTTAGGTTTCAAAGAGATCAACCAATAAATTGACGAGATCATAAAAGTACTTGTGTACTTACGAGGGTGGTCCTTGTTTATGAAGATTTATAATATGACGACCTTAATTAAAATCATTTTTAGTTTATTTGGAAGCATACATTTAATTTTTTTATTAAGAAACTCATTACAACTGCGGGACAATTTAAGTGAGATTTTTCAATATGAAAAAAGGCAGACACGCGAGATTTAATGGAATTGTTTATGTAAAAAACATTTATATTTTACACTCGTCGGAAATTGACGCCGTTACAGCTTCAGACTTTATACCGTAGATCTCAAAATATCACATTAAGTAAAACACAATCATAGATCTTAAAATATTATATTAAGTAAAACAAAATCGTAGTCATTCTTAAAATCAAACATCCTCCGAGCCGCTGACACCTGGCGTTTCGTCTATTATTATCAATTATTATTATTATTATAAAATCAGCTTTATCTATTTCTAATCTAATTTTTCTCAAAATCAATTAACTAATGTTAGAAATAAGATCATTTTGAATCTTATCACACGAGTCGCAATTTTTCATACTGTTGACGGCTAGACAAAAATATAGCCATGGGTTACGCTAATCCGGGTAATAACGGCTACTATATTATAGGGTCTTTTCATAAGATAAAAATTTATTTTTATTGTCCTTTTTTGCTTATATGCAGTGCACGCCCCTGCATGTCAGAGATATAAGCATTAAAAAAATATCGTAATAATGCGATTATTTGGATTAATTGAAATATTTTATTGATTGTTAATTATACATTGTATACAAATAATTAAAAGTCATCAAATTTACTGACCTGAAGCGAAGATATAGTTTAATGATTGAACAATTTTGCAAATATTTATTTCGAAGTACGTTGACGCGATTGCAAAATTTCATGCTATAATATTTTAGCGTAACAGTGTGAATTCCTTGAACATTTTCGACTCGTAAAATATTGTGAACTAGATTTGTTACACCCTACGTAATTCAGTAACTATTCGACATTATAGTAATACACCACGTCTGCTCTGCGCCAATGTCATATTTGCAATTTGTGTCCGATAATCCAATGGCATATCAACTCGTACTTAATAGTGTTCTCGAGTTTCTCCGTCAACAATTCACGGCGTTGTATCGGAAGTAATGTACACATTCCGATGGAAGTTATTAATTCAATTTCAATTCTGAAACATGGATATTTAATAAGATAAAAATATTGCCGACTACAACGAAAAGCGTACATTTTTTTGATCAAAATAATCCGTAATAATATTACGCTTTCCCGTCCGCGTCTGTGGCTTTCTGGATGCCGGCTTCAGTAGTGTCATTATGGCTGTATAGTACTAGATTAAACGGCCAGGTGTGTAAAAATGAAGGCGTTTTTAATATCTCTAGGTTAGGATAACTTAAATGTTGTCTCTTTTGTATATTCGATAATAGTACGTAAATACATATTCAATTTGAAATGAAAACATATTTTAGCGAAATCGTTTTTGGATATCTATCATCTTTTCTTCTGTTTATGGTAAAGGAGAAATCTTACCATAATAATTGTCTATTCACGATTATTATATATAATTTTGGTTCGCTTTGACAGAGATGGACTAATTTTGATTACATTGACATTTGAATTTAGATCTAATTCTACTAGTATACATGAAGGACTGTATGTGAGGTATACGGGAAATACACCGAAAGTGGTAGTTCAAGTCGATATACATCGATTGGTTCAATATTCTCTCCTATAATTGCAATAAATTATTCAGCGGTGACTGCACTTGGTGCGTGTACATCTCAGATTTGGTGATAACGCGAATGATTCAGTTGATTATTATACTCTGTACAGTATCTTGTATCCAGAATACAATAGTCAACGAATGACAGCTGCTTGCTCATAGTCCAACTATGTTGGAACCTACTGTCCTTTACGCGAGTTTCAAGATGGAAGTTTCATTCCTGTAAACGGGTGAAACTATAAATAAACGAATTTAATATGATATGCTTAAATTTACACAGTTGCCAGTTTGAATACAATATCTACTACTTTTAAAATTAGCAATATTAACTTTTTGGTTAAAATTCATATTTTTTTTATTTATTATATTTGTTTTATTAACCACTGCATTGAGTTTAAATACATCTACCGGTTTTGAAAAATATTTTTATCTTCTTCAGGATGTCATAACTAGATGTATTTAAATTCAATTAAGTGTTTAATAAAACAAAGATAATAAATTTAAAAAAATACAATATCTACTGTTTAAGTATTTCGTATTTTTTACTAGTGATCCGTGCCCGGTGTTATCAGGGATTCACATTTAATCATAGTTTGAAATAGATTTAAATTTTTTTTTTATTTATTTAAAATTTTAACTTTTTTTTTTACAATATGAGTTATTAATCAAGTATTGTACATTATTAAAATGTCCTCTTGTGCTTGGAGAGGGAGTTACACTCGTAATCATTTTATATAGAGAGTTATACACTTGTAGTCTATAATTATTCATTGTCTATTTGTGTGCTTCTGAAGTGTTCTATATTATTATTTATTTTATAATTATGTGCTTCTGAAGTGTTCATTTAATTTCTTTCTAAGCTTTTTTATTTCTTTAATTTGTGTAGGGAGGCTATTGAAGTTTTTTATCCCTAAGCATATAAAATGTGTTACATTTAGAGATTTTAAAGTTATTTTTAAACCTTAATGATGTGCTTGTTTCAAATTTTACAGTCTTTTTTTTTTAATTAATCAATTAATAGAGATTTTTTTTGTAAATGCTTTCTATTTTGGGAACTGGGAATTTTGCAAAAAGTGTTTTGTGTTGAAATGTTAATTTTTAAACAAATGCCTTCTGTACTGTGATGTAAAATTTGGTCCAAGAAGTATGTGGGCGTGTATTTGTATATTTTTTCAGGGTCCTAGAGTGCAGCTGAGCAAAATATATTATATTAGTGGGAGATGGTGGCGTGCTCAAGGCGACCTCAACTTAATAGAGCTGCACGGTTATAATTACATTTATTTTAATGTAATAAATAAAATCCCACTCTGGTGTTAACGTGGAGGTCTAAATTATAATCGATTGAGATGTTTGTTAGAGGTCTGTAATCACGTTTGAAGCGATTGTTTATTTTCAATAATTACAGATGATATCCGTAACCTTTCCGGTGACCCCGTACACAGAATTATTGTGCTGTCATCTCAGACATGTGCATAACTGTTTCGGTGATTTGTAAATGTACTCTACGGGGGACAATGGTGGGTACCAATGTGACATAACCGTCAGACAATAGGACATTAACACTTTCAGTGCCAGCACACTTTACACTCACGGTAGGACTGAAATTAAATAATGGAAATAAAGCATACGTATTGTTTTGCCTCTCTTTTGTGGTTCAGAGATCAGGAAGTATTCTGCTTGACTAATTTTTAATCATCATCAGCATCATCGGTCTGTGCCAGTACATATAGTAATTCCCCAAGTATCCGCCTTATCTTATCCTTATCTATCTTGTGCTTCTCTTCCGACATCGTCGCTCTAACGGGCTTGCGAACGGCTTAAACTTCTTCTCAGTTATTAAGGAGAACACATTCTTATTTTGAAGTTGTAATTATTAAGAACATAGGTCTATCATGTTTTTAATACAAATTAAATGTATTAGTTAAAAAGATATACATATAAAATTTATCGAAAAATATTGTTGTTACTGTCGGGATTCAAACCTGGATCTCTTCCAATCCGGGAATTACTATCGAATTACTCAAATATATTTGAGATTCAAATAATAATTCAAGATGGCTTTCAAATAATGGAACGATAGATGTATTAATTTGAAAAGCCTAACATATAGGTTCGAAAATTTGTCATTGTGGTGCTATAGCATAATCGGTTAATGCACGTTCCCCGAACAACAACAATATTTTTTGATAAATTGATTTTATCTGTATATCTTTCTAATTGATACATTTAATTTGTATTAAAATGCCACAGAACTGTGTTCCGAGAAAACTGCATATTCACAATAATAACGCGTTCTCCTTAAAAGTTTATTAATTTGTTTTTAACCATTTTTATGAGTAAATTTAATATACCAACAGGTTTCGGAAAATATCTTTTCCTTCATCAGAATGTCATATAAACAATATAACATTGTGGTTATTCAATATTAAAATGAATAGCCACGATGTAAAGTTACCGTCAAACATTAAAAATATCAGCTGAGGTCTAAACCGGTAATTTTTTTTATGTGAATTCAATAGAAATGTGTGTAATATTTAGTAGATATGAATTAAAGATCTGTATCCTTTATGTAGCTTCTTTTCATCTCAAGTAAATAGCTGTCCTTCACTGTAGATTAACATTAATAGAATTACAAGTTTTTGAGTTAAATTTTTAGATTGATAATGCCCTTACAAGGCGAAACGCGTTTCGAGTAGAATAAAAAAAAAGTGTTTTATTTTTACATACGTATGTGTTTCCGGCAGATTGAAGAATGAACAAATAGGAGCGACTATAAAGCTGGACGATGCGTAGTGGCGGCATGCGAGTCGAAAAAGGGTGGTTTGTAATTGTAATGACGAAAGTGTAATTAAAGGCGCTATTGGATCGGTGGACGGTCGTGAAGGACCTGGTGTGATCAAGAAAACGAAGATGGTCCTGTCAGATGTTACAACAATCGATGGGCGTGACAAGATGAACACTTAGTGCGACGTGAGCGGATAATTTATTAACATGACGAATAACTGGTCGCTTGTCGCTTTTGTGAACATATTATGATTAAATACTAAATTAATGTATTAATAATAAAATCAATTTTGTCGAAAAATATTGTTTTTGCGTCACCGGGATTTGAATCTGTATTTTAGTATTTAAAATATCACAGACCGTCTGTTCTGAATAATTACAACTTCACAATAAGAATGTGTTTTCCTTAATAGTATTATGATTATTATTTATATATTTTTAATGAAAATTATTCAGTATTAAAGAGAAGATTGTGATGTTGCATTTTCAGAACATAGTTCTGTGGTATTTTCATACAATTGATCAACTAGAATCAACAGAAAAAATATGTTTATCGAAAAAATATTTAGTTGCTATCGGGATTTCTCTTCCCGTCCGGGGAAGCGCGTTCACCATTGCGCTATTGCAATCGAATACGTTTTCGACAAATTTTGAACTTATATTCTGTAATCTTTCCAATCGATACATATATTATTCAGTTTTTCATCTTGTTTCATTAATTTCATTGCGGTGTTGCAATTACAATTATAACGTTAATTAATTTAATTGAATTCAATTCGATGAATAATTATGATAAATATATTAATCGAAAAAATATTTAATTTCCACCGTCAAAAGAACTCAAAACTCTCTCTTGGCAGAACAATGACCAACCAATTACCCTATTGTATCCGTATGTTACTATTACTTCCTATTAAAAGCTATCATATTTTTATTTGCAATGTCTAAATGTTACAACACTTTCAGTCCAGTTTATTTAAATTAGAATATTTTAATTTAAAAATTTGATTACCATACTTAAAGGATAAACGAACAAATTCGTCGAATTAATTTAATTTAATTTATTTATAAGACTTTATTGACATACATGTTTTTGTTGCAACAGAGGTGAATGTAAAATATTATAATATAAATTGATAAACATAAGATACAATTATATTACTATTAAGTAATACTCGTAGTTTATTGCGTGGGATGGAGTAGATAATAATAGATATTATATGTTGCTAATAATAGATGACTCACTACAATATATTAAATAACGTATACTATCAAAATTATCGTTTTGTAATTGGTAACTCATTCTCCCGGCGAGAGAAAGTTCCAGGTTCGAGTCCCGGTGCTTTCTACATATTTTTTCGATATATATAATTTTCTGTGTATCATTCCAAGTAATTCATCTAATTTCTCATAATTTAGTGCCACCGACTGTAAACTTTTTCTAAATAATTATAAATAGTATGGTTCTATAACGGAATAATGGAAGTTTATAAGATATTTATTATAGTTGTAGATTTACAGTAAACTTGGATTGCGAATACAAGGAAGTTTTAAAAAATTCTTCAATATCTTAATGACGCATCAAGACTAGTTAGCCTAAAAGTGATTTTTGATAAGACCAAAGTTATGGCAAATTAGAAAATAACAGAGAACTGATAAGGATATTAAGTTTATACAGGATATACTAAGATCAAACAGTACAACTGGGAGGCGGAACCAAGAGGGTAAATAAAGAAACGTATTCAGCTGGGCTGGGCAGCATTTAGAAAACTAGAGCCTATTCTCAAAGTCAAAGTAGTGAGTTGGGGTAAGTGCATCTATGGTGGAAGTGCATCTACGTCTCTTAATTACGTAAGGAATTGAAATTCAGTGCCGCAATCTTTTAAGAAATGTTATAAATCAATATTTGAAGAGACATTCCAGGGATGGTGTAAATCTTTCTTTGTAATATCATTTCAAATTATAACAGTTGTTTGAGGTCAACTGTGCGAGTTGTATATGCCTTTTCAATCTATCGTGTATCTCGATAATCTTTTGTACCAGGATGCTGATATTGGGTAAATACCTTTATTTTGAGTTGTAGTTTTTGATTTACGTATTAGTTTTGTGGTTTTAATACGATTTATAAGACCAGACACACTTACCCCATAAAATTTTACACCGTGGGGGAAGTGCATCTACTCGGTGGTTGGTATGGTACTCCATATATGGAAACTTTCTCAACTAGTGATGTATAGAGAGGTCCAATATGTCTTAACTGCGATTTGTCGCTCTTTTTATTTTACTAGATTTTTTTGGAACTCTACGCTTTTTACCCCGTAATTAAGGACCCAAATAACTAATTCATATTGTCATTAGCAAATTAGTTGAAACATATTCATTATTTTAACAAATTTGTCAGAAGTGATTCAACTAGACGCTCTTACCTAAAATTTGGGGCAAGTGCGTCTACTCGTCCAATTTTCATAAAATGCTTTCGATAGCAGCTATCTAATAAGGTTACATTCCGATTTTTAAAAACTTAAATTAGGAAATAGTTAATGATCCCTGTATCAAAGTTCTATCAAAGTCATAGCATATGTCATATGAAGTTTGAGAACAGTTCTAAGTTTATGTCGATGATTTATATGTCGCACTTACCCCGATTCACCTACAACAATCTCTAAAGACTAAAGCGTACCTTGTAACGGATGACGTATAACTAATGTGACCATATGTTCCGTTTGGAACGGAACACGGGTTATATTGCACAATAATATTTTTTCTTTGGTTTTACACTAATCTAATAGTTTCACTATTACTTTACCATGTGTGTATTTAATTGTATTTTATTTCGTATTTAGTGAGTTATATTAGTATATGAAATATGATTTGTTTCCCAATAAGCTGCCTAGTTGAGCAATGCATTGCCGAAGACACCTGATCCTGCATCTTATAATTCAAGGTAAAATAGAAGACGAAGGCTATCCTGACTGAAAAATCTTAAGCATTGGTTTGGGAAGCATTGGTTAGTTCTCCTATTTCGGGCTGTTGTAAATAAAATAATGATCACTAACATGATTGTTAACGTTCGATACAAGCATTACTAGAAGAAGAAAAAATAACAAATGGGGCAGTGAACACGTCGGAAGTGAGCATATGTAGTATCTTAAAATTATAAGAAAAAAAAATTTGAAAAAATGCTTTTTGATTTTTTTCAAAATATGCAATACTTTCGGAGGTATTGGCACGTACGAGAGATGTGACGACATACGTCAATACTCACCCGCCAGAGTGTCGAGTACCGACTTGTTGACTCGGAAGATGTGATATCTATCGATAAAACAGCATAAACCGATCGTCTTTAACTCTGTAACTCTGCCATACTTCAAGATATCGAAAAAATTCTCCCCTCATTAAAGAGATCCACGCTGCCGAATTTGGTGTTAAACACGGGTGATGAGCGGTTACGTGCAAAAAGTTTTAGAATTACTCTTCATACAATATCGACGAGACGTAATTTATTTTTTCTCCGATTTGTCTTCCTGGAGATTAGCCAGAGCCGGGCAAGTTTAACGGCCTATTGTAAGCCAATGTGTGAGTCACTGCAGCAGCAGCAGCAATCTGCATGCCGGTTCAGCTAATAAAGTATTGTAAAATATTTTCCCCACACAAGAAAGTCATTACTGACTCGCGAGTCTCATTCTTGACTTCATCTTGATATTCTTGTCTAAAGTCATGAAATAAATCAAAATTAAACATTTATCTGATACGAGTTTATCATCATCGTAGTCACATCAATTTTCTTGTTGATCAATCTCTCTCCAGACTAACCAGGTATAAAATATATTCATGGCTCGCAGTCGCTCGATAATATAACACTTTAGTGTTGATTCATTTCCGTTACTTTCGTCTTTTTATCTTAGGTAGGTCGGGGGGAGGGGCTAAAGTCTCGGCAAGGCGATTCCATCTTCTCACGTCTTGCGCTGCTTTGATAGTTGATGACCAATCAAGATTTAATATGTCTTTGTTGCATGTTAAAAAGGTACATCTTGGTAGTTGTGCCTCTTGCTTTTGTAAGACGTGTTCAAGCCACCTTGATTGAGATATTCTATATATTAGGTAGTAGTAGGCTACTACTCTATTCGCCTCGGTTTTATCTTGGTTCTTCTCACTCCGTACATAATAACGGTTAATAATGCTAGATTGGATTTTTTTATGTAAATGCCTTCGATAGCTGGTTCCCAGGTTTCCGATTAACAATAAGCACACATGTGATATACGAACTGCACTAACCTTTTTATTTTTGCTGTCTTTCTGGTCCGATGTTGTTGTTCTTTTAGATGAATTGTCTTCTTTAGATTATTATTTGGACCGCTGGACTGGTCGAAGCACGTATGACGTTACCGTCTTCTTAGTTTCCAAAAAAAGGCGCCAATCACACACATACACACACACATGTACATTATTATAAATCAGGAAACGCAGCGGTGCCAATCGAAGTAACAAAGCGCGTAAACAAGATTTATGATTTCACTCTCTCTGTGAGAATCCATATTAAATGAATCTATCAAATAAAAACAAAAAAAAAAATAAAACCACGATAGATAAAAATGTAATTACTTTTATATTATAAATAATAAGAAAACACATTGTTTATACTACTATTTATTGACAAATCAACATGTTTTGATATCTATGGTATTTTAAAAGAAAATGGTGGTTCAAACAAAGTGTTCTTTCTTATTATTTTTATATTGTAATATGTTGCCACAAAGTAATTTTACTAAGACTTTTATAATAATTTCCATACTTATTTCCTTCCCTGTCGCAAAGAAACAGAACCATCCGCTGTCAGTTTTATCACTTGTTTGTTTCTCCGCCAGGGAGATTATTATTTTAGTCTTATTTATTTAACTAAAAATATATTATATGCAGGGATGGTATGCTACACGCGACCGAGACGTGTAACGCGTTTTTTTTTTTTTTTTTAATTTGGAAAAATAATCTGATTTCCCGAGCCACGCCTCGACACCATCTGGTAATACATCCGACCGAGATAATAAATTATCAAAAAGAAACATAAAGTTAAAAGGTAAATACCGGCGCCGCTCGGCCGAATAAAAAGCTCTCGGAAAGTTGAAAATATTCATTTGTCAACAGTACACACGATTGTTGTTGTGGAATTGTATGGAAATGTATTCAACCCCGCGTGATGTCATTCTTTGTAACGACTTGAAATGAATTGCTTCACGAATACACGTAAACATATATAAATAACAATCTTTCTACATATACCATTCCGAGATAATCCCCTCATTCAAAATCTCGACTCGTACGGGCACGATATCGGTCTTGTGCCATTCAGGTGCTATTCAAACATCGACTATTTCTCGAAGCGGAGCAACGCGCTCGACCTACCGGACCGACCGGTACATACTAGCGGACAGCGCCGACTGAACTTTCAAAAAATTGATTTGTAAATAATAAAATATTATACAAGAGCGTTCTAATTTATTTTAGTTACCTTTTAAGCAGTGGCGTAGCAAATAATTTCCGGGCCCCTAACTTTCCTCGAAGAACACAATTTCACAATAGTGTCCATATTACGTATTATCAACTTTTTCGAGCTTTAGTCACTTTGTCACTATTCTTGCGCGTTGGAGTGAATTGCTCTGTTATCCGGAAGGACAATTTTTTCAACACAAATTAAACTTTCCATATTGTTAGCGAAGATAACACAAATTCATATTCAATCAAAATTTAATAGTTGGCATGACATCGGTATTTAACAAATAAATCTGAATGTTATTTTTTAGTACTTCAACGAGTTTGTATGAGAAGATGTATGAATGTGGATGAGGTGAGAATGTGGCGCTCTATTCTTCTCTGCCTACCCCCACGAAGAAATGGCTCGATGGTAAATTAGTTAATAATCAAAAATTGAGAAAGTTTTTCTTTTTAGTTCAGCGATTCCGGGAACTCCCGGGACACTTAGGCGGTAGCTACGCCACTGATTTTAAACACTTATTTTAGAATAAGACGGTACTGTACATAAAGTGTCCACGCCTAGTTAATTCAACTTTTTTTAAATGTTTTTTTAGTTTTTTTTAACCTTCCAATTCATGTATTAATATAAAACTTGTGATTAAAAATTCTACAAGCTTATCTCTGTATCTATATTCGCTTCGCGTATACACACTCGCTCGCCATACGTGATGCGATATACAGCTGTACACTGATCGTTTATACCATTTATCTCGGTGAAGAGCGTTCAAATTTAATGACAACCTTCATAAAAACAAGCCGGGACAGTTTGAAAAGTTTTGTCGGCGAACATTTCGTAAAAAAACTGTGTCAATTAATGTGAGAAAAGTCATCAATGTATGCCGCGTTATTGTGTTGGAGCATCGGCCATTATTTTCAAACTTAGGTAGGTGCGTGCGTACCTATTGCATTGAGAATTTCATGCATTGCGTTCACCTTGAATGTTGGATGCGGGAGTGTGGACGAGCGTCGTTTTGCCGGATGTGAGGAAAGTCACCGTGACCTTTGAGAACGGGCCAACCGAGTTTCAGGCGTTTTATATTTGACACGTGACGAAAATTTATGCGTAATAATAATTATTATTATAACGGTATCAACGAATATGGCAAGAATAATAAGTTCTCATGTAAATCTTCCGTGTGGTATTTATAATATATAAAATAATATTGCCATCAATAATATTGTCTTATATTCCTTGTTAATGTACGTATAATACGTATACTATGGTATTATAATAGAGTATTAGGAGCCAGAACTATCGCACAGTCGATATCCATCGGACATGTGGAACATGTGCGTGAAAAGATATGAGGCGAGTGTTGAAGACGACAGAAACAGAAGACCTCTGCCAAAGTTAAACCAGATATTGGAGGACAGCCCCGTTAGAAACTTCAACAATAGAGGGTGCGAAAAGATGAATGGAAGTGAACGACACAAGAGTGGTAAGTCAGTAAAAAATAATGTGGCGTTGTATCAATTATTTTATGTGTGCAGTGTAATGTGTAATGTACACAATTATAAATTATATCATCACTACGGGGTCTGAAAGAACATTCATTACGAACGAAGGAAGAAAAAATATTTATAATCATGCCAAGTATTGTATAATTATATTTTTAAATGTTTTGTTCCATTCCAGTAAAAACTGAAACAATACCCGTGTATATGGATTAGACAGTAAGTCGCTAATTACGAAAGGAGCGCTAGATAATATTGAGTTGATGATTAAACGTTTGGAATTTATCTGAGCGTTTCGTCGGAAAATATATTGGGCGTATGTGAACGCAATATAATGCAACACACATCACTAGAACATCGTCAGACGACTCTCAATGAAAGCTACCGCAAGCTTTAACCAACACATGCGTGGATCCAACTTAGCTTGAAATAAACTTTCATGTAGATGTGTGAATATAGTCTGTTTGATGTACACATGCAATAAGTACTTATGAACAGTGCATTAAAATATTAAAATTTTATAACATTTAAAAAATATTTGAAGTTAATATAATAAATCATTTGTGTACTACCACAAATAGTAAATCAAGATTTCAGATATAAACATCTTGCTTTTTTCTGTAATCCAATTTCAAAATTTTCTGGTTAACACCACCTCGAAGCAGTACTTTCCATTGCAAATCTATCACACTGAAATGGAGCCTCTAATATCCATATTCTAAGGTACGTTGATATATTTAATTAAAGCCAAAGAAAATTTAATGAGATACTTTATCAACTTGTTCTTAACTGATATTTATGTTTCTTATTGTTCTATCATTATACCATTTCTCCGCACGAAGCAGAGTAGATAGAACGAATCACTCCTCTGTCTTGGAATATTTATTGCGTGTCTTGAATATCGTTTTAACCCGATCGCGTCAGGTGAGGTTTCGTCATGTTTCTAGTGCCTTCAATACTCGAAAAATTAATTTTCTAATTAACCTCTCCTCACTCGTGCGTTCCACATGCACAAATCTCCTTAGCAATTTATTTTAATACTGTCGACTGGTGCAAACAGATATAAAATTCGCTCTTCACTTCTAATGTATGTAGATTTTCCATAAATATATCTGAGCGATTGTATTTTCATTGGACTCTACATTCATTCTTAAGTTACAGTTACATTGGTGATGTATCAGAGCTCCGATTTGTACTATTAGTCTTGTTTCAGTTGAGGCAATTTTATTAGCAATAAGTTTGTGTTATGAGTGCAGAGATTCATATTGTTATCTCTCTATGGAATATTTCTATATCCAAATATACAAAATTATTTGCTTGTTCTAAGTATTTATTACTTATCATTATAAAACTATAGTTATACTCTTTTGAATACCTAGACATTGTCTTGAAAGTTTTATTAATTTCCGAGCTGTATATTAGTATTCTTACTAAATAACTTGTTAAGGTTACAATATTTAACATTATTTTTTTTATTTTTAAAAGAAAAAATAGAAATGCGTATAAAGAATGAATGATATTTTCCGTAGTTTTAGCGTTAGCGCAACGCTAGTTTCAGTAGTTATACTAGTTTTCAAACTAAGTTTAGCGCTAGAACTATGAAAAATATGATTAATTTGGTAACCCCCGAAATGAGGGCTGTACCACCATGAGAAAGTCTTACTGCTTCAACAAAGATATTTTTACTCTTTCTTGTCCTTTACAGTAATAACTATTTAGATAAATTTAGTATTTATTTATAATATGTACTTGGTATTTAATAGTGTTGATCTATTAACTGTGGTTAACGATGTTTTAACTGTGGTTGTCAAATTTACGTTTCATTGTAAGGATTATTTCTAGTTCAGAGTGCAATCTTTGGTACACTAGATACTAAAATTAGTCACAAATCATCGTTATAATCGAATATCAATCATACAATTACAGTCAAAACAACGGTTTAGTTCAACACTAATTTATAATATTCTTGAAAGATTTTTAAACAGCCCAACAAACAGTTTTTAGACCATGGGCTAGCCACGTTATAAAAACAATAACTCTATGATTATTCAAAAGAACTTCCAGGGAATCCTAGCTGTAGTTCGACCTCTAGGCCACCTAAAAATGAAATGAGCGAATGTAGTGCAGTTTGTTTAGGATTAGATAGGTTTGTCGGTCTTGAATTTTGACGGCCCACAGCGTAACACTATGATATGGCTGCAATGGTGTATAATTGATATAAGGAAGTTGATTTTTATTTATCAATTTTCTGTTTACGCAACAAAAAATAAAATAATTGTGCAAAATCAACTGCCGACTATAAGATTATGATGACGAGACATTAGTTTCAAATTATTATCATTGTTCGGACAACAATAATTATTTTAACATTATGTATCGCGTTTTATGAACGAACGTGGTATAAAAATCGCGCGCACACATCTCACCGCTCGCACGGTATGAAAAAGCATTTTTCATGAAACGGCTCAGTCTCGTTCGAAATACGAACGCGCGCGGTCGTATGTTGGTCTGTGTCGTCATCGGTGCAAATAATTATATTTGAAATTCGAATTCCGTGGTTTATGGTGTGAAGTTAGTCATTACTTTTTTATTGTTCTTTTTTCAAATGGTTCTTAGTTCTTGTGATTTGTGGTAGATGCATTTTCAAAGGCATATTACACGCATTGGAATTTATATTTTCAAGATGTTTATTAATATTTTGATTTATTTATGATTCATATTCCCGGCTTGGTTTGTAGTTTTTTATTTGTGTGCATATTGTATTACTCCCATTTGAAAAGTTGATTATATTGTTTTAAAAAGGTTTTATAGTTTTCCTTAAACGGATTATTTACGACTGAGGTTATATTATTGGGTTTCACCGTAGTGGACTGTCCTTGTTTTACGTTTTATGTGATATTTTTTTGATTTATGACTAGCCGGTAGATTTTAAAACTAGCCGGTAAAATGTTTAAACTAATTAATCTCTTGTTTTGAAACGCAGAAGTTGGATTTTTTGAATAAATCTTGGGATATAACAATTTAAATGTGAAATAAATTCAAGTTATAGTTTTGTTTCTATTTTCGTGTGTGAAATATTTGCCTGCTATTTTAGAATACATTTTTTTTACAGTAATGAATTGTCAGCTAAACTGACGTAAAATATTGCACAATATTAAATGAGCATGTCGAGCGTTGATACAAAAAGTCATAAAAGAAGTGGGAAAAAAATAAATATATTTTTTTTTTAGTTTAAAGAAACTGTTACGAAGCATATTTCATCTTGTTATATATATATATATAAAGGAAGAAGCGGTAGATGTATGTCAGGATAGAAATGTATGAAGTTTACCCTATTTTATGTACTATTTGAGGTTGATATATATAACCTCAAAATTAGTCTACGCGACGCGCAAAGCGTGATCTTCTGCACATAAACGTTAGTCATCGTGTATATTATTTGACCTAAAGCTGGAGGGACTAGTGTCGCAATACATAATGTATAAGTTGTTTTTTTTTATTTATGAAATTTTATAGTCACGTATGAATATTTTTCGGGACAGAATATTAGATACATTATAAAACACACTGTAGAGCAGCGATGTCAAACCTTTTTCCAAAAGTTGTTCAAAGTGTTAGTACAACTTTAAAAAATCTTTGCGTATCAGATAAATGAAAATAAAAAAAAATAACGCCGTACGTTGAAGGTCTTGTCACTTACTTACCATCACGCCGTTTCCCCGCGGGGGTAGTCAAATAAGATAGAGCGCCACGTTATTCTGTTCTGACACACATTTCTCGCCTTATCTACATTCATACATCTTCTAATACGAGCTCGCCGATTATTGAGGCTTCTAACAGGATCTTCCTCCTGTATCTGGTTTACCTGGTCATGCCAAGTCTTCCGCGGACATCCTCTACTTATGGCGCCATCAACACTTTTCTATATGACCAAATCATATAAATGATTCTTTCTTAATCTTACTCTTTAATAAATACACTATTTTTTTCAGTATTACAGATTTACGAAACTATTCATCCCAATACAATGGTTAAGGACGTATTGTTTTGTATTTACAGATATTTTAATAAGGGTATATCAATAATAAATTATTCAAATTAACTCACGTAATATGTTCGGACGCCGACAATGCAAGTCACAATGAGATACTGGCACAATGAAATACCTCACCACTGTGTGACCTTGGAGCAACAAGGCATCATCTAACTATTGTCTTTTTTGCATCAAAGTTCTGATAATAATTTTCTCATTAAAACTGCAAGCAACGCAAATTTCTTAGGAGTCTAGAAAAAAATAACGAAAAATCAAAGTTATACTGAAGTAGCACTTCTTATATTTTTTAGATCGTCAACTTTTGATTTAAATGTAAATATGAATTATATTGTATAACGCGCCAGAAATTAGATAGCTTTAACAATCACAGACTAGTAAATAAATAGACATGATATGAAGTGCATATATATAACAGAGGTTTGGAACATTATCTGCGGGGAGAGGGGCATTCTGCACACATACATTCAACGAATCATAGATCCAATAGATTGACACATTTTATGCATTTAGTATTTACTTTTCGGAAACTAAATCTTTGTGTAAACAAGATGTATTTTTTGCATTAATGTCGGCGTTTAAATATTCGTTTCAATCGAGTCATATTTTTAAAAAAAGTCGCAGAGCTCGTTGATTCCGCGAGTGACACCAAAATGATTGCGTGGATGCTACCAAAATGAAAATTTTGCAACAAAGAATTTGCGTTAATTCATGTCTATTTATTTGGTGGTCTATGTATAGCGATATTTTTGTAAAATGTATTAATTTAACCTCAATATTCAACACTTGGACGCTCAAAATCTCAGTTCGATTTAAATGTCCAATGATATTTTGTTGTTGTTATTTTAATACGATTAGCCGAAATTCATTGCACTTAAATGTTCATAGTTTACGCAAATTGTACAGAAAATAATATATATTTAATTTGTATTTGAATAAATTTTACTAAACTTTTAAACAAAATTACAATTTTTGTGTCACCAAAAATGGTTTGCCATCTCTGTTTGATCATACACGGTCCTGATAGCTCAGCAGTTTGTACCGCTTATTTCCTGATCCCAAGGGTCACGGGTTCCCTTCGAATCCGGTTTTTTTAAAAAACATTTTTTCTGATAGGTAAACGATTCGGTCTGAATTTTGCGTGGGTATTGATAGATAGTGAGTGATACACAAATTTAAAAAAAACTTGTTACGCGTCTCAGTCACGTTTAGAACCGTACAACATGTTATTCTGGTTCGAAAAAATATTCCTTAATTCAGTTACAATTTTTTTTTAATCTCGTAATTATTCATTTATCTTATCTGTATATATCTTAAGCTGTTTATTAATACTTATTTAATACAAAATAAAATTTTATGTTAACATTGTATGGATGATTGTATAAATATTAGAGTACATCTATTACATACAATCAAGAGTACAAAAGCATTTGTATGAAAATTTCACACCATATTCTAATGTGTGATTAGCTGAGATGGCAAAACACTGGCATCGAGATCGATGCTTAATGACTTCAAATTTTTTTGATTTCGAAAATGTTTTGTTGAATCCTGTCATCAATTTCAGTACCAAAAAAAGTTGATGTATGTAAAAATGTTGCGAAAAATTCTAACGCAGTTTTTACTTTTAACTTTTTGATTGTCATGAGCGCGTTAACATGCCGAACTTTGCATGTTAAATTAAGTCATAGGCGTGATAACACGCATTTTTTGACCTTGCAGGGATTAAAGCCATATTTTAAAAATAATTTTGCCATCTGTGGATAACAATTCTCAGCTTTTGATACTTGTAAGTTAAGACCCTTTACTCTATGGGTTGTCTTCCGTTTCAAATACGGTTGGCAGTTAAAAAGGTTAATACACATATCGCTAAGAATTGAATTTAGAAAGGGGTGCAATGACGATGCCTCATCGGAACGGAATGACCCGACTTGGCACGCGACACGTGCGAAACGAAATATTTTATTTATCTGTTCAGTGTCTTATTATTTGATTGCGTGTTTAATTATAGTAAAGTCTTGCGACAGTAACCCCTTTTACATAATACGCACACTTATGTACACATGGCGTGTTGATGAGTTTTAATTATGTATAATACATTCACTTGTGTTTTAGTGAAGGGTGAATCCGCGGGCTCCAAATTTATTTACGTTTTATTAATGGCATGACAACGCGAAATTCGTTCATTAATAATATTAAAAAATATACACCCGGCGTTACGCGAGAAAATCGCGATTTCACCTACCCACCCTACCCACCCTACCCACCCTGCCACCCCGCCACCCCGCCGAGGGGTGAGTCTCTTGCGTGGGTAGTTTAATGTCATGAGTGTCTCAAGGAAAGTGAAATTTTGCTCGGAGGTGTGGTTCGTTTCGAGTGTGGGGAATGATGCCTTTCACATCCTCATAGATCCAAAATAATCAAAAACTTTATTGAAAAATACGTGATTACTTATTGAATGAATATAATTTTTTTTTGGGATTATCCTCTTGATAGATGCAATCTGTAGGAGCTATCATTGTGTGGTATACTTCTGGGACGGACATTCTGCGTGAGTTAAGGCGAGACATTTAAATAAATACCAGACTCTAGGCGCATTTTACAATTGAGGCATTAATCATATACACTGAAGAGGGGGGGGGGGGGGGTGGAGGTGTTTCAACGTTTTTCCCGGGATCCTAAGGAGTAACAATGTCAATGAGTATGAATTGTAAAAAAGAAAATATATTTTCATATATCTTGAATTTTTAAAAAAAAATTTGTTTATTTTATATTTTTTTTGTTTGATTAATTTTTACATTTTATTCAATAAAGTATTACTAAAATAGCTATGTGTGTAGGTACACCATAAAAAAATTAAAATGTTGCCATTCAACTATCCCCCCGCATATATATTTTCGCTGCTTTTATCCCAAGAGTCGCAGTTTCCGGATGCTATGAATTTTTATACACACATGCCTATGGAAGTTAATTAATTTTAAGTGACGTGGAAACTACAAATAATCTGTAGTAAATTTAATGTCGTCAAAAATGTACAAATGTCTTTCTCTGTCTAGCATATTATTTTTAGACACGCGTCACATCTCTCAGATATGCCGCGCCCCTACTTAAACATAAGCCAAAAAAATTAGTCTCAAACGACCGTGTAATCTGTACAAAAATGCACCGACACATTTAACTGTTACTAAATTACTTTTTGTAATTTTCAACCCTTCCAGCTGCCGGGGCGCGCCCCTCGAGCAGGCCCCGCCGGGAGAGTAGTTTTTCAAATCGATTAGTAATTTTTGACACGAAAACATTTGAGGCTCAGCCCCTGGCCGCGTGACGTCACGCCGGGAACGTCATTTGAATAAAGAATGCGTTAATCATCGACGTCGGCCGGTCGTGCCCCCGGAACCCTGGGCTCCGGGCCCCCGGGCCCCCGGGCCCCCGGGCTCCCGCTCCAGGCGGAGGAATGCCTCCTTGGGGCATCGGCGAGAGTAGAATAATTATTGCGTTCTTTGTTTCAAAGGTATATGGGAAGACAGCTCTGACAGTGAAATGTGATAGCGCCTATAGATGTTAGAAACATTTTCGGTGAACTTGCGTACAATAAAAATAGGTAATGTTGCTTACTACACAAAATATAGAATATATTAATTTTTTTTAAAATATAGATGCTAATACGAAATACGTGTCGCATTAATATTCTTAATATTTTCAAAGAAAATAGTACTACCTTGATGGTTTCCTGGAATGAGTATTAAAACCCTAGACCGCGAGCGAGTGATGATGAGTTTTGAAAATAGTTAATATGTATAACATTTTGAATTTTAAAAACCTTCAATGTGCTTAATAAAATAAATTTTGGAAGCAGTCAATATTATATAGGTATGTACATAATATAAGTTCATTATATTATAATTAGCTTTATTATCTCAAATTCCCACATTATGTAAATTGTTGTATTCCTACGAAGCTATAAATATCATCCATATGCGTACCGAAAAACTTCAACAGTCATATAAGTTACAAACCGATAATGTATTGTTACGGTGTCTTTGGCCCCTGGAGGATAGGAAGCCATAGGGGCCGCCGCCGATCTAGCTGTCTGGGTCCTCAAGTATGTGTGTGTGTGTGTGCTCTGGTGTCGTCTGCTACCTCGGATGGGATGATCATTGATTCAAAGGCAACTCTGCTTTTAATATTACACATTTATTCACAAAATACAATTAATCCTGACATTGGATGCACGGAAAAGGTTCTTTAGACCTACTTTCCTCAGGTCAACTTTCCTCTGAGGAAGGTCACTTTGATTTGTTTTATCTATTTACGGAGTTTATCTATTTGCCGACATCAGCCGATGCAATTGAGGTGCGCCACTTGCCCGCGCCAGGATTCATCTCTTGCTCCGGGAGATAGATCGGACACCGTCCCGTCTCAGCCTTGTCCATTACGTCCATCCATCGGCTATCGTTCGCATGCCGCCTCCTTGCTCGTTGCAGCAGGGTCTCTCCTCTACCCGCGGGTGGACCAGGACCATACATCTCTGGGTCCACAGCGGTCATCTCACTCTTAGTCTACGCCATCTCTCGCCGCCATATTCTTCCGGAGCGCGGCTCCACCGACCTGCTCCCTCTTTTCGAGCCTTCCCACCTAAAAGTGACGTCTCGTCCCGCTGCCCGCCAGAGTCGGATTTTCGTTTCTAATTCGTCCATTTAGACAGCCAATCATCATAAGTCGGTAAAGTAGGCTACCCAGACCTCGGCCCGCAAATTCAAATATCATAGTAACTCGTGTCTAAATAGCTTTTAAAACTGCATGGCTTTTACTACTAAGCTTTGAAAACAAGTTACTATGACGATTTGTACAATTTAAAAAATAGAATCCTCTGAGTCAGCAAGACGAACGATAATTGGTGAAAAAATGTAAAATATAATATTATACTTCAAACTATAAAATACTGTCACGCGATCTGAAAAAAAAACAAAATTATACTCATTCGGTCATTTAAGTCAATCTTAAGGTAGGTAGTACGGTCCTGGAAA
Source organism: Eubasilissa regina (assembly GCA_022840565.1). NCBI lineage: Eukaryota > Metazoa > Arthropoda > Insecta > Trichoptera > Phryganeidae > Eubasilissa > Eubasilissa regina. The sequence continues at coordinate 6,569,561 of JAINEB010000029.1, read as the reverse complement.
AATATTCTAAACCAATAGACGACTAAATATAATATAGGCTACAATATATCTAGTGTGCGATATTTTATGGATGGATACCTGACTAAATTATAAATCTAAAATGTTCAAGAAGTATGTGCACATTCTGTAGCGTTACGGTAAATCTTATCGTATGAGATTTTTACAAAATCGTGATAAGCTTTAAGTCTACATTCTTCGAAATAAATATTTTGCGTAATTGACCCGTTATTAATATATATTTTTGCTTTAGGCCCTAAATCATTTACCAAAAAGTAGTCTATCTGCTCGAAGTTCGATGACATTTTATTTTATGTTTGGAATAGAATAAATAGACATAAATTAATACAAATTTTTTGTCTCAAAATTTTCATTTTGGTGCCACCCACGTGATCACTTTAGTGCCACTCACGCAATTAAAGAGCTTCGCGGCTTTTTTTTAAATATGACACGATTGGAACGAAAATTTAAACGCTGAAAATATAATATGCATTAATGTAAAAAATACGTCTGTTTATACAAAGATTTAAATGTCCAAGAGTAAATACTTTTACTGTTGCTTAGATGTGCATCGGATCTGTTTCGTCGGATATATGTGTGTAGAACGCCCCTCGCCCCGCAAATAATGTTTATACACTTCATATCGTGTCTATTCATTTACCGGTCTTTGAAGATGTGGCAGAAAATGCACTACACATTATAGGACATGCTGAATATGGTATTTGGAGGACGTAATTTTCAAAACTATTTTCAAGAAATGTATTTTGTTTAAATATATATATATATATATCCATTCCATATTACATAAATCCATTAAAAAAAGGTGTAGTGACTCTTGGGCCGCACTGTAGTATCCCGGTGCGCTATCATTAAACACCCGAGTGCTGAAATATCGTAATTTTGTTGACCGTACATATAAAAATGTACGCATTTCTCAGAATACAGTCTCGGAGCGCCGACTGGGCGAACGCAGATTGCTCGCCATTTTGATAAATTCAAATTCGAAAATAGAATTTGGAACGCGGACTTCTCCCTCCAATGGGCGAGCGGCTAATTTAAACGTCGACGCGGTCACTCGCGTCATTTGTTGTCATATTTATTAACGTGCATTTACGACACGGAGTAGAAAGTCTTTCACGCACGCGTGTTGACGTAGCAACTCATCAAATCGCGGCCATAAGATTACGATCTTCATGTCATTAAAATATATAAATATTTTAAATTATTCGGAAAACATTCCGTTTATCAGTAAACACTAAAATCATAATTAAAGCTAAACAATAATTAAACCTATTTTTTATTTATTATCTTTGTTTTATTAAACACTTAATTGAGTTTAAATACATCCAGTAATGACATCCTGAAGAAGAAAATGCTATTTTTCGAAACCGGTAGATGTATTTAAACTCAATTCAGTGGTTAATAAAACAAAGATAATAAATAAAAAATATGAATTTTAACCACAAAGTTAATATTGCTAATTTTAAAAGTAATAATTAAACCAGTTATATGTTTTCTCAAAATATATAATATGCTTTTTACAGTGAGTACAATTTAATATTCAAAAAGAACTATAATGCAGAAAAATGTGAGAGAAAAAGTTGAGAATAAAAATATAAACAGAGAGAAAAGTTATAAAAACGAAAATATTCGAGGGAAACGGAAGGGTGAGGATAAAGGAAAAGGAAAATGGGATAGCGAATAAAATCTGTGTGACAAAAATAAAAATAAATTAATACAAACAAAGTTAATGTATTGAGTTTAGATTTAATTGACGTAACTGGAGTATTGAAAATGTCTAGTTCGTTTAGGTGTGAATTGAAATAAAGGGGTGCTCGGTAGAAACATGAGTTCTGCTTGGCATTAGTGTTGCAATATGGAAGATTAAATGTAAGATTAGTTCTAGTTGACCTGGCTGACACTCGAATGAATATGCGTCTGATAGACGAGATAGTACGTTCATATGAAATGTGCACCAATCTTTACTTTCGACTTGTAAAATTTAATTTTAATATATTAGAACTCCTTTATTGTATTGAAGAAAATCATCACGCCGTTCCCCCGAAGTGGTAAGCAGAGGAGATAGAACGTCACAGTATTCTGTCCCGTTCGTACCTCGTTCACTATAAGCATGTTCATCAATTGTTGGCGCAACTTGGTTGTTGGTGGTGATCGTGTCAGATCGGTTGGTTGGTGATTGAAAACAAAAAACCCATCAGTGGATGATGACCGCCTGGCAGAAGGAAGATTAGTGACGCGTCTATTAAAAAATGTTGCATTTCGAGGATGACATGTCACGGCAAGAGGAAGATGCCACAAATGATGCATCGTGCAGTAATCATTCAATCATGTCTGAACAAAAAAACATATTTTTATAATACAATTTACGTAATTAATTTGTGTTGTATATTTGAATTTTTCCTTTCATTTCAGCAACAAATATATAGGTCGCGTTATATTAGGTCTAATACGGTATATCCATTGTTTATCATAAATACATATACGATTTTTTTGGTCGGTATTAATTTGGTAAGGAGCTGTTGTGTTGTCGTTTCAGATCTAATAAATGTATGATTTTGATCCGCCTGTGATGACGTCATTCTCTAAGATGATGACATCACGTGATAATTTTAAATACGCTTAATTAATAAATAAAATAATATATTTAGAATAATTATTACTATAGGTAGATGCATATTTTTATACTGAATTGTTATAAAATTTATTCTTGAATTATTTTATGATGCCTTCGAGCACAGTTTTATCCAATTTCCCGCACGGTTTACATCTTTCGCTCTAATTTATAATTTGAATACACTTATCCTATCCAGATCTCTTCTGAACATGAAACTTTGTTTAAATAACCGAAAGAATTGCGTTCTAGTTCCAAATTTAATTTCGAATCTGACAGAAGGCTGTTAATATAATGTTTCTGCAAATTGTCAACGCCAGCTGTCAATTGTTAAACATTAAGGTTGGTCGGGACATCTGCCCTTGCGTTAGTAAGTGTACCCATTTGGGATTTATTTAATGAATTATGTATGTACCGACATTTAGGACCAAAGCTATTTTAACATTCCTCTAGTGTCGGATTACAATCATAGTACACACCAGTGGCGTTACTAAAATAATTGGGGCTTATTGCAAAATGGAAAATTTTCCCTGTACTATATACTTCTTCTTTCCTCCTTCGTGTCATTATTGACATACAGTAGCCAGGCGCGGTGGCTCCATATGTGCTTTGGATGCTCCGCATTCCTTGTGTTCTAGAGTCAAAAAGCATTGGACTTGTTGTTTCTAGCCGAAAACACCACTCCTGTAAATAAATCCATAGTCTTTTAGAGACCAATCATAACACACACGCAGCGAGTTGAAATACATATACATTCTCAACTTTGCGTCTATTATATATGAATCGCTTAAACATACAGATACCAGCAACAGTGGATTCTATCATTCGTTCCGTATTCACAAAGATTGAAAGTATTCGACTTTCGCGCATGCGCATTCAGTTCCGCCTGTCGAGGTCTTCGAATACTGTATACGCATTCGTTAACAGCATCCAACGTACAAAAAAACGACTTTAATGCTTACGGGTATAATGCACAGAATAGCATATGTATTACGAAGCGAGCGGATTGTTTTTAGGAATTTGACTGTTTGACTCGAATATTTGAAGCCGAATTATTGAAACATTGAATATCCTTCGTCTATCTATTTAATTAATCGTTTAAATAAAAAAATGAATACATCAAATAATATGGATACTTCACCAACGTATTCTAATGCTGTAAACGAAAATAGTGAATTGTGTGAGTGTATAATTGAATATTAATAGACCATTTGTGAAAAAAAAACACATTCAGTATACTGGAAAACTGACCCTTCTACAAAAAGTCACCGATCGCCACTGATAGTAGTCTTAATCTGATGAGATTCGGCATTGTAATGCACCTCCACAAATCCCGGTTCTGGGTCGCTCTCGCAGTTGACTCCAGGGTATCTCCAGCCAGATGCGACGTATCTTTCCGTCATTGTGGCATTCTTCCAAGTCTTCTTCAGCCCGAGGTTGTTCTCAAGATAATTTCCTTTTAAAGGCTGTCACATTGACGCATAATGAGGCCAAAGAATTGGAAGAATCTTTTGTTCCCTGTTGTTAATAAGTCTTGCTGTGGTTGGATTTGTTGCTGGATTGAGATATTCATGCGTATTCCACGGAATACGTAACATTATACACTCCCTATATATATATAAGTATTGTATATATAAAAGTCTATAATATTCATACTTTCATGAAGAAATTGTGTTTTTAGGAGTTTATACGCACTCTGGTCTGGTCCCGAACGCGAAGCATTAGCGATGCAGTACTGTATACATTGATAATCTTTTTACTTGTTTTCATAACATTAGAGAGAAATAATGTTTATAAAATTTTATAATTCTATTTCTTGTTGGTGGAATAAGATTCCGCGGACTGTATCGATTACAATTACGATTAACGATTGGCAAATGGATTTGGCCTACCTTGATCTCGATCCTGGATTGGACGTCGTTTTCATCTCCAGTTGACTCGCACCTTTTTAAAGAAGAACTGAGATATCACTGCATTTCCGAAGCTGTTTAGAACACCGCCTCTTCGTGGTCCTAGGGTAAAAAAGAACACAGATCTTGACAGTTCGGTGTCAGAAGCCAATCTGTCCCCCCTTCGACGGAATCCCTAAATAATTAGTTGGCTAGAGCGGAACAGATATATATTAAGGTTTATATTGAAAGGAAAAAATGACTTGCTTTGGCAGATTTTAAAATTTATTAATTCGCATTTGGTATCTACTGGAAAAATATCGATTCTCGCAAAAGTATTTAACCTATTTGTACCCTTATCTAACGTGGGTCCTGGCATAGTTACGCCACTGGTTACACACATACACCTGGATATTATTTAACAACACTCGGATTTTATAGATTAAAGCGATGAGCGAAGTCGGTACATCTGTATATAAAACATAAAATAATTATTATATTGGATTCGGTTTTGTTTCATTTCGTTGTTAAATAAATTATTGAATCTTTATCCTAATAGAATTGGCGTTTAATTTAAATAAAACATTAATCTAATAGAATTAGTATACAAAAGATGTAAAACGAAGTCGGTTCACAAAAATGCACTTAGATTAAGGCGGACGTAATTCATCTGTCAGGCAGATGCCGTCTTAAAGTGACTCGAGTGCTTATAAAGAAAAAACAAAAAAAAACTTTATTCCTCTAAGAGTTTGATTAAATTAATGATTCGGTGCAAGAGAAAGTTATTATCATAGTTAACAACTCTCTGTTGATTAATGACGAACTAAACCGTCATTTTAACTGTGATTGTGAAATTTATGTTCGATTTTAACGATGGTTGGTAACTGAGTGAATGTAATTTGGTAAGCAACTATTGATGTACCAGAAACAAAACCTCCAACAGTTACATTTTACTAATTGACATTAAAATCTAACACTAATCGTGCAATCGGTCCGCAAAAAAGGTTCACTACTATCTGTTTGTCAAATATACAGTCCACTACTATCTGTCAAATATACAGTCGTGCTGAAAATATAAAATACGTATTAATAATACAAAATATATATACTGAATGTGTCTTATTAATCGTATTATATTGGAAAGATCTAAGCAACTTGGATTACTGGTGCATTCTGCCTTCTAAACCTGTTGAATAAACCAAACCAACGACGTTAGTCACGTGGGTTATTTTCATTCGATTCGTTCATGACTTCATAAATAGAGTTTCATTCAATATAAACGTCGAATGGAGACAGTATTTGAAATATATGTCACATGAGATCAGCTGCTCTTTAACCACTTTATCCTAAGTTGAAGATACTACTGTTATCTTCTTTGTTGTTGTTTGCTTTTCCGTTTAGTAAATTTAATAGATAGACCGGCTGTATTCATTTTCAACGTTCTTTTATACAGTATATTGATGGTATAGATCGCGTATCAAAATATACAAAGTGAAGTTATTTTGTAAAATTTAATAGATTTATATTAGATGACAAGCTTTTGAGGATACGTTGATACAAGAGTACAAGAAAAAGAGAACGTTGCTGTCTGCACGAGAGAGATGCGCATATTTTGTTAGTATACACTGAGCAATGGTGGATTGATGATATCCAAGAACCAGAAATATGCAAATGAACGAGAGAGACTTATAAAGTTTACTTTAGCATCTAGACGCTCAAAAATTCGAGGAATTACAAAATTACGTAATTCCCACGAACGATGTATAATATTAGTTAATTTATATTACACCTATTTCTGATTTGAGTAGCGTTCATTTAATTTTTATTTATGTTTCTAACGCATAACTATAATATATTACGTTCTTAGTGACAGAAAGATGCATAGTTATTCTTGTATTAGTTTACGCGTTCGTAAATCTTGAATAAGTACCCTCCCGCAGCGAGATGGCTACCGATTCCTTTTATTTTATTTTGCATGTTTAATTATGTATTGACTTTTATGTTACAGGCAATTTTTATTAATAAAACACAACGGGGTGTAAAGGTGTCATGAATTATGTACGCAGTTGACGATATTTTTATTTTTATTCTTTATAAGCGCTTTGTAAAGAGATAATATACTGTGCGAGTATCGTGCTAGCGGGCGGACGATACATTTAGTATGATCACCCACCCGTTAGGCGAGCAGATTCAGGAATCAGATCTGGGGTTGCGGTTTTGTTGTTGCAATTGGACCCTGTCGGGTAATTTAAAAAAAAACACTAGTTTAGCCAAGACACAAAACACTTCATTTAACAAAATCCCGAATCGGAGTTGGCCGTGGCGACGTGCGGCGGCCTATGGTGCCGCACTACTCAGGAAGTATACGTGTGTTTGTGTATTCAAGATTGTATTCAAATTCATATATATTTTATTTCACATGTCCAAAGTTTCTTCAATTGAACGTGCAATACGCCAACGACTGTCGTTTGTCAGGTGGTTATATTTCGTTAACATTGGAAGCCACGCATTTTTATATTTACGCGGTCTACTTTTAATATCTTCTCAGCTGTCAATTTGTAACGTTTTTCAGTTTTTCTATTATAATTCCTCAAGTATAAAAAAAGTGTTTTCTATAACATTTTATTGTCTTAAAATGTTTTTACATTCTACTTTAATGTCATACTAGGACTATCTATCATGGTCATTAACGACTTATTGATAATCTGTATATTAAAAATAGATGAGATTGTATATTTGGGAAGTATGTTTGATAGAAACAGATATCGAAAGGAGATAAAGTGAACGGCACTTTGAATGGAATTATATCTAACGCGAATTTGTCAACCGAGGCAAGACTAGCGGTGCACAATGGAATCCTGGTACCGACACTGATGTATGAAGTGAGGCTTGGAGCTGGCAGAGAAGGAACGAAAGTAGATTGAATGCAGTGGAAATGAGATCACTTAGGCGTATATGTGGCAAATCTATTTATGACAGAGTAAAGAATGAAGAAATAAGGAAAGAATGTAAAGCTGATGTTAGTATAGTGAGTAAGATTAAGAAAGGATCACTTAGGTGGTTTGGTTGTATGGAGCGGATGAGTGATCAGAGAATGGTAAGAAAGATATATGACGCAAGTGTTGATGGCACTAGAAATAGAGGACGTCCGCGAAAGACTTGGCACGACCAGGTAAACCAGTTAATTGAGGATGGTTCTGTTAAAAGCCTCAACAATCGGCTAGCTTGTATGAGAAGATGTATGATTGTGGATGAGGCGAGAATTGTGTGTCAGGATAGAAGAGTGTGGCGCTCTATCCTCTCTGCCTACCCCCGCGGGGAAACGGCGTGATGGTAAGTAAGTAAATAAGTAAGTAAGTAAATACAAATATATATAATTGACAACAAGTTGTACAAGTTAAACATGAAATTCCCCGTTAGAACAATTAGTATAGTGAAAGGACGCTAAAAATGGTAATTCTTTCCCACTGTTATGAGAAACCTCAACAAAATTTCAATTGGCCTTCCAAGCTATTAGCGTTTTTTTTTTCTACATTTCATCTTATTGATCTTTGAGTTGATATATACACATTAACTAGTTTATATCTATTTTTTTATATTTTTTTATAATAGCCTACAGTTTAGACTTTAAAGATACAGGCGTTGAATAACCAATCCAAAGGTTAAAGATTATATCGCCGATGAATACAAATATATTTATTTTTCTAATTAAAAAAAATTCATTAAATTCAACGCTACGGCTGTTTTGATTATTAGTCGCAAGTGCTGCGAGTAAAATTTACATATATTGCGTCACAGCTGGTACTAGGCTTCTTCATAAACAAATAAATTATATATTAGCTCAAATACAATGAGATTTTTCTGTTTTTTGTAACCGTTTTCTTTTTTTTTTTTAATAAATTGCATTAGCCTTATAATCGAGGATTAACAAAAAATAACCTTTAGAATTTCGAGTGTTGCGAAGAAAGGTTTTTCAAAGTTGTTGAACCCGTACATACCGCAAATGCCTTTTAAAAAGAATGCAATGTGTGCAATGAAGCAGCAGTTAGATATTTGTTGCAAGAATTCAAGGAAAAAATAATTTTATATACAGTATATCAATATGTTAATATGTTGTATTTTTCATTTCAATTATGTCACCAATCCAATGATTCAACAATTATTCAATAATTCAACTATTATTCAAAATCTCTTTTGTAGTTACATACAATATAAAAATAATCGTAGAAAATCAAATCTATTCAATAAATTATTTATCATTCTTTAAGTAGCTACCTATTTATTTAGTGTGATATTGATGAACGATGTTTTAAATTAAAAATGATTGTGATAAATTCGAAGTACGTTTTTGTTTGACACGTTTGTTTCATAATTACGTAATATTTTGCTCTATTTAAAAAACGTCGACACCAAAAGGATACATGTTGTTTTTCTTATGTTGCTAAGTGACTTAAGAAAATAAATATTTTAAAACAAGATTATTACGTAATATTGGATATATATTGGAAAATATATTTTTTTAATAAGATTTTTTCCGAAAAATTTCGCTTCATATTCGAGGCAGTCTTGTATTCAGGCTAATACAGTAATAGGTGTCACCCAGGCGTAAGAGAAGTTGGAAACTCTGTAATTTCCATTAAAACTTGAATCATCTCAGAAACTCGGAGTAAGGGCGGGGAAGCTTCCTTGAAGAGTGTTTGCATACTACCTCTACTTTTAATTAAAACGCATTGATTTTAGAAAATACTTTGTCTTTTTTTTTTCTTCTGGTTTCAAACCTCGTTATGGAACAGAACTGTGCCTCAGTACTAATTACTGATATAAATTTCAATGGCCATATATACGCACTATAATTATTCTCTACTCTAAAAAAATCGGACAAGACTAAGCACAACAGTGTCAAGTGGCCTATCATATTTATATAAATCTTAATATTAGCTTTGTACAAAGATCACCAGGGGTAACAATGTTTGGAACAAAATTAAATAACAGTATTAATAAATTAAAAATGTGATCCCGCGGACCCGGTATGATTTTTTCTGCGAGTTTAAACAATATTTTTGTTTTATAAAGTTTTGAAGATTGACAAAAGTATACTACGTCTTACAAGTCTTCTTCTTTATATGGAAAATCAGTTTTTATGATACTTGTGTTTCGAAAGATTTTCTTCATTTTTTTCACTTTGTTGTTCTTACGTCTTTTAACGTATTTGCTCCCACGGGGAAGCAACGGGCGGGCTAGTAGCAGTATTAAAATTATTATATATATCTCAGATTTGCCAGTGTGCGAAGTATATTTAAAATAATATATTATATTTTAAATCGTTTGACGTACAACGTTGCACCCAATCTGTCGCCGGGCAGTCGCGCAGTCGGTGATTGGCCGTGAAGCAAAGTGTTCATCTATTATGCTACGGTACAAAGGGTAACGGATACAATATAAACAGTTTTTTTCCTGTTTTATCAGTTGCAAAAATAGTGCCAGTGTTAGAAAATAAAAATTAATTCAAAGCAGTCGGCTATTGCTGATAGTTTGTCATTGTGCGTGCCGGCCACTTGGAGGGCGATATTTGGCGCTGCAAACTTGACTTCGGCTACTAATGGGTCAAAATGTTCGATTTTCATTTAACATACTTTTAATTCAGTGATAAATTTTTCATGCATCAGGGGTACAGGAATATGAAATAAGGAATCTGGTCTTTATATACCTAAAACATAGCAACACCATTATCAAGCAACATTTTTGTATCTAATTCTGGTCCTACACCAGGTTACACAGAAGTAGCTCGTAAATCAATAGTAGATAATTTAATCTCAAATCGAAGTAGGTATCATAAAGGAACGCTTTCATTAATTCACATAAAATTAGTAGATATTTTATTTATTTCAAATTATGTGCGGCTCAAATCTGATTATTTTCCTTTTTTTTTTTACGAATAACGTGATTTTTAAAAGGCTCTAAAACTAAACAATAATTAAAATGCTCCAAGTAAAATATTTGACAAGTGAGATATCAGAAAAAAATGTTTTTCTAAATCATTTCAAAACCTTCTAATGCTTTCTAGACCTTTTTTAAATCAAGTGATTCAGTATTTTGTAAATCATCGTGTCTCTCCTTTCTTCCGATCTTCGTCACGGCCCGGCTGCGAATTTTCCGAATACCATTCCCGCCAAATCACATAGGCGGCCATTTTTTTATTATTTGCTCAACGTCGGCTGAAAAAAGCCGTCGGCGAACTCTCGAATTTCGAATGCGATTTGAAAATACCGCGGCGAGTCGAATGCACACCGGGTGCTGCCAGCGTAAAAATATTTATGATTTGTGTTATTTTCTCGTTGGCGCGGGTGTTGCCAGTGTAAAAAATATTTATGACTCATATTGTATTATTTTCTCGTCGGGACGAGAAGGAATCTGATTCTGACTGCCACACTGAATACTCCAGATATTTCTTTATTTATCATTCTTCGCTTTCTTTGATGCTTTTTAAATGTATTTATTTGGATTTGTGATATTACAAAGGCTCGCCAGCTTTGAATATATTTACGGCGTTGTCTGGGGTTTACATTTAAAATAGGGGGTGATTTTGTTTTACGCGGGCCCTAGACAGTAACGATGTATGCAGAATTTGATAAAAGCAAGAGGAGGGTGACGTGTTCGTCAGTGTGGGAAAACTATTTTTCCTCAGGAATCTTGAGTGAAACGGAGTAAAATTTCGATCGAATGGCATTCTACATCATACATATTTATACAGCGGGGAGAGATTCGGGTAGCCACGTGGAGGATGCCTATTCGCGCAGGGTTCTAAAGAGTATCTTTGCAAAATCGGCCGAAGGTTGTACGATTGTATAGAGAAAAATACAATATATAGCGAATGATTCTTTGCTAATATTAATTCCTTCCTTTAGGTGAGTTACCAGATCAAAATCCCATTCGGGTACACGAATACTGTAAGACTACGGAACTGCGAGTTCTGCACATGTAGTTTTATAGCTACTAGCATCTGAAGTATTCCATTTGGTACGTGAAATGAGTGGTACAGAATTGGAGCTAACCCTCTAAAAATTTTACTACTACTGAAATGAACGACCTTTTATAGGTTATCTTATTCTAGGCGCGGCCACTTTATTTAAAGTGCCGCGAAGTTTAATCTGGTAATTCTACATTTTATTGATTAGTCTTTACATTTTGTAAATTGGGTGCGGGTAGACGTTGTCCTCCAGCTGTTATCTAGATTAGGCAGATTACAAGTTGTGCAAAATTGTGCGGGTCTGAAATCTACACGAAATATATTTCTCTCTCTCTCTCTTTCTCTACTCTTCACAATCATGGGCATTATTTAGTGCGACATGTAGCGAAGCGAGTCATGTATCGCGCGTGGTTTGTCCATCTTGTTGGAGATTGATCTCATTTTTAGTGTCAACCTGTGTTTTTTTCTATCTAAAGACACGAGTTGTTAGCTGTTAAGAGCTCGAAATCACGAACCGTGATTCAATCACTGATATCGTTGATCGCTTACAGTGATTGAGTATCTGAAAATATTCTGTGACTGAAAATATTATTAATTTGAATAGCGTTTTCGAGCGGAACCCACATTATTATTTGCTCTTTTTTCCATTCTTCGTGTTCCTAGATTTTGCTTAGTGTGCTGTGTAGCGAAGCTCCTGTCATATCTCAAAATTGATCTGCCCATGGTCTTGTTGAAGATCGACCTCTCGGCCTTCTTTATTGTACGCACCCAGTGATCACCAATTTCTTCAGGCTGCCTCTATATTTTCTAGCAGTACACCTACAGTACGAATGCGACTGATTATAAACAATACAGACAGGGATGCCGCTCTCGCACACCACCGTTACATATAGACATTTGTTCGTATCGCCGTTCATAATATACCTATACGATGATATACGCTTTGTGGAAGTTTGTGAAGTATTATAATATTGTAATATTATTACATCCACCTCATGCTTAGGCTAGAACTTTTGTAGAACCTTTGTTTTAGACCATTTATTATAAATTATTTCGAGTGATTCCGTGACACCCGGAAACATCCGAAGTGATTCCGTGACATTCGCCTTTTACAACACAGCACGGCACAGCACACCCGACGCAACAAACTGTAGAGTTATAATGGTTGAGCGTGTCCATTTAATGTTTTCCGACACTCCCAGATGTACAGCGGCCACACATTTTTCTATTTAACTTTTTCTTTGACCTCTCGTCTGTTTGTCTGACCTTTGTTTCTTTAATTGAATATTGATTTACGGAGAATTCTATTCATAATTTGCTCACAATTGGAACCACTCTCAGTCAGTCAATAAAGTAATTCGCAATGGCGATGAATATATTCTTATCGGATTGTCTTTTAACTATAGTCTCGTACAAATACATTCGTAGATTTAAAAAATATTTTATGCAGTTTCTTGGACAGTAGCAATGTGATGAAATATGTTGAGTTTGAATCAAAATTGCTTTATTAAATAGTTATTTCAAAATGAAGTAAATATACAACGAGTTAATGAAGCAAATTCCAAACAGTTTAAAAGCGAAATCGTATTATACATATTACAATCATTCGAACGTGTAATATTTGCTTTGGAAGTGTCGCGGAATCTGGCCGAGTACTGTCACGTGATTAGACTTTGTTGACTTTGGAATCCAAGCTCTTTTGTACTTATGCGTTCGTTTTTAATAACTTGTTTACTCTTCTCAATTGTCAATTTGTAACATAAGTTTTGCTTGTCTTTTAATGCTTTTATATTGTACCTCGATATCACACTAGGGCTGTCCATCGAGGTCGTTTAACGACCTGTCGATAATCTGTTAAATAAAATTTAAAAAATAAATAATGATTGAGGTTCTAGAACTAACTACGTTCATTTTGAATAACCGACCGTATAATACATTTTGTAAAATAACATGATCAGCTTTGTTCGTCTAGCGATGAAATATTCACCTGTTGACCAAAAGGTTGGGAATATGATTTTGGTTAATGTTTATTATTATTATCTTTTTGTAATTTAAGTAGACCGACAAAACATCTTTCTAGACATTTGTCTGGAGGTATATTCGTATTAATTTTTATATTTAATATAATCAAACATAAAAATTAATCAGTGTCAGAGTATTAATGGAATGATCAAGTGATATGTCACAAGTAATTAAAATAATATAGTAAATTGAACATTTCTAGTCGTGATAATGCCTTTGAAAATTGATTTGTGTGCTTGTATTTATCATGTGATATTTTTAGCGAAATACTGAAGTGCCTCAGATATCGCCCCCCCCCCCCTCGCAATATGCTCCCTCCCTCCCTCCTTTGATCTTTTGATCTCAAACATTGAATTTACTATAAAAAAAAGCCACCGCGTTTATAATCTCAAAAGGAGTATCGCTGAAGACACTCTACAGTTGCTTTCGCATGACACGATGAAGATGTTAGGGACGATTAGAAGCGATTTACAGAGAGGGAGTGATAACTGCGACACGGAATAAAATATATTACATTAAGATATTCTAAAAATTAATATAATAAACACCCAGATCTGTTCGGAGCACTGAACATTTCTCAAACTGAAAAAAAAAAAGCTAAAACTTGAAAATCTATAAACAAATGTCGCTCGATTAGCGCATTTTCTGATAATAACAGATGTCGCATTTTTTCAATCTGGCAAGTGAAATGATGCGCGAGCTGTAATAATTTCATTATAAAATTTAAATCACTTATTTGTATCTGTAATGTTTGAATAAATAATAAATTTGGATAGTTCTAATTTGTAATGACAATACACGACGCATTACTGTCATTTTTGCAAATAAAATGAGGCGCTCGTTGTAATAATTTAATAAAAAAGAAAATGTTTTTTTGGCGTCCTGATGAATTCATACGTAACTATCGCAATCGAAAATTTTATACTAGATATATATATAGCCTCAAAATATTAATATTGCGTTGTAGATGTGTAGGAGCGAACTTTTTTTTCATTGAAAAAATATCTTTTAATCCGTGCATTTCTTGTGTCAATCGTTCAGTACAATAACAGTGTATTCAATGATGCAATATTAACGATTTGTATTTTTCTTTTTTCAGAAGTGAAGTGTCTTTAAGTTTATACTATTTAAAGTCAAATTTCCGCCAGCACTTAAACCCTGGAGCAACCAGAGAACCAGTGATTTTGGTTGTGTAAAGTGACCTTAGGATTTGACAAAATATTTTTTTGTTGCAATTATCAAAATGGTGCTATTCCTTCGGAGTGGTTTCGGGGCGTTGCTGATGACCTTTTTGCTGATTGGCCTTTTGGAATCATTAACAGGTAATGTCGCTTTTTTTATATCGATACTAATGGATTAAGGTTTATACCGCTGCCGCATGCGAGCTTTCATTTAAGGGTTAATTCTAATTATAATTCATCAGTACTAAATAGGTTAATTATAATTACGCCTTACAGTACAGTACAACGTAGATTTTCTCAGATAGAAAACGTTTAAGAAAGGTAAGTAAGCACCTACAGAAAATATAATATAATTGATGATATTTTGAAATTATTCTTTGATATAACATGAATTCTCAACAAGACAGAGCTAAGAATATAGAGTAATCCTAAGAGATATGGAAAGATGTATGTTGAACATCATACGAAGAGACAGGAAGAGGAAACATGTAAGAAAACTTGACGAAAGAAATTGAACTGGCCATGGGTAGACAACATCGCTTGGAGGGCGGACAATCGTTGGACAAGCCGTCCTAAAACCCGCTGGGTTGATAAAAACCATGAATTGATTTCGACATAAATACGGATAAAGTAGGATGCATTTGGGGAGGCCTTCATTCAGCAGTGGATACATAACGGCTGATACAGTGGCGTGCAGTAGGTATATATTTAGGTTATGCTGCTCCAATGATATTATATAATCATATATAATATATGTACTTTCGTTTAACCAACGTCTTTAGACAAAATAAATCCGTCGTTTGTACCATGTATTTTTTTATAATTTTAGAGTACTATTAATATTGTTTTTAATGTTTAAGTTTTAACATAAAATAATATATTCTTACCCATATAAAAACGTATGGATGTTTTTAAGAATACTTTCTATGACTGAACATGATTAATTTATTGTTTGAAAATCCTTCACTTAATAACTAAAGGAAATAATTATTTTATTAAATGTTAAAGTAGGAAATAGTTCTGCCAGTTACTTTTTATTTTTCCCAAATCAAAAACCGATCCATGCACCAAATTTAAAGAATAATCACGAAATCAACACCTTAAAAACAGTAAGATAGTAAAATTCACGAGTTAGTAAAAGAGGAAGTAGACACTTTAATGATTTGCACGCAGTTGTAACCTTTTCTAATGTTATTCTGTTAAAAACAGTACGGGTAACGACTCCATACAAAACGAATCAACCGAAAGCAATTTTCAATTCAGTATATAGCCATTTATATGACTTGAGTAATTCATTAGCTTAAAGACAGAGTAATGTCGAGAGTTGTCGTAATAGTCTTTAGAGTCTTTATTGGTACACAGATGGCGCTAATTGTAAAATAATGTTTTCGTTAATGTTTTGCAACGATTTGCAACTTTTGTGTTTCCTTTTTTCTGTATCTCCCTCATTTTTTAATTCTTGAATTTTCGTTCTATGGAATGGTAGTTTAGTGGTTGGATAATGACCCCACCTTCTCACAAGATTGGTTTTGTATTTTAAATATTATATAAAAAGGGATATTAAAAATACGTCCACGGATGACTTGGCACGACCAGGTAAACCTGGTTGGATGGAGGATGGTTCTGTTAGAAGTCTCAACAGCCGGCGAGCTTGTATGAGAAGATGTATGAATGTGGATGAGGCGAGAATTGTGTGTCAGGACAGAAGAGTGTGGCGCTCTATCCTCTCTGCCTACCTCCACGGGGAAACTGCGTGATGGTAAGTAAGTAAGTAAGTAAGTAAGTATTAAAAATACATCATTAATTCGTACTCCTTTATATAGCGTGATTGTCTTTGTTAAAATTCCAACTCGCATTTTTTTTAGGCTACTAAATAATAATAAAAAATACCTTTACGTGCTAGAATCCCTTGGGCGTATCCCGGACGCTCTGTACGTTGTGCCCGGTAAACCCGCGCGAATTGATGGCGACTTGTCATGCGATATCGGACACTATTGACCCAGAAAGTCGCCGTGCCTCGCAGACGTTTCCTCGGATTCTTGTCTCACCAAATGGGTCACGTGGCTCCGCGTCTAATGGAGTCAAATGGCAATTAGTTTCGATAAGTAGATAGGATGGTAAGCCCTAACGCGCCTTAGTCTGTCGAACGTCCCTGGTCTTGAAGAAATAGGTTATGTTCAGCACGTTTCTGGAACCCATGACTCAAATTTAGAAGTCGCTTTAGAAAAACTCGGAAATAGCGCGAATGTACTTAAAACTTATGATTTATAATATCAGATTATATTTTAGATGTGAAATCATCCCTGGCGGCGTCTTTTGTCACTCTCAATTAGTTTAAACTTAAAATGATTTTTTAAATACTAAATTAATGTATTAATTATAAATATATACATATAAAATCAATTTTGTCGAAAAATATTGTTTTTGCGTCACCGGCATACGAACTTGGATCTCTATACCCAATCCGGGGAAGTACACTACCGATTGTGTTATAACGCCAGTATTTTTCATGACAAATTTTCGAACCTATATGTTACATATTTTTTAAATTAATACATCTGTCGTTCCATTACTTGAAAGCCATCTACATTATTTTTACAGAATCTCAAATACCTTTGAGTAAACCGACTGCAGACGCCAGAATTATCAATTCATTTTTATTAAATTTTGGACACATTGATACAACATATATTATTAAGGAAAACACATTCTTATTGTGAAATTGTAATTATTCAGAATATAGGTCTGTGATATTTTAAATATTAAATTAATGTATTAATTATAAATATATACATATAAAATCAATTTTGTCGAAAAATATTGTTTTTGCGTCACCGGGATATCTGTCTGTTACGCTCCGTCTTGTTGGTATATTTCAATAGATAATTTTAAACAAAAGCAGATCACTTTCATTTTTGTCTGTGGAATATCGTTGATCGATACAATAAGTGAATAGCATACAAAACTAGCTGTATATGTATTTTTGATGATTTTTACATTAAATTAAGGTTATATTAAAGATTAAAAAATTCCTTAATACTATCTAATACAATTAATAACCCGATATTTGTTCTCATTTCAATATCGTCATCTCGCCTCACTCAATCATGCTGAGGCCACGTCCCAACCTGATAGTTGATTTCTTTTATGGATCAGTTAGTGATATCGAAACCGGACTAAGATAAATGAATTAAAATGGTTTATGCAAAGTTTGTTAAAATTTATAGTAATTTTAAAAGTTTTTAAATAAAATCTCGATACCAATGCCGTTGTGTAATTTGAATTGTATGGATTAACAGCCAAAACAGGTCTCGGATTGCCTGGCCCCTATGGTATATATTTTGAATTCATTTTGGTGTCCCTAATTGACTAACTGTTGTGTTTCAAAAATCATGCGGGCCTTAACCCCCTCGACCACATGCCACTAACAACTTTTAATTATAATCTTTCTCTTCTGCCCAATTCCTTTGTTATTTCGTGCTTAACCCTTAAACTGGTTGTATTGGTAAGGCGCTGTTGAGTTAACTTGGATCACGATCTACACATATTATTGTACATACGTTTCTGGATAATTTACACGGTTTTTTTTTCGACACCTACTTATTTAGTGTGATGTCGATCATTCCACATTCAAAATTATTCTGACGTGTTCGAAGCCTACTTTTGTTTACAAATTGAAATATGTTACTTTATACGTTTCATAATTACGTAGTACTTTTGTTCGTTTTAAAAAATAATGTTGCCAAATGGACAGATGTTGCTTGATCGCTAGGCAACACGGACTTGCGGACGGGGATGGGTGTGCTGTGTACATGGGGTCTTACGGAAAAATAAAAATAGCCATCTAAGCATTTAAAAAGATAATTCTTCACAGAATACTTGGCCAGCTACGGTACGGTCAGTGACTGATGGTGTAATAGCAAAACATCGTTACTTGCAAAAACTGACGAAAATTGCAACAGTTGAGATTAACATGGCGTTGTTAGATGCTGAACTATACGACTCTGCGAAAGATCTTCGAGAAAGATCTCGACTGAAACTCGACCACTAACTAACCTACTCAATACTGAGATGCGATCCTTTGAAGTGATTGAAGTGAAATTTATCAACTGCGTATTGAGTAAGCCCGTGCGGCATACCAGCTTCAATATTTCGGACAGTACAATAATTTGAAGCATCCAGATATATTCGAATATATCATAAATTAAGGGGTGATTGCTAAACAGTCCCAGAACAGCCAAACCTCATAGCTAAAGAATCCACGGCAAGTGGTTTTGACAGACTGCGATACAGCTTTTCCGGTCGGATATCAACAAATAATTATAGCCTCTGGTATACAGATATTGCACGAGAAGACGAAGCATATGAAGTCAAGAAAGATGCGGTGCATATATGGATGGTTTCAGATAAGAGAGATTTAGCTCGAGACAGGAATGCAGTCGACCTTGGGCCTGGTGGTCCGTATTGCCAAACGATGAAGATAGCTTGTTTTGTTTAATCGTTATATAATATAACTCTCATTTACCACATGCCATCACCCCGTGACCTCGCCAGATATTTTCGTCAATCATAAATAATAATCTTCTAAAATTTGATGCGAATTACAATTTTTACTTTGTATCACCTTGAATAATTTCGTGAGTATGGTACCAAGTATACAAGTGTACCAAAAGTCATTTTCATAATAAAAATTCTATAATAAATAAATGTTTGTTTTGCATTTAAGGGACCTGGTACCTGGGAATTCATTTTTTTAAAATGATGTTTTCTAAATGTGATCCGTTATTTCGCTGGCACTATTTTAAATGGGAGGCAAAATTTCTGAGAATTGATCGGCACATATTCCGTGATCTCTGCCATTTCGTCTCGAATATTTTCTTTTAATTGGTCCCGAGAGGAAGGAATATTACTGTATACCCTTGATTTAAGGCAGCTCCATAGAAAAAAGTCCATTGGTCTCTAGTCGGGGCTACATGGAGGCCAGTTTATATCACATCATTTTTTCAGGGAAAATTTCACGAACAACTGGTAAGGACACGCCCCATAGCAACTGAATTCCCAAGGGCGCGGCTAGCAATCGGCTACCCTCAGCCCCTCTCCAGCTCATTGCGTGGATGCAGCAAATGAAACAAAATGAAAAAGACTTTTGGGACACACTGTATTATGTTGTAAATTTAAAAATTAATTTTCGATTAGAAGTGCTGTAGTAATTGTGATGTGCGTGAAAAAAGTGGTGGTATGAAGAGCACGGCGTTTAGAATTTGTTCGTGGTGTTCTGCTACGTATACGTGAACTCCTCGGCCAACAATTTAAACGAAAGAGGTTAGAATGACCTTGATCACCGAATTTATACGAAATAAATCATAATTCTCCATCTTGATCGATGTGCTCATGACTGAGCATCTAGGTCCTCTATTCTGCTTCCACATCGCGATTGCTTCCCTCCACTCTACGCGATTTTGGGTCTTGTTTAGTACGACGTATGGCGATGCTTCGGTCATGTTTCATACTTGGTCTGTTCATTTTATTGGGGGTCGAACTCTTGCCCTCACTCAAGGTATGAAAGAATTCTTTTCTTTAGCACAGAGTTCCTGAAGAATGAAGACATTCGTTCGTTCAGCAGTCCACGGGTATATGCAGCATACGACGCCAAGGCGTCAAGCATGATCCATGTTTCGACTCCGTACAGATCTCTGTGGAATGCCGGGGTTCTAACCAATCGCACTTATATGTTTTTTGGTTCATCCAAATTTTGGTCAGTTTCGATGTGACAAACTTGACCATATCAATTCTTTTTGTACCTCGGCCTCGATGATATTTAAAACACTTTCAAAATCGTCTTGACTGTAATTAAACGTTCAGGTATATAATTAACCCTCGTCCTGTGTCCATCTACTGCTGTTGTGCTCATCCAGCTGTCCCGGCTACTCGCCTTAGAGCGAACACGCACTGAGAACAGAAAACTGAAAAAGAGGACAAAATAGTCGTCCAACAGTTCGTCACCAATTATTCTATTGTTTGAAAAATTAGTCGTCGGTGTGCGCACTGCCATAAATTACCACAGTCCTCGCCATCGCGACAGAATTGTCGAACGACAGAAAGTCGTTTTTAAATAAAAATCGTGTGCGCTCGCACTCATGTCGTCGGACCACCGAGGTGATGTGCGACCCGCACTTCTCGTTACTGCCATTTCAGCCTGCACGCTCTTTGAGTAATGTCGGTCGTAAAACTTTGGTTCTTCGGTGAATCATTTCATTCCTTATGCGATCGCTCGAGGAAATGACGAGCGTTGCTCTTTCCACGGATTGCCGTGCCACTTTTAGCTTGTGCATTAGGACCACGTTCGGTGTCTAAGTTTTGGCGCAGAATGTCGGATGTGTAGGTCAATTGTAACAGAACGCGTTTTGGAATTTTTTGCATCTTTTCTATAAGAAATATATAGGAAACAGCAGACAATTTAAACAAATATCTCATATAGACAAAGTTATTTAAAAACAATTATATTGAGTGGAAAATATATATAAAGAGAAAAATTAATTATCAAATTTGGTCCATAGATACCACATACTAACATATGTACAATTTTCAAAAATTTGATAAATGTGGAGATTGAGGGGTGAGAAGAGTGGACAATCTCCACATTTATATATATCACTTAAGCCAGCCGAAGACAGGTCGTAAGCCCTGTAATTACCCCTTACTTCCATATATATTTTCCATTAAATATAATTTAAAAAAAAAGCTTTGTCTCTATCTCTATGAGATATCTGACATTTGTTTAGTGCAGTGCCTTTGTAGGTAAAAATCCAGTAATTATGTGTTCTTGGACATATTCATATATTGCTAGTAGACAATTTAGTTGCCTATCATAATTAATATATTCTAATTTCTCTTATTATAATAGGAATAAAACTAGAATCTTAAAAACACATCGAGGGAAATGCTACAATTGACCCCGACCCCTGGGTCAGCTGTATCAGTAGGGGAATTGATTAATTAACACAATTTAGGTACAAAGCAGTCGCACTTTAACCATTTTGGCGAAAAAAAATGGTTTCTTTATTGTTTTCTGTAATTGTACTTCAAAGTTTCCACTACGTAATACAAAATGTGTCTACCCTCATAAAAATTCTAACAATTTTTGTTAATTGAGGTGTTACTATAAACGTTCACTATTTTAATATAATAAAATGACAAAACAAACGTACATTATTATCTTAACAAACAATGAATAAACATTTTTTTACTTGTATTAGTACAACGCGGTACAACTGCCCCCTAATGGTCATTTCAAATTAAAATATAGAATTTCGATTGTTCTCTACTCACGAGCGTAAAACCGGTCATAAAATAAACACAAATATTGAAATGTGGATTAATAAAATGATAAAAATAAGGCACATAAATCATAATATTCGACTGTTAATCTGATCGAAAAAACTTACTTTTGGCGGTCAAATATTTATTTTGCGACTGCAGCCATTCGTGTTCGACAAGGCAAGTTCGTGCATATTAAACGCGCCTGTTAACAGCGTTTCATATATATACCTACTATAGTTTACGAGTTATTTGCATTTGTACTACTGCCCCCCGGTACAATTGACCCCAGTCTACCCTACCGGATAAATAACATGGTTTCGAGACATTGTGGAATATTTGTTTTTTTTGTATCTATTATTTTTATTCTTTGCACTGTGCTACTCCTTAATTAATTATGCTATTTTAGTTTGGGGAGGAGCAGCAAAAACAATATTAAAGTCGGTTAAAAAAGCACAAAAAACAATTCTCAAGGTAATAATTGGTTGTCCCTTTAGATATCCATCAGATCTTATATTTAAAGGGTACAATGTCTTAGATATAAGACAAATCTTTATGTTGAGACTCGTTCAATATTTCCATACTAACAACAACTCTCTTCAAGCAATAAATCATGGACACAACACAAGACAAACAACAAACATCTACACATCAGTTCCGAGAGTAACAACGACATTTTATCAAAGATTCTACATGTTCCTAGCTCCGAAACTATACAATACACTCAGTACCAACTGGAAATTGTACAATGCCAATAAGATTACACAAATATGGACCCAATATATGATTCAATCAGATAGAGATGAATCAGAAGCATGGATATCCAACAATTTAATATAATTTATGCAATTCTAATAATTCACTAGTCCTACAACACTCCCACTCCATATATTTTAATTTTCTTTTAACTTTTTTATTCATATTTGTAATTCTCTTTTTATTCCAAATAACACCACAACAGCACGAAAAAAAATTGGCTCCTTTAATACAGACTTCAGTCTAGCAAAGTAGCCAGGAAAACGCTGTATATATCAGAGGTGAAATCTACTCCATCCCACACAATAAACTATGTATTATGTATGTTTATTATGTATCCACCTCTGTTAGTACAAAAATATGGATGTCAAAATATAAATAAATAAATAAATTCTTCCGAATGCTGCTCAAGCCAATTGTATCTATCTCATAAATATCAGATTTTAATCACCTTCGTATGAACGGTGTATTCTCGTGGACGTGGACCAGAGCGGTCATAACTATTGTGTTGTGCATCCTGAGGTTAAATATTATGTTTAACCTCGGCGTGCATCAGAAAGTAAAATAATAATTATCTTTAATTACAACTAATTATTGCCTTTCTTGATGACGTATCGTCGTTGTTTCTATAACGAGTTTATCTGTCGGTTTAATTAAACCAAATTATGACAACTGGATGCCCAATTTCTCTCTCCTTTTTTATACCGGAGAAATTCTTTTCTCTGCATTCCACTGCATGCAATTAAAATTGTATTTTAAATTTTTTATGAGATTGAACCTTTAATGGGAACGATAATTAAGTAAACTTTACTTAATAACGAAACTGAAGTAGTATTTATGTTATTACGTATTTATTATAAAAAAACCTAATAATTTTGTATCATTAAGTCAATTTCCAAGTCTTTAATCATCATAACAATTTAAGTTAGATAGGTGCTAGGTTTATTTTAACATAACTATTATTTTAATATATATTTTTTAAAACATTACATTATCGTGACATATATTATTATAGTTAGATAATTTGACACCTTGACCAAGAAAATTGTATTTTTCAAAACCGGTTGGTGTATTAAAATAACTCGTTAAGTGGTTAAAAACAAAGTTAAAAAATATCTTCTTCAATAAATTAAAAATAATGTATTAATTACAACTATTCAGAATTTCCAATCACCTTTTGGAAACAAACCATTCTTTTGATATTGACAAGGGTTTAGAAATTACACATACAAATACTAGGGGTTTACAGTTAGATAAATTATAAATTTTACAAATAAGAAAAAGTGTTAATAGCAAGCTAAATATTAAATTCTCTTTACAAATAAATAGTCACCTTTTAAATTTGTTTTCATATTAGTTCTTACTTTTTCACCACTTTATAGTTTTGTTTTATCTATTCTTGTATTTTTAATTTCAGTATACATTGTTTCTCGAAGACGATACCATAGGTATCGAAACATGTTGAATAATCAATATAAATAGTGATTTATACAAAGTATTTTGTCTAATTATTTATAATTTTAAAATGGATTTGTTTTAATTTTTTATGTATTTTAATATCATTATTATTATAAATATGTTTAAACACGTGGAAAATGATTAGGAACCTTAGTACGGGCGATCTGTTATCAACCTTGGCACAAGCGTGTACCGTATTCAGTTTAACGTCTCCAGGGTTGTCTCGTGGACTTTCGAAATTACCTCCGTGTAGTTTGGGCAGGTATGGAGGTACTACGCTCAGGGGTGACTTCTTTAAGTTCCATTTGTTCATCAAATATGCAGACCAGGTATAGCAGCTTCAGACGCGATTCGTACGGCTCCATAGCTTTATGGTATAACGTAAAAATGTTTATAGTAATAAAAATATACGTGATTAAAAAATAAATTGTCACGTGTTTTATAATGCAGGAAGTTAGGTGTCATAAGATCAGTATAACAATTTTTAAAGCTGTGTACTATAATATATGGTCACCAAATATGGATCCTTGCGGAGAGAACCCTAAGAATTCAGGCTGCAGACATGAGTAGCGAGAGTATTATTATTGGATCGAATAATGAGTATTTCTACGTATAGACATATCTCAATTGAGATGGTTTGGACACATCTTGCAAACGAGGAATGATTACCATGATTATATCTTCTAGACAACTGAAGAAAAGAAAAATAAAGCAGATGGTTTGTTGCCTCAGAGTAAGGCTAGGAAAGACGGCAACAAATATTACAAGAAAACATTCTTGTTCTTGCAGTCAAAGGCGGAAACGCCTTGTGAGACTTTGCCAGATTCTTCTAGGATAAAGGGACGAAAAATCTGATGATGCTGAATGTATATTTATATTAATATATTGGTATAATCTTTTAAATTATCTAACCATTGAGGTTAGAATAATAATTCTATTCTTCTTATTCCATCATTCCTTCTAGTCTAGCGATCATGAGTTGTCATTATTGATAAGTCTTTAAATTATTTTTTTCATTAACGGAGCATATTACAAATTTGTATCTATTATTTTTTTGTTAACAATTTTCTGGTACACCAATAATTAAAGTTATGCACGTTTCATTTAGAACACTCTGTATATTGATTCGTAAGAAAAGACTAATTTAAAAAATCTACTTTCAAAAGATTGTGAATTTCGTTTCTTTGTTTCGCTAACAAAATTTTAGATTTTCATTAAATTTAATGAAATGTAATTGAACAATATAGTGACGCTTTTTATCGCGTTATTTATTGCATTATTTTACTTTCAAAAATCCGACCCGCCGAATTTTTGCGATAAGCTCTCACGCGTAATAGGCTAATGCCAGCGTATTTACGGTACTTTTCAATGGAAATTAGTCAATTGTGATAACCCACACGATACGAGCATTGCTACAAAGTTTATATAACTGATGCCCAGTGGCGTGCACTAACCATGGACATAAATTATGCTGCTCATATCGATGTTATAAAAGCGATAAAAGTATTGTCACTAAAGGTGAAACAGGTAAATCTGAAACATTTTGGTATTGTCACTAGATATTGTGTTCATGTTTATTTCTGTTCTGGAAAAATATTAATATTATTACTGTTATCACTGAGAAATTCTTCAAGTTTATTGAAGAACCTAAAATATGGTAGAATATATAATAATACCACTTTTAAAGTGTATTGGAATGCATATATTCAAGTCCGCTTCAAATACATACTTGCAGCGTTTTGCAACATGTCTTTTCAAGCGAAGACGTGTATTCAGAACACCGCGCATCGCGAGAGTTTAAATTTTTGTGAAAGAATACATGCACAACTTTATTTTTCATTTATAAATTTTTCCGCTAGCTATATGGTTCCAGTTAACTCGTTAACATGATAAATTTGAATTGTTTTCGCATGGATCTACGTATCTTATATAATATATAAATAAAATATTTAATATAGGTTTATTTCGTGGAAATTATAGTTATGCGCAACTTTTTTGATTATGTAGAGTGCACGCCCCTGCCAATGCCACATTATATTACTCGCTATGTACGGAATTATAGTCAACACATTTAAGCTGGGTAGGTGTGACGATGCGTGTATTTTTTTGGGGTTATTAACCCTCTATAGTAGATAATGTGAGTTAATAAGGTAGCGAATCTATTTCGATAAATTACATATATCTAAATAAGAAAAATTTCTAAATAGAAGATACAGATATATATATATATATATATATATATATATATATATATATATATATATATATATTATTATTCTCGTCGTTTCTTGTACGTCAGTCACACGTTTAGTAAATACGTAGACATATTTCGAATAAAATAATTGTGCAGTAATCTGTCGCTTTGTTATTTGATCGGATATAAAAAATATTTCTCTCTGGATGTTACATTTTTTCAAATAAATTATCTGATTTTTGCATATTCAATTTCTAATGTGTTCAAAAATACAATAATTTAATTCGATACCAGAATGACGGAATTTCTCAACAATTCTGTGTAAATTTGAAAATATTACTTTTTATTCAACGTCAAATGTCAGTCCTTTGACCATTGATGTTCCGTTCGTCATTTGTGTGAATTTGAATCTCCTCAGCAGCAATTAAAACAGAATAAATGTTTGTATGCATTCTATTTGCAGAATAATTAGTTGTAGTATCTGTAGTTCTAGGTGTTTTTTTTGTGCTTAGACTTATCTCATCGTGTCTCATTCCGTGGACACAGATCTCGACAGAGATTTTTCATTCTAGTCTACTTAAAAAATTATCTTTATCTTCAATACTACACATCAGTATTGACTAGAATTGTGATTTTACGTGTTGTATGGGTATTCTTTGGATGCATTTAGAAGAAAAATGAAGCATCGGTTGGCTGACGGAATTCACCTCGTTATTTCATCACTGACTAAAATAAATTTGAAGATAAATTTCGCGCTGACTCGTGAAGGGCTCCTCAGTTCAGAGTTCAGAGAACAATAATAATTATTAATCGTCCATTGGTATCGAACTGTTTACCTTCCTGCAGGGCAAGTTCAGCCCCGGGGTGCGCCCGGAGCCCGAACCCTCAGACCTTTATATTTATTGGTGTTGTGCCGTGAAAACAGCTGGGGGGCCGCGCCCTTCAGGGCATCCACCTACCTACCGCTGTTTCTGGGTAATATATGTAATACAATGTGGACTACTACTACTCGTGAATACGTTATTTTCGCTTATAAAACTTTATTAATATGCAATAACGAAGACAGGAACATTGAAGTTGTAATATATAAAATTCACATTACGGTGTGAACATAGATTCAGTATTTTCTGGTGATGTCCCTCTATGTGTTCGCAAAATATGAAATCGCTCGCCAAACCTTTTGTTGCTGAATATTTAAAATAATATCAAGTATTGAGATACCGGACGCGTGTCATAAAATTGAGAATTGCTGTTTATTTTGGTAAGGTCAGCAAAAACAAACAAAATCTTTCGAATGTATAGTTCGAATTATTCGATACCATTCATTCGAATCCTTCTCGCGGCGCTCAAAATGGGATTAATTATGTGTTAATACTAAAAAAATGTGTATATATAATTTTTATATTGACTTTTACTACATACACAAACAATTTTTGAGTTAATATCACTAGTAGTTTTGGGAAGAGCAGTCCTTCTGTATTTAATTTAGTTTAATTTACACGTGTAGATGAGATGAAAATTAAAATGTTACAACACGAAGTAACCGTCAAATAAATGAATGATATGTGTTTAACATGGTCGGGAATAATACCTAAAATTATCGAAATTAGTTTATCGAACCGGTTGAATTTTTCACTTATCGGATCCTATACTCGTAGTCAAATCAGACTTATCGGAAGAAGGAATATCAAGGATAGCTTAACCAAGTCGGAGTGCACAAGGAAGATTAAACATTATTACGTACTTCTATTAGGTTTATAATCCTTAGTGGGTCCTCTAATCACAAATTAAATGATTTTCTATTTTAACTTTTGTTTTAATAGCTGGTATTTCTGTGTCAGTTTCATTCCACCAACCCAGCTCGATTTATATATTTTTTCGATGCTACCATTTTATGTCGTTGAATGTCTGGTAGGATGTTAAGGCTTTATTAGTATGTATTATATATTTACAGGAATAATAATACAAAATACATATTATAGGCGCGTGCCTATAATATTTTCTATTTACATAATGTTAGCGTTTATTAATTTCTATTGTGTTTTTTGACGTTTGACTTGTTGCCTCATGCATACATTTAATTCGCGGTTTACCAAATTTTAACCTACATATATCCTTCCCTTTCTTTCCTAACATATTCTTAAGCACAAAGAAGAAAGAAGGTGTCGCAGTGATTAAAAGTCTTCCAACTGCAGCAAGTTCAGTGCGCTTGGAACTTTTGTACGGATAACTACCGTCGCTTCACTTCGCTTTACTCTGCAATCTCACGTTAACCCGCTTATACATAATAATCCTTTTCGCGAGTATTAGTTTACACGCCGCAACATTTGTATTCGTGGTGGAGAGGAATTAACAAATGAACCAGCATCCGGCAGACGAAAAGTGAGTGCCTTCCTTTCTTCCTCATATTTCCACCACACAAGATACAATACTTGTACAAAAAGATACAGGTAACGAGTGAAGTATTGGTATATAATCAATTAAGCATGGTTCCCACCTTACAGCTAGAGTACGGCAATGAAAAAAATGAAAAAACTAACACGAATATATTATCACTGCTACTTTTTCATTGCTCTTGATTTTCCAGATGCTTCTATTAAATGTATTACTGTATTCTAGATACCATCGCGAATTGTTCCCATAGAAAATCCACTCATTTCTGTCTCCATAAATGATATTCTTCATACATCTTAGTAAAATATTTATATGTACCAAGAACTATTACCACGATGAGCGATCGCTGGGAGCCGTTGTTCCAAGATAATTTACCCACTAAAAGTTGCCGACCAAAATTTTAAACCTTGATACAATTACGAATGTAAAGAACGTTATTAAGTTCTCCTTACATTCTTTCCTAATTAATTTTCTCTACTAACTTATTCTTGCGCATCTACTTATATTAAAAATAACTCTCTCGTAATAACGATGGAATCTTAATATTCTAAATTCCATTGTAATAAAGAAAAGCATTTTGTGGCATTGAAATTCAAAGTGAACATAATCCACGTTACATATTACCTCGACTCTCTTCTGACTTCATATATTATTTATTGTAATTATTATGTATTATTGCAAATTATGTAATGTAATATTATATATATACTTGCAATATCATTAAATTTAGTCTATTCTTTATTTTGTGCCTCTGGCATACAACAGTATTTGAATCTTAGAAGAATCAGTGGGTTGCCTGAAATATAATCGAATATAATAATGTAGGTACCTAGAATTTGTAGAGTATACATATACAGGATGTGCAGATAGAATTGTGACAATCGACTTCCGAAGTGCATTTCCCCCAACAAAAATATAAAGGGACAGATAAAATTAATATGTTCTACTTCCGAAAATAATCAAAATAACGCAGTGTTCGTACATACATCGTAGTGCGTTTATATTAGTCAAGTGGGAGTGTCTAAATCTTGAGTTCAGTTACACAGTTTTGCTTAATTTTCCGTAAAATATGTATAATTACAATAACTAATGACACGTCATTTGTAAATGTCAGATAATTAATGTTGTAATCTGCAGCTGAAGTATGTTTTGTTAAAATATGAATAGTAATGTAATGGGTGGGCCCTGTGGCCGAGCGTGAAGTGTTGAGTAACCGATCTAAGGGTCACAGGTTAGAAAGGTTTATTAAATAAAATAAAACATGGTTTGATGAGAATATATTATGGTCTTTGTTAAGTATGTAAATTTACGCAATTGTATATGTTGTAGTATCGTCGACAAGAAAGAGAAGATGTGAGAGGAAGATAGTAATTAATTTTTATTTTCATGTATATGAATATTAATTATTATTATACATAGATTATCACAATGTATAATAAAAACGTTTTAAAAAAATTAGGAGAATAATACTTTTTTGTAGTTAATATATTAAAAACACCATAAAATATGAAAGTAAAAATGGTATTGCAAATAAACAATTGAGGAGAATAAACAATGTATTTAAAACTACCGCACAGAAGTACACAAGTGCCTGAAAGTGTGAAATCATCAAATAACACTAGGCACGATGAGGTGGTGTTATTGCGCATAAGATATTGGACTTATTGGAAGAGGGCCTGGAGACGTTTCAACGAGCATAAGAGGAAGTACGATTGTTGAAGAGGAAACAAAAGCGGTATGCCAGGAAAAGAATGTGATATTCTATCATCTCTGAAGTGAAAATGCATGATGGTTAGTTAGTTAATGTCTGTTATAAAAATTTCTAAAAAAAATTCTGATTATTCAGATATAAAAATGGTTTGTGATTTTCACGGCCGTTCAGAATTTTTTGTGTAGACGTTTTGGACTGTTCCACCGTGGGTCTCCGACCTCGGCAATAGAAACGTTGGCTAGGGGGGTCGGAGACTCACGCTCGAATATCCCGAAAACCTCTATACAAATAATTCACAAATGTTAGAATTCTGTTGAATTTTGTGACTGAATAGCCAGTGTTCACTAATAATAAGAGTTTTAAAAGATTTTCGACTCAAGATTCGCCGTCTCGCGCCTTACTTCACAGTCGTCACGTACGTCAAACGTTAAATGTCATTATCGTTTTTCAGATGAGTGATTTTGAATTTCATCAGCAGCAGTTTAAACTGAACGTTTGTAATCAAACGCATTAGGGTTGATGATTTATGTTAACTATGGTAGTTTTTATGCAGCGGCGTAAGTACAAAAATTAGGCTTCAATGCAAAATGAATAAAAAAAACCTCCTAAATAAGTACCCCATGCAAGATATTCAAATATTAATACTGCGTGATTTATTCATTAAACAATAAGAACAAAATTAGTCTCTTGTTTCATATAATATTTACACTTCGCAAAGCATTTGCACTTGCAATTTAAAAAATACTTCATCTTACGGTCTGTATTCCAACGTATTAGCGGGGCCTTACTGCATACATAAATCATGTTTTTTCGTGTTTTTTGCAATATACGCGAGAAATGATTTTTTTAAATTTCATAATTTCATTTGACGCCGCAAAAATAGCGATATCAAATGGATATAGGGCGCGAACTTTTTGGGCTGCAGTGGCGTGGCATAGTTACGCCACTAGTTTTATGTGACGTTTCTAATCTCGTAAGATCGAACGTCGTGTTTGAGTTTCTGTCTCTTTGTACAAATCTCGAGCTGATCTCTCAGTTTATCTTCAGATCACAATCTCGACACGTGCAAATGGCATTGAGATGTATCTCAATTAAATCTCTGAGATTATCTCATCGTGTATCCTTCCGTGGACACGAGTCTTAAAGCGCTGACGCAGAAGAATAATAACAATAGCTAGGGTAAAAAATAGTTATTTGTATACAAGTGCTTAGAATAGATACGATTACTCTTTATATCTACATTAATGCATACGATTGAAACTTGAGTAATTTGAGTAACAGGCGGCAAATTTTTTGTGATGCAGTCATAAAACGCACCGTGTAATACAGTCTGGAAGTTTTGGACGCGTTTCTTCAACAGTCTGCATCACTCTTCCTACGCTCGCACTCCCCTACCCAAATATACAATTCATTAATTTTATTGCCAAGCAGGGAGCCGCGTTTTTCAATTAACTTTAAATGTGGTTATAAGTGAAACAGAACAATTTGAATTAAACCCACTGTTATTAGAAATAACTGAATGATTGGGCTGATAAGTGTATGTAGGATCAAAACAGGCTAAATGAAATGCGACATTGAGACAAAAATGATTTTCGGTATGAATGCAGTCATTATAGACAAGATATATAAATAAAGATTGATATATTGTATAATAGATTATGTAGGTCGAAGAAGGATTTCTTGGCTGAGAAATATTCGCGGTGAACATATAACAGCACACAGGATAACAGCACACCTATACAACTGCGCATATAGTCAACTATTAATAATAATATTAGGGTACGTTAAGTTACGTAAGATATGCTAAGTTAATTGTGCGCAGTTGTATATGTATGCAGTATTCATCTGTGCACTCGTCTTAAACACACCTATATCGTTTGAAGTTGTCATAGAATCATATTTACCAATAGACAGATCGAAGTTGTGGAGGAACACCATCGTTCTATGAGAATGCGTTACCCAGAAAAAGAAGAAGAAGTAATAGTTAACAATGTGGTAGTCAGATGAGCGAGCATGGATGGTATAAGACATATTTAATATAATTTTTGAACGGGCGAAATTCAGAGTTTTGTGCAATTCCATAGATATACAGTATTGTGTTAGGCTCTGTATCTTTTGTCTGCGCAGAACATCACATAAAAATAAATGTGAGTGTTGTCTGTGTGATCTTAACTACGGAAAAATATGCAGCAATTGCAATATTTGATACACGAACCCGCCTATAGAAATGTTTTTATATATTGATTCTAATCATTATTTAAACAATTTGCGTGTTCAAAGTAGTGAGAAATATACAATACTATCATATCCTGCAATGAAAATATTGACTGAAATATCTATCACTGGAGACGGGCCAAATGAAGAGGCGTTTGTTGATCTTCACGGTTGCCAAGTGGGCTTCGTGTTCACGGCTCTGTTGGAACTATCTGCTGGTGCTGCTGCAATGTTGCGTAATGGATACAGATCTAACTGAATGATAAAATGAAATACACGTGTATTAAATTTTTAAGCCGGGGCCATCTTCTGCTGATAACTTTGAATGCCTTTTTGCATGCATTCTTTTCGCTTAGATTCAGCAATAACAAGCGAGATTAAATCGTTATTTAAAACATTTAAGTGACTGTTCAATTGTAACAATTATTCTTTCTTCGAGCAATAACTGGTACCCTCCAGTAGTTAAGTCTTAGTTACCTAATCATCATTAAATCTCAGTTACCATTATAGTCACATAACGATTTACCATTACTAATCGTGTTTCTTGATGAATTCCAATCGATGGAAGTTATAGCCACTTCCCAGCCTGACCGCCGAGAGGTCGGAGCTTACGGATCTGTATTTCAATGCACCACGTAGTGTTACCGTGTCTTTATTAGTAATATGTACACCTAGAATTATCCTAAATTGATCTGATTTTCTTCAGAATGTTATTAAAATCACAAACACTAAGGATAAACGTAAAGAAATGATTTAAGAAGAACAGGTAACAAAAAAAAATGGTTATATTTTGTGTAAAACTATTATGAATTACAAATGGAAGAATTATCTTGTATTACAATTAGGAATCATTTACAGCAGTTTTAACAAATATTAAACACGAGTGACATCTATTACACAATGCGGAAAGATTGTAAATTATTTGCTAATCAAGAGCATTTATTAGAGACTTTACTTTGGTATTTGACAACGACTAACACATACAGATCCAATAGCGACGAAGTGCAACCATATTATAAAATCTACAAGGATAACTCTTCATTATTGTAAAGCATCCGTGCTATTCTTACGAAGTTAATACTCATAATTTTATATAACTTTAATTGAAATTACATTTTATTTGTGAAGTTGCCATGTTTCAGAAACAAACTCGCGAAACAAATTAGTTACCGGAACTCTAATCTGAAACTTTCAATTTCTAGTAGGCTGTTTTACCAATAGTTGCCATAGTAACCTATAAATTGTCGTCTGATTTTTGTATATTTTTCTCACTAAACAGTAAGATATATGGGTTAAAATCAAATGACAGTTTATAGTATGCTAAAGCAGTCTACGGCAATATAATGTTTCGGGTCGAGTCTCAGTGGTAACTATATTTAGATTTCTTATTTGTTTTAACTTTCATTAATGGATAAAATTAACAATACAATACAATAATGTGGCAAAAATTATTAATACTGTAGCAATCTTGTATCAGAAGCACATTATAAAAGTATCGATCATATGGAACCAGTGAATGAAGAGAGAATAGTGAGAAAGATATATGACGCAAGTGTTAATGGCACCAGAAAAAGAGGACGTCTGCGGAAGACTTGGCACTACCATGTAAACCAGATATTTAAAGATGGTCCTGTTAGGTGCCATAATAATCGGCGAGCTCGTATGAAAAGATGAGGCGAGAATTGTGTGTTAAGACTGACGAGTGTGGTACTCTATACTCTATGTGTCGTGATGGTAAGTGTGATAATTCTTAGATTACCACCAGATTCCCTTGGGGTTCTAACCTCTGATTACTGCCTAATTACTTGGGTCCCAATTCCTTGTAAGTGAAACTCAGCATTTCCAAGTAACAATATTATACGTTTATTACAGCACGTTATATAGTAAATATAAATTATACATTCAGAGATAGACTAGTTATTCAGAAGAAGCTGTGATGGAAGAGGGCTGTTCCCCTAGAGACGGCCTCTTATAAGGCATTCGTCTACTCACTTTCAAGACACGCATTCATTTACAAAGTGACAGTAAGTAAGT
This sequence comes from Eubasilissa regina, assembly GCA_022840565.1. Classification (NCBI taxonomy): domain Eukaryota; kingdom Metazoa; phylum Arthropoda; class Insecta; order Trichoptera; family Phryganeidae; genus Eubasilissa; species Eubasilissa regina. The sequence continues at coordinate 6,534,795 of JAINEB010000029.1, read as the reverse complement.
ATTTTGAAATTGTGGTAAATTTTTTTAATATTCGTGATGTTACACAAAATTCCCGATGTTCGTCAATTGGCGTTAAGATAAACTTAACCTCAATTGAAAAATTTAACCGGCAGTCAATATACTATTGAAGGGTCGACCGTGAGGTCTAAATTCGTAATGCACCCTATTATTGTTTGTTTGCGGATTTACTCGATATATTGACGTAGAAAATCCATTATTTGCTATTGAGATATTAGCGTCACTGTGTCGCCGCTCCGTTGTGAGTGAGTCAGCAAGCAATTCAGCTCTTCCTTTTTTAAAAATTTACATATCAATGCAACGCCGTGTATTTTTTTTGGGTAAATTTCAACAGAAATATTATCTTTTGTAGAAGCTCTTGTGACGCAACTTTCGTACAATTTTATTGCTCTTCGATCATGATCGGGAGACCCCGAAACTTACTGAAATTATAATGATGGTCAGTATGAAACGATAAAACGTGCATGCCTAATTGTAGGTATGCACGTTTTATCGTCATCATCATTATTTTCAGCCGTTTTATATCCACTGCTGGATGAAGGCCTCCCCAAGCATCGCATTTTTTTGGTCCATATTCTGTTTTAAGGCGGCCTTTCGGTATCTTGATTCATTTCGGACACCACTGGATGGCTGCATTCGTCTAATGATTGTCCGTTCCGGGCGCGATGGGGCCTGCCCATTGCCATTTCATTTTCTCGTATTCAACTACTTTTTGTCTATTCTCTTATCTCCAAGTTTCTTTCCCCCCCTTTTCTGTGTGATGCCCGACAAGTGATAATTTCGTCAACAAACTTGGACTCCCCTTGGATAGTCCAGCAGATTTTAGATTTTTCTTCATATATCTCGGACACCACTGGATAGCTGTGTATGTCCAAAATGAGGACTGATGTTACTGATGCGTGAGCAATACTGACTGCGTTGATTTTAAAAACGTGGTACCAAAGGTGTCGGAGAGATATAACTGAATAGTCTATGAGCGCAGACCTACTGCTTACCTACGATCCTTTATAAGCAAAATCTCCCATATGGTCCTACTCACTTACCGCCAGGTTGGCATTTATTTAATGCTACTATGACAACTCTGTGCAACAACGTCTTGCACATAGTGACGGCGGTGCCGCACAGCTGTCAACACAAAACTGTCCCTCATAGATTAAGGTTTCAACAAAAACATAATAAATAAATAATTATTAAGGATAACACATTCTTATTGTGAAGTTGTAATTATTCAGAACACAGGTCTGTGATATTTTAAATACTAAATTAAATGTATTAATTATAAAGATATACATATAAGATTGGGCTACCGGGATTCGAACCTGGATCTCTTTCAAAACCGGGAAAAGTGCGTTATACAACTATGCTACAGCGACAGTACTTTTGACGACAAATTTTATAATTAATACATTTAATTAATATTTAAAATATCACAATTCTAAATAATTACAACTTCACAATAAGAATGTTTTCTCCTTAATAATATATAAGTTGTATCAATGTGTCCTAAATTTAACAAAAATGAATTGTTAATTCTGGCGTCTGCTATCTGTTTACTCAAAGGTATTTGAGATTCCGTAAAAATAAAGGCTTTCAAATATATGAACGATAGATGTATTAATTTGAAGAAGTGTAACATATGGGTTCGAAAAGTTGTCGTCAACAGTCCTGTCGCTGTAGTATAGTTTGATAAAGCACCTTCCCCGGTTTGGAAAGAGATCCAGGATTTTATATGTATATCTTCCTAATTAATATATTTAATTAGTATTTAAATAAATAAAACAAAGAAGCACAAGCACAAATAACAGATTAAAGTAACACTAGAATAAAGGATAACAAAAAGAAATGACATCATCGATCGCTAGGAGTCTAGAAGATTCTGAATATTTGTGAAAACGTGAGAATTTATTGGTGTTGGAAGATCTTCTAAGGCGTCCGTGAATTTATTTGATTTAGTCAACGTCAACGCCTCGGGAAAGACAGCCTAATTCGTAATTTAATGATGGTAGAATTGGATATAGCCACGAAGTGAGAAACCCTAGGAGGTTAACCGACTCATACCTCCAGGGCGTGGGGTTAGGAATTACACGAATAATCTAGTTACACCTAAGGGATGGATCTAGGAATAATGTAAAACTCGTATAACAACCCACGGTCACAGCGTATTATTTATTTCCGGAAGAAAAACAAACAATTAAACGAATTATCAACGGAAATTATAAACGACAATCGTAATGAAATCGTAAATCGAAGTGACAAACGACAAATGATATGAGTATACAGTCGAACTATTCTAAAGAAATTCGATTCAGCATTTAAGGGTGTAATAGATTCTTCAATATTTGCAAAATTAATTTGTGGAATCATTTCATATTAATAATTAGACAAAATACTTCGTTTAAACCACTATTTATTAATAATTTTACATGTCTCGATACCTATCGTATCTTCTTCAGGAAACGCGTAGATATATTTCGTATCCAGTATCTACCCACTATCCTCTCCTCCTATACCAGAACACGACCTATTTCTATGGTGTGTTCTTTGGGGTTCTGGAGTTGAAGTTATACCTTCGAACTGTCAAGTAAGCGTTTACCATTGGGTGCGCTTATTGCCGCCAGATTCGTCCTGCTGTGAGAACGAATTGTTGGCTTGAATAATCATCCTGCTGTGTGAGGCTGATAATTTACTGCGTTTGTTTCGGTTCCTCGCTACGTGCGTGCCGAAACCTGTACATTGTGCGATTGTGCAAGATGTTTTGACACATTCAAAAGTGCATGACCAAGTGTACTTCGTGCTGAACAGCGTTGTCCTCGAACCGGAAGACCTGTGGATTCAGTGAAAGAAGATACCGAAAGGAGCATTTCACAGGTGGTCGTATTTTCTGGTTCTGGTGGTCCTTCAGCCAGTCCCTGTTGCCTATTCGTGTCCATCTCCCGAATTTATTCCACCCTCTTGCACCCCTTATTTTCATCACTCCCTCGTGTAAACACTGTTTATGACTTTCCGACTTCACTTTCTGTTGATTAGGTCGGCATGTAAATAACATAACGTCACATCCTTCTGTTCTTGCATTACACTCTTGCCTCGTCCACTTTTGAACATCTCATGCGCGTTATTCGGGCCGTCCCTAATATTTGGTTTATCTGATCATGCCAGGTTTTTCTTGAACGACCTCTGTTTCTGTTATTTTCAACCCTCACCTCATATATTTTTACATGACCTAACCAAACAAGTTTATTACAAACAAAAAAACAATGTACATACCGCAAGTATTTTTATTACATCTGTTGTATTAAATATAATTATTAAGGACTTAAAAATTAATTATGTTTATAAAATTTACGTTGTGCATCGTTATATATGTATAGTTAAAAATTATAACACGTTTCATAGGTTTGCTGTTTAAAGTTTCTATCAAGGTTATTAAAAAAAATTCTAACAAGAAAAAATATTTTCATGTTAACCTTTACCATACCATGATATAAAATATCCGAACGCGGCCATGTTATCAACTCGTGTTACTGTAAATAACAGAAAAAATATTTTTATTAGCTTAAATGGCTTTAATGGCACGAATTTACTCTAAATATTGAGCATTCAATTTTGAAAAAATGATTAATAATATAATTTATAGCATTCATTAAGTCCTATACAATATGTCCTTCCTTCTTATCTCTCTTCATTTAATTAGTGAGAAAGAAACAATTATATTTGCATGTTTATCGTTCTTTTCACTGTGAAAATAGTGTGTGATCTCTGTCTTTCATATCACAAATCGTATTTTTACCAACGTATTAATTTTACAACGGGTAGAATGGAAAAATAATTATTTTCGTACGATTTACTTTTCATAATTGGTTTTTCGCTAGTCATTCCTGAGTGCTAATATTTTCTTTATGATTATCTAAAATATGAATTTTATTTTGCATGTATTTACCGGAATATTACAGGTTTAATTACGACGGTAGACCTGTGTTACTGCATGGTTTGAGAAGGGTTAAACAATTTCTGCAATATATACGCGTGTGGGTGACAAAAATATTTTATAACTCGTAATAAAAATACGGATATTAAATTAATTTAAAATAACACATTTTTCATAACACTTCAAATCCTATATTCAGTTTGAAGGTTGAAAATATAATTTGGACCGTTTAAAAATATAAAAATTTGTTCTATTGCTTCTGTGACAGGCGGAGTTACTTCATTATGAAACCTTCGTACTATTTGATGGAAGAATTTAATTACCGGTTGAACGATTTAATTAAACCTTCGTCGAAGCAATGCCATCGTCCAGATATCCTGAGCCACATCGACAGATTAATTATTATAGATTGAAGTCGGTCGACTGGCGCCCTAATGGTTTTGGGGTTGTCAGGCGCGCCGGCTTTCCCTTATCCCGTCTTTTCTAAATGTCTGGCAACGTTAGCGAGTGGGTGTAGTCATTGAATTTTTATGTTACACTGCCAATACTTAAGTTACTGTTCACTAGTGTTGAGGTAAACCGTGATTGTGACTGTAATTATTCATTATTCGGCGAGTAATCATTGTTACCCTGAAAACTCAACCGCCAATCGTTAAATCACAGTTACAATCGCATTCACAATTTATTTCATTACTATTTTTTAATGTAGAGTATGGCCACTGTAAGTATGCGGCTGGGATATCTATCCCAGTCGATTAGGTTAAATATATTAAAAGCGATGTGGTACAACAAAATAGTCAGACTCGCTTGCAAGTCAAGCGGTGAATAATTTAAATGAATGCTGATTGGCCGTCATAGGCGACATTCCTTCAAATGTGTTTCTGAGTAGATAATTTCGTTATTTTATATTATTGAGGGATTTTGACAGTGTGAACTTAATATAACTAACAAAATAAATATTTAACATGTGATGCTATTTCTGAAAATCCACAGAAATGTTTAAGTGCACAAGATAAATAAAAAGAAAACGAGAATGAGAAAGGGTGGGGAGGTTGCAACTATTGTTGCGGTAAAGGGAGAGTAAAATGTGTTTATAGGTAGAATGATTGGCCAAAATTGAGATTGTGGTGGTTCATAAAAAGAACCCTTTGAGCGTAGTAAGGCTAATGTTGAAAATTGAAATTTCTCATTATTGTATATGCATGACCGGTGAATGAATGAATTTTGTATGTAAGATATTCTACTTCTAGGAATATGGAAGAGTGCGGATTGCCGGGTCGATTTGGATGGTGTGTGGAGAGATATTAATTCTAATTTCTGCCGCATTCTTACACTGGCCATATTCTACCTACTGTAGAGAATGTCTTCATATTTATCTCTCTTCTTTTTAACCACATAGGTACGAGATTACGTCTTCTTTATCATCATCATCATAAGCTATTATCAATGTACTGCTGAATGACGACTTTTGATGACTACCATTCTCTTCGTCATGTCACTCCCACTGTACCTATTAAATATTTGTATTTTAAATTTCTACTATTAATGTTCATATTTTGAAAATTAAATCTATTTAATGTATCAGTGATAATCACCGCCAAAGGCTATTCTGTCCGATTTAATCCACAGTCGGATATAGTGTAGTGCATCGTATTATCGCTTCACAAAATCTTGTATTGATCCAGTTGTTTCATATCATCCCTTAACCAGATTGTTCCGTACAGGAAACAAGAATATAGACAATGGTGGTTCGCGCATCTCGGCTTCTCTCAACCGGCGATGATGATGATGATTATGAGGTTGAAAGAAATGAAACACAAGAGATGTTCAATACAGGCACACTGCGGCGGCAAAATCGAAAATGGCTTCCGCCTGCAGAATACTCTGTTTTTATTCAGATTCATAACAATATATATAGTCATATTCGCAAGTACCTATACGGTGACAGGCCACCGCTGTAACTTCTAAGACGTCTTTGTTTTCCTGAAATCTATTCCATAGGTTTTTTGGCGCCACGCCGATGATTACACCTTTAAATTATTAATACGTGTCTTATCATATCAATTATATGGCGCCTCACATACGATACACTATCTTATACTGTTTACTTTGATTCGTATTATCGTTTATCGTAATGATCGCGTTGTTTCACATCGGTTAATCAAATTTCATTCTGATTCCGTTGTTTCGTATTATCGCTTAACCAAATCTCGTTGTTTCGTATTATCACTTAACCAAATCTCGTTGTTTCGTATTATCTCTTAACCAAATCTCGTTGTTTCGTATTATAGTTTAACCAAATCTCGTTGTTTCGTATTATGACTTAACCAACTCGTATTGATTTCGTTGTTTCTTATCGTTTAACTAAATCCCTTATTGATCCCGTCGTCCCGTATCAGCTCAACCGCGACTGCGACTGCGACTGCTTGAGGCCCCGCCGGCGTGCCCGACTAATGGCTCTATCTGCCCCAGCCGGACAATGGGCCGCGGGGCTGTTTATTGGTCAGATAGAACAATGGCTGCCACGGTGACACGAGCCTCGGAGACGTCAGCCCGACATTCGCAGGCGCCAATGGAGTGTGAAATACGACCGAATCGGAGTTATGTAAACGGCTGCTTACCGGGTCGTAAGTTTTACGACGGGCGGACATTTTGAAAAACAAATGACCCAACACGAGACAATAAAGGATTAATTTATAGATATGGTTTGACAATACTGCCAGCATAATGTCATTGTTTCGTATCTGTGTAACGAGATTAAGGCTTTATCCATTTGGAACATTTATACATTAACGGTTGTAAAGAAAATTTCTTACAAACGTAACATCAATCCTGCTGCTGTAATTACACTTCGATAGCCAGTTCGTGAAACTGGGCTGGTAGATGCCGATGGTCGCTCTCCTTGCAGTCTTGTAGCTTCTGAACTCTGCTGGTCAGCCTACGAAACTTTATCACAACTGAAAACCGAAAAATAATACACAAAATGGGTTTGTACCACCGCCGTAAAATATGTCCGTCCGAACCGAAAATCGTTTCTCAACAGAAGCAGTTTCGCTTTTGTTTGCTGCTGTTTTCAATTTACACAAATAGAATGCACATATTTAAAATTTATACCAGAACTATCTATCGAAGTATATGCGTAAACATATCCCCTTTGACATGTTCACATGCTGTTGTTCAGCCCAATAATTCACTGTTAGAAAGGATACCTACCATATATGGGCTTTAAGTAGATAAATGAAAAATTAATTAAATTCTCTAAAAATAAGTAACTATGATATATGAGAACAATTACTCAAATACTCGACTATACTATTGAGATAGTTAGTTAGCTGTGAAGTAGAGTCCTCATAAAAATATAGTAAATATCATGGCTCAGCACAGCTTATTATCATAAATTCTGATTATTGTAATCAAGTAACTCTAGTGTATTTTTAACAATTTTGGAGTAATCGTCGGTTATTGTGTTCAATTTTTCACAGCGGATTATGTTGTATTAAAAGAACTCACATTTGGCTACACAATTCACAAACGATTTTTTTCCCTTTTAATTATGTAAAATATACAATTTGCATATTTAACATTACTTTTATGATTCAAGGTTCAAGAAAGTGAACAAAAATATGGTAGATTTTAAATACTAATTAGATGCATTAATTAGTATTAATATATAAAATCAATTTTATCAAAAAATATTTTATCAAGTCACTTTTTATTTTAGAATATTTTTTTCTATTTAATCTAAAAATGTACCTTGATCGTTTGTTCTTCCATGACTTCATTCAACTTTTCATATACATAATTGTAAATATTATCAAATAAACCATGAATGATCACTACTATCACGTGTCTACAAAAATACATGTGATTATGAACAAATATCACACACATATTCGTAAGCGACGTAATTTTATCTACGGAGATAACAGTGGCGTGGCGTGCACACGATAAACTGGCCCCAAATCGAACAAAAATATTTCGTCAAATTTGAAATAAGTAGCCGACATGTTGATATTAAAGTAATGAAATAATATATTAAATCTTAAAAAATCTTCCCAGGGGATATTCAGCGATGTGAGAATTGTTCGGAAAAATACTATTTATTTATAATATTAAAATATTATTTAAGTATTTCACTTTTAATTTCATTATTTAATAAATTATGTTATCCACTTCTAAAGGTGAGATTTCTCGTATTTAAAAGTGGAGTGTGGTAGGTACTTAATAATGTTATAGTCCTTATATAAATGTGTTCTTATGTAAAGGATGTAATGCCCAAGACTTCCATACTTCTCTGTGAGACATCTTAATCTTGATGACAATCCCCCAGGGGATAAAACCCAGTAATTAGTTCGTACAAAAATTTGGACATACTCAAAATATTGTGATAATCATGTTGTTGAATTAATTTTCAAAAATGTTGCGCCTTACTTCCAAACACACTCTACGCCACTGCAATCTATATTAAATATACCTTACTTGTATATTAGATAAAAACGCTGCTAGGTGTATACATATATTTGTATTTCTACCGTCAACATTTTATGTTTACTTATATAATCCGAGCATATACGATTATATAAGAAATTCTATATCACTGATTCGTATTGATTTCATTGTATTGACGGTCAAATTGATACTGATACCGTGTTTAAAAGGGAAGATATACGTGCGTACGTACATATTTTACTAATTCCGGTAGGTAATATTAATAATATTAGGAGAACACATTCTTATTGTGAAGTTGCAATTATTCAGAACATACGTCTGTGATATTTTAAATATGAATTAAATGTATTAATTTGAAAGATATACATATAAAATAAATTTTATCGAAAAATATTGTTGTTGCGCCACCGGAATTCGAATCTATCAGATTACTCAAAGGTATTTGAGATTCCGTAAAAATAAGGTAGATGGCTCTTTCGAAAAATGGAACGATTAAATGTATTAATATCAAAAAGATAACGTATAGGTTCGAAAATTTGTCGCTAAAAATATTGTCGCTGTAGCATAGTTGGATAATGCACTTTCTCCGGTTTGGAAAGAAATCCAGGTTCGAATCCCAGTGGTGCAACAACAATATTTTTCGATAAAATTGATTTTTGTGTATCTTTCTAATTAATACATTTAATTCATATTTTTAATATTATTAAATTGCATCTTTAGTTCTGATATTATAGTTTAATATATAGGCGTAAATTTGAGTGTTCCGTGGAAAGAAAAAAAATAATTTCTGAACAGTTAAAATACTAACACTTAATTAATCACTGTCTTATCTAATTTCTTCGGCACTATCCTGTGCTATCGCTTCGATCCCTGGCAACATTATTGGAGAAATGTTTTGATCTTGTTATTTTTACCCGGCAAATAAACGACGGACGAATGCGTCCAGATTCTAAATTCAAATTTCGAGTAATAAGAACTGATTTCGAACGATCCGACGTCCGAAGGAGCGACGCGAGACGGGCGCGCGGCACCGGACATGTCGGTGGGAAAGAGACACGAGGTTCACGTTTTTAGAATGGGAGAGAGCTTTCACATGTCTGCGTTCTCGATTTAAAATAGTAGTTCCCTGAAAACATTTTTATCGGAATGTTCCGCGCGCGTTCTAATGTTTGAATTTTGAATTCGGAATCACGACGGCGGTTCGTTTTTTGATTGTTGGACAAATTGGGAAAAATGCGCATGTACTAAGTAGGTACTTTTCAATATCTGACGCAGGGACGTCTTCGTCGTCTGTGTATCGACAATGACTGATGATGATGTAGACTTTTCAAATCATGTATGCATGAATTGTAGATGTTTGTGTTTCCTCTATCTTTCAATTCGATTTTTTTTTGAACACTGGAATGGATGATGAAGAAATCGTGGACTCCATAGTAAAGTGTCTTCAAAAATTCTTTACCTTTTTTGGATTAACTGTTCTTTATGTTTCTCGCTATTCTAATTCGGTTAATTTCAACACTATGAAAGTTCCTCTCCCATCCTCCCACGCGGATGTCTTCGTTATATATGCTTCTTAAAATGTACATAGAATATGTTAAAGCACAGTCCCGTAAGCGGAGGCAGTTTGTAATTTACATACTCGTACATGACGTGGTCTTATTGCCAAAGATCTCGAAAGCTCTTAACATCGCTCACTTTCTTAACGTTCTTATTTTATTTATTTAGTAAACAAGCGTAAGAAAAAACTAAAATTATAAAATATCATGTAACCGTAGGGTTATCCAGTGTGATAAAATTTTAAAATTGAATTGAATTTAAAAAAAAACAAGATAATAATGATCGATGATACCATTGAAAATGGAACATGATTTCATTAAAATGTGTGCCACGACTCATACATTCTTAGGATTCAATTTTCAGCCACTCTTTCATGTAAATCTGTTGCTATTTCATCAATAACACGAGTTATGTTGTTTTTTTAATTGTTCAACTGTTGTTGGTTCAGCAACAAGTGTCCTTTCATATCCCGACAGAAAATATTCTAATGATCTGGTAGATGAATATTTTAATAATATTCATCTACCGTAAACGTTGTTCCAGTGTAAAACGCTCCGTGACAAGATGGCAGAATGTACGGAATAAAAATAAAAAAAAAGTTGTGAAAATATTAATAAATATGACTAGTATTCTTATTTGAAATTCTATGACATTTATTGCACAACCGTGTAATTACTTACTTACTTACCATCACGCCGTTCTGTCCTGACACACAATTCTCGCCTCATTCACATTCATACATCTTCTCATACAAGTTCGCCGACTGTTGACGCTTCTAACAGAACCATCCTCCATTATCCGGTTTACCTGGTCGTGCCAAGTCTTTCACGGTCGTCCTCTGTTTCTGGTTCCATCAACATTTGCGTCATATATCTTTCTTACCATTCTCTCCTCATTTATCCGTTCCATATGACCAAACCACCTAAGTAATCTTTTCGTAATCTTACTCACTATACTAACATCAGCTTTACATTCTTTCCTTATTTCTTCATTCTTTGCTCTGTCATAAATAGATTTGCCATAAATACGCCTAAGTGATCTCATTTCCACTGCATGCAGTATACTTTCGTTCCTTTTCTGCCAGCTCCAGTCCTCACTTCCATGCATCAGTGTCGGAACCAGGACTATCGCTAGTCTTGGCTCGGTTGACAAATTCCCGTTAGATATAATTCCATTCAAAGCGCCGTTCACTTTATTTCCTGCAGTCACCCTCCTTTCGATATCATTTACAGCCTTTCCGTTTCTATCAAATATACTTCATACATTCTGTTATTAAATCTATATAATTTTAAAACTCGCATAATATTTGTGAAATAATATAAAATGAAGTAAATCAGAGATACGGTATTATAATCTAACTAAATTATCAATAAGGTAGGTAGTAAAAATTTAATTTAAATAAGTATTAAGAAACATATTTAAAATAAATAAATGAGAGAGAGAAGATGCGTCACACTCTAAAGTCTTCTCATGCTCACAGTCATTTTCTTTGCGGGTTCGTCCAATTTTAATTTGATTTGACAGATTTTATGATTGGCGTGGTGGTATGACTGATAATTGTTGATTTTAAGGTTTTGTTATTAGGAGAACACATTCTTATTGTGAAGTTGTAATTATTCAGAACAGACGCTCTGTGATATTTTAAATATTAATTAAATGTATTAATTAGAAAGATATACATATAAAATCAATTTTATCGAAAAATATTGTTGTTGCGCCACCGGGATTTGAACCTGGATATTTTTCCAATCCGGGGAAGGTGCATCATCCAACTATGCTACAGCGACAATATTTTTGACGACAAATTTTCGAACCTATATGTTACACCTTTTTCAAATGGATACATTTATCGTTCCATTAAAGAGATCCAGGTTCGAATCCCGGTGGCGCAACAACAATACTTTTCGATAAAATTGATTTTATATGTATATCTTTATAATTAATATTTAAAGGTATTGTTTCGAGTATCACTAAACACCAATCGTACAATTACAGTTACAATCACAGATTACTTCATAAAGTTCAGTTGTGTAAAGTTGCTTATCTTATCGTAGTTCAGAATATAGTCTGTAGAATAAAATACAACAGATGTAGAGAAATATGTAAGGAAGTTTGAAATGTGTTACTAGACCAGAATCTAGTTAATAGGGGCATTGATTTATGTCTTAAGCAATAATTAGTTGTCTTGGCAAAAATTCTATCGTGATAACCCTTTGAACCCCAACTATTTATGACCCATATTCGATTTAGGTAGCCATTCATAAAACGAGTGATAACACAGTATGCTGACCTTATGGAACCTTAGCACCCATCCTTAACCATTGCATAATAATTTCTGCTTACGTCACCGGCACAAAAAACGTTTGTGACTAGTGATGGTAAACTGTTATGTGATTGTGACCATGATTTGTAACTAGGATTTAACTGTTGCAGGTTTACTTATCAGTATACCAGTCATTGCTTGAAGATTTACGAATAATCAGTTACCAATCATTGTTACAATCGAACACAATCACATATACAACAAACATTACGATTTAACTATCACTATTTGCGACGTCACAATATTCCTGTTCTATTCTAATGAGTCCGGAACTACTCATTTAATTAATATTATTTAATTTGTATAAATAGCAATAAAAACCATTGTTTGTAATTTTATTACGTTTTATTACCGACTTGGTTAATGTAAAAATCTCTAGTTCAGTTGATTATAAATACAAAGAAAACTTATTATTTAATTTAACTTAGCGAAATGAATACAAAGAAAACTTATTATTTTAATTTTTAACTTTGTTTTTGATTAGTTATTGATATTCTAAAGAAGAAAATTATATTTTTCAAAACCGGTAGATGTATTCACGTGGTTAATAAAACAAAGTTAAAAATAATGAATTTTAACCACAAAGTTAATTTTGCAAATTTTTAAAAATACAAAGAAAACCTTATGACAGACGTGAGCTTCGCACGACAGATAATCATTTCGGTGGTGTGAAATTGGAATTAATGAATGAATTAGTGTGACAATTTAATACCCGGAATGCACCTTAAAAAATATACACGTTGAACTTGTTTGCTAGTGGTTACTGTCGTCTGTAAAGTACAGTAGAATCCGGATAATGTTATAATCACGGATAATGTTATCAATCAGTTATTGTTATCATAATCAGTCTGTCCCAAGACTCTGTATATAAAATTTATTAAAAAATCTGACTATTATAATGAAACTTCGGCTATTGCTATCAATACGTGGATTCAAAAGATGTAAATTTTTAGGAAATTCTTACAAAATGATCATTTTCTTTGAATCTTTCTAAACATAAGTGCATATATATATATAGGTAATGAAATTGAAGTGATAGCTACAATGACTTCACACAGAAATAAGTTACTGATAATGACTCTAAATTATCCTAAGAGAGTGAATATAACATGTATACACAAAAAATACATTTTTAAAAACACGGAATATAAGGAATATATTAAGGAGTTACATTATATTAAAATACTATGAATATATGGATTACATTAAGAAATATAGTTCTAGATAAACAGTTGATAATTTAATTGTATTATTTTTCAAAAAATGTGTTCAATAATTATATTTTTAATCTTCTGGTAAAGTTGTCAGCCGGGTATTGTTATCAAAAGTTACAGGTTCCGTAGTGATCACAATTTTGATTTCCCTTTTCTGAAAGCAGGTGTGGAACTCATTTTCCGGAATACTGTTGAGTCTCATGTTCTGCTGGATTAATTTATTTTAGAAAATCATCGAACCTTCAGTGCAGCTTTTAATTCTGAAAATAGACAGAAATCACAGGGAGAAGTCAGGCGAATAAGCAAAGCGATCAAATTGTGACTACCTTAAATTTCACGCCAAGTGCACACGCAAATACTTGTTAAATTTACAATAGCTATATAAAAAAAATGGCTCTATCAACTTGAAATTTACGCAAGTATTAGTTCAAACATTTCGATTCAATGGCGTCATGGGTGAACTAAGCGGCAATTCCAGAATTTAAACTGTCACATTATCATATATACGGTTTATTAGTGTTTATAACTACTGTGCGTGTCTCAGTAAGCTTGTCACGTTTTTTTTTTCTAAATTTATAGTGTAAATAATGATGATTAATACCATATATTTGATGCTATAATGATGATACAATGCTTACTCACTTCCGCAAATTAATTATACTGATTTTATCATATCAATAGTTTTATTTAAAAAAAAATCATTTTTGTATCTTAATTATGTTCCCTTCACTTTCCACGCGTTCCGGAAATTAAATTGTTACACCTCGTGCATTATACCGCTCCAGGGTCCATCTGAATATTATATAATTTACTGCAGAATATTAACTTGGCACGTTGGGGTTTTACCATAGGAATGTACTATTACATTGATAACATAAATGGAACGACATCGAATTGCATTCCCAGCACGAAGTGACGGTAAAAAATTAATAGCTCTGACCTATTAAGCTGGCCATTCATATGATATTAATCCACACAATAGTTCCATAAACTCGCATATTGTACAATCCACCGCTATCGTATTATAATACTTATTCGTATCAACCCCATTCTCCTTCATTAGTATTTCATATCGCGTTCGATGCATTCCTACTTGCAATTGCAATCTAAAAGTTGGATTTTATTAAAAACCATTTTAAATACTAAATTAATGTATTAATTATAAATATATACATATAAAATCAATTTTGTCGAAAAATATTGTTTTTGCGTCACCGGGATTCGAACCTGGATCTCTATTTCCAATCCGGGGAAGTACACTACCGATTGTGTTATAACGCCAGTATTTTTCTTGACAAATTTTCGAACCTATATGTTACATTTTTCAAATTGATACACCTGTCGTTCCATTATTTGAAAGCCATCTACATTATTTTTACAGAATCTCAAATACCTTTGAGTAAACCGGATTGGAAATAGAGATCCAGGTTCGAATCCCCGTGACGCAAAAACATTATTTTTCGACAAAATTGATTTTATATGTATATATTTATAATTAATACATTAATTTAGTATTTAAAATATCACAGACCTATGTTCATTAATTACAACTTCACAATAAGAATGTGTTCTCCTTAATAAAAACCATTTATTAAAAAATATTTCTATCACATTCTTTGGATGGTGAATGACCGCCAAGAAGTCACCAGCAGTTTGAAGATATTCTGAAATAACTGATTAATTTTGGATTCACACAGAAGACGCGTGTGTTACTGTTCCGATATTCCGTAAAGGACTATTGATATCAGATATCCTACACGTATATTAGCCTGCGTCCGCGTCTTTGCATGTCGTATAGCAATGAAAATATACAACAGCAATTTTTAATTCAACAACATAATACAACAATAGAGTTATGCACCCCCAAATAAGAAAAATCTTGAATTATGAGAGTATCGACATTATATATATAATGTGAAACAATAAACTAAAATAATGTTTATTTTTTAATGTTAAGAAATTTATCAGATTAGAACATGGGGATAAGAAAGACGTCGAATGCATAAATGTTTACTTATTTTGAAGACCTTTAAGTCATTTTAAAATCTCTTTTTGATTTGATTTTGGTAGTTGGTTATATAGTCTACTTTATATTTAGTTGCTACCGGAAAGATTTCAGAATGTAAATTTGAAATTTGTCGAAAATGTATTCGATTGCTGTAGCGAAATTAGTGACGCGCTTCCCCAGATAGGAAAAGGTTCAGGTTCGTATCTAACTATTTTTTAAAAATATATTTTTTTCTGTATATCTTTCTAATTCATTAATTTAATTTATTTTAACATTACATATAACTATGTACTGGGTATGCTACTTCACAATAAAATTGTGTTTTCGAAACCGGTCGACGTAAAATTAATTAAAGTAGTTTATAATAATAATGTTTAACCACAAAGTTAGCGCTATAAACATCTAAAAATATCACTTAATAAATACTTGACACGACTATTGGGTCGCGCCTCTGGGAAAGTTTTAAAAATTGGCGTCAGTTTGTCTGCCGACCTTTTGACCCAGTAAGCCTAGGGGAGCTGCCCCCTGCTGTGTTTGCGCAGTGTTTTAATCCCGCAGACACCCCATCGCCCGCTAATGGCAGGAGTAGAATGTGCACTTAATGGTCACATACTTCACTTCGGTCCGTTTCTTTCCTAACTAAACCGGAGCCCTTAACGAATGGCCGCTGTCACGCCATGACGGCGCACTTTGTTAAATTACATTCTCACCCACCCGCCTTGTACCTGTAGGTGCGGGCAGTGAAATAGTTACGTCTTTCTGAATTGTAATCTTGTATATAACGTCCCGATGTCGTTTTGTGTGTCACGCATAGAAAAATTTGAATAGAAATTCAATAAGATTATATATATTATTTTTAATGAAAACATATTTTTGTTGTGAAGTTGCAATATCTATAGTTCTGTAGTATTATTAATAAAAATTAAATGAATCAATTAGAAAGATATACAGAAAGAATCATTTTGGTAATATGGAAAAATAAACACAAATTAAATGTATTAATTTGAAAGATATACATATAAAATCAATTTTATCAAAAAATACTGTTGTTGCGCTACCGGGATTCGAACCTGGATCTCTTTTCCAATCCGGGGAGGGTGCATTACCAACTATGCTACAGCGACAGTATTTTTGACGACAAATTTTCGAACCTATATGTTACACTTTTTTAAATTAATACATCTATCGTTCCATTATTTGAAAGCCATCTACATTGTTTTTAAGGAATCTCAAATACCTCTGAGTAAACCAATAGTAGACGCCAGAATCAACAATTCATTTTTATACAATTTTGGACACATTGATACAACTTATATATTATTAAGGAGAACACATTCTTATTGAATTTCGGTGACGCAACAGCGATATTTTTCGATAAAATTAATTTTATATGTATATCTTTCTAATTAATACATTTAATTAGTATTTAAAATATCACAGAGCTATGTTCTGAATAATTACAACTTCACAATAAGATGTGTTCTCCTTAATAATGCATAATAAACATATGATTTTTATAATAAAAAGACTACGGAATATATGTTCAAAATTTGTCGAAAACGTAATTGGTTGATGTAGCACAATTGTTACGCATTTCATCA
This sequence comes from Eubasilissa regina, assembly GCA_022840565.1. Lineage (NCBI taxonomy): Eukaryota > Metazoa > Arthropoda > Insecta > Trichoptera > Phryganeidae > Eubasilissa > Eubasilissa regina. The sequence goes on along the minus strand of JAINEB010000029.1, from coordinate 6,517,700 downwards.
CAAAGGTCTAGGATCATATCCCGGTAGCGACCAAAAGTATTTTTCGATACATTGATTTTTTCTGAAAATTTTTCTAATTGATTAATTTAATTTGTATTAAGACAGATGAGATCACATCGGCAACAACACTGTATATCGGTTTTGGACTTATCTGCGCTATGAATACCGCAATGTTGCATGTCACAATCATATAAAATAAATAAAAATACTATTAAACACAATATATAAGTGAGCTTTCCTGTAACAACACTGTACGAGTACGTCATCCAAGATGGCGGACGTTCGTCTATGTATTAACATTAGTAAAAATCGATATATTTATAAGTGTTGTTGCAGGGTGGGATTTCATATTTATGTATATTTTTTGTACATCTGTCAAGAATACACAAAAATAAATTAATATTAATACATTATATACTTATTAGGAAGAAATTGCTATCAAGTTTACAATTTTATTATGTTTTGAGTGGGATGCTGTACATATCACCTCTGATAGATTCAGCCTTGTCGTGTCTGCCCTGATAGATGTTAGTCTGTGTTAAAGTAGACATTGATGATGACGTATTTCTATTTAAATAAATTATTTATGAATACCTACTCGATAAGATATAGTGTGGTGTTAATTCCCTTTGAAATGTACGAATTAGATAAATATGTAACCTTTTTATTCTGAAGGTACATTTTTTAAATGCAAAACAAAACATTTTTGAAATAAGTAAAACTGTAACTGTAATGTAATGTAAATACAAAATGGATTTTAAATACTAGTACAGTACTTAATGTAATTTTCACGGTTTGATCTTATTGATGTGAAAACATCTTTGGCGGCGCCCAAGAAATTCAGCTGATAACGAATATGCGAGACGGACCATACATCTCTCCCAGTTTTGGTCTCTGGCTTATCTGGTACCATTCCGTTCCGGTGTTATTACAGAATTAGTAACTAATTATTAACGTTGATTTAGTAGAGTTACGTGGAGGATGTAAATAAAACGTGACATGGTGCAAAACGTTACTCCTTTCTCGTTTCTGGTTGCGCCTAAGCATTAACATTGATTTGGTAGTATAAGTAACGGGCGTGAGAACAAACCGTTAAATCGTTGATAACTTTGGTTCTAGCTTGCCGAATTAAAAAAATTAAACGGTTTAATTTTATTTCATATAATATATAACTGTCGTATGTAAATAAAACCTTCTAAGTCATCAAAAAAGTCTGCGAGGAAAATCTCCACAAAACAACAACGAGATGAAAAATATCTTCTCCTTCATCTTAACAATCGAAGATTAGCACAATCGAAGATTAGCGTATCGCAATATGATGAATTATGTTGTACAACGTGTATAGGATCTCTGGCATTTTGGACACTGAAGATCTTTTTGAGGTTACTGTTGCCTCGTAATGCCCCTGTACAATGAATTAATTGTAAGATATCATATTTCTTATTGCGAGGAATCTATTTGAAGTACACAGCTTTCCTTCGTTTGATAGTTGTTATTGGTTATATTGACTTATTTATGCGTCTTAGTATAGTACCTCTTCATTGGTAATGTGATCAATTCAGGAGATTTCAGCGTACATCTCAAATGTTTGTTTTTACATAAAATAATACATCTTGAGTACAAGTAGACAAAATGAGTTTTAAAAAGAAAACAAGTTTCTAAACTGGGTCTATTTATTTTGTAAAGGTCGAAAGGGTCGCGTTAGAGTTACCGGTCAAACCGTAAATATTGACGCATTTTATGGTTACCGTGCAGTTCCATTGCATTTCACTGCAGCTCGTCACGAAATCGTTCCGAGCTCCTGCAACAGAATGCATCGCGAGGAATGTTTTATGAGTACGTACAGAGCGCGGTGTCATTTGTAAAACTATAAATTATGCATCATATTCTATGCGGCACTGGTATGCTCGTATATGGGCTAAACTGAAAGAAAATAAATTTAATTAATCATAATCACGAATGTGTGCAACCATGTTTAACGCGTGACACTCGCGTGCAATTGGCCACTGACTAATGAAATTACAATTTAGTTCACGATTAAAACTGTATATTATAAATGTACTGTGTATGTTAGTAGCGCAAAAAAATATTCGGTTACGCAACAATATCAACACCGCTATCGTTCACAGTTCTTTTGTCATTCCAAAATTCAAAATTTAAATTTAAAAACAAAAATAACTCGATCGCCCGCCCTTTGTACACCGCGTCGCGTCACAACTCGAATTAATTTGAAATTCAAATTTGAATTTAAAATTCGGAAACTACGCCGACGTCCCGACCGTGACGGTTATTGACAGCTCGTTCCGAATTTGAATTTAATTTCCAAAATGGGCAAAAGCGGTGAAAGTAAGCGGGTAATTAACCCGAGATTTATAAGCTTGTTAAGGTTGATCATTTGGTGAGGCGGAGCTGCGTATCGCGATGTGCGCATGTTAGTTTTTTGATTAACAAAGAGGATAGAGCGCCACACTCTTCTGTCTTGACACACAATTATCGCCTCATCCACATTCATACATCTTAGCACTATATTTTAATGCGGAAGTCTATTATTATATCGCTTTAACCTTTCCTCTCCGATGATGTAAACTAATTTGACATTACCACTAATTATGTGAATATGTATTGAATAAAATAATTACAATATGTAAGTATTTACCATACGTAACAATAAAAAATGTTTTCTCGAAGAACCTGACGTGAATTTGTCAATACGTGTATGTAGAAAAAACAAAATATTAGTAAAAATGATACATGCCATGTGTATGTGTACACTCAGAGCTATCTTAAATTGATATGATTGTCGTTGGAATGTTATTAATAACATAAACATGAAAGATATAGTGAATTTAAAGAAATTAAACACTATGGGCAGGTAAAGAAAATGAACTTAAAATACTGACGTGAATGTGGTGCAAAACCTTTTCGAACTGCAATGTCAAAATGATCGAGTAATCATATCCAAGAACTATTCACAACAGTTTTTGACAAATATTTGACTGCGGACAGGCATTTTCGTGCTGTGAAGTAAAAACAACCGCTCTACGGCCCAGTGTCGAATATATCCGTCGCAAAAAATTTTCCACCACGGCCAGCGACGTATTGATCCGTAATTTATTTATTTGACACATCTTGTATTTTATTTTTGCATTGAATAGCAACACCTACAAAATGCCGGAGACTTATCAAATGGATACAATGGATGCATGTGTTGAAAGCGCATCTGATCAGCACCAGAACAATCCAAAGAATTGTGGTTTCGGAATCTTCATGATCGAAGAAAGTGCATTGAAATTTCTTCGGGAGTTGCGTGCTTTCATATGACCTACAGCAATACGTAGTATGTCTATCCATTAAAAGTTAATTGTGTATTTTTACACGAGCTAGATGAAATTAGAATTAATGATTCATGCAGTGTTAAGTGATGATGTCATGTGTAATGATATAAACAAATAAATCTTGTAAACTGAACTATACGCACAGACTTCAAAGTCGGCATTCCAACACGAATTTTGGTTTTACACGTGATTTATCGTTTTAAGATAAATAAACTAAAAATGTAGTAAAGCATTTCCGTCTTCCTTGTTCGTAGTATTCACGCAGCAATAATTAATCGACTATTTATTAAAAAAATTCTAATAGGAGGCTGTCAAACACCGAAGTCTGACAAAAAAGAACTGTTGGTTGCTACTGAATCTTTATGAATGCAGTAGTAGCTTCTAGAAATTATCACAAAATTGCGATTAGATAGATAGATTCCAATAGAAATACTACCATATTATTTATTTACGAGATGACCATAGATAAGAGAGATGACATATGCTTAATATACTTGCTAGTCATCAAAATTCGTAAGATTTAGCTAATGTATGTTTTTTTTTTATTCGTAATAAATACAATGTACATTTCATTTCGAATTGAATATGTATTTACGTACTTATATTGAATATATAAAAGAAAAAACATTGAAGTAATCTTAACCTAGACATGTTAAAAACACGTTCGTTTTTTGCCATGTTCGCGTCTCACAGTTCTTGCCGTTTAATCAACCACTATACAACCATAATGACACAATGTCCAGTTAAAGTTGCTGACAAATGACACTGCAACCGAGACGTACATAAAGTCATACAGATAGATGGAGAAACGTAATATTATTATGAATTTTTAAAGTACAAATTTACTCATATGTTATTGCACAAAATACAGAAGTGTTTGAGTTCTTAAATAATGATGTCTGATCATGTGACGCGCGACAGTTTTAGGCTTTCTGAAACGAATAGTGCGAATTTGACTTACGATAAGCATGCATTATTATATATTACTTTCATAAAGATTATTTAACTTTGTTTTTTAATCACTTAATTAGTTATTTAAATACACTAACCGGTTTCGGAAAATACTATTTCCTTCGTCAATCTTCTTCTAAACAATCCACCTCGTATATATCTCAGCTAAGTTAGCTACGGGCGTGCCGGTAGAAATGAATTGTATAAATGGCTAAAATAAAATGCAAAAATATCTGAAAAAGCGACAGTCAGTATCGTGTATTACTTGTGGCGAGTCTAGTTTTTGCGCCAACTCAGCTGTCATCTGTCACCGCCATTTTGTTTGTTTTCTCGCGTGAACCTTTCTACTTGACCCAATCAGAGCCAATTAACATCTCTGGTGAGATGAAGGGTTGAATTACAATACGGGGATACAAGGAGAGACAGCGATATCGCTGCTAAAAGGTATTTCTCTATGTCGCCTCATAGAAATGTAAACGTGGAAGAAGCTAATGTTCGTTACTAAGATGGTGGACAACATATGTTGATATTTTCGTAAATTTCATCGTATTTCAACATATGTTATATAGATTTGGTTTAAATATGTTAGTTGTCCCCCTATTTCGATATTGTTCATATTTTGTATTTAATATACGACGCAGCGTCAAAATAACAACAATTTATGTTATTTCTCATTTTTTGTTTATTACAGAGAATGTCAAATTTAATGAACATCTGTCGCCCTTAGTTCGACGCTCGCCCCACGGCTGTCACTCTCAACTTAGATACGTATCTGGGATATAATGATTGACCATAGATAATGTCTAACAAATCTATTACGCAATATATCATGCTACTCTTAAATATCTTTGAACACTAATCTGATTGAATGGTATTTTTTTTATACTAGGAATACCACGTCAATAAAATATTTTTTGTAACCTTAATTTATTTTTAAAATCTTAAAAAATACAAAATTTACTTTGATGTGCTAATTGCATACTTGCACGCTTCGTACCTATACGTGAGTGTAATATTTTAAATTTCACACTAATAATAAAATTATAGTTTAAGGGAATAAAATAATTATAATATAATATTTTTAAATAAAACTATTTTTATATTTTATTATGAATATAAAACGTGTACTCCTTTTAATCGTCACGTGTGGACTATTGTAACAGCATCTGTGCTGGCCTGCCAATGTTTCAGCTGGATAGGTTACAATCCATTATAAATGCGACTGCACAGATAATATATGGAGTTTGCAAATTCTCTCATATAACATCCTTTTTAAATCAGCTATATTGGCTCTGATTCTCTGAAAAAGTTAAATTTAAATTGTGCTGGTTGATGTACAAGGCGACACACAACATGGCGCCTCTGTATCTTCAAGAACTTTGTATCCCAGACAATTTGTCCAAACTCTCAGGTCAGCCTCTACTTCAGCAGCAGGAAGGCTTGTAGAACCGACCAACTGTTGCTAGAAGTCTAAATTTAGTGAACGGGCATTTGCGGTGGCAGACCCAAAAGCGTGGAACTCTTTGCCCTCAGTCATAAAAAATAGTGCATCAGAAACTTTATTTAAGACGAAACTAAAAACGCACCTTTTCAAAAAATCATTAAGTCCATAAGTGAAAATAACAATTTTTAATTTAAAAAAAAGAAGATAATTGTAGAACTACAAACAGTGGCTGAACTATAAAATGGCGATATACAAATTATCCATTATTATTAATCGTGGATTGTGTATTGCACTCATTTCTCAATCAAGCTGAAATAAATATACTAAGTATTATTTTTATTGTACTTTTTTCGATCAAAAATATTCCAAACGTTGGGATCAAATGCTATTTTCGTCTCTACTTATGTACTAGGAACTACCTAAGAATGAATCAATCGATAGAATGGCCGTATTAATAAATATGGGCATTGCAATGGATGCTCGCCTATAGGCCGCGCGAAGATCACAATTAGGGTGTTTTTTTCCGCCCTAGTAACTTAAGTGAAGAATAATGTTTTCAATTTTTGTAAAACCATCCCCATTAATTGGTCACACCCTAAGTCGACCGTCTGCGTGCCACGCACGTTAGGCGTGGTATTTTAAAACTTGCCCAAGGGCGTTCTGGCCACTAGTGTTGACTACAAATTACCGCTTTATTAGTAAATAACAATAATGTTATTTATTGGATTATTTTTATTACACATTATTATTGTTTTTCAACTTGGGATTTTATTATCAAATTTTATATATTTTTCGGCCGCCCCCTTTATTTGGTCCGCCACAGGCAGGCGCCCGCTCCGCCTGTGCGTAACGCCGGCGTTGGTTGTTAGATAATTTGCCGATAATCGCAAATTCCATCAGTTGATTCTTCTCGTGGTGATTTTACGAACACGGGTTGAACTGAGTACTTGAGTTGGTAGTACATCGAAACTGCTGATACTTATAGTGATCGAACACTGTAATCGTCGTGTACGCTGTTACAACATACGTATCTTTGTATCTATATTTACATAATATTGTATTACCTGTTACGTTGGATGGGTTTAATTAAAATTAGACAAATAATAAAATCTTCTGGAATGTTCGGAAAGTATGTTGTGTACATAAGTTGATATGCACCTAATAAAATACCGCGTTTAAAATGTAAGAATATTAATTAGTAAAATGTACATATTCTTCTTCTGTAAAATTGCAACTTCTCAATAAGAATGTGTTCTCCTTAAAAAAAAAAGGTTCTAGTATATAATTCAGCTGAAAATAATATTTTTTCTCTTTTTGCAGGTATGGTTTATTTTACTGCGCCCATCTTATCATGTGATGAAAGAAGATATCGCGTAAGAATTTAATTACCTATTTTATTATATTAATGTGGACCTATACACAGATTTTATAATCAATTTGGTCTTCACACTTTACTCGAACTCGATTTCATCTACTTTTTCATATAAATAAAAATATAAATTAAGGTGGCTTGGACACGCCTTGAGAATGCCAGAGAAACGATGGGACGGCAGTTCAGAGGGGTGAGGGGGCGGTAGGGTCGTCCCAGACTAATCTAAGATACTGTATAATAGATTGAGTCTTGATTGGTCAACTTTTGTCTCCCATCCTTCCAAGGTCAAGGGGACGAAAACGATGAATGATAATGATGATGAGTTTATTTTATTACGTTAGAAACCCCCTTGGCTATATTTAGCCAAGACGTAAACCGCTTTATGTAGTCCTCTAGCGGCTCGCTCGGCACATGGTCTTTGTCTATGGAAGGCAACGCGCGTGTGTTGCGTCAACGCTAGAATCTTACATTATATTGAGTGTATAAATCATTTTATTTAAGAATATGTTTAATTGGATATTTGTTATAATAAATCATATTATATTTTCAACATTGAAATATGGATGTTACGGAAACACTGGCCGTGAGCGCGCAACAAGCGATCGGCATCAGCTGTGAATATGCTCACATTATTAATGAGTATTCATTTGAATATCCAGCTCATTAAATCTGTAACTTGTTAAAATGTCTATATTCGTTAATTTCAAACCGAACAATATACAAATATTTTAAGACATTAAAACATATGTAAAACAATATTCTACAAGTTTCGCCGGTAGTATAATAATAAAATTAATAATTATTTGCGATACAAATTTGTCCGTGACCGGCCCGGCTCCGAGGTCGCCTGCAGTTCAGCCGAACGGACGAAGTTTACAATGATGACTCTTGACAGGCATAATGTCTCTTTTTTAACTGCCACGGCGCATTCACGCCACTTATATTTGAATTTAAAAACTCTCAAAATCATTATAGGTCCCTCACCCGTTTGTGAAAGGTGCGTAGGTTCAATTTACAGCGCGTAGGTAGAGGTAGGTAGGCACCCGTGAACCTGCGATCATTCAAGACAAACGTCTGATGTGGTCGACTCGCGGCCTTCTCAGCAAACTAGTGAACGAAATCCGTCCTGGGACGGGCGAAATGCGTAATTTCAATAATTATCTACTTGTACACCATAAAACAGTATAAATAAATATCTAATTATAATTAATTTTAATATATCTGATGATAGAAATTGATTTATTATCTATGTGAAAAAATTATCTTCAGAACAGTAAGGTCATCATCTCTTATGACTGAGGATCGCTATTTCCATGAACTGTCACCCTCTTGGCTATGCTCCTCTACTTTTCTCGGCGTTTTGTCCATCTTTTGTCTTCCTCTTCGTCCTTCGACGTGGCCCGCCGCAACAAGCTTCTCCATGCTGTCTTCTCTTCTCGTAAGATGCCCAAAAATTGAAGGAATCGTCTCAGGCTGCAGGTTGCGAGTCTGTCCTTGATGTTTAATTCCTACAGAATGGAGACATTCGTGCGTTTCACCGTCTGGTATGCGCAGCATGTGAATCCAGCACCACATCTCAAAGGCATCAATCCGTCATATTTCCGCCTAAATTATATTTATAAATAAATTGACTAGTGTAATTTATCAGTTTACTTTAAAATTTTTCTACTCGTAACACATTGGAGTATTATATGTAAGAATAATTTTTATTTACTAAATAATTGATTAGTTAAAGCTACTCTCTATGTAGATATTTACTATATAAAAATGTATACGTAGTATATTATTATTTACAACCTATAAACATAATTGAAACACTTTAATCATCAGTAGAAATCTATAGAAAATATATAGTTACACCGCGACACGAACCCGCAATTTCCTATTAATTATGGATATGTGAAACCTTACTGTCCGTTTCATACATCTATAATACATAGTGTCTTGTACTACATTTGCCCTATAAATTGTCATCTAATTTTGATCTATTCACATATGTTACTTCTTAGTGAGACATCTATTTTTTCCGTTTGAAAGCATCCAAAATATATTCTCAAATAACTCTTGTGTAAATCATGCTAATTATAATATATTACGAGTAGATATATTTTTCCGTGTATCTTTATTAGGGATTTATATAATTTTTAAAAATTATGAAGGAACTATTCAATCAAAAATCAATTTCACAATATAATGCGATTCCATTTAAAAATTAAAAATAATTCGATTGTCGTCTTGTCGATCTGTTACTTAACAATACCTTCTCCATTCGTTTCCACCAATCGTCTGTGGAGTTAGTAAAGAGCACACAATGGATACCTGATACCGAGGGTTGTTTGGATCCCTCTCAGCGTGTAATAACGCCTGTACACGATTGGTGACATTCGATCTTCGTGATTGGTAAGCTAATACTTTGTTAAAATTAGTCGTTTCAATATTAATCTTCTTTATAATATTCCAGTAAAGTTAATAATACCCTTTGTGATCTGCTGAATTAAGGTATTGCTGCAAGATTCTTTTTTTTAAATTTAATATCTAAAACAACAAAGGCATTTGTATGAAAAGATTCCATAAATGTGTATTCAAAGATTTCTAGTTTTATATGAAAAGACTACAAATTTGTTTGAAACTTTCCTAGAAATTTGTATGAAGCAAAAACATTTAATTGTATGAAAAGATTTAGTAATTAGAGCATAGATAGATAGCTTAATCTTCAGTTCTGATAAACTACTGTTGATTTTCATACATGCATTCATGATTGAATTAGCAAATCTATAGCAGCCCAACTTCTATTCCGCTTTTTAATTAAACAGGGTGTACCGTACTTGTACTATATCTTCCATAAAAGGTTCATTCTTCTCCCTTAGGTATTACTAATAGCCTGCGTGTATCTACCATATGCTTTTACTTTTTGTATGTATAATTATATTCAAAATAATATTGTTACGTACCTTATATATTCTCGCAAGACTTTTGCCAGCAGCACTAGAATATTTAAAAAAAATAAACTTTTATAGATATACTGAGATCATTGATATACATCATTGACGTATAATATAATAATATTGTAGATCAGTATGCAAATTAAATGAAAAAATTATTACATGAAAATAAAGTTTAAAATAAAAAAAACTTTTGGTGTGTGAATATTAACGTATTTATTAGAATGTGTTAACATAACGTGCATACAAAGGTATAAATACATTCTTCCGCTTATTAACTGTATTACCATTGCATTCTGCTGGCAAGTTTTAAAAAAATTTGTTAGTATGTATTTTTAACAGTTCACAATAATATACAGGGTGTAACAGACCTAGTTCACTATATTTTATGGGAATACCTGACTTAATTACGAGTCTAAAATGTTCGAGGAATATGTGCAATCTGCACTGTTACGGAAAATACTATTATGTGAAATTTTTACAAAATCGTGTTTAAGCTTAAAGTCTATGTATATACTTCTAAATAAATATGTGCGAAATTGTTCCATTGTTAATGTATATCTTTGCTTCAGGCCCTAAATAGTTTAACAAAAAATAGTCTAGCCGCTCGAAATTCGATGACCTTTAATTTTTTATATAATTTGGAATTAGTAAAATATGAATTAAATATATTAATTAAAAAAATATATATATATATATTTATATTTTTATACATATATAATCAATTTTATCGAAAAATATTGTTGTGCCACCGGGATTCGAACCTGGATCTCTTTCCTAATCCGGGAAGGTGCATCATCCAACTATGCTACAGCGACAATATTTTTAGCGACAAATTTTCGAACCTGTATGTGACTTTTTTGATATTAATACATGTAATCGTTCCATTATTTGAAAGAAACATCTACTTTATTTTTACAGAATCTCAAATACCTTTGAGCAATCTGATAGCAGACGCCAGAATTATCAATTAATTTTTATGAAATTTTGGACACATTGATACATCCTTATTATTAGGAGAACACATTCTTATTGTGAAGTTGTAATTATTCAGAACATAGGTCTGTGATATTTTAAATATGAATTAAATATATTAATTAGAAAGATATACATATAAAGTCAATTTTATCGAAAAATATTGTTGATGCGCTATCGGGATTCGAACCTGGATCTCTTTCCTAACCGGGGAAGGTGCATTATAGCTGGATAATGCACCTTCCCCGGTATATATATATATATGTGTGTGTGTGTGTATATATATATATATATTTAATTCATATTTAAAATATCACAGTCCTATGTTATGAATAATTACAACTTCACAATAAGAATGTGTTCTCCTAATAATTAATAAAATATTTTTATTAATCGAAATAATCGTATAATAACGATTGTTTTAAAATGTTTATATCTCTGGCATGGTTGATATTAGGCACATATCTCTTGCACGTTTTCGACTTGTAATTTGGTCAGGTATCTACCCATAAAATATTGTGAACTGGATCTGATACATCCTGTATGGTTGCAATACTCAGAATAAATTCCGATAACACCTGTGATTAATTGAACGTAATATCGCGCCATCCTTATTGCCAAGGTGTCCTTAGAATCAAAGCGATAAATATATATGTATATGTATAATGTACATATTTTATTTATTTTATTATGTTCAATCTTGTTATTAACACATATTTAACACTTAAATCACACTACACCAATTATTGTAATGCTCGTTATAAAAATGAAGTAATCGCTTATAAAATTAATTTGAATAATTCCTAAAAAATACGTAATTGAATGTAATCAAATGTATTACTCGATCATTTGCTTGTCGTTAAATATTTTTTTGTTGTTGAGCATTTTGATAGGTACCTACAGATAATGACTATTTTTGATATGTCAGAACTCGGAACACACGCAATGATTTGTAGAAATAATATTGTAAGTATCAGGATACGATAACAGTTCAATTTTCAAATTATCGTTGTGCGTTGAATTAATCGTTTCGGTAATTTGTTTTTCTCATTTTTATTTATTCATTATTGACTATAAGCGGTCTACGTTCAGTCATCTGTATATTTTACAGAATTATTCAATGATGACCACAAAAACAAAAAATTGACGTGCTTGTTGGCCTAGTAGTTAAGACACTCGCCTAGTGAATCAGTGGTTATTATCAGGGGTAGTGATGTTAAAATCGTTATTTTGACTGTGATTGTAATGACGATTGATAATTGATTAATGTAATTCTTCGAGCAATGACTGGTACACTATAAAGTAAACCTCCGACAGTTAAATCTCAGTTAACAATCATCGACACGATCACAGTCACGCAGCGGTTTACTATTTAATTAACATACTGAACGGCGTTTCGGGGGAGAGTTGGTAGTTAGTCGTATTTTCATAGGTTTGTTTGAAAATAGTAAGGATATTGATGTGAAACGTATTCCATTTATGCATCTCTATTTAAATAACATAATAAAACAAATTACAATTTCACAGTTTATTTGTGAAGTCGCATATCATTCTTTGATACTCTTGTATTATATAATTTCTGGCGTCGTCTAGCATATAATGTTTGAGTAAAATCAAAGAAACATTACATTTTAAAGTATGGTTGCTTTCTATTAGAAAAAATACGTACGCCAATGAAGTAATACGTACAATTAGTTTGAAATTAACAAGGGCTAAGAGCTGAGACAATATGAAGGGCAGGACAACTCGAAAGAAAACCATTTGCAATGACAAAACCCCCTCTCGCAAAGTGCACCAAGTTAATCTCATTTTCACTTAGTTTGGAAATACATAGATGATTATGTGAACGCGTCATAATTTTTTTTTTTAAATACACAACCAGACACTATTAAACTCTTACTACATAAAAAAAATCAATTACTTCAAACACTTAACAGTATTGTATTATGTCGAGGAAACATTTAAATATTTACATAAGTGAAAAATAAATATAATTGAAGTTCAAAGCGATAACCGATCAGCGATTAAATATACGTATAGATTTGCCCGTAGGCATCTACGTACTCGTATATCGCTACATATTTTTATTTTATTTAGGTAATTGTCTAGCTAATCAATATTTAGTGTGTAATAATAGTAATAGAGATCTCCCAACGCAATTTCCGATGAGTTTTATTATTTAATAAATGATAATATATTCATATTTATTGTAATTTTAAGTAAATTATATTTTCCTGCGTAGTTTTATTGGAATATGGAGCCCAGAGGGCACCTCTGCGTTGTTTTGAAATGCGAGATTAAATTCATAATATATTATCATAATTATTTTGAATTAATAAAAAAACTTACCGAAAAATAATAACACTATTGACCCCTCCTACGTTAAATATCGTAACTAACAAATGGGTCATTTTTAGTTGTTCTTGTATTTGATAGATTTTAAGTGGCAGTATTTTTTTTTTAATCGGTGTTCAACAGAACGTCATAGATTATAATAAATATTTAAAAGATATCACCATATAAAATACGCCCTGAATGAATTCGAGCTTGAGGGGGATGTTTCGGGCGTTAATAGCAAAATGGATAGTTGGAGTGAAGTATTAGTGTATATGTAAATGCCTTCAATAAGCACACATATGGTATATGAACTGAACTATCCTTTTATTTTTACTATCTTTCTGGTCCGATGTTGTTGTTCTTTTAGCTGGGTTGTCTTCTTTACATTTCGACCGACCGAAGCGCGCACTGGTGGTTTATTTGGACCGGTGGACGGGTCGAAGCACGGGATGTAAAAATAATGGCGCCAGCCGGTTACCGTCTTCTTAGCTTTCCGAAAAAGGGCGGCAATACTCACACGCACACACACATTATTATAAACCAAGAAACCCCAGTGGTGCCAATCGAAGTAACGAGGCGCGTAAAAATTAGTGTTTTTTCCCAAATAAAGGCAACTAGTATTAATTAGAAAACATATATACAATTTGCCGTTCATAGGTCTTATTTGTAATGAAAAGATAAATTGATTATTTTTATATTTCTCTATCGCGTTTTGAATGATAGATGCGGTACGCCGACGGTGTTTTTTTTCATTAATTAATAAATGTCCTCGTCATTGATAGAATGGTCGGACGTATTTGTCCTCGCCGCCTGCTCGGCTTCGGTAACGCCGAATTTAAAAATAATTTCCAAATTCGATTTCTCCTTTTTGAAAATGCCGCAATCCGGCCGGTGAGTCATCGCCGCAAACGTTAATTTCAGCAAGGTCAACGAGACGTCCCGCTGTTTGTGCTGACCAAACATTTTGGCAAGGGAATAATGCGGCTAATCCCGTATTGAATGTAAACCGTGACATAATACGGAGTCAATATTATAATGGACGACTGACTGGCTCGCCGCTGAAGCACACACCGCACACGGTTTGTGTACGTAATGTGTAATTATATTACATATTTTGAATCACGAGATTCTGAGAAAGCGGGAACACGCCTCGCCGCGGTATTTGAACGTTTAAAATCAACACGTGTGACAACTGTATCAAATGTATTCATTATATATTTTATCTTACTTACTTACTTACCATCACGCCGTTTCCCCGTGGGGGTAGGCAGAGAGGATAGAGCGCCACACTCTTCTGTCCTGACATACAATTCTCGCCTCATCCACATTCATACATCTTGTCATACAAGCTCGCCGATTGTTGAGGCTTCTAACAGAACCATCCTCCATTATCTGGTTTACCTGGTCGTGCCAAGTCTTCCGCGGACGTCCTCTATTTCTGGTTCCATCAATACTTGCGTCATATATCTTTCTTACCATTCTCTCCTCATTCATCCTTTCCATATGACCAAACCACCTAAGTGATCCTTTCTTAATCTTACTCACTATACTAACATCAGCTTTACATTCTTTTCCTATTTCTTCATTCTTTACTCTGTCATAAATAGATTTGCCACAAATACGTCTAAGTGATCTCATTTCCACTGCATTCAGTCCACTTTCGTTCCTTTTCTGCCAGCTCCAGGCCTCACTTCCATACATCAGTGTCGGTACCAGGATTCCATTGTGCACCGCTAGTCTTGCCTCGGTTGACATATTCCTGTTAGATATAATTCCATTCAAAGCGCCGTTCACTTTATTTCGTGCAGTCACCCTCCTTTCGATATCATTCTCAGCCTTTCCGTTTCTATCAAACATACTTCCCAAATATACAAACTCATCTACTTGTTATATATTTTATCAATATGCAGTAAATGACATGTGTATACAAAATTATACGAAATTAAAAAAAATACACCACTCGCATCGCTGATCTCGCGAGCCAGTGTGATGATGTCAAACAACTGACAATTTTTCTTTCACATATTTTTGAAAATTACACTGCATATTCGTCTATATTTAAAAAAAAAATCTATTTAAATAGTTGCCCTCACTCTCGTGCACACGTTGAAATACACTTTTTTCCTTTGAAATATACGAATTAAATATTTCTGCGCCGCAAAGTTTTAACCGCGCTCTTCAAGTTTTGAATATTTTGAATTTGGTTTTCAGATTAAATATAAAATAAACAATAGACCCTATTAGGTACCGAATCCTTAAAATATTTTGAAACTGTGAGTACCAACTATTGTGGTACTGAGTTCTTGGATCAATTCGGTTATTATTGTGATGTGTAGATTAATTATTATTTTTTGATATGTTTTAATATTTAACTATTTCGTCAGCATGCTGTGCGCGGAGAATTGTGAAGAAAACTGGTAACACGTATCTACTACATGGACGTTATGTACTACATATGATGCATCGATAGTTTTAAGCTGTCATCCTTTTTGAGAGCACGTCAATCTTCGTTGATAGGTTGAAAATAATCGAATTGCGTTCTGTGTGGAAGGGACTTGATTGGCTGGTAGAATTAGGCTCGCGGCAGGGGAAGGGGGGGGGGGGGGGGCACTTGGCTAGACGAAAATGAAAGTACTGTTTGTCGGCCCTTGGACTCCTCAGAATTTAAATAAAAATAATCATAAATATCAAAATAAAGACTTGAAAATTACGTCAAACATTACTTATTATACTATTTTTAAATGAACGTACTAGTAGATATTTTATGCCTGCATATTCAGAAAAGAAAATAAAGAGAAACTAAGATAAAGGCACAGGGTTTCTTAAAGTTTATATTAGGTTGATGCATATTATATTGAATGATATTATTTTAAATACAAATTAAATGTATTATTTAGAAAGATATACATATAAAATCAATTTTATCGAAAAATATTGTTGTCGCTACTGAGTTTCGAACCTGGATCTCTTCCAATCCGGGGAACGTGCATGCGGAGCATCTGCTCGCGTCGCGTCTGCCAGGTACACGTCGCTATGATGGCTGGGATTCGCCACTCCTGACGCTTATCATCGTCATTCCAAATCGGCGGATAATTGTGTATCAACTTAATAATTGCACCAAAGTCTTTAAAGTCGTTAACCTCAAAAGTACGTTTTCTTCAGTTGTAATGATCTTTAATTAGTGGTGCGATATATGTTACTACCCGACTTTACGTGCGATGGTCAGATAACATCAGACAAGTTCTTGGGTGAAATCGCAAAAGACAGAGAGCTATAGAGATAAGACGTATTAAAAGTGAAAACGTACATTGGCATAATTTAAAAAACACAATAACAAAATATTTGCACGCCCGTCACTGAGCGGGCAAAAGTGTTTCGCTACTACAGAGTGGGCCAACTTGGACTGACTGATGTAAAATGTATATAACTTTTGTAATTTTAATATTTATTAAAAAAAAATGTTATTTCATGAAAGTGTACTTTGTTAACTTTTTTTTAATGTATGTGTGGAAAATAACACAATTTAAATGACCTCCATTTTCTTGTTGACAAATAATTGCTGTTTCTTAAGTATTTTGTATTACATTACTCAACGTTTCTGTCTCCAAATTTGTTATTTCTGCACGAATATTTTATTTAAGCTCCTGAATTGTTGCTGGTTTGTTCATGTTAACTCGGCCTTTTAAGTAGCCCCACAAAAAGAAATCAGGCGCCGTCAAAACTGGGGAACGGGGAGGCCAAGCAAACTCTGCATTTTTTTAAAATTAGCCCGTCACCGAAAATAGATCGTCTAGAAACATAATAAAATTTAATAATTTTAACGCGCTCTTGCACTGGGTATGTACCCATTATAAACTTTCATAAATTCTTTATTATCTGTTAAGTTATACATTTTTAAAAACAGTTAGCACAAGTTAGCCCACCCTATATTACCGACCTTTCAGTGCTACATTAACATTATCAGACACACTAAACGTGATCGTTTATAATGCTAATATTATTAAAATAATCGATGTAGTATACACCTACTTCAAAAAAATAGAATTCGACCTCTCACGTACATTAAGTATTGTATTAATAAATGGGCCATTTTCGTTTTATTTAGTGTTTCGCATATATTTGATAAGTAAGCGATAGTGTTTTTTTAAAATATAGTGTGTTCAATAGAACATAATATAATATGTATAAAAAAATTCTGCCAATTAAAACATGTGTTAATTGTGAAATATTAAACTGACTATAAATTATATTTTTAATACAAAGTAAATGTATCAATTAGAAAGATATACAGAAAAAATCAATTTATCGAAAAAATATTTTGTTTCCACCGTAACTTATCAATATAAATGATATATTTATTAGTAAAATATACGTTAAATATACATAACTAATAAATATATAGATATATTTATTAGTTATTAAATGTACAAATTTTGGTTCACAGCTTTAACAAAGTCCTTAAACAAATTTTAGTTTTGAAATGAGGTAATTTGTTTTTCTATTTGAAAAATGTACTCTCGGAACAAAATGCTCATATACCTCAATACCTAATTCGTATTTCAAAAGAAATTGCCTCTTCACTGCAATGTATAATGTATGAATTTTTTTTCAAATTTATTTATATAAGCGGTAGGTCACATAGACAAGAGATTAATTATTGTGTAAAATAATATTTTCTTTTTTGTGTTTTGTTGATTGCCACACTAATAATATATCACACAATATGACACAATTTAAAATTCTTCGTCACAATTTTCTTGGTGTTGAAATAAGCCTATAGGCAAGTTGTAGTACACACCTATTATTATTTCAGACTTGAATAGCGCGTTTATGCGCATGTGACAACTGACGTTTTATGCTGTTTTGTAAGAGCGACGACCAATCTATTATTAGGTAGTTTGTTGAACCCTGGAAGTACGGCCGATCTCGTTACAGCCAGCTCGTTCACATTTCAATATATGTTTTTCCACTTCTTGTGTGCTTTGGTTGTTTTGAAAAACGCACAAAGATTTGGTGAGCGCGCCCGCGTCTTCGTAGACAATACAACTGTGTAAACACTTGACCGAAATAGAACAAATTTGTGAATGAAAGCCCCATGTTCGTTCATACACGAATAATTGATTTTTTTAAATGAAAACACATAATTGTGTGATATTATTAATACAAATTAGATTAATCAAACTAGGAAGATACACGGAAAATACCTATTTATCAAAAAAACTATTTGGTTGGTTTAATTCTGACGACTCTTTGCGTATGCGTTACACGTTAGAAATGTTTTACACACTGATTGGACAGTTTTGAGACGAATTTATGGACCGGGACAGTTTGGGAAATAAGATACAGTGACGGGTTGCATAACACCTAAATTCTCCAGCCACATTAAACTACTAAACTACGGCGACTCAGGTGGGCGGGTCCCGTCCGGAGGATGCAGGAAATGTGGGTCCCAAAAAAATTCTTAATGGAAACCCAAGTGGTAGGCGAAGATTGAGAATATCGCATCATTGCGGGGAGGATGGCGTAAAGACGGTTGTGTATATACCGAACTAGAAGACATTCACCGAGAACCGGAACACGTGGAGGCTAAAGATTCACGTGGTCAAGGCTCGATATGGGGTTGAAAGCAGTTAAAAAAAATGAAAAAATATTTACAGTATCTACTCAGCTGTTGGCGAGATTGACATCATCGCGAGATCCTTCTCAGCAGTAGAAATAACAGCAACAAATATGGGTTTTGTAGTGATTCAAGGGAAGACATTCACGCCAGTGGGTTGCAGTCTACACATTAATCAAATACCCTTACTTACTGCCGAAAATTATTCCTTTGAGACAGTTAATACATTTATATGTCTAGGATCTCTATTAACAGACATAAACAAAACTGACGAATGACAAAAACTCGTCAAGTGTGTGCTAATGTCTACAAAGACAGCTGAAGTCGAGAAAACAGCGTGATGCCCATAAAAACAAGGTGTCGCTGTGTAAAACTGTGTCAGAAACCTGGATTCTAACAATGACGAATTTTCAGAGCTGTTAAAGAACTTTGCGACCACTTTTATGAGCCGAAAGTCACAAAATTCATAAAATTAGTAAGGCTTCGATGGCCTACTGTATAGGGCGTACGAATGATACGCAATCCCCGAATAAATCTGAAGGAAAACGATGAATACATAGATCTAAAATGAAGTGCCAGGAAAATATAATCTATCCAATCTTATCGTTAGTCCAGTGAAGGACCGGCGCCCAAGAACCATTCACGGTTGTTGTGTCAGGAATGATGAGAAATTTCAAGTGTTCCAAGATGCCTTTCTGCGACCATGTATAGCAAATTTTTCGAAAATGTGTATACATGATAAACGCGTGCAATTTTTTGAGAAAATGTGTACGGCACGATAAAATTTGTCAATAATAGTCGGTTCGGCAGGTTAATTGAGCCAATCTTATCTGCCATGCCTTTAGAAATCTGAATTTGATTACAACCATTGACTTTGTCTGCCCTAGAACTTCTTGACATACACGCATCTATCTATCTGTTGTTTTACTGTACCAAATTATCGCGCAGTACACTTCTATGAAGATTGATTCTCTGATTCGATTGTTAAATGGGGGAGGAATAAGGGCTGAGCCCTCTTGTCTCCGACACACGAGGTAACAACAATGGCGTAAGATTTTTTGGGGGATCCTATTCGGGGATCAGATAATTTTAACTTTGTATATAATTGTATAAATATGTAGTAATAGCAATAATGGGTAAAGCTTATTTTTATAATACATTTTTATTTATTTTATATTTTGTTAATTCTTTTTTTGTTTGATTTTGTTGAATTTTTAACGAATTTTTATATTTTTAGTGAAAGTTTTTATAAAATCTCATTAAAAAATTATTATATAAATTTCAATAGGGTTAAGAACAGGATAAAGAAGTGAAATGGGACGAAGATGATGGGGATCGGATGAGGGATCATTCAGACCGAGGAAGTTTAGGGAATGTTTTGGGATGGAAATTAACTTAGAATAAAATTTAGACTATAAATCGTGTTTGTGTCGCTTGAGTGACGGTATGTTTGAGTTTCTGTGAATGATTGTGTTCTGAAAAACTAGGGTGAGTTTGTGATTCTCCTAAGGATGTAGTTTTGTTATATAAGAGTCATTTGTTTAGTAGGCATAGTGAACTGTATGAATTTAGGAGGGGGTATAGTCGGTTGTAAATGAAGTTTGATAAAATCCACCCTGAAAATAGGAAAACGGAAATTCAGCTTCCGTTCTGTCACCCACACTTTGATCACAATCACCAAATGTAATGAGGCCGACATAAAGACCCCGGTAAGGTTGTTGACCCTAATTAAAATATTTTGCATTTTTTAATGTTGGCCAAATTTGATATCGCTCGCGATTAAGAACCGGTCCGATGTCAGCTGCTTTGTTACTTACTCACTACCTTTCCCCAATTCACGAGGGGGAAACAGAGAGGATAGAATGTGTGATTCTTCTGACAAATAATTCTTACCCAAATTTATAATATTCTAGTTTTTTATTATATATATATATATATATATATATTACATTTTTATAATAATCAGTAGGATATATATATATATATATATCCTACTGATTATTATAAAAATGTATTATATTTTCTAATATCAAAATAAAAAAAATGTCAGATATATTATGACAGAGTAAGAATGAAAAATAAGAAAAGAATGTAAAGCTGATCTTAGTATAGTGAGTAAGATTAAGAAAGGACCACTTAGGTGGTTTGGTCATATGGAATGGATGAATGAGGAGAGAATAGTAAGAAAGATATATGGTGCAAGTGTTGATGGCACCGAAAGTAGAGGACGACCGCGGAATACTTGGCACGACCAGGTAAACCAGATACTGGAGGATAGTCCTGTTGGGAGCCTTAATGATCGGCGAGCCTGTATAAGTAGATGTATGAATGTGGATGAGGCGAGACTTGTGTATCAGGACAGACGAATGTGGCACTTTATCCTCTCTGCCTATCCCCGCGGAAAAACGGCGTGATGGTAAGTTAGTTAATTCATAATTTAACAAATTTTCAATTGTGAAAAACACCGATATAAAATAAATAGACCTATAAGGTTGCATTCAAAATATTAATTAAAATTAGTGTCTTATTAAAATTTTCTTGTGCGCTGTATTTTTTTGTGTGCGCTATGTCGGAAAATAAAAAAGTTTAGAGGAAACATTTCACGTCATAGGCAATATTTTACATGCCATCTTCACCTCATTCCGCGTCCAAGACTTAATTTCATCTTCATTCAAACCACTTTCATTCTTTTGTTGCCGGCCCCGGGGTCCATTACCATATTTCACTATTGGTGCCGAACCGGTTATGCAAGATTCCAATTGAAATATAGTCAACGTCAACATCATCTTCATTATCAACAGAAATGATTATATAACGATATATCTTCGTAATGTAATGATGCAAATACCGTTAAAAATATTATTGACGACGCCATAATTCAACTACCTAACAGATTAGATATTTATTATTCTCTATATGAGGGTACTAATTGCAATAAACATGAAAAACTAATATTTATTAATGCACTTCTTATTATATTTAAAATACAATATCTTCTTAAACTTATTTAATTTCAACTTTTTTACATACATATATATTATACATTTTCATATTTGCCAAACTGCAAAACGCTTTTATTACAAAGAATGCCCTTCATATAGTAATTAACGAGTTTTTATCAACAGCATTAAAAAAAAAGTTATTGGTTAAATTTAATGTAAATGACAGCAGGAAAAAGTGACAGATTTTACAACTGGCACCAATTTTGAATAACCAATATATATGAAAAGAGAGTTTTACTGTTCATAAATTAACGCGATGTGTAAAAGCTGTATTTGTATTTTATTGAAGGACTTTGACAGTGCAAACTTAATATAACTAACATAATAAATATTTAACATGTGATGCTATTTATGAAAATCCACAGAAATGTTTAGGTGCAGAAGATAAATAAAAAGAAAACGAGAAGGAGAAAGGGTGGGGAGGTTGCAAATATTGTTGCGGTAAAGGGAGAGTAAAATGTGTTTATAGGTAGAATGATAGGCCAAAATTGAGATAGTGGTGGTTCATAAAAACAACCCTTTGAGCGTAGTAAGGTTAATGTTGAAAAAGTCAATTTCTGTAAGTTTCTCATTATGGTATGGTATTTCTTATGACCGGTGAATGAATGAATTTCGTATGTAAGATGTTCTACTTCTAAGAATGCGGAAGAGTGCGGATTGCCGGATTGATCGATCTAGATGGTACGTGGAGAGATATTAATTCTAATTGGCTGGGACAGTCAATATGGCCTTGCAGTAGTTTGAAGAGAAGTATTTGCTCAGCACGTGTTCTTAGATGTTTTAATGTTTTCATATTGTGGATGTTTGCTGCTTAGATTAGATCTAACATTAAGATATCGAATAAATGTTTGTTCGTAATCTACTATGGGTTCCAGAATTGAGACTCTAAGTGACTACGAACGAATGCGTAATACAGTATTTTGTCGCAATGTGGATTTTGGAAGTGTTTGCAGGTTCGAAGTATGAATCCTAGCACATATGAGAAGACAACTGCATCGAAAGTTAAAAAAAAAGAATGAAGATTGCTGACTTTGTTTTTCATTCACGTTGGTCCTTCATGATTGCGGATCGTGATTTCCATGAACTCCCACCATCTTGACTCAGCTCCCCGCTTTTTTAGACATTCTGCAGATCTTAAGGCTGTCACCAGAGAAGTGCCTGTTGCTTTTTCCTCTCAGTTGATTCAACGGGTGGAGATCTTTCTCTTCTTCTTCGTCCTTCGACGTGGCCCACTACAACAAGCTTCTCCAAGCTATCTTCCCTTCTCGCGAGTTGTCCAAAAAATTGAAGAATTCATCGCAGACAAATGGTTGAGATGTTAAGCGCCTGCAGAACGAAGACATTCGTGCGTCTCGCCGTTTATGGTATGCGCAATATGTGTTCCTAGCACCACATCTCAAAGGCATCATTTGACCCGTAAATAAACGTGATTTTTCTTTAAAGGTAAAAGCAACCCAGATGCGATCTCGGGTTTCGTGCTGATAATCCCAATTCACACTCCTGATACTAATGTCTGCCCAGGTTTAGAATGTTCCCGAACAAAACTCTGGGTTAATTTACGGTCGCAAGCCCGGTGCGGTGGCCGTCCTGACCACCTGCAGGGCGCCACGGACACGCGCTCGGAATTTTACGAAAAAAATAAGAATGAAAAAATTTTACCTCCCTTACACGTTGCACTTTCTGGTCGATTTTGTGATCCCAGTCGACTTGGACACCCGTTGAATATTTTTATCCATGATTTTTTTTTTTTTTCCCCTTTCGTGTATTTTAACTCGGTTATCATAACATACAGACGCCATGAAGTGTGGTGTGCCATCATTTTTGGTTAGGTGGCTATCCTGCAACTTCTTTTCCATGCCGGTCCACCATACTGCCTGCGGTCGTCTTGTCGTTATCGGAGTGATTATTTCATTTGTGATGGTCGGGTTCACTTCTACTTCTATCTTATGGTCACATGTAGCCGGTTTATGGTGTAAGAGTCTGCTCACTGGATAAGTTTTTTCCAAAATGTTAATATTATAACTCGTGTTTCTAATTGTTTCCCTTTTTATCTTTTCGTTTTCTCGTTTTACTTCACTTTTCTCAGGGTGAGTCGGGGGTCTTTAGAAAACGGGTCCCCTCATAATTGCGACTTGCGCTACTCTTATATATACCAAATATAAGCTTGTCTATGACTGGCACTATCTTGTGAAGCTCAGGGTAGCACCTTCATCTCATTGGTATCTATGCGTTGATTGTAGACTTTTTCGATCTTCCAGCATTCCGCTCAGTAATGCAGGCCTGACTGCGGTCTTATACACCTAGCCTTTCGTTTTTATTGAACATATTTAATAAATTTATTTTATTAACAATATTTGAGTGTGTCCAAGAACACAGAATTACTGGATTGTTCCAAAGGCATTGTTATTAAGACAAATAGATATCTCATCGAGACAAAGCTACATTCATATTTTATTATATGAGAAGTATGTACAGCCAAGTTGTAGTAAAATATCTGAAAGGTTTCTACATGGTAACATATATATATATAACTTCCAAAAATTTGATGGCTGTAGAGGTTAATTGTGGGTAGAATTGGTGAACGTTACATTGTGTAAAGTGATCACTTAAGCCAGCTGAAGATAGGTCATAAGCCCTGTAATACCTATACTTCCCATATAATATAATATAAATAGATTCGTCTTTATAATTTCGATTTATAATTTGTCTTAAAACATATTTATATTTCAAATTATTGCATTAAAATTAAAAATATTTATTCTTAGTCTTTTATTTGTTCATTGTTCAGAAAAATTGCACTTCCACCCCGAGGGACCATTGCAAGGGGTGTTATTTTCCCGATTTGGGGCGAGGTTAGCGGAACCTGCCCGAGTAAAGCAGACGTACGTACCTCGTATTAAATAATGTTGGATCATAAATGAATATATTTTTTGGTATCTGTCTCATTCCGATTTCACGATGGAGTTGCAGTACCTATGTTTGAAGGCAACTGCAGCAGCACTTGTCTTGGTGGCTGCACATATGTGCATTGTAATGTAATGTATTGATATCAAAATAAGTGTAAAATATATATCTATCGATCCGTTAATTTTTCCACTTCGACTCTAGAGTAAACGGCTGCTATTATCTATTTGTCCTTGGTAATGTTGACATTTGAATAGCGGTTAACTGATAATGACTAGGATTAATAATATATCAGATTGCAAAATGATCTAAAACTGATCATGTAACTGATTATGATATAAAATGATCAGTCGCTCAGTTTAATTCCTATTACACATAATACAACATTTGAGCAATAAGTGTATAGACATCACTGATGTTATAGAATATAATATTATCTAAATACAAAAAAAAATTACAAATACGTTAATAACTGGCAACTAATCACAGCAACACTAATTTGAGACTATCGCATGTTGCAAGGTCATACACTGTCATTTTTTAAAAATATTTCAATATAATGTAAGGCATTCACTATATTTTTTTTTTCTTCACTGTGTTTACAAATATTTATTAGCGTTTTACTTCAAGTATATCTTTATTTATATCTTTTATCTTCAAGAATATATATTTTTTTTTTCAACGTTAGGTATTACGTACCGTTAGTACATATAAATAGTGTAAATATTAATTAAATATATTAATTAGAAAGATATACATACAAAATCAATTTTATTGAAAAATATTGTTGTCGCGCTACCGGGATTCGAACCTGGATCTCTTTCAAAACCGGGGAAGGTGCATTATCCAACTTTGCTACAGCGACGATATTTTTAGCGACAAATTTTCGAACCTATATGTTACGTTTGTGATATTAATATATTTAATCGTTCAATTATTTGAAAGAGCCATCTATCTTATTTTTACGGAATCTCAAATAACTTTGAGTAATCTGAAAATTTAATAAAATATGAATAGTGGCCTAAAAATTGTATACACGATTTGAAAAGTTATAAATTCAATATTGATTAAGCAAAATGTATGTTTTTTTATTTTATTTCAAATTAATGAATAAAAAAATTAATTTTTTATAAATTATCGCAAACGTTCAAACTTGTTTATTTTGAACTAGGCATTTTTGATAACCCAAATGTTGCATTTGGGTGCAGTGAATTTTTGTCTGTTTTGCACTATCAATGCCTTATCTCTAACGCGTCTCCGTAAAAAAAAAATGTAATGGCTCGAGGTTCGGAGAATGCGGGGCATAATAAATTTGATCAAATACGTTTAACTATTAACACTAAAACTTTTCCAATGGGCTCACTTTTAAATGCAATGGACGCTCAATTTTGGTACTCCTGTCTCGTGTGTATACATTTTATTGGAACACCGGGTGGGCGGGGGCTATTATGGAACTATTTATATCTAGACTAGACCGAAACGGAATTTTTTTCAAGTGTCACATGTTCACTTGGTCTTGAATATCCGTGCCATTTTTTCGACAAATGTCAAATAAAGTCGCCATATTGCCGCAGAGAATGGGCCCTTGAAGGTGGCGGCGGCAGGCCCCGGGGCCTGAGCTCGCACTCAGCTGGCCGCGCACCAGCCCTTTTGTACCTTTGTAAGGCGGGCTGCCTTTGCTTGAGTTACCTTTGTGCAGGCATTCATAATTATTGGGCTCGTTTCACAATTGCTACAATTTAGATTTTTTTATGTTTATGCAAGTATTTAAAAAAAATACCATTAATTTCAGTGAATCTTAATTCATTAGGGTGGAGTATTTGTCATATGTGTGTCGAACGCTGTATGGGAAGATGGAAGGAGTATTTAATATTCTTGATATTTTTATATCAAAACTAGATTACATCTATTTTTAATTGTCTTCAATAAATTGTTTAAATGATATATACGAGTAACTTAATTTATAAATTCCTAAAAAAAATGATATCGGCCGCTGTGAGAATGTACTTAACTATATGTATTTTAAATAAATTTTGAGCATTGGTGAAATTTTGTAAAAAATGTTTTAAGAAAAATACTTAGTAAAAATTTACTCTAATGTCAAAATATCGCAAAATTGGCTACTTGATTCGTGCACTTAATTCCTCGGCTTCTTTATGAGTTTATTCTTTTAATCAAGTATCTAATCTCTTTGTATTATTGTGTATCTGGTATTTAATAATATTTTATGTGTCTTGAAGAACGCACCTTAGTAAGAATTTATAAATATTTGATTGTGAGAAATTAAAAACCTATCATATAGCTGGAAATACATTAGAAAACTAGTGTTTCAATTCTGACAGTGGACATAAATGATCATACCTACGACCTATTTATTTTTACGACGACTTTAGCTCAGCTTCATGGTTTATTCAGATGTTGTTAAAAATAACAAAAAAATGAACTCACCTCTTCAAAGTAGGTTAGAACATTGTGAACGAATAGGAATGTATGCATTATTAGCTGCAACGGTGTGCGCCCATTGTGAAACGGGTGTTTAGGTTTAGGGCATTTTAATTGTGAGGTTTTGGCATCCCTTTTCCAGGAACTGCGGCTAGGTAGGACCACTCGGTACCCTTTGTTTGGCGCGTTTTTGATTTTGACCGACTGTCGAAGTTTCGAAACGGGCCATTTCCCGCGTTTATGTATTCTGCGAATTTGTTGGTATTAATAAACATCAGAAATTTTTAAAATTATTTCTAATAGTATTAGGCAGCTGTTTTTTCTTGTTCAATTTATCACCGACTGTCAACAAATACTCCCAAGAATGCAAGGGCCGATACATTCAGCTGCTTCCGAAGGATGGTCGTGTTTGGCCGGAGTAGATCAGAACGCCATCTATTTCATACGTTTCGACTCCATTTGATAGGTGCCGCCAACCTATATTAGTACATAACTAATTGACTACTTAATTGTTTGTGCCTAAATTGTATATCTATAAGCTATGTAATAAAGAAGAATAAAAACTGGTACGTTAACTATGAAGAAAAGCTACAATTTAACTATGTGATGGAACAGAACTAATCGAGAACTTATTATAATTTAAGCTTTGTAGATTTTGATAATTATTTAATTAATTTAAATATATTCATTTCAATAACTTCCACTATAGAAAAAAAAACTGTATTATTAAACTATAGCACAACAGCCTGCGGTGGGCCGTTCACAGATTTTTCCACTAATTTCTACCCTGAGCCTTGCTTTGCCAATCGACCTCGAGAACATTCAAGTTCCTCCGAATTCTGTCTAGCTGGCGGAGTCGTAATTTTTCAATGCCCCGACTTCCCCCTGGTTTATGAAATGACAGATGGTGGTCCAATCCGAGCCAGAAGCACAGTCCATCAAAATCGCTGGACCTTGATAAACTTGACGACATCAGATGCATCATAAAGCTCATAAGCGACGAATATTATCATCGTAAATTGGATGAATGATTCTTCTCAGAATATTGTCCTCAGATACTTGCAATTTCGTCGACAGAGATGAAAGTCCAGTATATGTGTATCTGGTCCAATTAAAGTCTTGTCCGGACGAATTTAGTAGTGATGAGAAAAAATGCTACTCTCAACTCACGGGTGTGATTGTGATTGTTGTTCGAAAATATCAGTGATTGAAAACTGTGACCGTGATCACAGTTTCGTTACTAATGCGTATGCGCCACACGATATCACAATGCATAAAATAAAAAAAGGATGGTTTTTATCGTATTTATTTATATGAATAAAACCTCATTTGCGTAAAAAACGTATTCCAGCGTAAATAATTAATATTAATTTAATTTAATATCACCACGAAGAAAATTAAAATGCTTTAAAAATGTAAATTTATTTTTCGGTTTAAATTCTCAGCAAAATGCGTAAAACATTTTAGCAAAATCTACTAGATGACGCTAATCAAATTACAAAAAAACTGGCATATGGCGCTGATTCAAGTAATAATCGATTCAAATAGTGGCGTCAGAAAATCAATACAATTTTTAACAAAAAAAAAATTGGATCACGATTCACGATATTCCCAGATATTCGATCACTGACAGCGAGTGCAACTCAAAGATATCAGTGATTGACTCACGGTTCGTGATTTTGAACTCATCACTAGAATTCGGGTTTTTATTGATATTATGAGAGCATTTTAAGTACTTACTTTTGAAGGCTAATGTAGTTTCACTTAGGTGATCCTTTTTTTTTATTTCATCATTGACTATAGAACTCGTTCACAGCATATTATCGCGTTTCCTTTCCATAAAACCACATTCTATAATGTTTGTACATTGTCTATAATTTTCATTTGTTATGGAAATGATATAATTCATTTAAATTTAATTTAATTGAATTGAAAAAATGAATGCTGTTATTTTTTTGGTTGAATGCGTACATACCTGTTATGTTGTCGGGCTGGCGGTACCCGCGTACGTGCGAGAGTGAGAGGGTTACCATATCAATTAGCACACATACAGCGTGACGGACAGCTGACACATTTAACCGATAATTTACTGAGAAAACGCACCGATTAGAATATTACTAAGGACAGTTGACAATTCTTGCTCCACTTCAATTGATTCCGTTCATTCAGTGAATGGAGTAAATTGATTTCAATACACGTCGTTATTAATTTTACAGTTTTCTGACCATTTTTAGATATATTTGTTGGTCTATAATCGATAACGAGTTATGTATCCATTTTGCGGTGATCTAAATATCTCGTAAAGCAATCAGTCTACGTCAGTGTTGTTCAAACAGTGCGCCGTGTCCCTCTAGTGTAACATTAAAACATGACATCGAACATTCTAACAACCCGCACTCACGTCGACGGTCGTCAGATGTGTGAATTATTTTTTAATAAGAATAGAGTAAGATTAAAAAATCAGGTTGTCGAAATCAGTTTTCGGGATTAAAAAAAATAAATGTTTAGTTATACCAGGTCGTCGGTGCTTTTCCATGTAAATTCATCATTCACTAATTTTTATATGAATCATTCACTAATTTTTATATGAATGCATTTTATATGAATTTATATAATTTATAAATTCATCATTCAATAATTTTTATATGAACACACAAAGACTTCACAGGCTTGGCAATGATTTTTGTCTTGTAGATATATACCGATATTCTGTTTAAATATAAGAAGTGACGTTTTTGATGGTGTTCTGAGTCAAAAATACAACTGATTTTGATACTCAACCATTCTGTATCAAACCTATTTTTAATTTCTATTCTATTTTTATATATATATTCTATGCTATTTGTGTAGCTGTTCATGTGTTTTTTTTTATTATGTTTAAGGGCGTTAATAAATTATTTAAAAAATAGCAAAAAATAAAATTAAAATTAATATATATGTAATAAAGAAGAAGTAAAAAAAATAACACGAGTATCATTATTGGACCGTGTGAGAAGTACCGATATAAATGAGAATGTTTTAAAGATTTCTTCTTCAATGACACGCATGATACAGAGTGAATATCATGTTCCAGCCCGATGTTGTTTTTGAAGAACTAAAAAATGAAACACAATTTTTTAATTTAGTTTTTATTTTTCGATTATTTGGCTTATTACAATTATGTATGAAATATGATGTCAGCCAAGTGGCCACCTTTGGAAGGGGCACACATGTGTACTCTTTTAACAATATTTTTCATAACATTCTTGCACACTTCGCGTGTTATTTCATCAATTTCATTTCGAATATTGTCCTGTAGGGTCGGAGTTACCCCCACAGAAAATAGTCTGGAGCCGTCAAATCAGGTGATCGAGGAGTTCAGTCGATAGCAAAACTTTTTGATATTATGCGGCCGGAAAAAATGTTTGTTGTAGATGGTAAAAAAATGTTGGTAGTAGTACTACCGACTACACCAAAATGTGCGTAATTTGGCGTACACCAATGTTGCATACTTGACTAAGCACAGCCCAAAATGTGCCGTACATCGTTGTTCAGGTGACGTCTTCAATTGGCATTAATTGAAAAACGACCGTATTTGATTAACAGAAAGGTGTCATTTTTCATCAAGATAATGCCAGAACACATGGTGTATCTATCGACCACCTAAAGAAGACTAATTGACCTGAAATGGGAAGTTTTACAAGCTTTATCACACTCCCCGGACTTGTCATTTATTTCGATCTCTGCAAAAAAAAATTTCAATGGTAAAACAATTGTGCAAGTCAAAACATCCCTTGATGAGTTATTTGCCTTGATATCCGAAAATATTTTATAGGGATCGAATAAATAAATTGACCAATAGGTTGGAGATACTCTTCCGCCGAATTGCCGCAAACGGAGTTGTTAGTCGAAGCTCGTTGAGCTCGTCACCGTTGAAGTGATAACTTTGTCAATCGCACACATGATTGGCTAATTATTTTTCTATCAATGATTGGTATACCGCGGGAGCTTTAGTCGTAAATATTGTAAACCACTGATCCATGCATTAGGCAAGCTTCATAATTGGATAAACTTGCGTCTGGGCTTGGTTATTTTTACATTTTAGAGACTTTAATGCTAACCAGAATCTGTACTGTTGCATCATTGCTAAAAAAAATCTTTTGACCGAGTGCCAAATATTTCCACGGAATTAGTTATCGACCGAGTTACCTAATAAAACATGAATAAAATCATAACATTTTAATGCGTGCTGGAGCTTATCCTGTCCGTCTCAGGACGGCCCTCACCCACATTAGTGACTGCGCATAATTACGAAAAAACGCCGGATAAAAAAGGTCTTCTCGTGAAATTTTCCAAGAGGCAAAGTACATTAATTGAGTTGACAAATTTTTAATGTGGTTAAAAAATATAATTTATACCCGAAATTTTTTAACAAGCTAGTCAGTAAAATTGGTATTCTTATGGTTAAGTGTAAACGTACGTTTATGAGCGCACAGTTCACCGGAAAGGAAGGAATGAAATTTTTTATTCAATATATTTTTGCCATTTTTTAAAATTCATTTGTTAGAAACGAATGCTTAGCATTATACTTTGTGTGGGTAGGTACTAGTTATGTGTTATTTTTTTGATTAAAATATTTAGGTAGGTACGGCATAGATACTAAATTGACAAATAAGTTTTGTACCTACCTGTCGGAACGTGATGAGACATTCATTTCGTTCATTTTCGAACACGAACATTTCATTTTGATATTTTGACGTTTATGGATACTGAATAAAATATGTAGTAAAATAAATATATATTATTTATTTATCGGAGGATATTTTTTTGGGACTGTTATTGATTTGACGATTAATTTAGTTTCGACGATATTGTTATCATATTTTTTAATATCAACTCACGTTGAAAAAAGTGTAGAACCGATACCTAGCTACTAGTTTTACTTTGTTTCGTCACTCCCACCTGACGAGTTCTCAATTTTGCCGATAAATAAATAATATTATAGACCATTCAAATTTATTTTTATATCACTGCGTTATTTTTGAACTGGGTAATGTTCGTTCACCGAAGATTTAGAATATACGCGCGTTTCTAGAAATCGGTTCAGAATGACTTCTGACTACCGTCTAGCCCCCGGAGAACTGATTGGGTTCAGAGCGGTGAGAATTATCTAAGAGGATGTAAATATTGGCCAAGCAGCTGTGGGCACCCAGTATCTGAGAATAAATAAGATAAAATGCATTAATACAGGGTGTTAGATAATGAGCCTCAAAAAAAATTGTAGGGGATTATGTTTGAAATTGAAGAAAGATAAAAATAAACTGAATGCAGAGGAAATAGTTTTTTTCTTTTTGTCTTACATAGTTTAGATTAAAATATAATCGCTAGCCTAACATGTTCTCAGTTTGATATCTATTTTTATTATTTTCTCATACATGTAGGTATTCATCGTTACTTTCCTGCATTTAATAATATTTATTTATTATACTGTATCATAACAACAGTAATAATATTTAATGGTAAATTATTATCTTATCCAAAAAAGAGCTGAATTTTTTCACACATTATTTTCAACAAAATTGAAGCACTTTTTTTTGTAAATTTTAAAAATTCTTGATTTATACATATGATAACTAACGTGGTTATCTATAATATTTATTGATTAATTTTTGAGAATCTTAACATTAAGTTATCAAGTATATCTATCCATTTTTATATTATTAATTGTGTTCACCATGATCATTTTAATCATGTGATTTTGAAAATATTTTTTTGATTACTTGCATATACGAAAAACCTTAACTTCTTTTAACATGTGGCAACATTAAATGAGAAAGTGATACATCTCATTGAATACTTGAATTATTGAAACACTGGTGTACTGCAGGCGATACCTACTCTTGAAAATAGGTGTTAATAACACGGACTGAGGGGAATTATAATTAGTATTATACCCAAACCCATAAAGCTTTCACAAACTCGTGAAAGCCACGAGTTGTTAAAGAATGGTGATTATGTTAACAACAAAGGATTGCCGTAAATTATAACTGACAATTTCTGTATTTCTGTTCTTGAAATGGTCTTTATGGTTGGTCGTAAATAAATTATTATAACTAGCAGATAAGATAGGCCCTGCGGGATTGTGGGCGCTTCGCAGCCGATAGTGGCCGCGAAGTTCAAGCTCAATAAAATCTATATTTCAATGATAGAACTTTCTCCAAAACAAACAAAACGTAAATAAAATTATTCCACCTTTGTAAGTTAGCTATCAAAACAAACAAAAATTACATGTAAGAATCTTGGATAGACAATTTCTATGGTAAGATTTCTCCCAGAAATAGACAGAAGAAAAGATGATAGATGTCAATATACTATTTCGCTAAAATATTAACCTAGAGATATTAAAAAACGTGTTCTTTTTTTATGGACTCGGCCGTTTAATCAAGCACTATATGGCCGTAATGACGCTACCGAAGCCGAAGCTGGTATCCAGAAAGTCACACATGTAGACGGGGAAATGTAACATTATTATGGATACTACAAACTTGTCAATATTGACGGGAAATCATTCGAGAATTAAATGCAAAATAAATGACTTTTTTTGTTTATTTTACGTACCTAAATGGTTTGGTTATGTGGAACGTATACGCGAGGAAAGAATATAAGGACAATTGATCGTCCATGAAAGACCTGACATGATCAGGTAAACAAAATTTTGGAGAACTACCCTGTTAAAAGTTTCAACAAACGAAGAGCGCGTATTAAAGTGGTGGTCCAGGACAGAAGAGTCTGGCATTTTATCCTCTCAAAAACGGCATGATAGTAAATTAATTGTTATGCGACACGGACGGACGGAATTAATTAAATAATTATAATTGTGTATCTATCAACAGCTAGTGCATGTAATAATAGAATTAGTATTATTAACATTTTACATTTTCTCTTCAATATTTGGTAGTACAATTGTACTTAAAAAATTTACTCATGTTTTTTTAGGCTTGTAACATACCCATATATTTATTATGTACTTTGAGTAGAGGGAAGAAATATTTTTAAGGTTCGTAAAAATATCAAAATGAAAATAAATGACACGGTGGTCCCTGCATCATATGGAGAAAGTGCGTATAGAGGGTACCCACTCTGAGGCTGTTACGTCGCAATACTAAGATTTTCGATGATTGTTAAAAGCTTCCCTTTCGATGAAATATCAATAAATCTAAGAATTTATTCCTTTCTTAAATATCGCGGAGACACTGCCGTTTATAATCAATTTAAAAACCGTTTTTCTGATGCACCCTTAACTTACCCCATTGTGTTGTGGGTAGCCTCTTTGATACGGAGCCGTGTGTACTCATATCGTCGTAATTTAAAAGTGGGTTAGACGAGTCTGCTTCTGAGCCGCTCAAATTATGTAAATTGAAAACGTTTAACACGAAACTAAGGGAGGAACGGAAATATTTTTTCATGTTAAAAGAATTTAATGTTGAATAAACAAGAATAACATTTATACATTTTACAGTTCAAAATAAATAAATTCGGTGATGTGTGGCATCTTTGTTTATTATCAGATTTCGACCTGCTCAGAAAGTTTAGTTAAAATCATAAACAGTAAACAATTTGGTGACTATGTGGTGACCAGTATATTATTTCGTTTTTCTAAGATGTGAAATATTTTAATCTTAAAGCGAACTTTGTTAAATTTTAAAATAAATTCAGTGTATGAAATCTATTAGACTAGAATATTTTTTTACCTTGCCGATTTTTCATGTTAAACGTTTTCCACTATATGTAATGTTTTCCAGATTATAACAATTATCTTTTCATATTTTTTATTTATTATCTTTGTTTTATTAACCACTTGAATTGAGTTTAAATACATCTACCGGTTTCTAAAAATACCATTTTGTTTTTCAGGATGTCATAACTAACCTTCATCAGTATTGAGCAGCAATTTGAGTTATGTACTAAATTTATTTTTTAAATAATTGTTTTTTTTTTAAATTTTTTAAAAATAGATTCTGATGAAGAAACAATGCTATATATTTTTGGTTAGTTATGACATCCTGAAGAAGAAAATGGTATTTTTCGAAACCGGTAGATGTATTTAAACTCAATTCAAGTGGTTAATAAAACAAAGATAATAAATAAAAAATATGAATTTTAACCACAAAGTTAATATTGCTAATTTTAAAAGAATTATCTTTTCATTAGTTCTTTTACCATTTCGTTTGGGATGCTATCCTTTTATTAAATTTTATCGAACTATCATATCATCAGATATCTTAACTCTCTTCTCGTCCATGAATTATGTTCTTCACCCACATTCGTCATACACCGAGTTTCCTTTCATCTTTCGTTTGAAATTTCTCGGTTTCCGGCATTGCGCATTAATATGGGTACTCAGATTCCGTTATGGTTTGCGCACCCCCATTTCCTGTAAGTATTATTTAGGTGTTCGTCATTCTCTATGTCTTCGAAATGGAACATTTCGGCTGAAGACTAAACCATGACAGGCGTTTTATCTATGTCTGAAGTACCTGCGCCGAATTAGATGAATCTGGACATGAGTATGTGCACAGATTTTGATGTAATTTTACCCAAAAAACACACCAAAGATAGAGCTTATAATAAGAACATTCACCTCATTGTTATAATCCCTGTTTACGTTAAGATTGTTTACTTAATGCAGTGACCATAATTTTATAAATTAAGAACTAACAATTCTTCCCGCAAGATATTTTATGTCAACCTATGTGATAAAAATAATTTTTTTGATACACTGTTTATAATCATACGATCAATTTAAAATTACTTAAAGTAGATCAAATGAAACAACGTTTAAAAGTTGAAAATTTTATTTTTAATATATATTTATGATGCCGTGCAAAAAAGCTTGTGCACGCGCATCTCTATGTAAATAGATATCCTTGAAGGCTGCATTAATCTTGCAAAGGTTTTTTTGGCACTGATGATAATGATGATGGTATCGTGCCTGCTTCCAATTTCTTCCACATGAATAATTATTCGTGAAAGGCTATTTATTTTTCAATACTTTAATGGATTATATCTCGAAATGTTACTATAAAGACTTAACTATATTTTTTTATTCGTATTGGTAAAAATTTAGAGTGCGGTTTTTAAAGGTGAGTTGTTATTGCATTATTACAAACAATTCTAAAATTGGACCCTAAATTGGGCAATTAAAAATATACCTGTTTAGAGATTTTAAAAAAATTTTCAAATTTAATATTAGAAAATATACTATATTTTAGAATTATCAGTAGGATATATATATTTCATTTAACATTTATTTCTTCTCTATGAGAGTAGGACTCGTGTATAGAGGAGGAGTATGTACGAGATAATTTATGTTTCAGTTAGTCTGTGTATATATTTTTTTAAACTTTAGATACAAATTGTTTACTAAGTCTTTAATTGTTCTAATTGTGATGAGAAAGTTGTTAAAAAATTTGATGCCTTGATAATTAATAATAGTGATTTTGGCTTGCGGTATATTTTAGTTTTGGAATATCAATTTGGTCTCTAAATCTTGTAGATCAGAATTCGCTTCTAAAGTTAAATTGATTTTTAAATTTAAAAATTTGGATTATTGAATTTTTTTTGTATATGTCTATTATTTTTGGCACTTAAACATCTGTGAAAAGTTGTATACTTGGATAGTATTTTTTTTTTAGTATAATTTTTATTACCGTGACATTGAAGTTTTATATTCTCCTCCCCATCCAATAATACCGTATTGCAAATGTGACTGTTCAGATTTGTAAGTGATAAGATGATTCGGATAAATGGACATGAATCTTTGTTTAGTCTTCTAAACTATTTGACATTTCTCTCGGAGACCTTAACACAGTCTTAGCTGTTTAGTTATTTTTATTCTTAAGAGACATTCCCTTGACTCTTATACTTTTCAGTAGCTTTTGCTCCACTTCGGCAACCGGCATGATTGTTTTCCTCTGCTGTCTTCTTATTCTTCCTTCTACCTATCCTTCTATCACTGTGGTTACGATAGTGTTATGTAAGAGGATATGTAATGAGTTAAACTGTTATTTCAACCGTTATTGTGACTGTAATTGTGAATTTTGTGTTCGTTTGTAACGATGATTGGTAACTGATTATTCGGCGAGCAATCACTGATATACTGGAAACTAACCTCTAACAGTAAAATATCCGTTATCAATCATCGTTATAAAAGAAATACCAAACGCACAATCATAGTCGCAAACGTTTACAATATTCGCTATCATCCTCAGGATAAATATTTTTTTTTCAAAATGACGACATGTCTTTTCATTTCGGTTGAATTAATTTTCATTCTATTAAAGCACTATATATATATTTTAAATGTATGTTTAGATATCATTTTACATGGATAATAATTTTTATTGTACTACGCCTGAATTTCGAAGTCAATTACAGGTCGATTTTTTACTCATTGCACTGTACAGCCGGCCACTGACGAATCTGTCGCCAGTATATACAGGTCTTTCAATAAGGATGCTCGATTTTAAAATGTAAATAAAACAAGTAGTGTGTGAGATATACACTCAATTTTTTTAAAATTTGAAAGTATATTTTATGGCACTAAGTGTGAAATATAACGTCTTTCAAATATGCGCCGCGGCTTTGCTCGGTCGTATTCGGGAGGTTCAATTTTCAATGACTGTCGCATAAATCTGGCTGAATTTACTGGATGGCGTTTGCTATGTTGACTTTGAGGGTGTTATTTGTTTACGGTTTATTCGCAAAGACTTGCGATTTAAGATAGCCCCAGAGGAAGAAGTCTAATGTCTAAAGTCTTGCGATTTAAGATAGCCCCAAAGGAAGAAGTCCAAAGTCCAAAGTCTTGACGAATCTGTCGCTAGTTTGTTGATTAATTATTTTACGATCAGAAAATCGGCGTGAATTTGTTTATTTTTTTATAGATTAAAGCTTTCATATCATGTATTCATAATATTTTTTTAAGTTCTGAGATTCGTTTCGTTCAGAGGTGTGCCTGTTCAGGTGGTCACCCCGAGGAATCGAGCAGTTTACACAGTATTATAATCTCAGGTAGTAAAACAGTCCCACATCTATCTTTATCTATTGTCGGGCTGATGGCACTATTACACAACGTACGGACCACTCTTGCCACAATGGCGGCTCGTGCAGGCTCGGCTTTACGGTGCCCTCGAGGCTGTTTGTTCTCCCCGGATTCCGGGAATTTTCTGTTTGCGCAGGGCAAAGCTCGCAGTATACGCGAGGGTCGTAAATAATGATATATTTAATTACTAGATATTAACAGTATTCAATTAATGTTGAACATGTCGTGAAGCGTTACAAAATATATGTATTAACCAATACACCTGTGAATTTGTTACCTTTGCAAATAATAGTATAACCGACCTTATCTGACTAAATTGCGAGTCATAAATGTTCAAGGAGTATGTACAAATTCTGCACCGTTACAGAAAATCTTTAATGTAATGTATGTTTACAAAATCATGTTAAACTTTAAGTTTACATACTTCTAAATAATTGTTTGCGAAATTGACTCATTGTTATTTTACGAGTATATCATTGTTCGACGACCTTTAATTTTTTGTATTCATTATATTATTTGGAAATGTCGCATAACTACGATTTTCGATTCATATTTTTAATATGTATCTACCCTTAAAATATTCTGGAATACAATGGAATGGTGTTACAAAATAGGTAAAAAATACTTTACGTGGAATATTTAATATTTTTGAATAAAATAGTATGTGTAAGTAAGTGTAAGTGTATTATCCTAATCTTTTGTGAATATGTAATTACTATTACTTCTACTAAGTTGTTTCCTCATGATCGCGATCTCCATAGAGTCTCTGAATGACCCTTCTGAAGGTACTTCTCTATTCCTTTCGGCTGTAATGCGCCCCTATGGGATTGTACCGGTATGCACGAACCGGATATTAAAATTGAAAATTTCATCATTCATATAGTTCATCGAAAAAGTTAAAATTCTACTACTTTTTTAAATTCCTCTCGATGCCCTTAAAATATGATAAATAATACACTTAACATGGTCGGGAATAATAATTTAAAGTTGTCAATTTTTGTGGGTGATGACATAACCTAATTAGTAATGGGACGAATCTTGTTTTATTTAAGGAATTTATTCCGGTACAGGTGACACGTTGTAGCTCCTTAGGTAGGTAGTTAGGCCGGCTTGCGTGGGTTGGATCTCCACCTACGCGCCTATCTCTCACTCTCCATGACTCGTATTTTGCAATTGTGACTCAATCCATTTTGTGTCTCGTCCACTGTCCCTCTTTTGGGATGTTTTTTGATGAATGAATCCCTGAGTGTCTGCCTTGAACTACTGCACCTTAATTTTCTATCTATATGTTAAACTATGTTCTATGGATTTATGTTGTATGTTTTTTTTAATGAATAAGGGCACCACTTAAGGGACGCTGGAGTGTCTAAATTGCTAATAACCATATTGAATTTCTATTCTTTTTTCGTTTTGAATAAACTTATATGTTATTGAATTAAAATTGCGTATTTTTATTAGCTTTGATGATTGGGACCGACAAGGAAGCCCTAGCTTCTAAACCGGTTCCGGGAAAGCGTGGGTCCGCCAGATCTCAGCATTTTGCAGTTTGTAGCGCTGTTATAATAAATTTTCTCAAGTCTATCCAAGCTGTCACTTCTTCTAGCTAAATTCGTCATAGGAAATTTCCAACTTTTACATATTGGAGAGATTGGCGTGTCGAGATAGTATTCTTAGGATGCATCTTCTGCATTTTTCATTATATTGTTTTAATTGCCATGTCCCCACTCCACACAAGAAGACGGAATATATCAAGGCCTTGAATTATTTATTACACGTTTTGTAATATACTTAATGTAAAAATGTGTCGCTGTATTTTCTTTTTTTTTTAACAGATTTAATTTTAAACATTATCGATTGTTATACTGTACTATACTAATATACACCTTTTACTTTGTTGCAGGTAATTCAAGAAAATTTTTTTAGTCTTCCGATATTCTGGCGATATTTGACGATAATAAGGTAGGTAATAATATTTTTAAATCAAAGTTAACCTAGATAGATGTTACATCTCGTTCGATGTACATACATATAATTCCACTGTATTTGGCAACTGGATCCTGCCTGTGTAAATATATTATTATTTTTATTTTTTTAAATTTATATTTTATTTATTATCTTTGTTTTATTAACCACTGAATTGAGTTTAAATACATCTACCGGTTTCGAAAAATACCATTTTCTTCTTCAGGATGTCAATAGATAATATATAATGCCGGTAGATTTATTTTCTATTCTAATCTATTTAAAAAAAACAACCATTATTTAAAAAATAAATTTAGTACCTAACTCAAATTGTTGCTTAAAATGATAATAAAAATATGAATTTTAACCACAAAGTTAATATTGCTAATTTTAAAAGTATAAATACATTATTATTTATTTAATTTAAAATTAAATAAAAAGTGGTTTCGAAAATAGCAGAACAAACAAAAATGTGTAATAAAAATAATTCCCTGCGTAATAAAATATCGTTCAAAAAATCACAAATTTTTAGATATATTTGGTAACGAAAACTAACTCACTAATTTATTTTCACGCCAGTTCATTGCAAAGGCGTACCGCTCTTGTCTCGTTCACTTTATGTACGTCAATTTATCGTTGAGAGACTCTAACGTCGTTCAATATCTGGTTTACTTGATCGTTGAAGTCTTTCACAGACGTCCTTTTGTTTCTGATGCGTTCTCATACATTTTCTTTGCCATTATTTCGTCACTCATATGTTTCACATGTCCAATCTTGGCGTTGTTTACAAGTCTATCAACTATGCTGTTGAGGTGGCTCGGACATGTCTTACGAATGGTAGAGAAACGATTATAGAGATGTATCTTCTTAACAACTTCGGTGGAAAATCGGCTAGCGGGTCGCCGTAGACTGTTAGATTAATGATTTCGATACTCTGACTCTGGATCCCCGACTCTCTTATGATCATAGTTATCAGCGTTCTTTCTACTGTTGAATAAAGGCTTCCCGAAGTGTCTCCCACTTTTTATTGTTGCCGAGTATTTCCGCAAAATTTGATGATTTTCAGTCCAGTTTGTCATCCTATAACTTGATTCTATTAACTTCCAGAATAAAGTGGTGAAGATGATGATATAACGATTTATAAAAGCCAAATGCTTTAAAGGGATTAATAATATATGTTCAGTTGATATGTTGTTTTAAATGTAGTTAGATATCTCGAGCAGCGTCGGCAGCCGTGAGTCAAACAATTTATTGGCCCGTCCTGTAAATTGCAATATCCAATTCAGCCAATTTGTCGGGTTTATTTGCGCATTACAACGAAACGTAATCCGTCACGATCGCCGTTTCGCGGCCACACCAATTGGACACAATTATATTTTTACTTTCGCCATCGTGCCCGTGGATTAAAAAGTAAGAAAAAAAAATCTGTCTAAACAAGGGGATTGGAGAAATACGGGATATATAAAGGGTGGAAGGAATTTAGGAAAGGGACAGGATTGGGGAACAGGGTGGGCTGAAGGACCACCCAGAACCAGAAAACACGACCTACCTGTGAAATGGTCCTTTAGGTATCTGAATTTTTAACTAGATCCAAAGATTTTCTGGCTCCAGGACACGTATTCCGTTGCTCCGCACGAAGTACTCTTGGACATATACTTCGTTGATGGCGCGAAGTGTCATTATAGCAAGATGTACAGGTTTCGGCACGCACAGCGAGAAACCGAAACGCGCATAAACAATATAAGCCCCACACTGCGGAACGATAATTAACACAGTTTCACAGCCTACCGTACCACATTTCAACTAGTCCAAAAATTATAGAGAACTTCACAGAAAAAAACCGTGTACTGGGTATAGGAGGAGGGGATAGTGGATGAAGTATTGTAACGTATTGAGTTCATATTTACGCAAGACGGCGATCCATAGAATTTTGTTATAAATAGCATAATCATTATTTAAATTATTTGACGCGTAATATCGGTATCTAATTAGGCTGGTACAAATGTAAGGTATAATGCGGGCAGGTACCACAGACGTTTGACTCTACGACGCGTGTTTTGTTAATTAATTTTTTTAAATCGTGTACATGTATTGTATCACTTCTGTGTAGATTATGTTTAATGGCTGACTCTGACTTATTTTCAATTTAGTAAAAAAAAAAAAAAAGATATACATTTTATTGACGAATTGTACTCGTGGTTTTGTAGCAAAAGCACACAATTTTTACACGTGAAAAATGTGACAACACGTGCGTGTTTCCACAGAATGCCAGGTTGTAAACATATTCTATGTAAAAATAGGTAAATCTCAATTAATTTTTTCTTGCAACGCTGATAGTTTAGTCACATGCAACATTTGGTCGAGTAATTTAAGAATAATTGCTTTTTTTTGGACTTTTGTTTCCTGTCATACGGAGTACCGGGTCATTTCGGACCCCTTGCTCCTTCATCATCTTGTATGCCAGAATGGTCTGAAATTTTTTATTATTAGTTTTTTATTTTTATTCTGCAAATACGGGCCATGATACTGCTACCTGGCGCAGTGATTTATATTCTCTAAGTGAGGTTATATCATAATTAGGTAGTACGTTTATAGTTGGGTTTCGGTGCTGAAACGCCTGGAGATTTGTTTTATGAACTCTTTTACGGGGAGAAAGAATAATTTCTTAGTTAGGTATAGCGGTAAGACACTCGCTTAGTAGCCAAGTGTTTAGTGATCCCGAGTCCGATTTTGCGAGATCATGAATTTCGTCCTATATTAATGTGTTAGAATTGGGTTAGTAATGGTTAGGATTTAATTTTAAAAATCTTACGACATATAATACAAAATCGAAAATTATCGCTTTACTGCTCGCGAGATTATAAATACTAAATATTTGAGTATACCAGCCTAAATATTTCATTAGTTTTTCGTTGTATGTATGTATTCCTATTGCAAGTACAAATGAAAGCAAATCTTTTTTTTTCTAAACCTACACAGACTAGCAAATATATAGACATGAATCAACGGAAATTCCTTGGTCCAATATTTTCGTTTTGGTGCCACTCATGTGATCACTTATATACGACTTACGCAATCAAATAGCTCTGCGATTTTTTAAAAATATATGACTCGATTGGAATGAAAATTTAAACGCTGACAATATAATATGCATTAATATAAAAAATACGACTTGTTTACACAAATAATGTGTCATAAACTATCAGATTTATGTTTCCACAAATAATGTGTGTAGAATGCCTCTCGTCCCGCAACTAATGTTCCGAACCAATCTCCTATATGTAAACTTTATTTCATGTCTATTCATTTACTGGTCTGTGTAAACCTATTATTTCATACAGTGCAGGCCAACAGTCACCTACCTAGCTTGTTACCTAGTTTTTACGTTGACATAATTAGTGTATTTAAAAATTTGAACATTATTGCAGTAGATCTGCTCATTTTTTGTTTAATACATGTAATTACTAAATTATATATTAAGATTTATAACCAATTATTATTGGGTTAGCAAAAATTGGGACCTAATCAATTGGAAATTATTGCTTTATTGGTAAACTCGCCCGGCTACTCGAGGAGTACGATTAAAAAAGCGATGTATAAAAAATTTAAAAAAAAAACAACGTGAATACAATAGTAGATATGTAGCAAGTATTATGTTTCTGTTGTAATATTACCGAACCACAACGATATAAATTCGAAGCTGAATTTTTTTCAAATTATTAATTTCGTGCTATTTCCGTTCCT
The DNA here is from genome assembly GCA_022840565.1 of Eubasilissa regina. Classification (NCBI taxonomy): domain Eukaryota; kingdom Metazoa; phylum Arthropoda; class Insecta; order Trichoptera; family Phryganeidae; genus Eubasilissa; species Eubasilissa regina. The sequence goes on along the minus strand of JAINEB010000029.1, from coordinate 6,473,593 downwards.
GGGTTCGTTCGCTTTTCATAAAAAAATATGAGTTCCGCGTTATCGAACGGTTCGTCCTTTCGATTGGACCGACCGAGCCGTCCGATAGCGCCTGGCCATTCCGATGCGTGTGGCCGTCCGTTTTTACGGGCGTTTTATTACCCGGGCGGGATCAATGGCCAATACGACTAATTGACGTGACGCGCTACTGCCTTATCCGTATTCTGGAAGGTGTTCGATAAGGTTATCCATAATCTTTTTATTGCTTCACAACTAAGTAAACTATTCGTAGATATGCGGCGGTTCGATATGTCAATAGCTGATTTTTACTATACTATTATTTGATAAAAAATAACGATAAATGTGAAGAGGCTTAAAAACGAAATTACGATTTAAAATGACTTTGCACACTGTTATAAATAATAATACTCTTATGGAGAAGTAGGATTGTCACCAGTTTGGAGTTTATAGAGAGATTATATGAGATATGGGATGTACGCTAGCTGAAAACCGAGATAGAAATGGCAGTCCACCTTCTATATTGAGTTACTATTCTGATTAGTGATGACCTCAAAATCACGAACCGTGAATCAATCACTGATATTTTTGAGTCACACTCACTATCAGTGATTGAATATCTGAAAATATCGTGATTTGTGATTCATTTTTTAATTTTATTTATATTAGGTTATAAACCCTTATTCTGCATATGAAACGAACATATTCGTGAAAGTATGACGATAAGCGTCATCTACCAGATACTACCAAAATATTTTACGCATTTGACCTGAAATGCTGAGAATTTGATCCGAAAAATAATCTCACATTTTTGAAGGGTTTTCATATTATTTGTGATGATAATAAACTATATACACTATAATTATCTGTTTTTTACGCAAAATAAATTAGAATAATGTAAGTAAATATGCTCAAAATTGTATTTTTTAATTTATTTCGTGTATTGTGATATTGTGCGACGCACGCGTATTAGTGATAAAACTGTGATCACAGTCACAGTTTTCAATCACTGATATTATCGAATATCAATCGCAATCACACTAGTAAGTCGAGAGTAGCATTTTTTCTCATCACTAATTCTGATGTTCGTTCGTTGAGGATGACAGACAGTATTGTAAGAAAAGACAAATATTACAGAAACAAATTCTCACTATTTACACTGGATTTTTTCTCATTGAATTACAATGATTGGTTAGAAGCTACTCTTATAATTTCCGCGATTGAAGCGGATATCCTACCAAATGATGTTGACTGAATTTGATGGAGAAGTGATTCACATTTCGTATATAAGAATGACGTATAGTTTTCATTTCTTGAGATTTGATAGGTATAAATATAAAATTTTTTAAATGGTACAATGTTTTAAGTAAGATATCATGAACCAGCATATTTAAAGGGGGACATGTCCATGGGTGAGTTGAGCGGTAATATTTTTATAAAAAAATGAAGAAAAAAATTATCTCTTTATGTTTCTTGATACTCAAAGGTGACGTACAACACACATGCATCTATTAAATAGGTTTTCAAACTCCAATACCATTTTCGATCGTGTTGCGAAGCCGCAATTAAAATAATATGTAATTATTATATTGTCAAGACATAATTTAATATTTTTGGAAAATTCACATAAGCATTTAACTCGTTTAAATAATCTTACTGAAAATCTGTTGTCAAGAGAAAATTTATGTTACATAATTTATTAATTCTTTGTACACTTGGGTGACCTTATATCCACTGTATTCAGTTTCCTTTCGTTCTCCTTTTGCCAGTCCCAGGCTTCACTTCCAGTTTTGGTACCAAGACTCCATTATGCACCGCTAGTGTAACCTCAGAGGATATGTTTTCATTAGAAATGACTCCATTCAGAGCACCATTCACAATTATTAAAAAAAAAATGAATACGTATTAAATGTATTAATTAGAAAGATATACAGAAAAGTTCAATTTATCGAAAAAATATTTTTATTGCTACCGGGATTCGAACCTGGATCTTTTCTTATCTGGGGAAATGCGTTAACCGATTACACCACATCAACAGAATAAGTTGATGACAAATTTTCGAACTTATGTGCCGCAATTCTTTTAAATTGATACATCTATTATTTCAAAATTTATAAGCTATCTAAATCTCAAATATCTTTGAGATTTTCGCTAGGAGACGCTAAAAATTAAATCAGATCCTTTTTATTCAGTTTTGGATAAACTTTGATACAACTAATATATTAAGGAGAACACTATTGCGATGTTGCAGTTGTATTTTGATACAACTAATATATTAAGGAGAACACTATTGTGATGTTGCAGTTGTATTTTGATACAACTAATATATTAAGGAGAACACTATTGCGATGTTGCAATTTTTCAGAACATAGTTCTGTGGTATTTTAATACAAATTAAATGTATCAATTAGAAATACATACATAAATTGAAAGAATTGCAGCATATAAGTTTGAAAATTTGTCGTCAATTTATTCTGTTGGTGTGATGTAATCGGTTAACGCATTTCTCTGGATAGGAAAGGATCTAGGTTTGATACATTTAATTTGTATTAAAATATCACAGAACTGTGTTCTGAAAAACTGCAACTTCACGATAATAATGTGTTCTCCTTAATAAAATCTTTTACATCCTTGTTATATTAGGATGTATAATTTATATTTTCTGTTACCTATCAATCCTTAGAAATACACATGATCGTGTACATATTTAGTAAAATAATTAATCTACACTTTACCATGAAAATAATTGAGAACCCCTGTAGTAATTGATTGTTGCAACATTATTACTTGATCGTGTCGAACTTTCGATCACTCTCTTTGCGTGGCGATATTTGTATCGGTCACAGTCCGGCGCGTTGACCCCGCGATTCTTAATCAACCGAAGACCGGTTCCTGCAGCAGGCCAGACCGCCGGCCCGTCAGGAGTCAGAATTGATTCATAACCATTTGAATATATTAATATGACGTCACCGCTACCTTTAATGCGGACATCTTGAATACAGTAAAATGTATATATATACAAGTATCAATAATAATATTACGCCTCCCCGTTTAGGTTCTGTGACTTTCTGAATATCTAGAATGTAGTATCATTATGACTATATAATGCTTGATTAAACTGCCAGGTCTGTGAGACGCCAGCAGGGTAAAAACGAACGTGTTTTTTTAAGTAAAGTTAAGATAAGTTAAATGTTTTCTCTTTTATACATGCAATAAGAGTGTATTAATATACATCCGCGAAATTGTATTACAGCTGGCAAATATATTGAGCATCTGTCATCCTGTCATTTCATCTATGTCTCACGATCATATCGCGTCGCACTCTATGGTTAGTTTCTTATCTATGATAGAACTGTAAAATTATGACAATATGAATATTTAGTTCGTATTTTTCAAGAATGTTTTTAAGCGGATATATATATTTCCAAGTGAATATGCAAAAACACCTAACTATCTACATATTTTTGTCTCCAACTATATTATAGACAAAAATATTTTTATAACTTTTTTTACAATAACATTTTATAACTTCTGATTGTACTTTTTATAATTTACTTTAACAATTACAACTTTTAAAGACTGTATAGTTAATTTGCGTTATTTATTTAGACCTTTATTTTCATATGTATTATTTATGCTACAAAAATAAAAAATTATTAAATATGATCTGGCGCTAGATAAACGAAACATAACTGCAACTCGGTCTGGTTATATGTTATATTTTTATTCGATAATTTAAGCGGTTTGTATCTTGACTAAATAAAACTTGACCTAACTAACTAAGAAAAACTGGCCAGCTAGGGATTTGAATCTCCGCTCTCATAATCTGATTTCTATTCAATCGTCTTACCCCACTCTGCCGTGGCCATCGATATCAATGTGTTTCTCGTCTAAGTGCACAACTACAAGTACGAGTGCGTTATTTCTGAAATAACATATTATAGATATAGGGATTTGATCTAAATCCCTTTTATCAGAACTATCTTGTAATAATATATTTAAACAGATAAAAAAATACACTGATATTTTTAGTAATTTAAGAAATCGAAAGTGAAGTAGTGAATTTAGCTCATCCAAAATTTATTGAGAATTATTTAATCTAGTACACGTTTTAACAATGATTTAGAATTATTATAAAAAAACGAGCATATCAATTAGCAAAACATTCTATCTACGAAATAAATAAATATTACTGTAAATTTGTATCCATAGTTATTTATACATTTTTTGGTCACCTTGTACATCTGCCATAGCATGTTTGGTCGCAATATATGTATTTTTTGCTTTTACTTATATTAGAAGGCACTGAACGATCATTTCGCACGCAAAAAAGGAAATTACATAAAATTTGTGGTACAGATATGTAACCGGATATCGTAAACGTTGTTAGACATATTACTTTACATAATGAAGCAATATTATTAGCTTTATATACATACATAATGAAGCAATATTATTAGCTTTATATACATTTTTGGCTTTTGGTATTGTTATATAATTTTAAGTGTCTTAAATAAAATCATTAGACTATTGTTTGTAAATTTTTCTTTTTCGAGTGCTGTTCGTTAACGACTTTTGTTTACATGAGGACGTCATCAAACGTCTCAGGGTGTCTCGTGACATGTCCAAAATATGTTAGTTTTCTTTTATTTATGGCACGAGCAGTGACGTATTTTTTTTTTTTTGCCACATTGCAAAAGGGAAAAACCCATCGGGTCCCAATTCACCTGGTACCTTATTTATCTCTTAAGTTATTAAAATAATTAAAAATAACCAAAGTGTGTTTTAAACATTTAATTGTATGTACTGTTGAAAAAAAACGTTGCTTGTCTTTGCGATAATGGTCTGGTCGCTTACCGATATATTATTATTATCGTAATACCAGTGAGAAGTGAATTTTGTAATTCAATATTTTCATTTTTTGCTGTGGTGGATTTTTAAAAATGTTAAATAATTAGCCTTCATTTTAATTAAGATATCTATGGTTTTTCTGTTTCGCATTTCATCTTCTTGATGTGGATCCAGCTTTTATTCAGTTTGCAACCCGACTAAGTCATCATAGCACTTATTCTATTTATTTCCCGATTGCCTGAATTTTATCGTCATCATTTGGAAATTAATTGGATATAACGAAATAAAATGACAACATATTTGAAGAAAGAGAAGAAAATAGGGAAATTTTTGGTTCGTGTTCTCGAGCATAACACATTCGTAACCGCAGTGATGTGTGGAAATGTAAAATTAAGAAGAAGAGAATGGCCGAGAAAAACATTCATAAGCCAATTTGTTGGAGTGGAGCAGAAGATACTGAGATGCAAAAGACCTGGCAGAATAGAAGGATGGAAAAAGAAGAAGAACTCGTGTTCGATGATAGTGATTTTGATACAATAATGGTACAATATTTTTTACTTATACTTACTTACTTTATACCTTGCATCAATATAAAAATCCTTAAAGTAACCAATACACCAGAAAGTACAAGTGTTAATACTACGTTTCATTTACATGCAAGCCTTTTGGCCGTTTCTTACTTCGCTAGGTACGTACAAAGTACCTATTCTGAGATAGGTAGCCATAAGGTTTCATAAGCTAGAATATAATTGGGAAGTAAGGTAACAAATTAAAGTAAATGGTAAACGACAGAAAAATCAAAAAGAAGACAAGTAGATAATAAGTAAAATGAACAAAGTAAAAATTTTGATACAGACTAAAGACATGTAAGAAATAAAAGAAAAGAAACGAGCAAGGATGAAAGAAAAAAAAAATTATATAAAAAGAGTAGCTTTGATCATTTAAGGAACTCTTCCAGCTGACTTCTTCCAATTTTGAAAAGCCATTCATTTATTAATATATATAATATATATAATTATTTTTACTTTGTATTTCTGTTGTGTTGCTTTACTCTCTGTATATTCACAGACACGGTGGTACTGTACGGTATCTGAACAGAGAGGCTTGTATCCTTGGCCCGCGGTTTTGATGTCTAAGTACCATCCACCACCGAGGCTAATTGCATTAGTTCACTGTACGGTTTCATGCGAACAAAACACCAATCAAACACGATCCCAATAAAAAGTTTGGAAGTTTAAATTCTCGACTCGAAATTTAAAACGAAGATCTCTGCCCCGTCGAGACTCGAGACACTCCTGTTTAACAATAGAGTTGTCAGACTGATAATAGTCTCCGGAATCTCCTCTATCTAGCTCGTGTATTCGAAAAGGAATCAATTTAAATAACGCAATATATTATTTTACAAATTTAATTATGTGTAATCTTATTTTGATTAGCGTTTCCTTTATTTGAATCATTTTACGGTTTCTTCACTTTTAATGTCTTCCGGTACATTGTTGTAGATTTTCTTCGCTGTGTACTTGAATTATTTTTGAGTATCGGTTTTGTTTATGTGTGGTAGATAATTTATTTCGCAATTCTTGTTCTATGTTGATGGATTTCACAGATAACACGTTGTTTTGTACCGTTCACGTTTGTGCGATTTAATAAATACATGAATTAATGTCTTCCTGTTCTCTATACAATTCTACGTCATTTTAGCGATATAAACAAAATGTTGTATTTTTAATTTTAATTTTCATTAAGATTTGTACTATATATACACTACTATAGTTTCGAGAAGTACAGTCCCTCTCATCGATCAGGTATTAACTAAACTAAATACAGTTTGGTAACGTATTCAGGAAGTGGGGCGGGGCTGGAAATAGGTGGACAGTAGTGACAAAAATACCCAATGCGTGTGTAGTACTAAGTTTGGTGAAAATTAAAATAATCATACTGCACTACAAAACAACTGCCATTATCAACTTATTTTTTTGCATATTTACTTTTTAGGGCGAAATTCCCTAGGATTTTTTCTGGACTATCCACCAGCTTATTTCGATATAAATGTATATTTTTTCGAATGCCAAATTTTGCTCAGTTTCATTCTAGGACTATATATAATCAACCTCACCTCCCCTCCCCTCCCCCCCCCGCGGACGTATCACTAATGGTTGGTAGTAGTGATGAGAAAAAATGCTACTCTTGACTCACTCGTGTGATTGTATTCGATTATCAGTGATTGAAAACTGTGATTGTAATCACAGTTTCTGATACCACAATACACGAAATAATTTTAAAATAAAATATAATTTTGAGCACTTATTTATATTATTAAAACTTCATTTGCCTAAAAAACATATTCTAGCATACATAATTAGAATAGTTAGTAGAAAATTATTAAAATTTTTAAAAAAGTATGAACAAAATAGCATAAACATTACCAAAAAAAAAAAACAAATTACAGAAAATCCTGTAGATGGCGTTGATTCAAGTGATAGTCGATTAAATGGCGGCGTCAGAAAATCAGTAGAATTTTAACAAAAAAAAAAATTGTGTCACGAATCACGATATTCTCAGATATACAATCACCGAGAGTGTGACTCAAAGATATCAGTGATTGACTCACGGTTCGTGATTTTGAGCTCATTACCAGTTGGTAGTCTCAGGAACAGATGAGAAACGTTACCTACACATTGTTATTAAATACAATAGAGAATTGTTTCAGTCTTGTCGTCTTAACATCGCGCGTCGTCTCTCCAAACATATCCCTTGATCATCTGCACTGTGAGCGAGGCTGTTTATCCCGAGACACACACAGGCCACGCGTCTAGATATTATCTGCTTGCACGTGTGTGCGTTTGTCGGTAACGCTCGCTTATTAGACCAATAAAGGCCTTCATTGAAGAGCGTCCACATGTTGATGTTACTCGCGTGTCATTCCTCTGAGAAATACCGGTGTGACCAACACACTCAAACGCCACTTACTCATCACCCCGGTCGGCGAAATTGCTTTCTCTGAAGCGACGGGGGCAGGATGAAAGCAGACTGGATGCAGTCGGCGAAATGCGGTCACTCGGGCGTGCGTGGCTGTCAGAAGACGCCGAGACGCGGAGAAATAAATGAGGATACAAATAATTACCGGTATTACGTACTCGAGAAAATCATTTTAAAGTGCTGGGTATTGCTTATCGATGATAACCAGTTTTCAAGGCAGAACAATACACCAAATAGATAAACTAGGTGCACACTTGTCTCAAGGTCTCTCTGAACATTAATTTGTGGGAGTAATATGGTCACACTGTATCGGTTTAAAAACGCTGCGTCAGCATATACTGTTATATACACGGTAATAAAAAAGACACATATCGTATTACCGTTCATAGATGAGTGGGCTAAGACGCCTGGCTTTCAAAATAATTATTTGTTTAACTGTACCTATTTATTCCATTGCATTTAACTACTTGTACATAAAATAGTATTAAATATTGGTTTGAACTCTTCTGCCTTTACTTTGTCATATATTCTGGAAACTTCTTCAAATGTTCTAGAATCATACGTGTAAGTAACTTGACCGTCTCCAAACCTTGCTGGGTGCTGGATGCTGGGTAACTCGGTCTCCTTGTCTTCTTAGTTTTGTTCTTTTTTAGTAGCTTTCATGACTTTCTCGTCAGTCATCTCAGCTGTTATGGCCAGACCCTCTTAATAATAATAATAATAATGGATAATTTGTATAGCGCCATTTTCGTAAAAACTTTCACCTCAAGGGCGTTTTACACATAAATTGTTTATAGTTCTACAATTATTTTTGTTTTTAAAATTAAAAATGGTTATTTTCACGTATGGAAATGACTTTTGTAAAGAGTGCATTTTTCGTTTCTTCTTAAATAAAGTCTCTGATGCACTGTTTCTTATGACAGAGGGAAAAAAGTTCCACGCTTTTGGGCATGCCGCCGCAAATGCCCGTTCACTAAATTTAGACTTCTGGAAACGGTTGGTCGGTTCTACAACCCTTTCTGCAGCTGAAATAGAGGCTGACTTGAAGTCAAGCATTCAAATTGTCTGGGATACAAAGATCTTGAAGATACAGAGGCGCCATGTTGTGTATCGCCTTGTACATCAACCAGCACAATTTAAATACAACTCTTTCAGGGAATCGGAGCCAATGTAGCTCATGTAAAAGGGGTGTTATGTGAAAGAATTTGGAAATTCCATATATTATCCGTGCACCCGCATTTAGAATGGATTGTAATCTATCTAGCCGAAACATTGGCGGGCCAGCATAAATGCAGCTCTTTCACTGCAGTAAAGCCTGAATCTCTTCAGGAGTGATGTGTTGAATTATTTGACCCACTTACTAGGCGGCAGATCCTTTACTGCAGTGGAAGAGCTGCATCTATGCTGGCCTGCCAATGTTTCAGCTAGATAGATTAAGATCCAATCATAGACATGTAGATAGATTACAATCAATTCGCTGACGCAAACCATGGAACCAGGAATCTGGCAGAAACCTTCGAGTCTAAAAAACAACAAAACCTCGTTGTAAAAGTTTTCGCTCTAGAGAGTGAAACCTTTTTGCAGTATGAATTAATACATGGGTTCTTGTGGAAAACCAAATAAGTTTTAGTTATAGTGAGTTGCATTACAGACTACCTAAATAATGCCTTCTGTCTCTAAATAAATTTGTATCACTGGCGCATCACCGTGGACCAAACCACTCTGAACCCTGTATACCTCATTATTTGTCACTGTTTCCATTCCATTGAGCGTCGGTGCTATCAATCATCATCTCGGGACGCACTTTTAGTCTGTCTCGTGATCTTGAGTTCCTTAACCGTTTTAGTGCTAAGCAATTTTGGCAAAAATAAATGAAAATTGCTATACACATATTGATTAATTTAGAGGAAAAAATAATGGTGTCAAATAAAACACTCTAACTTAGACAAATATCAATCAATTTTATTAATTATTTTTGCATTATAAAGATAAAATGTTTATTGTTTATTAATGTTTATTAAACATAAAGTGATATCAATATTATTGTATTTTATTTCTTTTAGAAAATAAAAAATCAAAAAAAAATAGCTCAACAATTATGTTTTGCCAAATACACGTACAACATTGTGTTTCTTCTGTTTCTGTAGATGAAGAGGAGGTAGAAGACTCACTTTCAATCCTCAATCTTTTTCTTCGATGCGTTATAATACTGCTATCATCACTATTTGTATCTGTCGTTTCACTCCCCGTAGAATCACTAGGAATCGAATCAACGTTCGAAATAATAGCACGTGACATGGTTATTTTTTTAAAAATATATAAAAAAACGATAAAAGTTATTTTTAAATGTATAAGAATGCACTCTCATTACAAATTACGCGCGAGGTTAGCGTACGTGCACTCCCGCGGAGCACCGAAAACACACTGAAACTCGCAGCGCTTTTGCGCTGCGCCGCAATTTTCGATACAAACAATCGCAGCGCTTTTGCGCCGCGTAGCATTCTAACGGTTAAACTCTATAAATAATCTTTTAAAGTATTGTACGTTGAGTCCCCTCACAAAATGGTTCAAAGAATGAAAATAGTTAGTATATAACTACAAACTACAAAAGCGGTATTTTGATTTGAATACCGGAATTAATAGAAAACGACAATTAATAGATTGTTCCACTTCTCACAATTTATATTAAGTATTTCAAGATAATTCTAAATCTAGTTAAATAATTAATTAATTTTTCAAATATACAAAATGCACAGTGGCTCTCTACGCTGCGTAGCCAGCTGACGAAATATTGTCGCGCAACGTACAAAATTATACGCGCATGATTTTAGAAAAATAAATAAAACCCTAAATTTTTACAAAAACTTATGAAATTTTCAAAAATTTTATGTACTCTAGTATCTTGATCTTGGACCGTACTAATTGATACGAGTTCGGAATTTCGTTTCAAATTAATTGAAGGGTTCGGTACCTAATAAAAGCTCTTGTTAATTTTATTGGTAATTTGAATACCACAACATTTTAGACCATTCCGCGCAGTAGAAAATCAGATAGAATAGGCAGCGAGTCCATTTTACTTCGTAAAATTAAAAACTTCTACAGATTTCTAACTGTTTGTCATGAATCATCACGTACTCGATTGTCTATCCTGGGGGTGATCCACATCTCCATGCGATGTTACAGTTTTCTGTCTCTTTGTGACTGTATATTAACGGTTCGTTCACTGGCATGCCGATTTTCGGACTATTTTTCGTTTTTTGTTGGCGCTATGTATCATTAAGGTCCATGGCCGACTTCACGACTGCTCTCCAGGTATCCCGGTCATGATCTACTTTATACCATGTGGTAATGTGAAGTCTTATTGCGTTCTTTCTCATATTATCAACTCTTATTTCCTGACAATTTCAATTATATTTTTAATGAAACACATTTTTATCATGAATTCTCAAGTTTAGAACATAGTTCCTTGATAAGTAAAACCAATTAGACGAATCTCTTAAAATAACACAATAATCTATCCATCGAAAATATTTATGAAAGATTTTAATAGAAAATAATAGAAGTCTCATTAAAAATTGAAAGAATACATGTGAAGTTGAAAATACAATGTATGGAAGTGAGACCTGGAGCTGGTAAAAGAGGAACGAAAGTAGACTGAATGCGATGGAAATGAGATCGCTTAGGTGTATATGTGGCTGATCCATTTATGACAGACTAAAGAATAAAGAAATAAGTAAAGAATGTAAAGTTGATCTTAGTACACTGAGTTAAGATTAAGAAAGGATCACTAGGGTCATTTCGTCATATGGAACGGATGAATGAGGAGAGAATGGTAAGAAAGATATATGACACAAGTTGTTAGCGCCATTTAAATGTACTACGCGCGCGTATCTCATTGGATTACATAAATATGTCTTATCCCTCTTACTCTTTTCCTATCCTAGTCCCTAGGCACGAAGGAGAAAGAAGAAAGAAGCAGTCTGCTGGTACGCCTGAACGAGCCACTCCACTTTCGAAACTGAACACGGTACGCTGCCGTCGCTGTAAATCCGCTTACAACCGCTAACATTAATTACCGCTAATATATAATATTTTACTACCGCTAACATATTTAAAACAATTACTTTTTTAACGCGAGTGTCATCAATTACGAGACAATTCTGCGTCGCTTGTGAATCGGTGGACCAGGGAGAAACGAACCAGCTTCCAGAGATCGGAGACCCACAAGTAAGTGCCATCCTATCTTTTATCTCCCGATAACCCGCCAACTTTCCACAAGTGTTGATGGTACCAGAGATAGAGAAATAGACTTGGCACTACCGAGTAAACTAGATATTGGATGATGGCACTGTCAGAAGCCTCAATATTCGGCGAGCTTGTATGAATGTGGATGAAGCGAGAATTGTGTCAGGACTGACGAGTGTGGGGGAGAGCGGGGAAACGGCGTGATGATAAGTTAGTTAGTTGTATTCATTTCAATTGTATTATATAACAGTTTATTAGTAGACTGGTGAAATTTCTCGGGAATGTAATCTCTGCAAACAGCGAGGGATTACTGTATTTTGTTTTATTTGAACATGTGATAAAAAAAAAAATCGACTTTGAATTTAGTTTCAATTTTAAATTTTCCGATTGGCATGTGTTCAGGAAAACCGCACTCAAATCTGCTTGGGAATAACTGCACATTGCATAAAGTTGGCACAGTGTAATTCAACTAACATTCTGTTATGCTTATCAGTCACTTGGCCTAGTGCCATTTTTACGTTTTTGAAATTCCAAATATAAACTTGTACACTTTCTCCGCCTAACCGCTCAGATCATGTTGCCGTTATGTGTCACATGTCTCTCCATTGCTGGATACAGGGTTTCCCCAAGGATCACCAATCATCTTGGGTTTATGTGAGGATGCGGTTAAGATTGAATATTATGAATCGGTACTTATGTATAATAATGTTGTAAGAATCAGAAGTTTATGTGTGTGAGTATCTGGTGCCCCCCCATATATTTCACCCAGAACTCACGTGTTCTTTTGAATATAATCGCGGACTGTGTATGTGTAACCAGAGCAAGTTGAACAAGATAACTACTTACAGTTGACGGAAGTTTATTGTTACTTGAACTAGAATCCTGGAATGTTGTAAAGATTTCTTCTTCAATGACACGCATGATACAGGGTGAATATTATGTTCCAGCCCGATGTTGTTTTTGAATAAATAAGAAATGAAACACAATTTTTTAATTCAGTTTTTATTTTTCAATTATTTGGCTTATTACAATTATGTATGGAATATGATGTCGGCCAAGTGGCCACCTTTGGAAGGGGCACACATGTGTACTCTTTTGACCATATTTTTCAAAACATTCTTGCATACTTCGCGTGTTGTTTCATCAATTTCATTTCGAATTCTGTCCTGTAGCGTCGGAATTCTTATTGGCTTGCTGGCTTATTGGCGTAGACCTTTCCTTTGAAGTACCTCCGCAGAAAATAGTCGGGAGCCACCAAATCAGACGATCGAGGAGGCCAGTCGATATCACCACCGGATCCTTTCCTGCATCAAATTCAAATTGATACATCTATTATTATAAATTTTAAAAACTTCACCTTTTCATTTTTTTATTGTGAAAATCTCAAATACTTTAGATTAATATTTCAGGTTCGAATCCTTGTAGCAACAAATTTTTCTGTATATCTTTCTACTTGATACATTAAATTTGTATTAAAATATCACAGAAGTGTGTTTTGAAAAACTGCAGCTTCACAATAATAATGTGCTCTCCTTAATGACATTATTTTAGTTCGTTCATAGCAACGTTAGGTAGTTGGGTGCGTTTTCGTATTTCCTGCCCACTATCACGATTCAGCGCGCCCAAATAACTTGCCCCTTGCACAACCTCACATTTGGCTATTTGGAAAGTTTGTTGTGATATATTAGCACGATCTTTATCTACAGTATGTTACCAAACTACAAAAAATATCAATATTTCATCGTCTCCATTATTATGTCAATTTTGGTTGTTGTTGACGTCTTCTAGTATGGGAGAATTGCTCTCCTAGATACGTCTTTAAAGTTTCTTTTCGCATTCATGCTCTGTTTTGCTTGCAATTATTTTCCGGCCAATTTGCATTTTAATTGCAAGCGATTTTGCGAATATTCCGACACAATGGACTCTAATATTTTAGACAATCTCTCATTTCGCAAGCACCGTTAATACATTTAGAATCTTTAGCCTTACCTAGATTTTTTGTTAATTTTAGAATGGAATAATTAATTAACCAGCTCCGACGTGGTAACGTGTTAATTATTGAAATTTTACGACACCGACACGGTTATAATTAAACCTTTTTTTTTTGTATTGTTTTTATTGGTCTTACTTATAAATGTTTAAGCGAGTATTTAAATACTCATAACGTAAAAAATCGTGTGCACTTAAATATTATATCATAGCTCCGGGCCTTCCTTGTACGAATGAAAAATCAAAAAGGCATACTTTTATGTGTAAAGTTTTATGGGTTAATTTGCCGTGTGTTTCCGAGCTCTTTTGCCGACGTTTTGGATTCCAGTGCAGGTTGCAGGGGATTTAGGATGATGTTGCTGAAGCCATTTGTTAGTCTCGGTGTTATGTCTAGAATTGGTTTGCAATATTGCGTGAAAATAATAATTTTAGCCTTCTTCATAAGTAGCTTCATATAAAGGAGAGAACACTGCATATACCTACAAACGTGCGAAGCTTATCGAACTCCAGGAGTTGATTTATCGCCAAGTTTGGCGGAGAAAACTAGATATAGTGGTACATGTCCACGGAATGAGACATGCTGAGATAAATCTTAGTTCTATGCACAGGTGTTGAGATTTTGATCTGAGACTCAAACCGATGTGTGCGGTATTTGATTTGACAGCAAGATTAATTGAGTATCACGTATCTACGTGCGCACAAACGATACCTAAAACCATAGATTCCTACAACTATTTATTTTTAAACCTTCGATGACGTTAATAACAGAAGGCATTAAATAATAAATATTTGTTCCGTTTTAACTGATGTTGGAGATTCAAATCACCCAATTGATGAACGAAATATCAATGGTTTATGGACTGATATTTGACGTACAACAATCGTGAGGCGTGATACGGCGAATCTCCGAGTTATGGTGTGTACTCGGTGGTTACGAGAGTTGTTTTCAAATAATCTTGTGAGAGCGTAATTCCTGTCTCAGAGATTGTTTTGAGTCGAAAATCTCATTCGTGGACACGAGCCTTAACATTTCGTACACGCACCATAATGGTTGTTCCTCTTTCGTTTAAGGTTGCCAACTTCCCTTTTTCAGTTAGGTTATTCACGAACAATTTGTATTTAATTTTAGTCTAATAGTTTTTTCCGCAATTTTATTTTTTTGCGACTATCATCTAACAATAGCACATCGTCAGTGTCCTACGTAATGTACGTATAATATGTACAAAAGAAAGTTGATATATAATACACTGTGTACATTTTTATAATGTTTTCGCACTCTGATATAATTTTGTTTATTTAAACGAGGCCTTGGCTCGCACCTGCTGCAGTATTTTGCCAAAACATTAAAAATATAATAAATGTGTTTATTTTCGTCCGCAAATCGAACGCGACTTTGACATTGAAACATTGTTTACGGGAAAAATATCATTTTTCTTTATTTCGCAAGTCTGTAATGCCATATTTTTTCTCGAACATTCTTACTATTTACGAGCGAGGAAAGGCGGTCGTCGCTCAGCCCAGGTGTCACGAACATAAAAGTTCCCTCAAAAGAATGCCTCGAGCTCAAAATACGAAATAAACCTGAGGTTTTGTTGTTCCTTTGCGTCTCCTTAAACACAGCATTACGAAACTTGCCTATCTACATTTGGAATACAGAAATTTTTGCAATCTATGCTCTTTTTTTTGCTGCGAATTTTGCAGAGGCGGTTTTGATTTACGAAGGCGTCACAGGCTCTGGGACAAGTGTGGGTAGGTTACGAAATAGAAAGGATTTATAGATCTGTATTCTTGAAATGTCCCATATAAGGTTAAGGTGGAAATCGATCTTCTTAGATGATGTAAAGAGAATCAGGATGATGGCAAATGGTGGCTCGATATATCTTTTCAATTTCAATACCAGCTCGTTACATTTAAAAATTTAAAAAAAATGTTTTTAGGTACATTAGTGATATTATGTTTAGCACCAGCATTAAGTAATATAATTTTTATTACCTCTCGAGTCATAAATCAATCCATCTAAAATGGTAAAAGGTGCCAGTCGGCCAACTAACCACATGTTTATACACAGTATATTATATACTTACATTTATATTGTAGTATTGTAAATTAAATGTATATTTTTTGATCAGAGATAAACGTAATATACCTGATATTATCGACTTTCAGGTCTGGTACGAGTTGATACGCTGATTTGGTACTAAGATGGAATATGATATATATATAGTTCTTTCACGAATTTTTTTAATGTATCCTTACTTACCATCACGCCGTTTCTCCGCGAGGGTAGGCAGATAGAATAGAGCGTCACACTCTTCTGTCCTGACACACAATTATCGTCTCACAAACATTCATACATCTTCTCATACAAGCTCGCCGATTGTTGAGGCTTCTAACAAAACCATCCTCCGTTTACATTTCCATCAGCTTTACATTCTTTCCTTATTTCTTCATTCTTTACTCTATCATAAATAGATTTGCCACATATACGCATAAGTGATCTCATTTCTAATATATTCAGTCTACTTTCGTTCCTTCTCTGCCAGCTCCAGATCTCACTTCCATACATCAGTGTCGGTACCAGGATTCCATTGTGCACCGCTAGTCTTACCTCGGTTGACAAATTCCCATTAGATATATGTATCCTATGTAATTAAATCCATTATCAGAGTTACAGAACTGTTTAAAAGTCTCCTACTTCTTTTTCTGATCTTCGAAGTGTGTTTACAATATTAAAATAAATGAAAAATCAAAATGAACTTCTTTACGCCATTGATAATCAGTCAAGCCGGAAGATAAGCCTGCAAGAAGCCTGAACATTCTAGAAATGAGCGTAAGAAGACAGAAAAATGTGGACGAGATAAGAATTGTTTCAGGATAAGAAAACTTTGGAATAGGTACCTCAATAAGTCTAAATTGGAAAAAAAAACAATTATGTACATACTTTTAAATTTGTTAAATTAAATGTCAATTCTTTACATAAACAGAAGAGTAAAATAAATCTGAAGAATATTTTAGTAATTCGGCCCGCAGAAGCTCTGCGTGTTTGTTTTATGTCCTTGCCATGATTCATGAGAGTTAAGAAAGTATCCCTTTCTTTTCATTACTTTTCTCTTTACGAAAAAGTTTTTTATAAGATACGTCACTGTCGCCCCCGAAAGCCTGAAGGCCATGACACGTGGAGCAATCTTAATCATTATTATTATTATCACCATATTGTCCTTAGACTTAATGAAACCATCGTTAAGTCCCAAGTGGCTCAAGGTTCTGAAAAAGAATATCCTAAAACAAGAGGCGTGGGATTTTGTTGTGGGTGGTCTGATGTCTGCCCGACAGCTTTCAAAATATACCAACCGAACTCTCAGGCCAGATCCAATTACGTTTGTTTAAATGCAACCAACTCGCCTTGTAGCTTCGCCGGTTAAACAATTAAAATTTGTCGTTAAAAATAATGTCGCTGTAGCATTGTTGGATAATGCACCTTCCTCGGTTTGGAAAGAGATCCAGGTTCGAATCCCGGTAGCGCAACAATAATATTTTTCGAAAAAATTGATTTTATATGTATATCTTTCTAATTACTACATTTAATTAGTATTTAAAATATCACAGACCATGTTCTGAATAAATACAACTTCACAATAAGAATGTGTTCTCCTAATAATTATTATCCAGTTAAAAGAGTATTTTTTATATATTTTTATTCCTTTCATTAATAAGCCAAAGTAAATGCGTATTAGATTTAAAAAAAAAAAAAAAAATTTAAAATAAATTTAATTGGTGTAAATTTATAAAATATTTAGGAAAATACATTACAGTGTTGCATGGGTTGACCAGTCCATTAAAAATTGCAAAAAATTCGTACAAGTTGGATTAAATAACTAACAAATATTTTTATATAAATTAATGTGTACAATTTTATTTTTTTTAACATTCTACAATTGAATTATTTAACAATTAATTATAGCATGAAATATTAGAAGTTTTTACTTTATGAAGTAATTCTCGAATTTAAAAAGTGGGCATTGTAATTACGATTTTAAAGTGCAAAAAAAGCATTACCGTAAGACTCTATTAAGAAATAAAATACGCATAGTAATAGTCAGATGCACAAGGCGAATGCATTTAGAGCATGACACATGATCAAATATAACAAATTCTAAAGCTAACAGTATTAAAAGCCTTCAGAATGGCAATTATTGCCTTTCGTCCACATCTACATATCTTGCGTTATGGTATAAATCAGGGGCGTGCAGTGCATACAAGCAAAAAAGCTGTGCATAACTAAGAATTCTGGGAAACAAATATAAATTAAAAAATTTGATTAAAATTAACGAAAACATTATTTTGCAATTAGTGCCATGTGTGTACCAATAGAGACTTTAATTGCTTAGTTCTAAAAACTCACCGCTGTACTCATGGCACTCTTTTTTTATTCACCGCATCGTGCTATTTACATTACTCCGTTCTGTTTTTAAGCTAGTTAATTACTCAAGTCATATAAATGGCTATTTACTGAAATGAAAATTCCTTTCGGTTGATCCGTATTATATGGAGTCGTTACCTATGCTGTTTATTAACAGAATAACATTAGAAAGGGTTACAACTGCGTGCAAATCATTGAAGTGTCTACTTCCTCTTTTACTAATTCGCGAATTTTAATATTTTACAGTTTTTAACGTGTTGATTTCGTGATTGTTCTTTGAATTTGGTTCATGGATCGGTTTTTGATTTGGGAAAAACAAAAAGCAACTGCCAGAACTATTTCCTACTTAAACTTTTAATAAAAATAATTATTTCCTTTAGTTATTAAGTGAAGGATTTTCAAACAAAAAATTAATCACGTTTAGTGATAGAAAATTTTCTTAAAAACGTCCATACATTTTTTATATGGGTAAGAAAGTATTATTTTACGTTAAAGTTTAAACTTTAAAAACACTATTAACAGTGTTTTAAAATTATAAATAAATACATAACAGGGTCGTATAAACGACGGATTTATTTTGTCCAAAGGCGTTGGTTAAACGAAAGTACATATATTATATAATATCATTGGTAACAGCATAACCTAAATCTGTACCTACTGCACGCCACTGGTATGAATATAATATGTTTTTTAAATAACAGAAAAAATAGAGCTACCATTAAACATGCACAATATGTGCCACAAAAGGTGTATGTGCGTACATATATACAGTCCGTAGTGTGGTAAACGTACAACGGCGATATATTTCATTCCTCCGGTTGCAAAAAAATCGCCTCCCTGCAGACCTTAATAGCATTTCTGTTTAATTTATTACTCTTGTGTATACTATATATTTTCCACCATTTTCATCCTGTGTACATATTGACTTCTTGTCATTGAAAGGTTTTAGCTTGTTTGTGTATACGTAATACGTAATATAACCTTACCATACAACCAATGTTCACACTGCTTACTCCATAAACACCCGTTGCGAACTTTATTTGCTTTGATATCGTTGACCCAGTAATGTATGAACTTTGCATTGCACGAATTATATTTGAAACATTTTATTCCTTCTTTTGAATTGTAACACTTAATCTGATTCTTTTATGGTAATTGGTTCACCTTCATACTATTTTTTTCAGTTTTATCTTTTTTATTTTATTTATAATAAATAAATAATATAATAAATAGACAATGGATTCCCAATAATTTAGCTTATTCTGAAAATGTTAATAATTTTAAGGATTTGACTGAAGATGTTGATTTATATGTCAGTGTAAATATGTAAACTATGTCAAAATAGTAGTAAATGTAAACTATGTCATAATTTCTGTCGTGAAATATTGGTTCCAACACAGTTAAATCTGAGTGTGCCACAATTGACGTAACGTTGAGCGTTAAAAAATACCAATCAGGGCATGACTGTTAAAATTTGATGAACAGTTGCCGGTATTTTTTGAGGATGGTTGGAATTTTTAGTTTCACAGTCTCCGTGGTACATTCATTACGCACGTGTTGATTGTGAACCAAACATTGGTTTGCCATATCGCACTTGCCGCATGTTCAATGTTGACTCTTATTTTATATGAGTATCGAATTAAAGTAAGGAGTTGAAACAAAATACTGTCTACAGAAAAAATGGATTCAAATATTTTTAATATAATACACATTAAATATATAAATTAGAATGACTAAGTACATATAAAATAAATTTATCGAAAATATATTTTTGTTGTTACCGGGATTCGAACCTGGATCTTTTCCTATCTTGGGAAATGCATTAACCGATTATGCTACACCAACATAGTAAGATAAAATATATTCGATACATGAGGGTACTAGTTGCAAAGTTTTAATACAGTTGTCTTTTGATATAGTTTTTACGTATTGTGTTAATTTGTTCTTTTTCTTCATGATTCATTTTTATTCTGTATGTTTCATTTTCTAGTGTAGTTCTATAATTTTTTCTTAGAATACTACTTGTGTTAAAAAACTGCGAATTTAATTTTTTCGATTTGGGTTAGGTACCACGTTTCGCAACCACAAGGACCGCTGGTCTTTTTACTTACTTACCATCACGCCGTTACCCCGTGAGGATAGGCAGAGAGGATAGAGCGCCATACTCTTCTGTCCTGACACACAATTCTCGCCTCATCCACATTCATACATCTTGTCATACAAGCTCGCCGATTGTTGAGGTTTCTAACAGAACCATCCTCCATTAACTGGTTTATCTGGTCGTGCCAAGTCTTCCGCGGACGTCCTCTATTTCTGGTGCCATCAACACTTGCGTCATGTATCTTTCTCACCATTCTCTCCTCATTCATCCGTTACATATGACCAAACCACCTAAGTGATCCTTTCTTAATCAGCTTTACATTCTTTCCTTATTTCTTCATTCTTTACTCTGTCATAAATAGATTTGCCACATATACGCCTAAGTGATCTCATTTCCGCTGCATTCAGTCTACTTTCGTTCCTTTTCTGCCAGCTCCATGCCTCACTTCCATACATCAGTGCCGGTACCAGGATTCCATTGTGCACCGCTAGTCTTGCCTCGGTTGACAAATTCCCGTTAGATATAATTCCTGATAATATTTCCTGCGTTATTATTGTTTGTATATTAGCAGTCCCAAGCAGTTATTTTAGAGTTATTCAATTTTAAAATTACAGCTGAAAGGTGAATTATTAATTCATTCGATGTCCTATTTAATGTGTAAGATAAAGCCTAGATATGTAAAAAAAAAAAAAATATATTAAAAATCAAAATTGGCTCTTTCTGATGTAAAAGAATCATTTAAAATTGGTGTTAGTTGCTTTTGGTGTTGCATTTTAAACCAGATTCTAGGAATAATAATTTATTATACGAAGTGTATTAATGAATATATTGTTATTTTTTTGAATACTAATTAAATGTATTAATTAGAAAGATGTACATATATAATTAATTTTAACGAAAAATATATTGTCGTTGCTACCGGGATTCAAACTTGGATCTAACTATGCTACAGTAGACAGTACCTTTGTCGACCCAAGTGTTATATTTTTTAAATTAATACATCTACCATTTCCATTATTTGAAAGCCATCTACTTTGTTTTTACGGAATCTCAAATACCTTTGAATAAGAACGTGTTCTCCTTAATAAGAATATATTGTTATTGGCTTAATAGGAGCTTTCCTATCGGTTTTTCGTGTTTTTCGCCAAATTAAAAGATATGGAGACGAAAATGTAATCTTTTTATTTTGACCTAGTTTTTTCTCCATCGATAAATACGATGGCTTCATCTAACTGAAGGAATCATTTTATTATTAAGGAGAACACATTCTTATTGTGAAGTTGTAATTATTCAGAACATAGGTCTGTGATATTTTAAATACTAATTAAATGTATTAATTAGAAAGATATATATTTAATTAGTATTTAAAGAATTATTTACATGAAAATGTCACGTTTTAAGCTTATTTGACAGTCTGTGATATTTTAAATATTAATGAAATGTTTTAATTAGAAAGATATACATTTAATTAGTGTTTAAAGAATTATTTACGTGAAAATGTCATGTTTTAAGCTTATTTGACAGTCTGCGATATTTTTAATATTAATGAAATGTTTTAATTACAAAGATATACATTTAATTAGTATTTAAAGAATTATTTACATGAAAATGTCACGTTTTAAGCTTATTTGACAGTCTGTGATATTTTAAATATTAATGCAATGTTTTAATTAGAAAGATATACATTTAATTAGTATTTAAAGAATTATTTACATGAAAATGTAACGTTTTAAGCTTATTTGACAGTCTGTGATATTTTAAATATTAATGAAATGTTTTAATTAGAAAGATATACATTTAATTAGTATTTAAAGAATTATTTACATGAAAATGTCATATTTTAAGCTTATTTATTTAATTATTATATCTCACTGATCAAAATGAAACGATATTGTAACCCTAAATTACCGAGACTGTGAGCAATATAAACAGACAGGTAATTTTTATCGATCGCGCTCAATTAGGTGGATACTGTAAATTTAAATTACATTGTTCCGCATGTTTTTAAATAATTACGTTGTTAAGTTGAACACTGTTTGAACTGTAAACAGTTTAATGTTGTTTTTTTTTTAATTTACGACATACCTACTTATATTATTTGGCCAATGGGTATCGCCCCAACAATGAGAGATTCTTATCTCTATGATAACTTACGGTCATTGTCACGCTCGGGGAACATTTTTGTTTATGGTTAATGGCGAGCGTTTCCTCCCGCGGTTAGAATTTTTGAAATTCGAATTTGAAACGCGTCCGTTCCTAATTTGAATTTGTTTGTGTTGCAGCGCGCCTCCTTATTGGTTATGTCTAGGATGTCGCCATCGCGGATGAATGTAATAATGCCCGACGTATACACGCTAAACAGAATACATTTAATTTTTGAGAATTATATTTGCTAATTATTGCTGACGCTTTCTTTGTAGGTAAATTTGAAAGGAAACGGACACATTACATTGAAATGAAGTGCCAATTTCCTTCGAGATGGTAATTATGTAGATGCGTAACCTTTTAGTTCTAAAATTTTAATATTAATGCTTTTTTAACCGCTTAATTAGTAACTTCTTTAATATTAGCAAAATTACTTTGTGGTCTCATTAGGTAAGAAAATACCATAGGTATTGAAACATCTAGAATAATCAATAAATTGCGGTTTAAGCAAAGTTTTATGTCATATTATTGACTCAATTAATAATTAATATGTTGCAGTGGATGTGTATTACCAGTGAGAATATATTTTCACTGACGTTTCAGTAAAATCATATCCGAATACGTTTCCACCACTGGAAATATATTTCTACTGGTGGAAATATAACTTCACTAGCATGTTTTAGCAAATGTACATTCTACCCTAACCTATAATTGAACCTAACCTAACCTATGTGTTGAAAAGGAAACAAAAATGGGTGAGATTATAAACACGGTAATTTATGCAATAAATAATTTTATTTAATATAAATAAAAATACTATAAGCGAATAAAAGTGACACCCACGCCACCAAACTATTTGTTGCCATGCTGTAGGGCGACACATCGACACTTAGGGCCAAATATTCTCGAGCGGCGTATTTTCGCTCGTCAACGAATACAAACTCACTAAATGTAACCAGTGAATTTGTATCTTCATTGTTAGATATACATCCGCTGACCGGCTTGGCGAAAATATACTTTCACCAGTGAAAATATATTCTCACTGGTAATGCAGATTCACTGTAACAAATACACTAACCGGTTTCCGAAAATACAATTTCATTCTGCAGGATGTCAAATTAACTAATCATAAACGTATATATCATGTTATTATACTGTTTTTTAATAAATCTATTTAAAAGAAGAAAAATCTAGAAGGTATTTAAATTTAAATGAGGTACCTAAGGTTAATGAAAGATGTAGAAATTGAATTAATGGTACAAAATTATAAGAAAATTGTGTTCTCGATTTTATTGTTAGTGGAGATTATCCGGATTAATTTTTATCTGCCAACTCGGGATTATGCCATCATGATGATATGGTGACAGCAACGATCATCTTCCACTACTAGAGGAAGGATACCTTCATCATACAATAGATGGATGGATTGAACAAGAAGAATAAGAAGAACAAGAAGAAGAAAATATTTTATTTTATTTTTATTATTTTTTATTTATTATCTTTGTTTTATTAACCACTTAATTGAGTTTAAAAACATCTACCGGTTTCGAAAAATACCATTTTCTTCTTCAGGATATCATAACTAACTAAAAACATATATTTTTGTTTCTTCACCAGAATCTATTTTTAAAAAAACAACAATTATTTAAAAAATAAATTTAGTACCTAACTCAAATTGTTACTTAATACAAATTTAGTCGAATAATTTTTAGGAAAAAATTTTAGAATGGGACTCGTAGTTAAATTTAGTTGGTTGTTTATAATTTTTTGATTAGTTTTACATGTTTTATTTATCTCCAACGATTCAAAATTATTTAATTTGTGACCAACACCGTTTATATGTAAAATTGACAATCCCAATTTTTTATCAAAACCGTAACCATTTTCTATCAAATGATTAGAAAATTCTGAAAACCCACTATTGTTCAGATATCTCAAATGCTCCTTTACTCTTATATTAAAATTTCTACCCGTTTTACAAATATAAAATGCAGCACAATCCTTGCAACTAAGTTAATAGACACCAGAATTGTTAAATTTATCATCTTCGTCTTTAGAATTAATGAGTAAATTTCTTATACTATTATTTGTATAAAATGCCGGTCTAATGTTTCATGGTAGGTGTTTAGATATTTGTTTCGAAAAGTTATTTATGTATAAAATCTTACGCCGATTACCATTATGTTTTATCTGTAATTTATATAAAAATTGATTATTATATTCTTTTAATTTATTTTTTTAAATAGTGTCTATCAAACCTGTATTATACCCGTTATTAACTGCTATTTTTTTAATTGTATTCAATTCAATATTGAAATTGGATGTTGACATAGGAATATTGACTAAACGATGTATCATGGAGTGGAACCCTGAATGTTTGTGTGATAATGGATGATTAGATTCATTGTGTATGATAGTATCTGTAAAAGTTGGTTTTCTAAAAATTTTGAATTCAATTTTATTATTATTTTTAATCAAAAAATAATTCATTGCGGATGATTAGTCGAATTGGTCAACGTGGCAGAATATCGTTTAGTGGCCGGACAAACCATGCGAACAAAGTCGCCGTGCACTACCTATGTCAATTGGTATTCAAATTGTGAATATTAAACAAAGGAAACGCGGTCACTCAGATGAATACGTGTCGGCAAATACTTATCGCAGCGTGATCAAGGAAATGTTAAAAAAGATATAAATAATAATTTAAACATAGTTAAAAAAACACTCATCAAGGTAACGCTGGCAATAATTTATCTAGATGTCTCGTCTTTTAATATTTTGCATTTCCGTGTATATTTTTACCAGTGGGAGTAAATAGTATTTTCATTGTGATGGCATGTGTAAGGAAGTAGATACACACATACACATTTGTTGTATTTTTTTGTATGTACATTATTTTTAATGTCTTTGATCTCGTCAACGTGGGACGGGCAACACATGTCGCTAACGAGAACCATTTGAATTAGTATTCACGCAATATTTTTTCAGAGTGCAGGGGAATACGGGGATCTCGCAATAATCGGTCGGTTAATAGTTAAACTTACTAATAATAATCAACACAATAAATCAAACACGATTTTTTGGTAGAACTGTCTCTTCTAGGTTAGATCGCGCTTTTTATACATAGTTTCTTTGGAGAACCTAGGCTGACGTTTCGGCATGGTAACGCGTGTCGTTGTCGAGGCTTGTTCGCATTAGATCGCAACACAGAATTCTCGAAATTCATAATGTGAATGCTTACACAATTTTCAATTTATTTTTGTTAGCAATATTTAATGTTTTGTCAATTATTTAAGTTCAACAAAGTCTCTTTCATATCAATCAAAAAGAGCCATTGAATGGTCATTTGAAGAAAAAAAAGTATGTTATATTACATATACACTATACCTGGTGAGATGAAAGGTTCTATGTGGAAGAAGAAAGGGTTTACTAGGAATATATATTCACGTTGTATGTTCGTTTATGGTATATATAGTATATGGTACATCAGTCACATTTGCAATACGGTATTATTGGATGGGGAGGAGCATGTAAAACTTCAATGTCACAATTAGAAATCACTCAAAAAAAAGATAATAAAAATTATTAAAACTAAACAAAAACAAAAGACTATCCAAGTATACAACTCTGCATAGATTTCAAAGTACCAAAAATAATAGACATATACAAAAAAAAATTCAATAATTCAAATTTTCAAAATTAGTAATTGATTAAATTTTTGGAGCGAATTTTGATCTACAAGATTTAGATACCAAATTGATATTCCAAAACTAAAATATATCGCAACCCAAAATCACTATATTTATCAAGGCATCCACTTTTTTTAACAATCTCCCCATCACAATTAAAAAAATTACAGACTACTATAAATTTGAATCTGAAGTAAAAAAATATGTACACAGACTACCTGAAACATAAAATCTCGTATATACTCCTTCTCTACACACGAGTTTTACTCTTGTAGAGAATAAATAAATGTTAAAAGATATAAAAATGTATTATATTTTCTAAAATTAAAATTAAAAAAAATAATAAAAATCTATATTTTTACTGTATACTTTTTCCGTTGTAACTCTGTGTTATTTGATGGCGTCTGTAGTGTAGTTATAATATTAAAATAAAAAAAATTCCTGCGTAGTTAGGTTTATAGTTTCGATGTTCAATATTCCATCAGGTCATCAGGTAGCGGAGCGATCAATGACATGACATGGATACATTCCCAGAATGTATGAGGATAAAATAGCACTTTTGAAAATCGAAGAGGCCTCAGGGAAGCCACAGAGATTGGAAGATGACATTCGGAAGTTTGTTGGGTGATCGTGGAAGCTTATATCCTGCAGTGGGTAGACATACTGACGATGGTGATATTAGTGCTTGTAATAATAAGTCACCAACTTCGTAACTACTAAAATTCAGTTAATAATCTTTATCCCAATTTATTTACTACTTATTATTTTTAACACATTACACAGGCTGTCACTGTTCATTTTAATAAAATAATCACAACGATGCTTCAAATGGGATGTCTTCACGCGGAAAAAATACAATAGGTGTAGCTAATCTGAATTTAACAGTTTCCAAAATTATCAATAAGTATGGATCGAGGAATTTGTTGTTTCTACACTAAAATATAGACTACCTGTTTTTTTATAAAGGAGTACGCTTTCTTAAAATTTGAAAAAGAAATGATAAAAAAGTGGCTTATCGAAAATAATTTGTCTTACTTTTGTAAGCATGAAATAAATTGTTTAAATTGTGAAACTGATTAGTGTTTTGATTATATTAAATGCGATAAAATTGATATGCAGACAAACGTCTAGCACGATGTTTTATGCGTCTAGTTTTAATTACAAAAATAAAAATTAAAAAAAGAATATATATACGAAATTAATTATCAAGTATAAGATTTTTCTAACGCTTATTTTTTTAAATTTTAGTAAATTTTCTATTTTGGGAACAATTTGGCTCGTGTTCAGATACAGCGTCACACGACACACATTTCTGGGCTTTTATTATCACGCGATTTCATTCCCGGTAGGTAAGCTACAATTAAACAAGGTATTGAAATCGATGTCATGCTTATTTTCACATCTTGCCGACATGTCCCGAGAGCAACAGGTGATGTCTGTAACAGAAACCGACTCAAACGACATTTTAACTTGTTTGACCTAACAGAGTATCGCAAATATACTAACTAATATAATGCGTGTAAATATATCTAGCACTAAAGATCAACCACTTGAGAGCAGATTGAAATGCTAAGTTTCATATTCCAGTTGGAGTTTTATTAATTACCGTTCGTTTTCAAACGAACGAGATAATTTATAGTAGTGAACATAGCGTGTGTAGTAAATATCAAATTAAGTAATTAAAAACTAATCCGGTTCAAAAAAAATAATGATTTTATTATGTATAAATGCTGTTTTGAACAATTTTTGTAATGAGATTTGAGATAATCTTGTATATCTTGGCACTAATAAGTATTATATTGTATTTTACGATTTTGTATATGGCGCTAATGGTACACGTTGGTAATTATTAATTTAATTTAATTTAATTGTTTATGCTTGTTATAAATATATCCTACATATATAAATTACTTGCGTCCGTCGGTCCGTGTCACAAAATAAAACAAATAAGATACTCTGTTAATTCTATCACGAGAAGGTGTGCAGTTATCTCGTTAAATAAAGTAAATTATTGTGCCATTTCTAAATAAATAAATATTGTAAAAAATATTAATTTCCCGTCATTATTGACGGATTATTTTCAGTTGGAATGTATAATTTCTGATGTTTTTAGTAGCACACATTGTTTTATGTATTATTTATTAGTAACTATATAATATATATAAAAAAATTGTTTGGACTGTGCCCGTCTCACTAGAGAATTCTGTGTCGAGACGGGCATAGTTTACAAGAAATTGTTCAATTAATTAAAATTACAAGTAGATAGAATTACATTTATTACCATATAAAAGGTGTATATGAAGAACAATTTTAAAATGGACTTAATTTTTGGATTACTTTGTAGCAATAATTAATATAGACATGAATCAATATGTTTGGGTGAGTGCACCAATACTGGCTCTACCAATATTACGAATCCAAGTTTTAATATATAGTTTCATGTTCTTGTGACTATATATTAAAACTTATAGCTTATAGCCAATAGAAATACTATGTTATTGAACACATTCTTATTGTGAGTTGTAATTATTCAGAACATAGGTCTGTGATATTTGAAGATATTTGTGTGATATTGGAAGATATAAATATAAAATCAATTTTATCGATAAATATTCGAACCTGGATCTCTTTCCAAACCGGAGAAGGTGTATTATTCAACTATGCTACAACGAAATTATTTTTGACGACAAATTTTCGAACCTGCATGTTACACCTTTTCCAAATTAATACATTTATCGTTCCATTATAATCCGGTGGCGCAACAACAATATTTTTCGATAAAATTGATTTTATATGTATACCATTCTAATTAATACATTTAATTAGTATTTAGAAATACTATAATTAAAAAAAAATAGCTATGCGTACACGAAATACACAAATATTCTTACTATTTTCAAACTGAACTAAACGCCTGTGCTATGAAAATATAACTAACTGGCTGGTCTCCTGGTCTTACCAACAAGTACGTCAAAATAATGTTGATAAAATACTTCTGTTAATATTTTTTTTTTTTTCACACATTCATTATGTATGAAACAAGTGAAAATAGCAGCGCGTGTGTCGCTTATTCACACAAAATATCCACACAAAACGTCTGAAACGTCAGTTCTTACGTGCCTTATTTCTGTCATGCCTAACTCTATTAAGGACATGCGAATGTTGAATATTTTGTGATGTGTCATAAAAGCCCAAAGCAACCGTTGGTTAGAAAAACTATACACGAATTTTATTAACGTTATAATAATAATACAATAATAAAATTGGATAATTTGTATAGCGCCATTTTCGTAAATAAATACTTTCACCTCAAGGGCGTTTTACACATAAACTGTTTGTTACCAATAAATAAAATAAATAAATTGTTCTACAATTATCCTTGTTTTTTAAAATTGAAAAATGTTATTTTCACTTATGGTAATGACTTTTTGAAAAGGTGCATTTTTAGATTCTTCTTAAATAATGTCTCTGATGCACTGTTTCTCATGACAGAGGGTAAAGAGTTCCACGCTTTTGGGCCTGCCACCGCAAATGCTCGTTCATTAAATTTAGACTTCTGGCAACGGTTATGATTATCTATTCTGTTCCGGTCAATTAATAAAATACTACTTATTTTTTATTTATTATCTTAGTTTTATTAACCATAATTGAGTTTAAAAAACATCTACCGGTTTCGGAAAACACCTTTTCCTTCTTCAGGATGTCATAACTAACTAAAAATATAGCATTGTTTTTCTATTTATCCAGAATCTATTTTTAAATTTTTTTAAAAAAACAACAATTATTTAAAAAATAAATTTAGTACCTAACTCAAATTGCTGCGCTACAAATTTAGTCGAATAATTTTTAGGAAAAAATTTTAGAATAGGACTCGTAGTTAAATTTAGTTGGCTGTTTAGAATTTCCTGATTACTTTTACATGCTTTATTTATCTCCAACGATTCCAAATTATTTAATTTGTGACCTACACCGTTTATATGCAAAATTGACAATCCAAATTTTTTATCAAAACCATGACTATTTTCTATCAAATGATTAGAAAATTCTGAAAACTCACTATTGTTCAAACATATCAAATGCTCCTTTACTCAATTGTGGTTAATAAAACTAAGATAATAAATAAAAAATATGAATTTTAACCACCAAGTTAATATTGCTAATTTTAAAAGTAAAATACTACTTATTAACTACACATTTTTATCAATATATTTTTACAGTATTCTCAGAATGTAATTCAATTTTTTACATATTTTACATAATTTACCGCTTTCTATCTAGCATAACCCGATTTCATAATCCTAAGTATGGGCAATTATTTTATGTTAATAATTAGACAAAATACTTTGTTTAAACCACTATTTATTGATTATTCTACATGTTTACATGCATTTGAAATGCCTAAATAATAACAACTATTCAGAATTTTCCAATAATCTTTTGGAAACAAACCATTATTTTGATATTAACAAGAGTTTATAAATTATACATACAAATACTAAGGGTTTATAGTTAGATAAATTTGAAATATTAGAAATAAGAAAAAGTGTTAATAGCAAGCTTAATATTATAAATAACCAAATCTTTATTGCAAATAGTCACCTTTTAAATTTGTCTTCATATTAGTTCTTACTTATTCACCACTTTACAGTTTTGTTTTTATCTATGCTTGTATTTTTTAATTTCAGTATACATCGCTTCCTGAAGAAGATACCATAGGTATCGAAACATGTTGAATGTTGGCTTAAACAAAGTATTTTGTCTAATTATTAATATAAAATGAGACCACTAAGTAATTTTGCAAATATTGAAGAAATTATTTTATGAATTAAAAAAAAAAAAACATTATTTTAAGTAAATCACTCGGAAAGAAAAAATACAGTTACCACCGGGACACGAACCCGTGTCATTCTATTGCCGGGAGACTCCTTTATCAAGTATGTCATTTTAATCCTATAAATTATCGTTGAATTTAACATAGATTTGTTACTTTTTAGTGAGACATCTACATATTAATAACTAGAAGTTGAATCGACACTTAGATATGGAAATAATAGAGGAAGGATTAACGCAGACTGTTTAATAGGCAGGCACTTCATTTTACACGAGCTGTCAATGAATGATAAATTATTGTCTATTTATATATTGTACTATTTTGGTCTATGAAGGTGTTCACACTTCCCGTCTGTTCAAGCTGGCGTGAAGGTCTCCTAAACAGAGATTAAATTTAATAGTTAAATATTAAATATTATTAATATCCATAGTGTATAAATATACTACACAGACTTGTTTAAAATAGATAACTGTTATACCTTTTCTGTTATTCGAGTATTGAGTGATGAAGATAATTAGACAAGTGAATGATATAAAGAGTCGAAACAAATGTGGTGATTTGAAGCTTTAATGGTGATTCGTACGGACACGTCGATTAGTGATCTCCTGCCTTTCGCTGGTGACGCTTGGCTGTCATTATTACAACAAAGTGCGCTTTTAAAGTGGTATAATTATTCAAAATGGTGACTTGTGCTGTGTTCATCAAACCCTAATAAATTATTAAATGCATTAAGTGATATTAGACTTCATCGGTAAGAAGTATTTTAAGTAAAAATTTTCTCAGTAGTTCATGTCTTTGGATAAAAGGGTACTAGAAGACGTGAAAGCGTTGATTTTTCAGTCAGGATGTCCTGCGTTTCTTTTGCTAGCATTTTCGTCTTGAATGATATGGTCAGAATATAGCAATTTCTGGGTTTTTAATCGCATTAGAATCATCAGATTGTCGTTGATGATCTATCAATCCAGTTTTTTTTTCAAAGTCGTCTGTAGATCCACATCGCAAATGTTTCAAGTTATTTAAGTGTCAAGCTTGTGTATAAAGCTGTATTGTAACCGTGTCTACAGATTCACGGTGTCACGGTACGCAGTGCCGTAACTATACCACAGCAACCGGTGCAGTACATTGGGGTCTAAAAAGTTCGCGCCATACTATTCATTTGAAATCGTTATTTTTTCAAATGTCGATTCCTTTTCCAGCGTTAATAGTAATCCACACCAAGAAATAGAATTATCAAATTGAAAAAGTCGTTTCTTATATATATTGTAAAAATACGTGAAAACATTATCGATGTATACAATAGTACACCGATAATATGTCGGGTTACGGACCAGTCCATCACTGTAAAGTATTTTTTTTAAAATATCAACTGCATATAAATGCTTTGTAAAGTGTAAATATTATTTGCTTATAACTATTTTTAGGCCCTTTTTGCATTGGGGCCCAATTTTTTTAGTTACGCCACTGATGGTACGTAAAAAATCGATGAAATAAATAGCATAGCCAATCGTCTAAACGAGTCTCCTGCCGCCTAATGACATATTTGAATAATTAAGCCTGTTTTCGCAAAACTTGTGTGTGACGTCACGACTGTCGGCCAATCGGCAATTAACAAGTGGAATATATCCTCCGCATGGATTACGTCACATACTTCCTGATCCTGTCTTGCTATGACGCAACCGACGAATTGTTTCGGTGATTTATCTTTCATTTTGTCTGACAATCGGCGACCATTTGCATTTTTGGTTGGGTTATTGCTTCCTGTAATAGCGGGTGTGAAGATGGTTGGGATATTTTGCCAGTGGCGTACGAATTATAATTAGATATATTTTAATTTTATATTTTCTTCTATAATTTAACTATTGGGCATGTTAAATATCTTTCCTTGTTCCTAATTCAAATAAATATATATGTGATAGTTTTTACCATGTAAAGTAAGCAATAATAATAATATTTCAATAAATAATTTTAGACTAAAACAGACTTTTAATCTGTCACAATAATTTCGAACATGGTCGATCGAAATGATATAAAATGACCCACGATTAAATTATTACCTGACGGTCGTGAAAATCTTTATTTCGTTGGTTCCACCTATAAAAACTAAAAAAAAAAAAATACAGTTATTATTAACATATTATTATAATCAAAATTAAAACCAAAGTAATGTGTGTATACTTTTGAGAGTCTGACCGCGATTCGGCGCGTCCATTGCAACGAAATTTTACAACACTATTATTTGTCACAATTATTTTGAATGTGGAACATTGTTGATCGACACAATTAATACGTACCTACTTACGGACTTAATTATCATGCAATGTATTTTGGTTGATTTTATAAATTAATTAAGCTTATAAAAACTACTAATTATCCGTGATTATTGACGGAATACACAATAGTAAAGAGCTTTACACACTAATATATTCCCTTTTAATGAGCCGGATAAGCGAAGACAAAATAAAGAGAAACACGAGTCGCGCGCCGCCGTTCAACAAGCAAAAGTTAAAATTTATAGCTATGTTTAATTCGCTTATCTAAATTGTACAGCTAAAATAATGCTAACCAGCTCGTGCTTTATCGGGCGAACAGTCGACAAAGCCATTCGGCACATTGTGGGGAATTTTGAATAGTGGGAAAAACGGAGTGAAAATCAAATTTACCACAATAGATTGGGTACTTTGTTTGTTTTATAATAAAACTTTAACAACCAGCTGATTTTATCATTCACCGAATGTGTTTAATATAATCAACCTCACACCGTTTTCTTTCTGCCACCGATATGTAGGGGACCCTTTAGGGGGGAAGGCCAAATGGTGAATTCTGCTGATGACGTCAATAATTATGGACTCGATAATAGTATATCGGGACCATAATTACTGACGATGGTAGCTACGAGACAGAAAAATTCCATGTCTAGACATAACAAAATATTGAAAGAACGCGATATTTCCAGGACAATGAAAGTCAGACTTGGACAGCCTCTGATATATTCTATATTTTTATATGGTGTTGACTCTGAAGGCAAGAAAGAGATGACGGATTGATGCCTTTGAGATGTGGTGCTGGAGCGCACCATGGATGGCGAGACGCACGAATGTTTCTATTCTGGAGGAACTGAATATCTCAACTATTTGTCTGCGATGAGTTTTTCCATTTTTTGGACTTCTTGCGAGAAGGAGAGATAGCTTGGAGAAGCTTGTTGTGCTGGGCCACGTCGAAGGACGACGAGGAAGAGGAAGATCCGCCCACCTGTTGGACCGACCGAGTGGAAAAGATAACGGACACTTCTCAAAATGGAGGAGTACAGTCAAGAAGGCGGGAGTTCATTGAGATGAATGGATAGATATTTTAATAGGAGAACGCATTCTATTGTGAAGTTGTAATTATTCATACCATGGGTCTGTGATATTTTTAAATAATTAAATGTTTTTAAAAAATTAGAAAGAAATACATATAAAATCAATTTTATCGAAAAATATTGTTGTTACGCCACCGGGGTTCGAACCTGGATCTCTTTCCAAATCGGGGA
Organism: Eubasilissa regina; assembly: GCA_022840565.1. NCBI lineage: Eukaryota > Metazoa > Arthropoda > Insecta > Trichoptera > Phryganeidae > Eubasilissa > Eubasilissa regina. Next base: position 6,438,817 of record JAINEB010000029.1, on the reverse strand, counting down.
AGGTGCGTTATCCAACTATACTAAAGCGACGATATTTTTAGCGACAAATTTTCGAACCTATATGTTACCTTTTTTGATATTATTAATACATTTAATCGTTCCATTATTTGAAAGAGCCATCTACCTTATTTTTACAACAACAATATTTTTAGATAAAATTGATTTGATATGTATATCTTTCTAATTAATGTATTTAATTGATAATTAAAATATCACAGAGCGTCTGTTCTGAATAATTACAACTTCACAATAAGAATGTGTTCTCCTAATAAACATTAGGGGCTTAAAGTATTCAATCTACTCCTTTTTTAAAAATATTAGCATCTTGAATTTGCAATTATTTTTTCTATTTCTCAGTATACAAAGCACGCATCAAATTTAGCCAAAACTCATTATACAGGGTGTGCAATATATACATTCAAATTAGCTGTTAGTAACAAGCTTTATTTATTGCACTGATTGTCCTGTATAAAATCCTTTAACCTTTGCACATCTAAACGAAATTTTGAAGAGTTGCAATCGTTTATCGGCCAAAGATTGTATTGGGAGTATGCATTAATTCATGCGGTTTTCTAAGAGAGGGCGTTACTAGTATTATTTCGCGCCGTGTTCATCTGTGACTATATTCATTTGAAAGCTACTGTCATTGCGCGTCTTTTTCAGTATATGTCATTTGATTGAAGTGTAAACAACATTTTTTTCTATTCATTTGAACATGTCGAACTTTGTGCCAGAAAAAGTGTTTTTGCGGGGAGTTCTTCTTCATTACTTTAACATGAAGAAAAGTGCTACCGAAAGTCATCGTATTTTAGTAGAGGTTTATGGTAACCATGCTCTAGCTGAAAGAACGTGCCAGAAGTGGTTTGCACGGTTTAGAAGTGGCGATTTCAACTTAGAAGACATGCTCTGTGTTTGGTGGGATCAGAAGGGTGTGTTGTATTATGAGCTGTTGAAATCGAGTCAGACGATCAAAGGGGACCTCTACCGAACACAATTAATTCGTTTGAAGAGAGCGATTGCGGAAAAACGACCAGAATATGCAACCAGACACGAATCCATAATTTTCCATCATGACAACGCTCGGCCACATGTTTCAAGACCGGTTCAAAACTATTTGGAGAACAGTGGGTGGGAAGTTCTACCTCACCCGCCTTATAGCCCAGACATAGCCCCTTCTGATTACTACTTGTTCAGATCAATGCAGAATGCCCTCACCGGAATACGCTTCACTTTGATTCGTTCTTCACCACCAAGCCGGAGAAGTTCTTTTGGGATGGAATCCACAAACTGCCAGAAAGATGGGCAAATGTTGTAGCTTCCGATGGACAATACTTTGATCATTGAGTGTATAACCATTTTTTCACAATAAAGCCTTAATTTTCGAAAAAAAAACGCATGAATTAATGCATACGCCTTTTAGAATTATTATATAGAGAACAGACAGACGGTCGTATATGTGAATTAAATGTATATATATTTTTAATTTTTATTTTACTTCATGCACTGGGCCGTGCTCTGCACCGTCCTTTGGGCACGTCGAGCACCACCCACAGGTGCACTGATCAGTCTAAGTCCCGGAACACACAATGGTGTATTTCATCTCCAAGCACATCGCCTCAGTTAAACCCATTGATATGACGTATCGAAAAAGCCAAGTGTCTCCCCGTTCGGATACTTGTGTTATTTATCATTATTATCCTTGGAATTCCTTCTGGTAATATTTGTGATGTAAATATACCGCCGAGGGTTAACCCTCTTACCTCTTAGTATGTGGTCCTTAATTTCCACTGTAAAGACTCTGATAATAATACATTATGAAAATACCGGGTGTTTCAGCTTGTCTTGTAACATTTCAATATAATATCGAATAAATCATAATAATTTATTAAAACTAAAAAAAACTTTTCCTCCGAATGGATCTTGCAATTTACGGGATCATTTATAGATATGGTTAATAAAATACCACTAGAAAATACGTCTGACGCCTTGAAAATAATAATAATAATAATAATGTGTTTATTCCAGCGTGATCGGGTTTTTTTTAAACCCGATTCGCCATAGAGAATACATATTACGATATAACATTAAAGTTTTGAAATAAATATAATGCTATGAAAAAGAAAAACAAAACTAAGGAAAATATTAATAAATAAAAAAAAAGTTAAAAAAAGTAAAAAGTTCACACATATATACACACAAAATATAAATATTACATATATAACTACTTCAATCAAGGCCATTGTTGTATATGTAGCTATTCTGTAGGCGTTGCCATTCTCTGGTCAGTGAACCAGCTTTCCATGAGAGCACCGTTTGCACCAGAGAGTTGGTGCTGAGCTCTTGCCACAGCTTTACGCCCGCAACAAGAAACGGAACGAATCCATGTATACGGCCTTCGGTAAACATTGTAGATGTACTGCAATAACGCGCCAGTCCAACCAAAGCTCGGTCTTGATAGGCAGGAAATTCTTGATAACATTCCAGTCCAAAGTACCTACTTACATTGTTTTTATTCACAAATGATTGTACTTTATAAATTGCCTGCGTATATATTTTTTGATGTTTTTAAAGCGCTTCGTATTGGTAAAAATAACCAATTTAAAGCGATTTATTGTTTTTAATAACATTCTTTCAGGCTACAACTACTATTTAAAATTTTAGTTTTGAATCAAAAACACGTCCATTATTTATTGTTGTTCCACGGAATATTATGTAAAGAATTTTTAAAGAGAACAAACACATTATTATTGGGATAACAGATAAAAAAAAGATTTATCGAAAAAATATTTTGTTACTTTACATTACATTAATTACAATTTATAATATTTAGTTACTGTTGATCTTAAAATAGTTTACAATTTTAAACTGGAAATGTGAATTATATGTGTTGTGTCATGCGACCTTGATAAAATAGAGAAATGAAATAATTCCTCGCTAGTGGCGTCCTTCCGTGAATTATCGAATGGTCGTTTATGTCCCGCACACCCTGTACCGCGAGGGTTGGTACCCATGGTCCAGGTTTGGGTTTCACGGTCGTGCCCGTTCCTAATTGAGATGAACCGACGCCAGGGTGATGCGGCGTAAAGATATTCGGTACGGCCCTAGAGGTCGGCAACACCGAAACTTGAATCTTATTTTACACACGTACTTAAATAGTTAATAATATCGCGTATAAATAAAAGCGCAGCTTTGTGTCTAACGCTTTCTTTTTGTAGTGAAATGTCAATATCATTTCTAATGTCAATTATTTCAAAATGTTACAATTAGCAGCTGTTTCAGAATATCACGACTTTAATATTATTATGATAATATTTGTACCCAGTATGATTCAACTTTATGAAAATATTTTTTATCATTTGAGCAGTAGTCTTGTTATTCGCTTTAATCCTATTTTTTAATTTTCAAATAATATTCTTCTTTTGTCGGAGTGTAAGAATTAAGAGCACCCCCAAATTTATTTTTATTCTATTTAGGGTTAGTCATTATTAAAGATGATTATGTAGTAATGGTAACGGTAAAATAATCGTGTATTTTTGGTCAAAATTGTTTTAGTGCATTTTTGTAAATTGGCATTCGAAAAACAACTTCTCTTCTTTTCTGTTTTAACAGTTTACCTGAACGTAATAATATTGTACATTAGTGATGGTAAACCGTTACGTGACTGTGATTGTGTCGATGATTGGTAACTGAGATTTAACAATGATTGGTAACTAAGATTTAACTGTCGGAGGCTCACTTTCTAGTGTACCAGTCGTTGCTCGAAAAATTACGTTAATCAGTTACTAATCGAACACAATCACAGTCACAATAACAGTTAAAATAACGATTTTATCATCACTATTGTACAGTACAGTTAATTTCCGGAATGGCCGCATGTTACGCAATCGCATCAAAATCACGCGAGTATTTGTGTTTGTACTAATACGTGCGTAAATTTCAAGCTGATAGGCGTGAAAATAAGCCGTCAAAATTTGAAACAGTCGCGGTGCAATACTTTCTGGCCAAAAGAGCAATTATCCTATTAGATCATTCTCCCTATTCACCTGAATTATGTTTTCTGTCTTATTTTTCAAATTATTAGCCGCTCTGAAAGCCCGAAGTTTTTCTAACGTAACCGACATCCAACAGAATGTTAGAGAGGTGAGGTACTTAATAGTATTCCGGAAAATGAGTTCCAGTTAAGTGCGCAAGTCAAAGTCAGTGTACGTACGCACAATGGAGTACTTTGAAGACGACAGTACTCACTAGAGTAAAGTTTCACGTGTATATTTTGCCACACCTTGTAGTGTCTAGTAGGCAAGTACCTGCTTTGCCATGCCACGTTTTATATAAATAGAAATAAGTGAATATCTCAAAATTATTCATTATTTATATTCCATCACACGCGTATTTGATATTTCAGGTTGAACATCTCTGACATTATTTCTTTTCTCCTCGACACCGGAGAGATGAAACAATGCCTAATATCTCGTCTGATTTATACCTCGCGGCAGCAATCATCTTTCTCGATATTTTTTACCAATATTACATCGAGTATTCCTTATCGTATATTTGATCAAAAACATAGTTTAAAAAAATAATAATTACGAAGTTATTTTTAATCGGGTGAATACAGATTTCACACTTTTAATATTGTTAGGTTCCAATTTATTTCGCCCACCTAATCAAATGCTGTGGTTATAAAATATAATATGAGAAGAGAAAGATTTAGATAAAATTGAAGCAGATACATGAGAGTGATTAGGGTTGCCTTAAGCCTTGTCTGTATATATTAATTTTGATCTTAAAAATATAATATGACTACATGGTTATTTTGAAAATGATATTCAAACCTGTTAGATCATATCTGTTGAATTTTTAAATTAAATTACGTTTTATTTGTAAAGTTGGGATTTATTCATAACATATGAAATGTATGTTAAAAATATTGTTATTATATATTAGTTACCAGGATGTGAACTTGAAATTATCTACTGTCGGTAGAATGCTCTACCGATTAAATTATGGCAACCTGATCTTTTCTTCATATGTTACTTTTTTAGTGAAACGTTTATTATTTGTCATTAGTGTGACCATCTTTTTACTGGCGATTTTCCTCAAAAACCTTGATTAATTAAAATTAATAATAAATTAATTTATCGAAAAAATATTTTTTTGCCACTCCGACTTGAACCAGGGACCCTTCCTATCCGGGAAAGTGCGCTGATTTATTACACCGCGGCACCATAGTAAGATAACAACAAGTTTTCCAACTTACATGTTGCATTTTCAAATTGATACATCTGTTATTCCATTATTTGAAAGCAATATATTTAATATGTACGGAATTAACCTTTCTAATTAATACATTTAAAAAAAGATCACATAACTATATTCTGAAAAACTACAACTTCACAATAATAATGTGTTGTGCTCCTTAAAAAAAACATTTTATCACGCATTTATTGTCAATCTACTATTGGATGAAGACCTCCCTATGAGTCTTTCATTTTTTTCAATTTTTCATTTCATTGGTCCGATAATTTATCCATCAGATTAGAAATCAAGTCGGCCTTGGTTAGGGGGAGGGGATGTTTACGCACCTTGTTATTTCTATTGGCACTACTGGGTTTCTTAGTTTATAGTAATGTACATGTATGTGTGTGTGAGTATTGCCGCCCTCTTTTCGGAAAGCTAAGAAGACGGTAATCGGTAGGCGTCATTCTTTTTACATCCCGTGCTTCGACCAGTCCATCGGTCCAAATAAACTACCAGTGCGCGTTTCGGTCGGTCGAAATCTAAATAAGACAACCCAGCTAAAAGAACAACAACATCGGACCAGAAAAACATGTATTATATGTGTGCTTATTGTTAATTGGAATCCTGGGAACCAGCTATCGAAGGCATTTACATAAACACCATCGAAACTTTAGACGCATTCTGTATGATTTTTTGTCTCGTGGTTACATTCAAGAATATTCCTTGTTCATTGAATATCTCTGCGTCTTGAAATATAGCCCACCCATTACCATTTACGCTTTTTGGCAGCGGTACTAACGTCACTTTCATCATGATTTGGGTTTCTTTCTTTGTCTCCTAGTGATTCTATCCCTGTGTCTCCTGGAACTTCTGTGTTAACTTAGCATCGGTAATTGTAGTATTACGCAACAACAAAAAACGCGTCACATATCTTTGATACATCATGCCACCCCTACTTTGAATATGTTTGTCTGGTCTGCCTCGCCCCACTTCGTATACAGATTAGAATCTTCTATAAAATATCACGCACTTTTCTTGACACATATAATGCGGAAAGACATTAAATATGTTAAAAACATCTTTAAGGAAATATATTTTTTTTAATACAGAATTTCGAAATGCTATACCATTTCTACTGGCATTTTTCTGCTATTTATTCTGACAACCTTTGACATTGGTTGCTTCGGTCTTTATGATAGGAAAACACGTGCCTAGCACGCCTGGTATCATTCTTTTCAGTGCGTTTAAATGTATTTTTACACCGACCATTTTCAATTTTACCTTATTGGTCATATTGGCGTCAGGACAGCGTAGATATATTGAAAAATAACAAAATTCTTTAACGTGAATCTGCCTATTTTCCGTTACATTGCATCCACGACCCACCGAACTGTCAGACCACAGTCTTTTCGGCGCCATTGCCACCCCATGGAGGGAAAACGTAGCGCTCCGATTGGCCGAGACGGCCGCTGTAGAAACGGGGCCATTCGCGGCGGAGACAATGTTCCAATGACGCGGCGCATATCCTAGAAATGGCAGCATTATAATTCTCCCGTTTAATAATTTAATTTGATCTCCGGCGTTCTTCTGAACTCTCTCTCGGACGGTGAATAATGGCGGTCTGGTGAAATTTATGCAACTGTGGATTTGATGTAGCAATTTGGCAGACAAAAACAGTACAGTGATGCAATCTCCGAAAAAGATGCACGAAAGAACCATCAATCTACTTGTGAGGTAATAAATTAGTTGAATGTTTTCGCTTTACAGTGGTTAAAAGATGGAATTAGAAGATTTGGCAAAGCAATTTGGCGGATAGGTGCATTGCTTTAAACAAAATCTCTTAAGGATAATATGTGAAATGCATGCAGACGGCTACACGCACGACAAATAATTATATTTGTGAGACTTACACATAAACATTATCGTGTAAAAGTAAAACCGTGAACTTAAAAAGGGCGTAACATTTTATGTAATTATATGAAATGAATAATAAAATAACTTAAATGCATAAAGCATATATCGTTTTTATTTTTCTTATAACAAATGAACACCATCTGAACTTTAAATTAAATTCGGACGATATTTGAATATACAATGATTTAAATATGAGATGTGACGAGACGAATCATAAAAATATGTTACGTGTATGTGTCTGAGACATGTAACGTTTTTTTTTTTGTTAATATTGGAAAAATATATTTTTTTTTTTATAGTACTTAGTAGAATCTTATTTTAATGCATAATAAGTTTATAAATGAGTGGTATAAAAATGGACATAATAATTATTGGTTACTTCATGTACGCTCGAGAGGACACGGTAGGGATGATTTATAACGCGAAAGTTGAAGGTAACAAAAATCGAAAGCATCACAAAAAACCTTTCATGGACAGAAAAGTCGTGAATCACACACACGGAGGGTCAGGAGACTCGGTAATCGATTTATGAATGGAGAAAAGTTAAGGTTTGCGGGTCATGCCAAGGTCATCCGTTTTCCTCTTCCATCAGCGACTTTAACTTCGACGATGAACCGTGCAATGGGATACACAGTAAATTTTCCTCCTATATTTGACAATGCTATTTATATATTTTATTTTATTGAGGGATTTTGACAGTGTTAACATATTATAACAAACATAACCATTTAACATGTGATACTAATAATGAAAATCCATAAAAATATTTAGATACACAAGTATGTTTAGATGCTGAAAATTAATGAAAAAAAAAAAGGGAGAAGGGTGGGAAGGTTGCAACTATTGTTGCGGTAAAGGGAGAGCAACATGTGTTTTTATAGGTAGAATGAATGGCCAAAATTGAGATAGTGGTGGTTCATAAGAAGAACCCTTTGATCGTAGTAAGGCTAATGTTGAACAAGTCAATTTCTGTACATTTCTCATTATTGTATATGCATGATTGGCGAATGAATAAATTTTGTAAGTAAGATATTCTACTTCTGGAATGTGGAAGAGTGCGGATTGCCGGGTCAATTTAGATGGTACATGGAGAAATATTAATTCTAATTGGCTGGGACAATCAATATGTTACATTTATTTTTTCTCATACTTATATTTTTTTCTCGTTTCAGGTATGGAGTGTCTAACAATCGACAAAGTCGTAGTAGAACGTAGCCGTATACTCAGTAAGTACCTGAAAATTATTCTGAATATTAAATTCTAACTTGTTTACCACGGGTAGTGATCCCCGAACCACACCGCATTCATCCCATACCACCCCACCCGCATTCCACACCCAACCACCCCCTTGACAGGCCTATGTTATCCGCCGTAAAAAATAGTAAGCCCCTTTTTTTTGCCCTTAGAACCAGTGTTCGATCTACACAGTATTCTCGGAACATTCAAACGTCTTCTCAAATTTCTCAGAAAGTTTTGACTCTTCAAAATCGATTAATTTTATTATTATTATTTAATGTACACATTATCAAAAGGTCGTTAATGATTCCGATAAGACACTCCTAGGATGATTTATGACAAAATCAAAGATTTTTTCCAAGAATTACCTTGGACCATAATACTTGATCCAGAATACAGTCACCATGTGGCATCCACGTGTTAGGAAATTCGTTTCAAAATATTTTAGTGGTTCGGTACCTAATAAGGTATATTGTTTATTTTGATAGTAAGCTTAAAGTCAACACAAACGGTAAAACTTTGCAGCGCAGAAATATTTTATTCCGCGTAGCAAATTTAAAAAAAAGAAACAGACATTGCTTAGATAGAACCTTTCACCTCGCTAGTTGCATGAATCAATACAAATGCATTATATAATAAAATGAAGATAGATATGATCCTCAAAGCTCGTGGTCGTGTATTATGATATACATGTATGAAAACACATTAGATGACTTGACACCTCCATGTCGACTGAAGACAATTTGTATCACATCGTTTCAATTGGTTAAAACGCCCCACGACGGATCTGTCGGTTGTATTCTTCTAGATTGTACGACAGTCAGTCAACGTAACGAAAACATATAACAAAATTATTCGCGTTTAATATTGAGAAACTTTTTTTTTCAATGGTGATGAAATTTCATTGCCAATCCTCGTTAATACATATTAATTAGTGCAAATGAATTTGTGGAGGTGATGAGTGACGATATAATTGGATCATTTTTTATCACCAATTAAAATTCGTTGACGTACTATCTAACGCAATTACGTTACTTATATACGCATTAAAAAATATTTATTACACGATACTTGCATAATACAGTACGTCTCAAAAGTCTTTTTCATTTTGGCTCGTTCGCTGCACCAACGCAATGAGCGGGAGAGGGGCGGAGGGTATGCCGATCGCTAGCCGCGTCTTTTGGAATTCAGTCGCTATGGAACTTGTCCTTACCCTGGAAAATTGATATCCAGACGAGGTGACATAAATTGGCTTCCACGTAACCTCAACTTGACACCAATGGACTTTTTTCTATGGGGCTACCTTAAATCAAAGGTATACAGTGACAATCCTCCCTTTCTGGACCAATTAAAAGAAAATATCCGAGAAAAAATGGCAGCGATCGCGGAGAACACGTGCCGAGCAGTTATCATAAATTTTGCCTCCCGTTTAGAAGAGTGCCAGCGAAATAACATCACATTTAGAAAACATAATTTTTAAGAAACAAATTCTTAGGGGCTGTACTTAAATGCAAAATAATCATTTTTTTTTATTAAACCCATCCATTATTTTATTACAGAATTTTTATTAATCGCGGTAAAATGTGGCATTTGATTAATCAAATGTATTATTTACTTACGTCTCGTTTAACACTGGACGTAGATCGGCAGAAGTAGATGATTAAAAAGTGAGAAAGTCCTTTAGAATGATTAACACAGTAACAAAACTTTTGTAGCTTAAATTCAGAATTAACGCAGTATGCCCATCATAGGACGGATAAAATGTTACAGCTTAAGCTTCCACTTTAAATGAAAATTACATGGAATAGTTGTTAGGTCCTCTGAATCTACTATCAGTTACTTAATTATTGAACACATTGGAAATAGACGCCTATGTAGGTTCTGTGTGCAAAGCTTGATTAATTTATTTTGTAATAATGGAACGTCCAGAAAGAAATATTCGTTAATTTTTGCAAGTGCCAGACGATTGTAGTATTACTTTATTCGAAATATATGTGCATGTATGGCTTACGCTCGCACGCCATTATTAAAAATAGTACATACATAAATATATACATATGCTCTAATATATAAACAATATATTAGATATTCAATTTTTCAACCTATCTAATATATACGCATTGCATATTTTCTATGTTTTATTTTTTCATTATTTCTTCTGGAATTTCATTAAACATTTATGAGATTTGGCCTTCTTCCTAAATGGCAGTTTCATTCTATCGCTTCCTCTTGTATAAGCTATTTTTCTAATAAACTCTCCCGATATGTTTAGCGTGAGGACTTTAAAAATAAATAGCTTAACATTAAAATATATAATCTGTCTGAAGGTCATCGTAGTGAGTTGCTTTAACATTGTACTGATCCGAGTACATAATCTATTTAATTTTTTCAATATTATTTTCGTAGCTTTATTTTGCAGTACTAATAATAATTGAAAAATAGTCTACAGTTTATAAGAGCTTAATAAAAAAATATTAGAAATAGTAAAAGTATTCTCAAGGTCTTTTGAGTAATTAGGGTAGCTGAATAATAATTCAGTGACATTAATATGACACCACGAATAGTAAAACAATGTCATTATGCGTCTACTTGGCGAACAAATATTTCTTTTAAAATGTGGGTCAAAGTTTACGTTATTCGAATCTAAACGTATTTCTCAATGTAAGTTGATATCGCCGGAGTTTAACATGTATAAATATGCCAGACTGACGGCCGGGTTGGTAGGTGGCGGACGTGTTTACCCAACGTCGGATGTTCTAGAAGCCGTAGCAGTGTAAGGCGGGACAGCGAGCCTTTTGAAAATTCACTGAAAACCATTAGTGAAACGTAAATATGGAGGTGTCCATATTTTACGGATCGCCACCATGCGCTTATGAAATGAGCCATGACGTATTCTTGACACATTTATCGACAAAACTGTTGTTTAAACAACAGATATAAATCTATTGACATGTTTTTATGAATTAGCGGTTCGGGATTGCCTCATATGCGATAACCTGACTCGACAATAAAAGAGGTTAAAGAATTTGGAACTTTTGGAACGGTATGGCGCCCTAGATATCTTGAGAAAGTGACAGCGAAGAGTCTGCAGTGGGTGGGACATATATTGGACAGCAGATGAGTACCATAATAATATAAATAATGTATAAAGCCATCATATACAATCCAATATGATTAAGATTTAGAGATATTTGATCGTGGGCGGATTACATTAAGACGGACTTGCAAGAGGTAGGCGAGTGCCCGGCGGATTGGACTACAACGGATCATCGATTTCCATATCCTATGGGACTGCTTAAAAAAAAAATAATAAGTGTTCCAGGTCCGGGGTTCAATTGTACGCATATTTATAAAAAAGTAGCTACTTCAATAGTTATCATTGTATGATAGTCAACACACTTTGTTAACTTTGCAGCACCGACGTGATGTACGTACGTTTAGTCTATTTTTGTAGTATTTGTAACTTGTTTACAATAGTAAAACGCGTCTAACACGTGAATACGGCATATGTACACAGTTGCCAACGAACGTGGAAGAACGAAGCGTTTCCTGTTGGTTACAACTCGAATTATCCATTTCCCTTCATTAGTTCCTTTCCGTCCTCATCTTACTACGTATCCCAAATATTACGTTACCAGCTGTAGTGTACACTCTGTGTTGTCAATTTGCCGTTCATGAAGCGTGGCGGACGTGTGTCATTGCCGGAACGGTACATAACGTATTTGAAGCATTTGTGAATATATCTGATTGCGTATTTGTCTGTTATTAGTTAAGTTGTGGTGTCGTACACCGCTTCTCCCTTTTTTGATAAAAAATCATTCAAGAACGTACTCTATGGTGAGTCGAAATGAAAAAAGTTAATTTTCATTTCTTGAATAAAAAAAAGTTTTACGTAAACAGTGTTCATGCAGCAACGGATGAACACAATCTATCAAAAATTATTAAAAAATTTTAAATACTAAATTAATACATTAATTTAGTATTTAAAATATTATAGACCTACGTTCTGAATAATTACAACTTCATAATAAGAATGTGTTTTCCTTAATAATATATGTTGTATAAATGTGTCCAAAATTTAATAAAAATGAATTGATAATTCTGGGGTCTGCAGTCGGTTTACTCAAAGGTATTTGAGATTCTGTAAAAATAATGTAGATGGCTTTCAAATAATGGAACGACAGGTATATTAATTTGAAAAATTGTAACATAAAGGTTCGAAAATTTGTCATGAAAAATACTGGCGTTATAACACAATTCGTAGTGTACTTCCCCGGATTGGAAATAGAGATCCAGGTTCATATCCCGGTGACGCAAAAACAATATATAACAACAACAATATATATTTATAATTAATACATTAATTTAGTATTTAAAATATCACAGACCGTCTGTTCTGAATAATTACAACTTCACAATAAGAATGCGTTTTCCTTAATAAATTTTTTTAACCTAATTTTAAAATGTGGGCCGCCACCACGTAACAGAAGACATAGGTCAATATCAAGAGTCAGAAAGTGCTGCGCCGTCATGCGGCAGTGGTGTGTAGTTTTTTTTTTTCTACGTGTGCAGTCTATCATCTATATATTAATAACTCTATGGTTCAGGTGGGCCTGTGTTCGTCTGCGGATTCAAGGGCGCCGCAGCCGGGCCAATCGGAGCGCGGCGAAACGGATTATTCAAATTTAAATTCGGAGCGTTGGAAAAAATGAATGACAGAATTGGATTAGAATGATCAGAATACATTACGCGGATTGTAACTGTGAAATTTTAATGCATAAATTAAACGATCACGCTCGGGTGCACGTTTTGACGTATTCAATTATATTATTTAAAGTGTAATGAACGCGAGCTATCTTAAATTATCGTTTCGTATTTATTGATCGACGTCAGTTGATCGAGTGCAGTTTTTAAATTGTTGTTTTCAGTTCTTTCACATTCGTTAAAATTTACTTAATTTTTTTTTTTACATTGTTTTATTTTATTAATGCTTATTATTATTGTATAATATTTTTAGGAAGATACGACATTTTTATGCAGAAAAAATAGATTTGAAATTGAGCTTAAATTCATCTTCTTCTGCTGTCACACCTATTTTTATGCTTTTCTGTGTGAGATTAAGAGCTTTTTATGCATTTAAAAATTATGTAGATAGAAAAATTTTCTCTTATTTTCTTCTTATTCTATCACATCTCTATAATTCAATAACTGATAAAATTGTAGTAGTTATTAATTAACTGTCATCGGATAATAATATAAATTGCGTGAGAAATGTTTTTGATTAATTTCTAAGAATGTTTAAAAAAATACATGACAAGAATTTAAAGAGATCTCCTATTATCGGACACATGTCATTAGGTGGTGTAGTTTTTAAATTATACCGACAACATAAAATGTACTATTAGTGAAAATTAAATGAAAATGTATGATACCATTAGAAGAATGCGATGGGAATAGCAATATACCTTCATAGTCGGTTTACCATTACGTGTACTGGTAGATGTTCGCGAAGTGTATCGTGTGAATTGTATTGTGTGAAAGCAAGCAGGCAGCAGGGATCACCAAGATAAAACGCTGCTTATTGATTGTATTGAGTTTATTATACAAGTTTACAACCGAGTCTTAAACTATTCACATCTACATGATGGAAAGGAGTGAGGTGGCCGCTCGTTGCCCACTGGGTGCGTTCACGCGGGTCGCTTGATGCGCAATGGCGTGACAGGTACCGCGTCGTCGGGTGTGTTTAGCGATGTCGGCGATTGTTCGGCATGTCTCACCACAATATTAAATTACGCAATTTCGAATAACTAGATGTAACTATAAAAAAATGCTTGTTATTGTTGTTGTTAAAAGTTAATAATTTACCTAGTGTTGCCGGAATTTCCTTCGATAGCTAGTCCTGGGTTTTCTAATTGGTTTGTTGAATATATTTATTCAACCTATGTAAATGATGACCAAACTTTGCGAAACTGGGCTGTTACTCCCCAATTCTTCTACCCATGGTCGCTTTCCCTGTCTGTTGTCTTGAATCTTCTAAAAACTCGGCTGGCTAGCCTCCGAAACTGTATCACAATCGATAATCCGAAAAATACAATACATAATGTTTTAATATATCACCGCCGTAAAATATATGACCGACTCCGAAAACGTATCTGAACAGAAGCAGTTTAGTTTTTGTTCCTGTTATAAATCTACATAAATGGAATGCACATATTCAAATTATCATATAATACAAAACTTATCCATCGAAGTATAAAACGCGTATACATCTAGTGTGCCGCGAAAATGTTAGAATTTGAATTATGTATCGTGTACAGAAGTTATATAATCCGAGTGTTGGTAAGATTCACCCTGTAAAGAATAATGTCCGGTGTGAGGAGTATCCCCGCTGCCACTACAGCGCGCCATGTCGAAGCTATAAAGTAGTCGTGTAGGTCCCCGTCGAGTTTTATTACACTTTTTTCGCCTCCAAAGTGACACTCACACAGAGGTACTTACTATCGGTGTGTTATAATTTCTCACTGAAACCGTTGGGCGCCGAGTCACCCGACCCCACATGTGCTTTCAAGGTTTTGTCCATGTGATTGTTCACAATGATAATAGATCAAGTAAAAAATAATTAGATAAATACTTTAACATCACAATGAGAATTTTTTTGCGAATTTATAAAACTAGTGGCGTCATATTTCTTTCTTTGCATGTGATCAAACCACCTAAGCTACCCTTTCTTAATCCTGCTCACAAAATTTTAATGGCACTTTATACGTACATATATATATTGTGTTTCATATTCATTTTTTATAAATACACATATTTTTAAACGTATTTAATATTCTTTTTTTAATACCTTGAATATCTCAAACACTCGTAACGTAGATAATATTTTTTATAATATTTTTCTTCTTCTTTGAGGTCTACATAAATACTAAATACCCGTAACAACGTTATTATATATTACAGTCCATCCGCAAACTTTCTATAAAATGTTCAAACTGCTATTTTCATAGATTAATTTTTAAATGTGACACAATATTTATTTATTTATTCGGTAGAAATGCACATAAGTATAATGATAAAATATACATATATAATGTTTTAAATACTAATTAAATGTATTAATTAGAAAGATATACATATAAAATCCAGGTTCGAATCTCGGTAGCACAACAACAATATTTTCCTATAAAATTGATTTTATATGTATATCTTTCTAATGAATACATTTAATTAGTAATGAAAATATCACAGACTTATGTTCTGAATAATTACAACTTCATAATAAGAATGTGTTCTCCTTAATAATATATAATGTTATATAATATTTAAATCCAAATCTATCACATATTATTAAGAAATATTAGTATTATTTATATTTTTATTTGTTAACTTTGTTTTATTAAGCACTTAATTGAGTTTAAATACATCTACATGTTTTGAAAAATACCATTTTCTTCTTCAGGATGTCAATAGATAATATATAATGCCGGTAGATTTATTTTCTATTCTAATCTATTTAAAAAAAACAACAATTATTTAAAAAATAAATTTAGTACCTAACTCAAATTGTTACTTAATACAAATTTACTCGAATAATTTTTAGGAAAAAATTTTAGAATGGGACTCGTAGTTAAATATAGTTGGTTGTTTATAATTTTTTTGATTAGTTTTACACGCTTTATTTATCTCCAACGATTCCAAATTATTTAATTTGTGACAAACACCGCTTATATGCAAAATTGACAAATTAAATTTTTTATTAAAACTATGACCATTTTCTATCAAATGATTAGAAAATTCTGAAAACCCACTATTGTTCATATATCAAAAGTAACATTTGTACTATTTATATAAAAATAATTTAGTACGTATATTTTTTGCGCCCCTAAATAAGAAAGATCTTAAATCAATAATTATGCATGTTAATAATACTTCATATATTTTTTATTCTGGATTACTTACTAATTGATGACATGCTCGGGACATACAATTATTAAATACTTACCCTTCCGAAGTAAAACCGTACTCTCGTTAGTAATAACTATGTCTGCTTACACAATATTTAATTTAAAATACGATGGTCAGCTTCCGCGTCGCATTGTTATCCTAACAAATGCTTTATTATTCAGAATATATTTAATATTTCATTGAAAAAATATAATAACAATTACAAATCGTCTTTTGTGCAAGTACTGATGAACCCGTTCGTCCCCGCACGTCTCACAGAATGTGATATTTTTTGTATGCGTTATTACCTGCGTTAACATTATGTTCGTAAGTAAACAGTGAATATGTAATTTGGGAATTATGTATGGGAAGTATTTTTAGTAATGGTTAATGGTTTTGTATGCAGGTATAAATTCAATTCGACGCGAGGGTCACCCCGGGAGTTTCATTATTGTGAAAATAAATTATTTTAAAATTTATAAAAATATTTTTAAAACGCAAGCGCTCTGTTTTAGGAGCTGATTTTTATGATGATATCCGAGTGCATACACAGGATGTAACATACCTAGTCCACAATATTTTATGAGTGGATAACTGACTAAATTATATGTCGAAAATGTTCATGGAATGTGTGCCTGATCTCAACCATGTCAGAGATATAAGCATTTAAAAAAAATTGTAACTTCGCGTTTATTTCGATTAATTGAAATATTTTATTAATTCCGAATTATATATTGAACACAAAAATTAAGGGTCATCGAATATCGAGGGCGTACTATTTTGTGTTTGGTGATTTATGACATGAAACATAGATATACATTATTAATGGAATAATTTCGTAAGTATTTATTTCAAAGTATGTAGATATCAAGCTTTACATGATTTCGTAAAGAATTCAAACAATAATATTTTTAGTAACAGTGCACATTTTGCACATATTTCTTGAACATTTTTGACTCGTAATTTAGTCAGATATCTACCCATAAAATATGTATGGTGACGCTACTGCGGTCAAATCAATTAAAATTGAACTATTATATAGGCTGTAGCTATCTAGCTTCGTATCGAAGACGAGGAACTCACAAATAACTCTTAATGCTCGACCCCGAAGTCTTGGACCCAGACCCTAGAATTTGGTAGGCCGAAGTTATGATAGCTAGATGGTGTGATAGTAAACAAATCGCTTCTTCGTATAAAATATTTTTTATATGGTATTTCAACTAATTATCTAGCAACGTAAGTATATATAATGAATCAATAGTAATAGATGACCTAAATTAAAATGATTAATTTGTTCACGATAAAAATTATCAATCTATTTATCAGATATACCTCGACAATAAAAATAACAATTTAATTTCAAACTTATTGTATCCACTATCTGATGGTTCTTTTATTACCCATTACTTTTTTAAAAGCGATAATCACGTACCTCGTAAAAATCTACCCTTCTTCAAAATATAAAATATGAAAATTTTACTTCGTATTTTGCACGCATGCTTTTATGAAATCATCAATTATAATGCAAAAATATCATATGTAGGTTCTACGAATAAGAAAAAATAATAATTTCGATATATAGTGTGATCATAAACCTTTTAAACCATAATTTATTAGTACTAATATTACTTGCGAAAATCCCTATGAATGAGTTTTATTAGATATTTTACAAAAGTTCATGTACATTTCGCCGCATTATTTATCATCACGCGCTCAATTACGTAATTATCGTATAACGCATTTTACATTTTTTTGATAGTGCTGTATTCATCTTACAGTGTGAATCTATATTTTTGGTCAACTCTATTTTGTATAGTATCATTTTTCTGTCTCTAATTTTATTCGTTGGTTTAGCATAATCGGTTAATGCACGTTCCTCGGATTGGAAGAGATAATGTGATAAAATTGATTTTATATGTATATTTTTTTCTAATTAATACATTTAATTTATATTAAATTTAATTAAACGAAAAATACTTTAATACAAGTGTTATTTAAATGATATATTTATATTCTATTAATACGATCAAGTATTAAAAAAATATGAAATCTTCAATCGGTAATGAGATTTATTCACACGTATTTCTGAGCGCTAAATTTATGTATTTTTAAATAAATTGATCTTGCTTTACAGTTATATATATCATTATTTTATTTGTGCTATGGAAATGTTCGTGAATCATTAAGTGAATAAAAATACTTAAAAAAGGATATAATCACACTGTTAAATTTACACCAGAATAGCCAGATTTTTCCTCTTGCCCTTAATATTCCTCCACATATCATTCAATGTTATGTTTTACATTGATTTCTTAAATTTTATAAATTAATAAATATAATCGAAATGACATTGCAATCTCCCTGTACTTCGGGTGTCTTCATAAATTGCATTGATATTCAAAATAAGGGGTGTTTTGAATGGAAATATAACCATCCCCTATTTAAGCCGCGAAGCCCGGGGTACAATTTGAATTTATTTTTCTTAATCAACCGTTTTGTATGCGGGAATGCTTCTGATAATTTCAAAGGTGTGAAAAGGCTGGTTAAATAAATATCGTTGCCGATATTGATTTATGTTTAGGGGATGAATTGACATTTTTGAAAATGTGACGTTCGGGAACGTGCGGTGCCTTTAAAAGTGACGTCAGACGTAGGTCGATTTAGCAGCAGCGTTTATAAAATACCCCTTTATTTGGTCTATCTATCTTGCTGGAGACCATTCTCTGGCTCGCTTTCCCCCGTTTACTGTGATTCTCTTTTTTTCTGGTATCATGGCCCATTCTTCTGCATGTTGTCAAAAGTCTTTTTATAATCCTTAAGAGCTACCTTTCAATAATAATTCATATTTTTGTATTTTTACGAAAATGTAAGATTTTATTGCTCATTTATATCAGCAGATATACGCTAAATTAGACTTTTTTTTTAAATTATTACGCTTATGTAAAACTAATAAATTGAATGTTATTTGCAATAATTAAGAAAATACTAAAATAATATGAAACGCCGCGACCATTAAATTCATTTTTGAAGCAGAAAGAATTGTTGTGGAACCGATAGTCCATTTTCAGAAGACCATGTTCATTGAAAGGGCAAGAAACGCGTGCAACTCTTTCATAATCATCGCTATAAATAAAAATTTTGACCATATCTGGCATATCATAAATGTTAAAAAAATATAAACGATATCTATGCATTATTTGATATTTCTTGCATTTCATCTCCCCTATATAATATCTAACAAAAGCACACAATCTTTACGATGTTATGAAAATGTTGGATTTGATTCTACGATTCTAAATGTGACATCCAATGTATCAACATATTTGTGCCTATTATTATGAAAATGGTCTATGTTAAGAAATTGAAAAAAATGAGTACTATCAATTATTTCGGGTGACATTGATTTAAATTAAATATATTAATATCAAAAGTATCAGTGTATTGTAACGATGTTATTTTAAGTTACATGCAAAATTTATATGCCGAAATAAATTTTGCAACATTGTGTTGTGTAATAAAAATTATTTTTTAATCAATTCAAACGCAAACCTTTAAATATTTCAAAACGAAAGATACGTGACTTAGAAGCACTTTCATAATAATGGGCACATTTATCTTTAAATGTAACGCATGCGAGTACCAGATTTCCACAGGATACCAGCCATTGAACATATTGTATGTTAAAAAATTAACATAGATCTTAATTTCATAGAACAATTCATATTTTTAAGGTCAAGTTCAGTTCGACATGAATAAAAACGCTATAGAACCACCATATTTAATAATTATTGCACGCATTGGAGTGACTGGTGATACTCCTAAGATACGAGGCAAGGAATTCAGTATTCTTGAAGATTGCTGATCGCTTTAGAAATCTGACACAAATGCAGCAGATCAGATATCGCTGAATAATGTTGGCTGTAATGTTTCCATGACCATCACAACTGATTACCACAATTGCCTTATCACAAGAATAAAATGGCGGAGAAGGAACGTATGATTGTGAGTTTTCAAGGAAACGATAAAAAATCATGTTATTTTAATAGTTACCTCGATAAGATAACATCACCTCGAAATCCACACCAACAAAATATAATATATCAAAGGGAAGTTCACCCTTCAAGGTTAGCTCAGAATATATCACTGTGGTGCTATAAATTATATTATTTATCTGAATGCGGAAGCTTAGTCTCGCATTTTTATCCTCCCTTATCTCCAGTCGATGTTTAATCTTAATCTATGTGACTGTTGTCTGAAATAACTCACGGGGGTAGTTTTCACTCGGGGGTCGGGGGACCCGCGCCGTGACTCAGGGCCGAACGAGAGTTCGACTTAAAAGCACCCTTGATAATAAAACTACATACTATATTTAGTCATATTAAACTATATTTATTCAAAATCTCACGTTTAGGATACTATAAAGTCTTAGTGACAACACCAAGATTCAACACACTATTTTTAATATGTTATTTTTTCAATCTCTTTTTTTTGTTATTTCATTTATAATGAAATTAAAATTATTATTATTACTTATTGAGTTCTTCTAGTTTGCGTAAGCATTATTTAGATGTTTCGGTGGTTAAGGCCATTTTCAAACAGTGGATAAACCGCGTACAATCGACTTATTTAAATGATTTTAATTACTCAACAACCAATAATAATATTTATTATAATAAGATTTTTTAAACTTCAGGAAACAATGTATGCTGAAATTAAAAAATACAAGCATAGATAAAAACATATATAGTTAAGTATAGTTTTGTTTTTATCTGTGCTTGTATTTTTTTATTTCAGTGTACATTATTTCTTGAAGATGATACCATAGATATCAAAACATGTAGAATAATTAATAAATAGTGGTTTAAACAAAGTATTTTGTCTAATTATTAATGTAAAATGAACAATTTTAATAATGTTTGTATTAGAGCATAAATAAATACTCACTAGATTATTGTCAGTAGCATTGAATCATCTGCATATAATTAACATTGCAAAAAATGTATAAATAGTAAGTAGATTATAGAATTTCGCTCCAAATCTTTGACATGTGGTGTTTATTCAGGCATTATACCAAAAATTACAACGGTTATCACCAAGTAGTGAGTCATTTGCTCAAATTCAAGCAGTGAGTCATTTCGTATATTTAAATCATTCTCAAAGACTTATTTTTAATGTTCTCATAGTGAGTAGGTTCGTTTCATGGGTTTTTTTTATTCCTTTTTATACTCATCCCTCTGGTCCTACTAAACCCCCCTGGCGGCGATGCCGCTAGCTGCTTTGATCATCTGTCAAATTTATGATGCGAGTAGATGGTTCCGGATTCCGGAGAATCCTTTATACGGGTTGGTCCCTTGCTGAAGTATTCCAGACCGTCGTATAAAATATTTCATTTACTGTTGGCTTACAAATATATCTATAGGTCTTTTAATATATGTATATGTATATGTATATGTATATATATATATATATATACATATGTATATATGTATATATATATATATACATATGTATATATGTATATATATATATATACATATGTATATATATTATACTTAATAATATGTGTATTTATTACAATATCATGTGATCATTTGTCAATGAACCGTATACATTATCTATTTATATACTTACTGTATATAATATTCCCTCAAAAACGCGAGTAATTCATATGGTTTTATTAACTAAGACACAAATCTCTCCCTCTATTGGATTAAGCAGGCTTGTAAATTATCACCGCTAGGCGGCGTGTGTGTCATCGGAACGATAAATTACGTTATTATTAATTTTTCTAATTAATAAGGTATTTATTTGCGTTAGTTGGTTAAGTTGACCTGCTAGTATATTTTTAATTTTGTAATTTTATTTTTTACCCATTGAATTTATCCACGATGGGGTTGAATTGAAACTAAGATCGGCCCCTTTTAATCTTTCCCGACATCCCCCAATATCATGATGAGACTTGACATTGACTGTCAAGACTTGTTTCTTATGAATAAAACAGTCTTCCCATGATTCTGTTTCTTTTTCCGATCCTACGTCAATCGTTGCCATGACTTCATTTACTCAACGAGACTTTTGGCATTCTCTAAGGTTGATTATCTGTGCGTCTTAAAATATGTCCCGCTCATTGCCATTTACGCTTTTTAACAGTGACGACGACAATCCTCACACTGGTCTGTGTTTCTTTTTCTGTCTATTCTGCTGGCAATATTAGAAAGTAATATTTTGTTTTATACTTTCCTGAAGAAGAAACTGGCCGGCAATAAAAGATAAAACACTAGTGGTTAATTAAAAATATTTTATCATTTTAATTACTAAACGTATTTGAAATGGAAGACACCGCATAGACAGCGGCTTGCACTGGGCATGGACTTAGATCATGCTGCCAATATCGATAGTGTAAAAGCGCTGGGAATCATTAAAGGTTGTATTCATCATTCAACTCTTTTAGAAGCATGTTTTTGCGGCAGTATACCTGTGTGAGTGTGTATATTACTATTATTTTTGGGAACTTTTTCAAGTTATTAACTAATGGAGCCTAAATAAACCACGTTTAAAGTATATTGGAATGCATACAGTCAAGTCAGCTTCAAAAACACACTTGCGGCGTTTTGAAACACGTCTGTTAAAGCGAAGACGTGTATTTAGAACACCGCACGGTGCGAGACTAGCGTTTAGTTCGTATACGTCAGGGACAGATTTTGCGAAAAAACACATGCACAGCTTTATTTATCAAGTTTAAATTCTTCCGCTGAGTTATACGGTTTTAGTTAACACGTTAACATGAGAACTGAATTATTTTCGCGTAGATCTATATATTTCATACATATATCAAATAAATATTTATTTTGCAAAGATTATAGTTATGCACATAAGGTAAGGTTGAGATTCAAGGGTCATGACTTACAGTATTTATCAAAAGCTAAGAACTGTCGTTCTGGTGGAAAAATTATTTAAAAATATGCTCAATTCTTGCAATGTACTAAGGTCAAAAAATGCGTATTGTCACGCTTATAACTTGGCGTGACATGCAAAGTTTGGCGTGTTGATACGCTCGTGACATTTAAAACGTTAATAGTTAATAGCAAATATGTAGTCATGCAGATATAAAGCGAGTGTGAAAGTTAAAAAAAGTCACCGCTGAGCAGCTAAAATCTTGAAATAATAATAATAATGATTATTATAATAATGGATAATTTGTATAGCGCCATTTTTGTAAAAACTTTCACCTCAACTGCGCTTCATGTAAACCGTTTATAGTTCCACAATTATGTTTGTTTTTAAAATTAAAAATAGTTATTTTCACTTATGGAAATCAATGATCTTTTTGAAAATCTTAAAAAACGTCTCAGATGCACTGTTTCTTATGACGGAGGGCAAAGAGTTCCACGCTTTTGGGCCTGCCACCGCAAATGCCCGTTCACTAAATTTAGACTTCTGGCAACGGTTGGTCGGTTCAACAACCCTTCTTGCGCTTGAAGTAGAGATTGACCTGAGAGTTTGACGTCTGCCATTCAAATTGTCCGAGATACAAAGTTCTTGAAGATACAGAGGCGCTATGTTGCGTATCGCCTTGTACATTAACCAGTACAATTTAAATTCAACTCTTTCAGGTAGTCGGAGCCAATATCAAAGAGTCCATTCAAAGAAAACTGTTGTATGAAGCATTGAAAACCGAGAGCGGTCGGAGGATAAGAAGGTGAATTTATTAGTTGCAGACCTTTCTCCTTAATTCGGGAGAACAGCTCTGAGATGAAATCTGAAACCGTTGACCGAAAATATCAGAAACACGTGACAGAGTGGCCCACCTCAAACTCGACACAGATGACAGAAGTCTTTATAAAGGTCGTAGATCAGTGGCAAGATTTTGCTATGGTCAAAAAAGTTACTAAAGTAAAAAAATTTAATTTTTTTCGGTCGTTGGTAAAAAATACAATGGTTAAATACTAATTTTTCTCTTTGATATCGGATGGTAAAAACAGAAAATCGTTGGTTTCAGGAAAACAAAGACGTCTTAGTAAAACATCATAGCGGGGACATGTCGCCGAGTAGGTACTTGCAAATATGACTATATGTATTGTTATGTATCTGAATTAAAACAGGGTATTCTGCAGGCGGGAACCCATTCTCGATTGTGCCGTATCACCGTAGTGTTATCTATATTGAACATCTATCGCGTTTCATTTCTTTCGACTCATAATTATCATCATCGCAGGTTGAGAGAAGCCGAGATCGGCGAACCACCCTTGCCTACATTCTTGTTTCCTGTACTTTGAAACTTTGAAAGTTACAATATACGACAATTAATTATTCAATATCCTGCTATTTTATATAAATCGTAAATTAAAATATCTTTTAATTATTATTCGACTTGCCACACTGTGAGGAGAGATTTCTTATCAATGCTTTGACATAAGTAGTAAATTTGATGTACCAACAACCCGCAAACGTTTTTTACCACGGGTGATGGTAAATAGTTACTATAGTAAAAATTTTCCGTCAAAATTTACTATTGATCACACAACCGGCCCTTAGAGTCTACCATAATAATAATGGATAATTTGTATAGCGCCATTTTCGTAAAAAGTTTTATATAGATACATGAATTTGACAGCAATTTAAAAAGGAGAAATTAACTAGGCGCGGACACTTTATATACAACGCCGTAATAAATATGTATTATTCTTATTTTTTCAAATCTTTCTTTTGGAGTTTAGTCGACACTGTCCCCTTGTGTGCATCGCGGCATGGTTGGTGGTGGACCGAGTGCATTATTTTTCATCAGGAAAATCTGGGCAGTCGATATTTGTACCTGGATAGCATAAGACTGATACGTGCTCGTAAGAGTCGAGATTTTGAACGAGAGGATTATCTTAGTGGAGAAATATTACTATATCAAATTGTACTATTATGATGAACTTTCATATAATGTGTAACCCACCCCTTTAATTTAAGATCGTTTTTATTTTGGGGGGGTGCATAAAATTAATACAGTTTTAAAATATTGTATTTTTAATGAAAATATATTATAATTGTGAAGTTAGAATTTTATAATTAAAACAAATTAGGTGAATCGCACTTAAAAGGATATCTGTTTATCATAAAAATAATAGATATATATATATATTTGTATTAACATAATGACAAATAACATTTGAGTTAGTCTTAAAGGAATGTAAGATATCGTGAGGTAACATATATGAATCCACCTATTTTTCTATTACGTTGTATGTAATCTGTGTGTGTACAGCTGTCTCTGTGTGTAGTTGTCTATGTGTTAGCCTATTTAGTGAGTGCACTTGTCTATATGTGCACCTGCCTTGTGTGCAGTTGTCCTGGGGTAACTATAAATTAAATTATTATTAATTATTATATTAATTAAATTATAACTACAAATTAAATGTATGTATTAGAAAGATATACAGATAAAATCAATTAATCGACAAAATATTTTGGTTGCTACCGAGATTCGAACCAGGTTCATTACGGCAACCGAGTAAGTTGACAAAAAAATTTTGAACCTATATGCTACAGGTCTTTCTAATTGATACATCAATTATTCCATTTTTAAAAACATTATCTTTATACTGGAAAACATGTTGGTTCGAATCCCGTTACCAACCAAATATTTTCGATAAATTGATTTTATCTGTATATCTTTCTAATTGATGCATTTATTTGTATTAAAATACCACAGAACTAGGTTCTGAAAAAACTGCATCTTTACAATATTAATGTATTTTCCTTAAAAATATAAATTTTGTGTTTTTCCTTTTAAATGAACCATCTCATTTATTTTAATATTTTTGTTATAAAATGTATGGAAAATAAATGATAATTTTCATCTTTAAAATTATATTTTTTAATTTACACTGCGAAGAATTGTTGCCGGAGAGAATTGTGGGCGAAGAACGATCCCAGGGCCAACATTTGGACCTGTAGAAGTTGATTTATAGAATTCCCCAAAAATAATATAAAGGAGACTCGTAAACGAAATGTGGTGTACGAAGCAATAAAATATATGTCATAGATAAAAGGGTTTTAGAATGTCAATCTTCGCGTGTGGTCGCCACATTTACGGGGCTCAAGTGGGTCAATTATTTGTGAATGAGTTCTCAAATAAAGGCTCCCAATAAAAAAATCCTTAGTATTATGAATTTACAGTAACGTCAATGAAGTATTTTTTTGTAAAGTGGAAGACTTAATAAATTATCTGTAATAGCCGGTAAATGCATAATTTTTATAACAATTTATTCAATTTAGCCTTAAAAAAATATATTAAGTTTTAAATTTTTTTTTTAATGAGAATTTTTTTTTGTAGAACATAGTTTTGTGTTATTTGAATACAAATTAGATAGATAGATATTTTTTATAGGTATATATTTCTAGTTGATTAATTTAATTTGTATTAAAGTTTTAAAAAACAATTGTGTTACACGACATTTAATGGTTGGGCAGAGAGGATAGGATGTCGCTCATTCTTATCCTGCCGTTTTTGCACCTTTTCCTTCTTCTGTGCTCGTAACATCAACGTAAACTTATCTTCATTCCGTGTAATTAACTAAATAATTTAAATACCAGGATTCGAACCTGGTTTTCTTCCTATCCAGGGGAATTGCATTAATCGACTATGCTACGGCAACAGTGCATTGACAACAAATTTTCGAACCTATATGTTACACTTTTCAGATACATTATCGTTCCATTTTAGTATTATTATCCGGTAGCAACAACAATGTTTTAATATAAAATTGATTTTATATGTATATATTTATAATTAATACATTAAATTTGTATTTAAAGAATATCACAGACTTATATTGTGAATAATTACAACTTCATAATAATAATGTGTTCTCCTTAATAACTAAATTATTCCCTCACGCCATTTCCTGGTGATATGTAGTGCAGAGGGGGCAAGACACCACACTCTTTTATTTTGACTTTTGTATATCTTTACGCGCTTGTATGTACTATAGATTGAAGGATGAACTAATTAGGACCGAATTTAGAATAGTACTTAGAATTAAGAACGGTATAATGTAAGAGACGAGTGTTAGAAGCAACTTGAATAGAGGAAGCGTGGAAAAAACATAACACTATCATGTGATCCGATCCAAAGAGATGAATGAAAATGAACGAAGCAACGTATTTATAGCAGAATAGAAGTTGTATAATATCCTCTCTGTCTATCTAAGTAGAGAAACAGTGTTAAGTTATTAAGTTAGAAATTATTTTATGTATTAAATTAAAACACAAAATCAATTTAGAAAATTGGTTAAATACAAAGTTATAAATAATTCATATTAAAATTAATAAAAACCACAATGTAAAGTTTTCAATTAATATTAAAAATATCAGTACGAGTATTTTACCAATAAGTACATGATTTTTCTACTAACATTATCGTGCTCCTACGAACAAAGGTCTGCAGCTGAATACTTTTTTCTAATTTATTATTTTAATTAAATAGCTTACGTATACCTAATTACCAATTTTTCATATCATTTTGTAATTTTATGATTTTTAACGGAAGATAATATAAAAATTCCAAACTGAATTAATAAATGTGGTACCTACCAGGCGCGGTCGCTTCATAGATGCTTTGGATGCTCCCCATCCCTCGTATTGTTGACTTTTTGTTTTTTTTTTAATATTGCTGCAAATAAATTCGTGCTGTCCTATAGAGACCAATACAACACATACTACATGGCGCGCGTACGGAGCGAGTCGAAATACATATACGTTCTCAATTTTCGAACAGATTCCAGCAACAGTGGATTCTATCATTCGTTCCGTATCCACAGAATTTGGAAGTACTCTACTTTTGCGTATGCGCATTTAGTTTTGCTTGTCAATGTCTTCGATCGTATACGCATTCGTTAACAGTATCTAATGTTCAAAAAACGACTACATATTACGAAATTTTAATATCCTTCGATTAGGTATATGTTATATTTGTATGTTTGATAGTAGGTATAAACTTATTATCCAGCATTCCTTCTACAAAAAGTCACCGACCGCCACTGGTACCTACCTAAATATTTTTAGCATAATTTTTAAAGTACAATGAGCATCGTAAACCGAATTATTATAAAATAGATAAATAAAACATAATATATGGACATTTTTACAATTGGCATTTTGCTAGATATTTTTCTTATTCTGATAAGGATGGAATTTGAGTGTTAAGTAGCAGGGTTGTTTATTATTCCAAGTAGGCACCAATAAACAGTTTTTGTTTTGTTTATCTACGGCCGCAGTGAGATGCATGGATGGCGATGAGGGTACAAGCCTGGTGACAGAATTATTAGTCTAGGTGTTAGAGCCATCATTTAAGGGATTTTTTGAAAGCGTTTCTCGCCTTTTTAAAAGGATTGCCTGCGATTAGTATCACTCGAAAAATCTACTCTCGGAGAGCCGTAAATATGACGTTTTGGATATTATTTTCAAATTTTTGTGACAAGAAAATATTGTATGATTTTTGTCAAATATAACGACGGTTGACTGCAATATTTTGTTGGATCATATTACGTTATAATTTTTACTTATTTATTTAACGTGATTTTTTATGATAATATTTATGTACATATGTAATAATCTAATGTAATCAAAAATACATATTAAAAATAGTCAGAAGTATTATAAAAAATACCGAATATATAGACAAGGACTAACGGAAATTCTTTGTTTCACGTGCATACGTGATCACTTTAATACCACTTACGCAATCAAATAGCTCCGCGATTTAAAAAAAATATATGACTCGATTGGAATGAGAATTTAAGTGCTGACGAGTAAATACTTTTACTGTAGCGTAAATGTGTCATAAACGTTTCCATATTCCGAACCCCTCTCCTATATGTAAACTTTTGTTTCATGTCTATTCATTTACTGGTCTGTGTAAATCTATTATTTCATATAGTGCGAGAAAATAGTCACCTACCTAGCTTGTTACCAAGTTTTTACGTTGACAGAATTAGTATATTTCAAAATTAGAACATACGCGCAGTAGATCTGCTAATTTTTTGCTAAATACATGTAATTACAAAATTATATATTGAGATTTATAAGCAATTATTATTGGGTTAGCAGATGTTGGGACCTAATTAATTGGAAATTATTGTTGAATAATCAATAAATAGTGGTTTAAACAAAGTATTTCGTCTAATTATTTACATATTTTTTCGTCTATATTTTTTCCAAATGTATTTAAAAATGTGAACAATTCTTTTTACACAAATGTCACACCGAATGCCCCAACCCAACCCACTACACGCTAAGGTTACTGTTTTTGGAGCTGGTGCCGTCATATCAGTTTCCTCAACAAAGCATCCCAATTATAATTACGAAGAGATAAGATTTGGTGTTCACTGTTCCTTTAAGGTGGGTTCGACCTTCATAACAATACAATATACCTACCTAGGAAGATAAGCAATACAGTTACATATAACAAAAATATAAACGACTTATTTATTTACTATCACTCCGAACTTGGTACGGGTGGGTAGAGAGCGTAGAACGCCACAATCCTCTGTCTTGAGATATCACTATAGCCTCGTCAACTTTCATACATCTTCTCATACACGCATTATTCGGTTGTTGAAGCTTTTGACAGGATCGTCCTACAGTACGTGGTCAAGTCAGGTTTTCAGCGGGCGCCCTCTGTTCCTGATGCCTTCAATCCTCCCTTTGCTAACTGCCAACCAAACCACCTCAGCAACTCTTTTTTTTCTATCGATTATGCCACACGTAATCCTAATTTGGTCATTCCTCACTCAATCGTGCACAGATTTTACACACATAAGCCTGAGTGACCGCTTTCAGTCTAACATGACACCGCATCCAGCCTGGTACGGTGCCGCACTTGGCCTGACATCTGAGGATAGTGATCTCTATGAACTCCCGTGCTCTTGACTAAGCTACTTCATTTTTCCCGGCGTACTACAGATCCAAGGGCTATATGTTACATTTTTGATTGATGGAACGACTAAATGTATTAATTAGTCGCTGTAGCATAGTTGGATAATGCATCTTCCCTGGTTTGGAAAGAGATCCAGGTTAGAATCCCGGTGGCGCAACAACAATATTTTTCGATAAAATTGATTTTATATGAATATCTTTCTAATTAATATTTAAAATATTCTTTCGATAAATAGATTTTTTCTGTATAACTGTCTTTTAATTAACTGTTTAATGTGTATTAAAAATACCACAAAACTACGTTTCGAAATTGCTACATAAAATTAAAGAAATGTTTTAATTAGAAAAAAAAAAAAAAACAATACTTATCTTTTACCTCGCTCGTGTGGCATCTGTTACTGAATAATCATTTTTAACTATATGGTAATTGTAATTTACGAGTATATTTATAGCCCATCGTACATATGTATCTTCAGTGTATTCCCATAGGGGCAAATGTAGATTTACACAGACATTACATTCCTATCTTGACATCTCCCGCTTCCTGCACGCGCAGTTCATCCCTCCTTCAGCCTCCTGAAGTTTCCTTCCTCCAGAATCACAGTAACGAGGGTCGCACTTGCAGTCTTATGATGAGTCACGATCTCTTTGACACCGCTGCTGCTACTGTTGTGACCGAATTATTTCGTGGACGGAGTCGACATATGGCGGACATATTATTGCGACAGAACGGGAAGACCGTTTCAATGAGGGCCGCCGTCTCGTTGACAGGAAAAAAGACATTTCACAATTTGAAATTGGAACAGTGGAACGTGTAAAAAATTGTTATTCAAATAATTTTCAAATGTACTTTTTTCTTTACGCATCTCTACAATGTAATCACGATCGTATAACATTTTTATGCACAAATTGCGCACAGTGAAAAGTACACACATAGACAACTGCACACATTCAGCTTATCACTCTGTTGTCGTGACTTTGTATTAAATATCATAACCTTAATTAATGTAACTTAACTTAGCTATCGTGAGATAATTTATAATATTAATCAACTTATTTATTATATTACTTTATGTGCAGTTGTCCTGTGTGCTGTTGCCGATTGTGCAGTTATCCAGTCTTCAATATTACGTCATCAAATAATTACATTTAGATGACGCAGCATGTACATACAGAATATATAAAATGTCGTCATCAAGCCGCTTACATATGCTCACCACGTGCGTGGTGACATCATCATTAGACTACCCGCCATAGTTCACCAATATTCTCCTACCTGAAGAATGGTCTTGCAATGTAATATATGATACATCTGCATCTTCAAGAGATCTGCATTCCAGGAAACTTTAATGAAAGACGTCAAACTTTGAGGTCATTCGCTACTTCAGTTTCAAGAAGAGTTGTTGAGCTGATCAGTCATTGGCAGTGATCAGAGTAATATAATAATTGTAATAATCTTTTGACTTTTATCAAATTTTATTATTATTATTATTATTATGACAATATATATTGATGATAGATAGGTTTGTTTAAAAAGATTAACTTAAAATTATAAGTATTAATTAAACAAATAATATGAATTAACAAGACATATATAAGTAATACCTTCTATGAAAGATTATAAAAAGTCCAGAAATGGTTAATTTACAGTCTTATTAATTTATTATTGTTTTAAATATATCAAAAATATTTTTAAAATTCGTCCAGAATGTCAGAAAAATATGTGATGAATAAGAAACCAAACAAATCGTTGCCATGATGATTATATATTTTATTGGTGGATGAAGAGAGAATGGTAAGAAAGATATATGACGCGGGTGTTGATGGCACCAGAAATAGAGGACGTCTGTGGAAGACTCAGCACGACCATGTTAAACCAGATACTGAAGAATGGTTCTATTAGAAGTCTCAACAATCGACGAGCTTGTATGAGGTGTACGAATGTGGATTAGGCGAGAATTGTGTGTCAGGATAGAAGAGTGTGGCGCTCTATCCTCTCTGCCTACCACCGCGGGGAAACGGCGTGCTGCTAAGTTAGTTAGTTATGGAGATCAAACTTGAGTTTAGAAATTCACATGTTCGAAAAGCCACTACATTCGATCGTTTGAAAGTTACAGTATGTCATTTCACGACTCGATAGGTTGGTAGGTAAAACACTTTTTTATTTGGAAAACAAACAGTTAATCTATGTAAAAAATATCACCATAAAAGTGTAACAAAAATTGAACCAATTACATGTTTTATATACTAAATAGATAGCTTAAAATAATAATTTGATTGACACTTATTAATAGATGGAACTTAACATAACACAACACAACTCATTTCACACAACACCTGTTTTCGACACGGTATTGCAAGCCAGTACCTAATAAACGATATGCACGGTAGATTAGCCCAGGAAACTATACACAGTACAAAATATTTATTACATAGAAAACGATAAAAGAATGAAAACTTTTTTCTCTATTGCAGGAATACAAAAAAAAAACGGTAGAAATGATAGAAAAAGTAGATAGGGAATAAAATCTGTGTAATAAAAATAAAGTGAAGACCATTATCTTTTATATATTGAATTTTGATTTAATTGTGGTAACCAAAATATTGAAAATGTCTAATTCATTTAAGTTTAAATTGAAACAGAGGAAGGCTCTGTAGAAAAATGAGTTTTATTTGGCATTATTTACACTCGTTTTAATTTTTTTTCATATTTATAATTTACTATTTAATTTTCAGAAATATCATATCGTACCCCGCATTCCCAACATAGGTGTGTAGAAGTGACATGCAAACCTGCTCATTTTTCAAATGTCAAATGGATCACCGTGACGAGTCAAATTCAATCATTCAAAAACCTTTACACGAGTGTCCCGTCAAGCGTCAAGTGTCAAACATCGTTAGTCGCCGGTTCATCGGTACCTACCTCGTTTCATAATATTCTTTCGTCATCTTTCAAATTGTGTATGGCCCTCTGCAGCGTTTGCCCGTATGTGTGTGTTCCCACGATTATTCTAAAACAATTTAATCAACCGCCAGTCCGGTGTGGTCACGGCGCGACTTTCCACCGAAAAAATATACCTCAAAAAGTTTCAAATACAAATTAAATGTATCAATTAAAAAGATATACATATGAAATCAATTTTATCGAAAGATATTGTTATTTTACTTACTTACCATCACGCCGTTTCCCCGTGGGGGTAGGCAGAGAGGATAGAGCGCCACACTCTTCTGTCCTGACACACAATTCTCGCCTCATCCACATTCATACATCTTGTCATACAAGCTCGCCGATTGTTGAGGCTTCTAACAGAACCATCCTCCATTATCTGGTTTATCTGGTCGTGCCAAGTCTTCCGCGGACGTCCCCTATTTCTGGCTCCATCAACACTTGCGTCATATATCTTTCTTACCATTCTCTCCTCATTCATCCTTTCCATATGACCAAACCACCTAAGTGATCCTTTCTTAATCTTACTCATTGTTATTTTTATTTTTTTTATTTTTTTATTTATTATCTTTGTTTTAATTAACCACTGAATTGAGTTTGAATACATCTACCGGTTACGAAAAATAAAAACAATAATATATGTTTTTAGTTAGTTATGACATCCTGAAGAAGAAAATGGTATTTTTCGTAACCGGTAGATGTATTTAAACTCAATTTAGTGGTTAATTAAAACAAAGATAATAAATAAAAAATATGAATTTTAACCACAAAGTTAATATTGCTAATTTTAAAATTATAAAAATATTGCTGTTGCTACCGGGATTCGAATCTGGATCTCTTCCTATCCGGGGAACGTGCATTATTCTATTGTGCTGTACCGACACAGTGGATTGATTTACTCTCAAAGGTATTTGAGATTCCGTAAAAACAAAGTAGACGGCTTCCAAATAATGAAATAGATGTATTAATTTGAAAAGTGTAATATATAGGTTCGAAAATTTGTCGTCAATCCATTGTGTTGTTAGTGTATAATCGGATAATGCACGTTCCCCGGATTGGAAAAGATCCAGATTCGGATCCCGGTATCAACAACAATATTTTCCGATAAAATTGATTTTATATGTATATCTTTTTAATTAATACATTTAATTAATATTTAAAATATCACAGACCGTCTGTTCTGAATAATTACAACTTTATAATAAGAACGTGTTCCCTTAATAATAAAGTTTTTTAATTATATAATTTTTTTATTTTTATTTATCCGCGAGAATCAGGTAGATTTAGTTTGTATGCGAAAGTGTTTTTCCTTTTTTCTTTGTCCATTTTGAAAAAAAATGATTAATCAGGTTGATTAACGAACTTATACGAAAACATTTTTTTTTTAGTTATATCGTATTATGATAAGAACTACAAGCATTATGCAACGAATGTCCACAAAACTCGTTATATTTTCGATAGTTTCCTGTTATGATCGAAGAACGTGCATTGAAAGCGCATTCCGGTGGTTGCGTTATGAAATTCTCGAGCAATAGATAGTAGGTACATACTATAGAAATTTACCTAAAAAGTTTAACATTCAATAGATTTTATAAATTAGAATTTTAATTTTAAATTTGCACCTGTTGAGAATCGAATCCATGATTCCATGTATCGGTCTGGTGCAAAACTATCGTTTTATCACTTTTAGTGAATTCCATTGCATCTTCCACCACACAGTACCTCGACAGTTGAAATAATATACGATATATGGTGATGTCTCTTGTGTGGATCTATATTAAAATATATTCTTCATATACACATATATAATATATATACACGCACGATATGAGTAAAACTTTAATAATGATTTCTCCATTTCTTCGCCTGTTCCAACACTACAAGTTGGTAAAATTTCCAACCACTCGTCAAATAATATTAACCTTGTAACCCTATAATTTATAACTGAACTTTGATATTGGAAATGTTTCATTCCAAATTATTTCCCTGGTGTTAAAATACTACTCACGCATTGAAGGAAATGTATCCAATAAATTTGAAACCAAACGACACATTAATTGAGTTACACCCTTTTTCTGGAAAGCCTCTCCCATCTAACACGTGAACCGCATAATGAATACAAATTAGTACACTTTCAACACGAAATAGCGTTCTTAGATTCTTTTCAGGCTGCTGTGGCAAGCACGCGGGTCCACTTTTGTAAAAATTGCTATAATTGCTTAATTAATGTCATAAATTTGAATTAAAATTCGATGGTGTTACAGCATATACCGAGCTTAAGTTTCCGTATGCTCCGGTTCTTTGGGATTGTCATCCGATGCTTTTTTGCTTCGTTAGTCGTCCCCGGTTGACCGACAACACCGGCGACATCTACACACGGGGGCCAGGGTCCCGCAAAGAGAAGCCACGAGTCTCGTTCGAGCGCCGCTAACGTTTCATACTCCGCTGCCTTTTTTAATATAATTTTTTGCGCACCTAATTTAATAAACTATAGTAAAGTGTGCTACCTACCACCTGTGTGTCTATCTGGGATTTTGCTAAATGTTATCTTGTATGCTGAGCCCTAGCCGCACAACATTCTTCATTGTTAATGTTCTCGTTCGTAAATCATAATCACGCACATCATTAACTTATATTGTATTAAATTAATCAATTGTTCTTGAGTAAGTAGTTTTTTTTTTGTTTACGCCACTGTCTGTCAATTTCTTCCTTTCCTCACTATAGCCAAGGTGAATATTGAAATATGAAAACACGAATGATGGTCTTATCTATGGAGGCGAATCTATTTTGTGAACGACTTGAATAGCTATATTTGTTATGTTCTCAATATGTTAATACATAAATGGAATGCAAAGTTTAAAGGTAGATTTTTTAATTTTAGCTAATTAACGAAACAAACGCTAATTCTTAATCTATTAGCATTTTATATGCTGTTTCTTTCAGATAATCTAATCTAGTCTTTGCGGTTATCATGATGACTTGTCGTATCCAGAATATCCATGGAAAAACTAAGTTAATACTATAAAACTACAGGTCGATGTTGTTTCATTCATATAAATTACAAGCGTAGCTTGGGCTGCGTGTGAGGCGGCCCCACATATGTTGCAGTCCCAATTGACTCAATTTGGCCATCAATAAGTTTTTACAGCATTGCTTCTTACATCCTGAAAGAAATAGGGCCCAATGATTCCGTTGGCCCGCATGGGGCACCATACAGTAACTCTGCGTAAGTGTAAAGGCCCAATAATGCCTCTTTTAATAACTTCAACACATTTTTGAGGCGTTAAATACTTTATAAAAAATTGTAATTAGTTACTCTTTACGATTGTCAAATGCAAATTGACAAATATTTGCCAAACCAAAATGGCAGCCAAACAAAATCGGCCTGGAACATAATATTCATCCTGTATCATCCGTACTGTATTATGTACGTGTCGATAATCCCTATCAAATTTGGAGAAAATGTTGGATAGATTAGGGCTCAAAATTTATGGACCTGTAAGGGATAGGGAATAAGATACAATGAAGAAGTAGTATAATATTGATCAGAATCCCAAACTGCGCGGGTCACGTCTAGAGGATGCAGGATATGTTATAGATAATGCTATCGAAGAATAAGATTATCTTATCATTGATATCGAATCATTTATAAACACTTGAACGAATAACTTCAACGCGATTAAAAAAATAGATTCTCAGTCTTTTTGACCTAGCCGACTTGTTCTCTGGAGTATGGTGCGGTGTTACCAGGCCGATTGGTAGCCACCTCACTTATCTAATGTCTTTTATAACCTGGGTGCGGTGGACGTGTCGATACCCGGCGCAGGTAGGACCGCTGCCCTCGCGAATTTATTAGCAAACCTTTAATTGTACTCTATTGCTAATGACTGTTTCACACGGCAGCATTTCACAAATCACAGCTGTACAGGTATATTGTAAACCTAGTTTTATATTCAACGACTTTCGCTTGCAGAGCAGACCATTCGGCATCTTTGGACGCTGGTATAAATATTCACAATCCATTAGCTGGGTCAGTAAATTTATGATCTGCAACATAAATTTGTTATTTTCTTCAGGTGGGCAGGAGCGACACGTTAGGTGTAATAAAATCAGTGGCGTGACAAAAAAAATTGTGAGGGGCGTGCAGTTTGTATAATCAAAATAATCGGTACATAACCATAATTTCTTCAACATAATTGCAAATTATATATTTATCTGATTTATTATGTATTACGTATGGTAAGTCCCAATTCAAATTTATTACATACTATTCATATTAATGTTTAAACTGGATTAATCTAGTGGATGGATTTAGAAGTAACAAATAAAGCTGCGCATGCAAATTCTGCCGCAAACGCATACAGATCAAATGAAATACTTGTGTTCTAAATGCACATCTTCGCTTGTAAAAACGTGTTGCAAAATAGCGCAAATGTATATTTCAAGCGAACTTGAATATACGCGTTCGAATAAATTTTAAAGTAGTTATTATTTCTTATTATTATTTTTCAAGAATAGAAATTAACTGATACTTGTACACAAACACATGTTTTTACTATAGTGATAGCTCATCGTACTTTTATTTTAGTATCGTTATTAGCACCATAACTTAATCCATGCCTAATGCGAGCCACTGTGTATTGTGTTTTATCTATAAAATAGTAAGAACAAGATTGATTTCTTCTTTCTTACAAATTCACACTCATTAAAAAATCAAAACAAACAAAAAAAAGGCAACAGACAAACTCGCAAATGAAAAAAGTCCTCATAGCTTAACGACGATATTCACTTTGACAATACTACAATATTTGACAATACATGTGAAAAATAACTTTTTAAGTTCATTTCTTGCTGTGGCGAACTTGTTAAAAGGTAGTTATTCCATATAGAGACAGTTTCGATATCAAATGTATTGTAGGGAGCGAATCTTTTGGCCCTCTATTTAATGACGTAGTTAAGTCACCGAACTATACTATACAGTAAAATCAGATTTGAACCGAGGATAAATTGCTAGTCAAAGATGTATATATATATATATATATGTAATTTGGCAACATAGCGTTCTTCTTCTTCTAGTTTTCTTCTTGTTGTCAAACGTTAGCGATTATGTTGGCGTTGATAATTTTACAAATTAAATTAATGAACTAGAAAGATATACAGAAAAAATATTTAGTTGCTACAAGGGTATTTTTAATTATATTTTAAAATATTTTTCTGTACTTATATCTTTCTAGCTGATTAATTAAATTTGTATTTAATACGACAGAACTGCGTTCTGAAAATGCAACTTTACAATAAAAATTCGTTTTTCTTAATTTATGATTATTGTATTTTAAAGAGAGCACATTATTATTGTGAAGTTGTAGTTTTTTTAGAATATTTTTTGTGATATTTTATTTCAAATTAAATGTATTAATTAGAAGATATATACAGATAAAATCAAAAAAATATTTTGGCTGCCTTCTGGATTCGAACCAGGAACTTTTCCTGTCCGGGGAAACGCGCAAATGTCATCATGTCAGCCAAAATATTTTTTTGTTAAATTGATTTTACGTGTATGTAGGTATATGATTCTAATTAATATATTTAATTTGTGTTAAAGAAGATTATTGTATTCGCAGTAGCTCGAAATAATTAGATTGTGGACATCTCGAACTATTGACTTCTATTTTTCAATCAGCATAGCTTCCGTCTTCCAGAGCCTCTTCTTCTTATAATTTTGCGTTCAATGAAGAGATGCTGGATCTGATGTATTTCTGAATGTCTCATATGGCCAAAATATTGCTATATCCGGAATTTTATTGTTATAAAGATATATTTTTCACTGACAATATTAGTTCAGTTTATCTTTAGAAGTCGACTGTGGATCCACCGATTTGGGTAGAATAAAATAAACGAAAAAATATTATATTTAATACAAGAACAATAGTTTTGTATGAAACCATGAAATTTATTATACGTCAACCGGTTTCGCTTGTCTCAAGCTTCGTCAGGACGTATTTAAAAATGATCATAAATACAAAAAGAGTGCACCTATATATACATAAGAGGGAGATAGAATATAAAATTACATGTGAAAAAGTGAGACAGAATACATACGTAGTCAAATAGAACATCAAGGGAGACAAAATATACAATTATATGCGAAAGAGAGAGACAGAATACATATACAGATAAACGGAACATTAAGGGATGGGAAAATACAGTGTTGATGGATATTAAATTTGGATATTAAAAATTGGCGTACCACTATTTATTATTTCAAGAGATTCTTTTTTATTTCAATTATTATTTTATTTAGCTTCTAAATTGCCTAATCCGTTTTTATGGAGTATATTGACCCCTGTGCTATTATTAAAAGAATAGTGTTTCTCAATATTATGGTTGGCAAATGATGTTCTATTTATAATACTTTTTTTAAATAGAGATGCATACACGGAATACATGTCACATCAATATTCTAAACGCTTGTGCTATGAAAATAGGACTAATTTGCTAGTGTTCTGGGACTAGGCGCAAACCCCGACCACTAGATCACTAGGCCAACGTCTTGACTACTACACCAACATGCTATATAAGTATTCTGTCTCTCTCT
This sequence comes from Eubasilissa regina, assembly GCA_022840565.1. NCBI lineage: Eukaryota > Metazoa > Arthropoda > Insecta > Trichoptera > Phryganeidae > Eubasilissa > Eubasilissa regina. The sequence continues at coordinate 6,399,020 of JAINEB010000029.1, read as the reverse complement.
TTCATTCATGTAATTTTATATTCTATCTCCCTCTTTATGTACATATATATGTGCACTTTTTTTTGTATTTATTTTCAGTTTTAAATACGTCCTGATGATGCTTGAGATAAGCGAAACCGATTGACGTATAATAAATTTCATGGTTTCATACAAAGTGATTGTTATTTTATTTAATATAATATGTCAAATCACAAAGTGGTTGCTTTCTACGAAAATAGAAAAAAATATTACATTATTCAACTTATAGTAGAGCTATTGGCCTTCCGATCATAAATATCTGTACCTCCATCCTTTGAGTCACCTTTACATGTACTCGGAAGGAGATGAGTTTCGTAAATGGTTAAATTATGATTCTAAGAAGTCTTCCACTCGGATATGACTCAATTGTTTGGTAGTCTATACTTTGTTGCAAATCATTTCACATAATTGATTCGCGGACAGGGTTAGAAGTTAATCTTAAATAATATATTATTATCTTTAATGACATACCTACCCCGTTTCGCATGAAAGATGTTTTATTTTATTATCCTCGGCTCGGACGAGGCTGATGGGTTTTTTTTAAATATACCTGGCACGATCAGGTAGACCAGATATTTGAAGACGGCACTCGAGTTCTTGAGGTAAAATCGATGGGCGTGCATGAGAAGATGGAAACGAGACAGAAGAATACGGTAATTGATGTATGTAGACATAGAAGGCTTTGAAACATTAAAGATATGATATATTACATTGCAGCTCTGCTTCTCAGACAATTTAAATGGTAGACGTCAAACCTTCAGGTCTGATTACTTCAGCCGCAACAAGAGTTGTAGAACCGACCAGTTGTCGCCAGAAGTTATGTTTAGAGAACGGGCATCTGCGGTGGTAGGGCCAAAAGCGTGGAACTCTTTGACTTCTGGCTGTTATAAAGAACAGTGCATTAGAGAGTTTATCAAAATCATACCCATAAGTTTAAATATCAATTTTTAATATAAAATAGTATAGAACTAAACAGTTCACGTGTAAAACTTCTAAATATACTATTTAACGCTTGAAATTCGATTTTTAAACAATGAAAGAATATCAAAACAATTATGTAACAGTTATATAATAATAATAATAAGCAAAGTTTGTGTTCACACCTGCTACATACTCTACCGAATTAAACTAGTTCAAGGTCAGAGACTGATTAGCGGTCTCGTATTTTCATTAAAAATCGGTTTTCCGATGTTTTCTCTTCTAAAAGCGTTCATCGCGCTAGTTGATTTCCTGTTTACTTACCTTTGCCTTTATGACTGTTTATTTGTGAGTGACGCTCCATCACAACTCCATGCTCCTCCGGTGGCGGCGTAATGGCACGAATGGATTTTGTGCGTCGTGCATATTTTAAGGTATTCCTATTCCCTTGACATTTGTGTTTTTCCTGCACACAGAAATAGACTCGGGGACCTATATTCTTAACCTAGAAACATTTTGGCTAACGCGACCAGTGTTCCAATTTGAGATTTAAGAATTTTATTTATGAAAAAAAAAAAAATTGTGGCACTTGTCCGTGTTTATGTGTTTAGTATTTTTACCGCAGTGCTTTCTAAGGTCAGCTGACGGGCAATTTTTTTTCGACTGTATGAACTAAAAAGTATTATAGTGTATCTGTGCATAACAATGAAGTTATACGTGTTATTATTATTATGAAAGTGGTCTAAGTCATGTTTCATTCGTTTCGAGATATTTAAAGGTTTGCGTTTGAATTGGTTAAAACATATATTTTTAATTAATATTTTTATTACACAACACAATGTTTCAAAATTTATTTAGTCTACTAGATTAAACGTTGCATGTAGTTTTTATAAGGAAATACAAAAATTATAGTTGAAATGATTTATTCTATTATTAAAATAAACACTAGCGGTATACCGTAGAACATCGTAAAAATACCCTGAAATTATTCAAAATTGATATGATTTGCATCGTTTGAAACAATGCGACGCAAATAATTGATAAACTAATTTTTTCAATTTCTTGACTTAGACCACTTTCATAATAATGGACACGTGTGTGGAAGTGAACAAAGAAAAACGAAAGTAGACTGAATGGAATGAAAATACGATCGTTTAAACATACCTACGTGTGAAGTACGTGCGTGCGCATTCGATAGAATGAAGAATTAGAAGTGAATTTAGACCTTTTTGATTAACCCAGATATGCCGAAGAGATTTTATTAATCACCATCGATTATATTAGAACATCGCAAATTCCCGTAATTTATGAAAATATGAACCTCTTTCAACCGTCCTACATGTAGGACAGTGGGCATATCTGGGTTAATGAATTACGGCAGTAGCGCTAAAATCGTTTGGGTGTGTGAAACACGTATGATTAAGGAGAGGACGGAGAAGCAATATATAAGATGAGTGTTAAAGACAACATCAGGTAGACCAGGTTTGGACAGGAGGACAGGCAGCACGCGTGAGACGTATGAAACTGGTAAGTTAATTAAACATGACACAGTAACTGTTTTATATAATTTTAATTTGTTAGCTATAATTTTTCGTACGTATTAGATAAAAAAAATAAAAAAGAATACCGACAGTTAAGATTTTAAAATTATTTTTATGACATTCGTACATAAGTGTTAAATATTTTCTTTCGACAGGTAATAAAAACTTGTGTCGATTTGGTCAATAATATAATATCGCCGTGCGTTCATAAATGCACGTGCAATTGACTCGCATGTACATGACAGTTACGCTCAGCTAATTGACATCTTCCTACTTTACAATATGACAGCGATGGCAACAATTCTATCAATTAAATGTTGCGTAGTCGTTTACTTATGGCGGACATCGTTTTGATGTCGATACTAGGAGTTCAAAAGTGACGGTGAGAAGTGACACTAGTGCAACATTTTTCATATTAAAACTCATCGCAATTCTTATGTATGAATTTAGATATTCATATTACAATTGGAATCTTTCTAATAACTCAATAAAATAACTATTTTTAGCAATATTTGAATATTTCCAAGAACACACAGTTACTGGATTTTTACCTACAAAGGCACTGTTATTAAACAAATATCAGATATCTCATAGAGACAGCTATTTTTTATTATATTTAATAGATACTATATGGAAGTATGGGGTAATTACAGGGCTTACGACCTGTCTTCGGCTGGCTATGCGGTGGGATGAGATCCCGTGAACTGTATCGATTTTTGATTAGTGAACGCAACCCGAATCGGACACAAGAGAGGAATATTAGCAAAAGGGATCTGGCCTACCTCGATCTCGATCTTCACTTCCGGACTAGCATGTTTGTTGTGCAGAACCGAGAGATCATTGCACTTCCGACACTGTTTAGAATACTTCCTCTTCGCGGTCCTAGCGTTGCGCATGGCGTCGCTTTTTTCGGACATTAAAAAAGAATTATAGATCTCGATAGTTCGATGTCAGAGCGCAATCTGTCCTCCAGTCGGCGAACTCGAAAGTAATTAGTTGGCCAGAGAGGGACAGGTATAGATTAAGGTTTAGATATTGGATAGAATAAATGGATAGGGAGTGCGTACTGGATTTGCGTCAACATTGGGATATCTATAATTTGTTTGATAAGCCTTTGGAGGTAAAAATCCGGTAATTGTGTGCTCTTGGACATATTCAAATATTGTTTATTTTTATTCTTTAAATATAAAAATTATATTAAATTAGGAGCAAATGTGGCATAGTCGATATAATAAAGAAAGGGTTGCTGAGATGGTTTGTTCATGTGGAAGTTATGAATAAAAGGAAGATGATAAAGAAAGAATATTTGACGATATGAACAGCGGGCGTTCGCGAAAGACCTTGCATGATCTAATATATATATATCAAATATTGGAGGACGGCCCTGTTAATGTTAAAAGCTTGAACAACCGAAGAGCGTTTATGAGAAAATGTATGAAAGTGGACAAAGGACGTCCGTGTACTCATGCGGAGAAACGGCGTGATGGTAATTTAGTTAGTTAATTATACTATTAGTACATGCATATAACAGTATTTTAAAAATATCTAGTACGAATTGTTTTTTGGTTCTGACTTAGTATTTTCCATAAAAGTTTTTCCTAACATTTTCATGATAAATAAACAATGACAGTCTTAGTTTGAAGAAATAATGACAGTTGGGTTGGTTAAAATTTGAACATTAAACTATTTTACCGTCATGAAGTTAGGTTATGTTAGATTAGGTTTAGAGAGGATACGGCTCCACACGCTTCTCGCCCCATTCATATATCTTCTCACGCGTGCTCTTGTGTCTGACTATATGTTCCTATATTAAGCGAATTTGAACATCCACCGCACGAAATTTTAATAATAATTGTAATAATCGTAAAGATCAAGGATACCTACCACGTGGCACGCTCCAGCCACTTAACACGTACGCGATGATTAGTCTACAATCATAAAAAATGATATAAAGCCACATGAATAGCAAATTCCGAGGCACGAGCTGTCAAAATGAGCGGTTTCTGTGGTTTCTAGTACGTGCGCGAACCATGTCTGAGCTGGAAATTGATCAGGATTAGAACGTGCTCCAATTTACATCCATTTTTAAATCAGACTATATTTTCATATTTTCAAAACTATAATTTTGGTTAATTGGGTAACTAATTTATAGACTAACTAAAAATATTGCTATCAAACATAATAAGCTGATGGAACTTTTAAAGATAATCGAAATATATGTTTCAGAGGTAAGTTTATAGAATTCCATAATCACGGAATATGTGAAAATAAAACGTTTGTTTTTTGCTCTACTCGTTTAATTTGCTTCGAGACGCGTTTCGCCTTGCAAGGGCATCATTAATCTAACAATTTAACTCGACAACTTGTATTTATAAATATAGTAAGGGACAGCTGTAAAATTTTCCCCTCGCGTAAATAAAATTGTATAGCAGAGAAATATGAGATTTTACACGTCACAATGCAGGAAAAGATTGCTGGAAGAAGGAGAACATTATGATTGAAAAACCCGAAGCAATGGTTTAGCCAGCTTACTGTAGAGATTTTCGGGCCGCAGTGAACAAAGTGATGATAGCCATTGCCCGCTGAACGGATAGGGCACAAGAAGAGAAGTGATCAAAAAGTGGTTGAATGTCTAGAATATAGTGGACAGGATAAATCAGCAAACTGAAATTCGGTCAATTATACTACACCGCTAATAATACTTATTATTTTAATTCAAATTATTTAGTAATTTACAATATACTATTATATATGTTATTTTAATTCAAATTATTTAGTAATTTACAATATACTAGTGATGTACGGATGGGAAGAATGCGTGGTGTGTTGGTTTGAAACAACATGGAACTCATTCAGGAACAATTTATCAACGCATTCAATTGAAATGTGTTATGAATGAATGCGGACCGCATCTCCGGGAAATGGAAACTGCTCGACTAGTAATGTTGACATTTTCCCCGCATCTCGTATCCTCTGTAATAAAGTTATATATAATGTACAACACGTGATGATCTCTTGCTCAGCATCTAAATCTATTATAATATTGTATATATAAGTACTGCTCCTCAATTCCAGCCAGCCTATATCTTTTGCTGTTTACATTTTCGGTTAAAATACGAATGCCACATGCTAGTAAATGAACCTAACCAAACAGAATTTTAGTGACTATCTTCGTATCAATAGATAAATATATTTATTTTTTGTTGCAGGTAAACCAATCAACCCTTCTGTTAAGAAGCGAAGGGATGAAATTTCACGATAGCCGCCGACGAAGGTATATTTTTTTTATATATATTCTGACGCATCAATACACGTATCGATAAATTTCTTATTATAACTTTTCCAATTACCGTCTGACTCTAGTTTCAAGGCCCGTTCAGAATCTTTTTGAATCAAATTTTCTTCGCTATTCTGTCGTGTGTCTTCATCATCAGTGACATCATCCCCGATGATGGGATTCGAAATATTGAGCAGAGCGGTCGGAGACGCATGTCAAAATAGCCCAGAAAACTCTGCTCGGAATAATATCGATGTCTCGTACATGAAAAATGAATTTCATATAAATTAGATAAGTTTTACTGCAGACACTTAATTAATTTATTTTATATTTTAGTCCGGGTAACAAATACAAAGACTACCAAATATATAGACACGTTCCATGTTTCAATATTTTCATTTTGGTGTCACTCGCGTGATCACTTTGGTACCACTTACGCAATCAAATAGCTCCGCGATATTAATGTAAAAGATACGTCTTGTTTACACAAAGATTAAATAATTTCAGTGGTGCATAAATGTGTCATAAATAATCGTATTTATGTCTCCACAAGTAATGTGTGTAGAATGCCTAATGTTACAAACCCCTTTCCTAAATGTACACTTTATTTCATGTCTTTTCGTCTGCTGGTCTGTGGTCCGGTTTAATTTAATAATCTTTGAACAAGTGTATATAAATATAAACATAATATAATTTTTGATCGTTTTCAAGCTTCATTTCAAATTTAAACAATTTTTCCTCCTCTCTTATGTCCTCTGGCATTTTATTGAAAATCTTTATCGCACTGTACATCATCGATTTCTGAAATTTGGCCTTCTTCCCGAATGACAGTACCATTTTATCTCTTCTTCTTATATTATATGATGCTCGTGAAATTGTCTTGACTCAATAATACGATACAATAACATCAAAATATATTTTTAGGGCCAAAGGTTTACAAGCTATCACGTTAAGATCTTTCAGCATTATATACTGATACAAATATATAATATTTTTTCTCAGTATTATTCTAAAAACTTTATATTTTTTATTTATTATCTTAGTTTTATTAACCACAATTGAGTTTAAAAAACATCTACCGGTTTCGGAAAACACCTTTTCCTTCTTCAGGATGTCATAACTAACTAAAAATATAGCATTGTTTTTCTATTTATCCAGAATCTATTCTAAAATTTTTTCCTAAAAATTATTCGACTAAATTTGTATTGAGCAGCAATTTGAGTTAGGTACTAAATTTATTTTTTAAATAATTGTTGTTTTTTTAAAAAAATTAAAAATAGATTCTGGATAAATAGAAAAACAATGCTATATTTTTAGTTAGTTATGACATCCTGAAGAAGGAAAAGGTGTTTTCCGAAACCGGTAGATGTTTTTTAAACTCAATTGTGGTTAATAAAACTAAGATAATAAATAAAAAATATGAATTTTAACCACCAAGTTAATATTGCTAATTTTAAAAGTATTAAAAACTTTATTTTGCAGTGAGTACTAATAATTGTTGAATTTCTTCTTTGCTAGTCAAAGTAAAATGAAACTGTGGTAGTTTTTAGTTCAGATTTTCTTAGCAATCTCTTTGGCCAAATATTTTGCTAAAAGTACAATCTGCAATTCATTGTGACTTCCAAAGATTTAATTTTAGTCACTTCTATAATAATTTAAATGTATTAATTAGAAAGATATAGATAGAAAAATATTGTTGTTGCGCCACCGGGATTCGAATCTGGATCTCTTCCGATCCGGGGAACGTGCATTAACCGACTATGCTACAGCTACATCTATCGTTCCATTATTTGAAAGCCATCTATTATTTTTTAATTACAACTTCACAATAAGAATGTGTTCTCCTTAATAATCGATAATAAATGGTATTCTTTTTTTCCAATGTTAATTAATGAAATTAGTCTTATTTTAAAGAGTTATAATTTTTGTGAAGTTGTAATTTTTTCAGAACATAGTTCTGTGATATTTTAATACAAACTAAATGCGCCTATTAAAAATATATACATACAGGTAAATTAAATTTATCGAAAAAATAATTAATATTCGAAATAACTGCAACATGTATGTTCGAAAATTTGTCGACTATTTAAATGTAATTGGATATCGCACTTCCCCGGATAGAAAGAGATCCCGGTTCAAATCCCGGTGGTAGTTAAAATTATTTTTTCGATAAATTGCGTTTATTTAATTTGTATTGAAATTAGTTTTGTTTACGTTTAAATTTAGTTGAGCCGTATCGCTATATTATTTAAGCCATAGTTCCATTTATTCATTATGGATTCATAATTGTCTTCTGCGATGCATATTAGTGCATATTGATGAATTTTTTGGATGTATTTAATGGAGTTGACAAATTAAAGGGGATTAAGTTTCATTCGTGTGCATTGCAGGTGACACGTATTGCATATATATTCCTATATTTATGGCTTATTCATTGTTAACGTTAATTCATTGAATAAAATAAATAAATATTGTATCGAATGAGAACGAGAAGTGCAGGTAAGTCGTTTTCTAATTAACACCAATAAATAAATTAGATAATCAAATAATTTATAAATCCCACGTGGCACCGAATGTTAGATACAATAATTATAATATAATGTGAAAATAGTTGAGAAAATGATTGTATCTTATATCCGGGATGAACTGATGTACGTGCGGACAGTAGCGGTCGTGTGTGTATGACCACGCAATATTAATTCAGTTTTAAATATTACTATTTTTTCATTTATTTTTATACCGTGATATTCTGTATCAACGATATCATACATAATAGATTAAATAACAGTGATGTTAAATGAAGATATTATATAAAATATAAAGGGAATAATATGCACATGACAATCTTAGAAAATACGTATTTTTACGTATATGAAGCCCACACGCTGATCTTAGTATAGTGAGTAAGATTAAGAAAGGATCACGTAGGTGGTTTGGTCATATGGAACGGATGAATGAGGTGAAAATGTTAAGAAATATATATAACGCAAGTGTTGATGGCACCAGAAATACTTAGAAGACTTAGAACGACTAAATAAACCAAATGTTGGAAGATGACCCTTGTTAGAAGCCACAATAACCGAAGATGTATGAATGTGGATGAGGAAAAAATTGTGTGTCAGAACAGAAAAATGTGGCGCTCTATCCTCCTATAAGTTAGTTAGTTAATTACTTATATTTTATATTTAATTAGGCAAACTATGACTATTTAACAGGCAAACTATGACTTTTTTTTTTTGAAACAAAACTTTTCCGCTAAGTTTTCATTTGTTTCTAACATTAAAAATATATAACGGTCTAAATGCAAACCTGAAATGTCGTGACTAAAGCCTTGCATATTTTACAAAAGTGAAGTTCTGGCTCCACGAAAAGGTAATTAATCATTCCAAAAACTTTTTATAAGTTCTCACAAAATATAAAAATTGCTTCAGGAATATCATATTTACATTAACTTTGTATTTTTTTACCTTCTTTACTTTAACTGGATCTTGATTGGTTCTTTTTATTTTTAAATTGATATTTTCACCAAAATTTTGGCAATAGCTACTATACCGGAAAAGCACTCTGCTATACAGTAAAATATCATCAAAATGTTTCCACATTTGTTATATCGTAAAAGAACTGTCTACTATACAGTAAAATATTAGTGTGGTTGGCAAGGTACCCAAAAATGTGTTTTGCTCCCAAAATTCTCAGTAACAATGCTCTTGAATCACAGAATTATGTAACACTTTATTAAAAATTCTAAAAATTAATAAATAAATAAGTATTAAGGAGAACACATTCTTATTGTGAATCTGTAATTATTCAGAATAAAGGTCTGCGATATTTTAAATACAAAGAAATACATATAAAATCAATTTTATCGAAAAATCTTGTTGTTGCTACCGGGATTCGAATCTGGATCTCTTTCAATCCGGGGAATGTGCATTATTCGATTATTAAGACAATGTAGATGCTTTTCAAATAATGGAACTATAGTGTAACATATAGGTTTGAAAATTTGTCGTCAATCCACTGTGTTGGTATAGCATAATCGGATAATGCACGGATTGGAAGAAATCCAGGTTCGCAATAACAGCAACAGTAATATTTTTAGATGAAATTGATATTATATGTATATCTTTCTAATTAATACATTTAATTTGTATTTTAAAAAATACATATATTATTTTTGTATCTCTCACCCATCAAGATCCATGGATCCAGGAGCCCATGCTTTACAAAAGGCTTTTATACTTCTGTGGTTAATCCCATTAAATGTTTGAAGTGCCGGGAGAGCGTACAGCTGTTTTAATTTTTTTTTAATTCGCGATATGTTTCGAAGAACTGATCTGGAAAAAATACCACACTCTTATAATTTGACGGCGCATAATTAGGGCTCAGGTCTCCTTCCTTTGGTGGCTTAATCCTATTATTAAGGAAAACACATTCTTATTGTGTTTTCCTTAATAATATAAGTTGTATCAATGTGTCCAAAATTTAATAAAAATGAATTGATAATTCTGGTGTCTGCAGTCGGTTTACTCAAAGGTATTTGAGATTCTGTAAAAGTAATGTAGATGGCTTTCAAATAATAGAACGACAGGTGTATTAGTTTGAAAAAGTGTAACATATAGGTTCGAAAATTTGTCATGAAAAATGCTGGCGTTATAACACAATTGGTGGTGTACTTCCCCGGATTGGAAATAAAGATCCAGGTTCGAATCCAGGTGACGCAAAAATAATATTTTTCGACAAAATTGATTTTATAATTAATACATTAATTTAGTATTTAATCCTATTATCTTGAGAACGCATATTTATACGAGAGCAATCATTAGGCTCGACGCGGCTCTGCCGTGAAGCATCTATCGAAACTCTGGGTAACTGACGTCTTCCGCAGCGACACATACGGCCGGCACTGTATGAGTGTACTGCATACTCTGTGTAATATATTCGTTCGCGGGTACACAGTACGTTATATTATATTTGTATTTTGTCAATGGAATACCAGGCGTCACTCTACGGACACTTTTGTATGCAAATGAGGAAACTCACAGAGTTGGGAACGTAGTAACAGGTGTGAATTTAAATTTATCACCGCTTGAAAAAATCACACCTTCCAAAAGTTTAACAATGCGCCGACTTTAATTAGATTTTTCTACGCTGCGTCATTAATTAGCTCACGATATAGTGCTATGGTAATTAGCAGGCCCCGTGGTCCAGTGGAAAATACTTTTGATAAGTTTGAAAATATTCACAATATTCATCCATTGCAAAGTAAAAATTCTCATGGGTGGTTTTTTCTACACTGAATATTTTTTATTTATTTGACATTTTTATAATTTTTTTATAACATGAATTGAGCATTTAACATTATTAAAATTACATGGTTTTTTTTTTCGCTTACCTCTCCAAAAAAGAGACTAGCTCTTGTTACACTCTAATAATTTTATATAATATTTTATATATTTTGTTTATTATCTATTTGTGTGCTTCTGAAGTGTTCTGTAATATTATTAATTTTCTAATTATGTGTTTCTGAAGTGTTCATTTAATTTTTTTCTAAACTCTTTTATATCTTTTATTTCTTTAATTTGTGCAGGGAGGCTATTGAATTTTTTTATCCCTAAGTATGTACAATTTTGCTGATAGTGTTTGGTGTTACATTTAGGGATTATTTAATTTAATATTATGATTTATGTATTTTATACATAATTTTATTTGATTGATAATAAATATAAAAGTAACATAACTTTACTAACATAATATACATCGATTATCTTAAAATTTCAACCAATTGTACTCACATCTGTGGCTGCAATATTATCTCAGCGAGTGGGCACGTGTCATTTGCGCTTTTGAGCGGTGATTATGTTACCTTCCACTTGGTCTTCATTCTAACTCACATTTTACTTGTTCTGTCTCTTCTATTGTTTTCAATCATGCTTTTCCCCATACTTATGCTGTGACATTTAAAGCTTTCGAGTTAGCTTAATTAAGTCCAGGATTTTCTGCTATGCGTGTAAGGATTGAAAGACTCTTCTCTCAAGCATGTTACTTTTAAAGACCTTAGTTTTAGTTGCTATTTGGTGAGCCCTTCGACTGCTCATATGATAATACCAAATATAGTGTACATTTTTGTGGTTGATTGAAGATATTGTGTTACGAAAAACGTGCGGACCAGCGTTTAGAAGTGGAGTCCAAAGGTTTGTTGGCAGTTGACGCTACGTCTCGACGAGACTATCGAATTTTTCACAATCGATCCCCTTTGACTTTAGTTCTTCAGATATCCTAATTCGTATCGTATCCGAATCCCATCGTGTAATTTTCTTCCCACCTCCCATCTTTTTAATACCTTTCGGCCTCCGTCTCGTGAACTAGACTGATCATGGTCGAGAAATGACCGGATCCTCGCCACGTGTTTGCTATAAATGCTACGTACGACTCAGGACCAAAAATAATGGAGACAAGCAACACACGAAGTAGCAGACGTGACCACAATGTTCAGCCGTGAGCTCACCGACTAGACAGAGAAAGAGAGAGCAAGAGATCATTTCCCTTCATCGATTATTTATGTACGTAAAAATATTTTTAGAGACGCCGTTGTCAGGGCGGCATCTGTTGATAATTATTACAACCAATGCTGAAATGAAAATTAAGATTAGTTTTATTTTTACTTGACGAAAAGCGGTCACACTGAAACTGATCGATTGAAAATTAGAGTACCAAGTTGTAATGAAGAGATAAAAGACCAGAGATAAAAATAATAAATAAAATTAATTAAGAGTGACTCGCTGGGGATTAATTGGGGGTGACATCACTGATTTACGATAATATCACAAATAAAATATATACGTAAAAAACTAGCACCATTAATTCACAATTTCCTAGTAAAAATAAGAAAATATAAATCAAGTCAAAATATAGCGAAGCACGAATAAATTAAATTCTTTTATAAAATAAATATCTACGTATGTATTTTAATACAAATTAAAATGTATCAATTAGAAAGATATAACCAATTTATCGATAAAATATTTTAGTTGCCACCTGTATTCGACCGTTTCACCATATCAACCTAGTAAGTTAACGTCAAATTTTCGAACCTATATGTTACAGTTCTTTTTTCAAATTGATACATCTATTTAAAAGCAATTCACTTTACATTACGGAGAATCTCAAATACCTTTGTATTAAAATACCACAGAAAAATTGCAACTTCACAATAATAATGTGTTTTTCTAAAAAAATATCTTATTTGACGATATTTTTAGACGCTCATGAATCACAATATTTCCAGAACTGAATCACTATCAGTGATCGTAACTTATAATTCATGATTTTAAGCTCATAGTTACAAAATAAATTCAATCAAATGTAAAACTTTAGCTTTTTAAATGAGTTTCATATATCAAAGTAAATATGTAGTTCCGAATACATTTATTCTACATTTTCCTCGATGAATATTTTCATTTTCATCACTTAATGCCAAAGTGAGGCATTATAAAAGTTTTCAGAATTAGAGGATTCAAGTGTAGTACCCACTTTTAGATATTTATTTAGACTGTTTCTTGGAGACTACGAGACAATGACCATTCTAATCAGGTCATCGGTTAATGGAAGTTCAGTGTTTTGTGGTAATTATTATTTTGGAAATGGCTTCAAAACATTTCCGTCTTATAAAGTGCTATTGTTGCTTTTGGGATAAATAGGAGATGGGCGTAATTACTGTTTAACAATAAAAAAAGGATTAGAGTAATTGTGAATGTTGGCTTTCTTTCATTTTAATCGTGACCTAATTATGGATTATGAGGTTATACAGCAAAATGTAATAAATTTTTTTCCCCACCCATTTGATACCTTATGCAGAGATTTTTATAATGATCTACTCATATTAACCCTTCCCGAACCATGCAGTAACACAGGTCTACCATTATAATTAAACCTGTAATATTTCGGTAAATACATGCAACATATTATTCATATTTTAGATAATCTTAAAGAAAATATTAGTGCTTAGAAATGACTAGTAAAAAATAAATTATGAAAAGGGAATCGTACAAAAACAATTATTTTTTCCATTCAATCCGTTGGTAAATATAAAATTTGTAATATGAAAGACAGAGATCACACACTATTTTCACAGTGAAAAGAATAACAAATATACTAGTATAATTGTCTTTTTCTCACTAATTAAATGAAGAGAGATAAGAAGGAGGGACACATTGTATAAGACTTAATGAATGCTCTAAATTATATTATTAATCATTTTTTCAAAATTGAATGCTCAATATTTAGAGTAAATTCGTGCCATTAAAGCCATTTAAGCTAATAAAAACATTTTTTCTAACTGTTATTTACGGTAACACGAGTTGACAGCACGGCTGCGTTCTGGTATTTTATATCATGGTATGGTAAAGGTTAATACCCTAATCTACGAATATGATGTTATTAGCGTAATTTCTATCCAGTAGCTTTTAAATAATATTTAACACACTCTTAATAACATCGTATAGTTTAAAATATAATTATCATCATAAAGAATCGTATCCCTACAAGCTTTGTTCCTCTGCTGCCCTTCTTTATTTATCATCCCTTAATCTTATTGTTTTTCCCAAGTACCTACCACTGGACCACAACAATTCTATAACGTTTATCAATTACCTATATTTTACATGGAATACACAACGTATAGGTTTTAAGGGCTTTTAACATGTATTTTAAAACATAGAAACCTTTGTTTACAGATGCCAGATGATTTAAAAAATATTTTAATATACGAGCTTGATAATCGTGTTCATCAAAAAACAAAGATTGGCGTGTTAATCAGCTCATGGCATTTAAAATGTTAAACGAATTAATTAAGTTAATAATCTGAAGGCATCCACACCAAAAGATGGGGCGCGGTGCCGCCAGGGGCGGAGTCTCTAGTTTCAGTAATTTATTTTACTGCTGCCGAGACTACATCTTGAAACAATGAAACACCATTTGTCTTATGACGTAATTGAGTCGTGGTATCTCTTGATCTTACAGTTTTATACGATTTCTAAATTGTAGAAATGCCGTTTTACAGAGTGCACTTATCTAGTTTCAGAATCTTGAACGCAAAACCGTCCAAACTGTATCGGATGATGTACAAAGTACGTCGAAATTTATCCAGTACACAATTCCACTTTATTTGTTAGGCAGCCAAAATAATTTCATTAACAATATTTGAATATGTCCAAATTTTTGTAAGAACACACAATTACTGGATTTTTACCTCCAAATGCATTGCTATTAAACAAATGTAGATATCTCATAGAGACGAAGCTATTTATATTTTATTATATGAGAAAATTAATATCAAATTTCAGACCATACATGGCAACAGCGAAGCTGTAGATTAAAACTCAAAGTATTTCTACATGGTAACATATATGTAAATTACAAAAATTTGATAGATGTGGAAGTTGATTATGGATGGAATGGTGAACGTTACATTGTGTAAAGCGATCACTTAAGTCAGCCGAAGACTGGTCGTAAGGTTTGTAATTACCCATACTTTCCATTTAATATAATAGAAATAGCTTCGTCTCTATGAGATATCTATAATTTGTATAATATTTTCAGTCTAGTGCCTTATGTCTACCCCTGCATAATGAGTTATTAGAATATCATATTTCCATTTCGAAGAGTTTGAATAGAAGCTTTCATTTGATAGTTCTTATTAGTTCTCTTGACTTATTTTTGCATATCAGTACTGCTAATTTGATCAAATTAAGAGCATTAATCTTTAGAATATGAGACGTCATTCAGCGACATCTCGAATGCTTCCACAAAACGGGACTAACTTTAAGTAATCCTGGCAGATTCAGACGATTGTGAAATAATGGACTTCCTCACTTCGTCTATCTGAGGATAAAAATTTATACATGTATTAAGACTGCAAGCTTGAGACCATGACTTTTTTTTAAATGTAAACACATGTTTGTTAGAATTTAGAATATGGAATAATAGATGTATCAGTTATAAAAATATACGGAATATAGATTCCAAATTTTATGTAAAGTAATCGAATGATGTAGTGAAATAGTAACGAGTTTCCCCAGGTAGGAAACGATCCAGGTTCGAATTCCGGTAGCAACCAATTTTTTTTCGATAAATAGATTTCTGTTTAACTTTTTAATTAATTATAAATTATAGATGAAAACAGATTTTAGATTTGTTTGTGGATTACACATATATTTTTATGATGGTTTTCGGTTGATTGGCCTTTTGAGATTTTAGGTTTAATTTTGAATTTTAATAGATTTGATTTTCACACAGTGTGTCACATTATAGCGATTGTCATTCATAATCAAAAGTGCATTAATTAATATATTTTAATACAAATTTAATGCATCAACTAGAAAGCTATAGAGAAAAAATCATTTTATAGAAAAAATATTTTAGTTGCCACAGGAATACCACAGTTCCATGTTCTGAAAAAACTGCAACTTCAGAATAATAATGTGTTCTTCTTAAAAATAAATATATGTTGTTCTTCAAAGATCAATTATTCACGTAATTTTTCCAAATAATAATATATGGGAGTTGCTGAAATTGGAACTAGTACCCTTTTTTGCATTTTATTAATAGTATAAATTAAGTATAAAAACTTCTAAGATTCTTACTATATAAACATAAAAATTTATTATTAAGGAAAACACATTCTTATTGCAAAATTGTAATTATTATTAAATACAAATTAGATGTATTAAGTAGAAAGATATACATGTAAAATCAATTTTATCGAAAAATATTGTTGCTGCTACCGGGATTCGAACCCTCTCTTCCTATCCGAAAAAATCGCATTAACCGATTATGCTACACCAACACAGTGCATTGACGACAAATTTTAATTTAATATATTCTAATAGTAAATCATATGTTTAAAATGAAAATTTTATTAATCTAGTCTAATCTATTCCAATTTTTATATGATTCCTTACTTAATTTAACATTCACAAATAGGTAACACATTAAACTTATGGGTATTTATAGTTGCTGTTCACATTTCCAAGTGTTCATTTAAATTGATTCATTTTTATTAGTGCAAATTTTTAAATTTCATTCCACGTTAATTCAATTACTTGATCCAATTATTGTTTGCATACGTCGAGCAGTGAGCATATTCATTTACTAAATTAACCTATTTATTGTATATACCTAATCGTTACAATACATTTGAGAATCTCTTCAAATAACTGTTCAGACAGACAGATTATGTTTACACCGCTTGTGTTCGTTGTGTGTATTATTGGGATTTTTCTTTGCCATTGTTGTCGCCAACGGAATAAATTGAAAACAGAATATTTAGTACCTCTAGAAAGCGTGTTGACAGTTGACAGTTGACAATGGATGGAAGGTCGATAACGGATATGATGCTGGATAAAACTGGGTCAACACTGTCAACAGTCAAATTTGCACTTTGCATCTTATTTTTATTTATTTATTTATTGATAAAGATCCGTATTGGGTTTTACACTAAGAGGCGGCAGTACACGATCCACGTGTTTTTTTTTTTTTTGGAAGGTTAATTTAGTGTAAAGTTTTTCGAATTTTTTTGCAAAAACTACAATACAGTTAGTTAATTTATTAACATATAAATTAACATTCAGTTAATTTTTTTATGAACGATTCATTCAACCTAAAGCATTTCTTTAAAAAATAATTAATAATAAAAAATAATTGTAATTATCACCAAAATATATAACGGCGAACCGTATTAATTTTTTTTTCAATATCTTTGATACACTGAATCTTGAAATATTTACATATAAAGACATTTTGTTTATAAATAGATTGTAAAAAGTACATACGAAATTTTTTGCCTTTCGCAGATTAATATTTTAGCATTGATTATTAGATATATCGTTTTCAAAAAAGTCAAAATTCACGTTTGGTTTCTTATACAGCAAAAAATTATTAAAATATTGAATTATTTCTTACCTAGAGAATTTTATATGAGTATTCAAAATAAAAAAAAAACAGAAAAAATCTATTTATCGAAAAATATTTCATTGTTAAGCGATTACAATTACGACAAATTTCATAAAATAGATTAACTAATTTAATTCTGGCGTCTCCTAGCGTGATTTACTCAAAGGTATTTGAGATTCAACGCAATATAAAGTTTTGTTGATGTTTGTGGCGTTAACCCTTCCCATACCACACAGTAATACAGGTCTACCGCTCCAATTAAACCTGTAATATTTCGGTAAATACACGCAACAAAAATTTTCACTTTTTAGTTTGTTCTCTAGAAAACATTTACGTTTAGAAATGACTAGTAAAAAATCAATTGTACAATGCGAATCGTATAAAAATAATTATTTTTCAATTCAATCTGTTGTTAATATGTTTGCAAAAATACCATTTGTGGTAAGTCAGAAAGAGATCATACGTTAATTTAACGGTGAAAATAATAACAAACATATGAATATAACTATAATTATATTAATTAATAAATTAATATAGATAAGAAGGCTGGTTGTATTGTATAAAACTTGATCCAATCTTTCAAATCATATTATTTTATTATATTTATCATTTTTTTCACATTAAGGTCAATATTTAGAGTATATTATTGCATTAATGCCATTTTAACAAGTAAAGGATTTAAAATTCCCGAGAAACTCTTTTTTTCTTACGGTAACAAGAGTCGACAGCATGGCTGCGTCTGGGTATTTTATATAACGGTATGGAAAAGTTAAACTTTTTGGTTCGACATAATTTAAAATTGTATTATATTTAACTTTGCACGTATTGTATGAAAACTACGGAACTTTGTTCTGAAAAAGCAACTTTACAACAAAAATGTGTTAACAATGTATTTTTGTCTGGAATTTCTTTTCTATCTTCTTCCCTAAATTTCATTAATTTCTAGGTATATATGCATTGTGCCTAAGAATGCGTCCTCCTTCATATTATTGTATTGAATATTGGCTCCTTCAATCTTCTATGGTGTCTATTATAGATCACTTTTTTGCGTCCTCCTCCCCATTTGTATTATCTAAAAATCATTTTGTTAATTCTAAACTGTGACTTAGTTAAACACATAAATGTGACGTCTGCCCTCCCCTTTTGGGGGTGTGTGATTTCGATATCTTCTTTCTGGCTGCCTTTTGACATTAATGTGAGAACGAGTCTCTCATATTGTACACAGGTATGGTTCTGGTACGACGATACCCGAGCCAACCTATGATGGTATTATGATGATACGACTGAATGTAATGAAATAAATAAAAATATATGTAATTATGACGAATCAAAACGAGGGTAAACAATTTTCAAAACGATTCGGGATAGGGTGTAAATAAATAAATAAATAAATTCTAAAGGACTGATTAATATTATTTCGTATTTTTAGAAACACATCAGTAATTATGAAATTCATCATTACCCTGGCTGCTTTGTGTAGCACGTGTGTCACACGTATTAACTAACTCTGATCACAATTTGTCACAAATACCAATCGAACATCGCGAAAGTATAATTTGACTACTATTCGCGTCTATGACGCTTGGCAATGGGCCGTGACAGACGGCAACGCACGTGTCCGCGGATTTCAGTGGCTTTATGCGAGAACCTTCACGCAACATTTGATCATTATTCTGGACCCGTACCCTGGTACCTTCTAAAATTCCAGGTAAACGGCGCATTCTGTAACAACATGTAGATGGCGTAAACTTATCATTATGACAATCACATATTTTTTTCAGTCGCTTTAAAACACGTAATTTTTATTGCGACACCCGGTATGTGCGCGCGCAGCATTCCTTTCTCATCTTGTCCAGGACTAAATGCGCTGTAAGGATGTCTGGAGACGTTTCGAAACCTGTTTCTGTACTCTTTATCGGGTAACGGCACTTAAGTGCGCGCGCACGATCCGCCGGCCCTCGGCACACCGCACCCGACATGAATCGCGACAATTCGCGAGATCGTGATTGGCCCGTTAACCGTGTGGATCCTTTACATTAATATATTTTTTTTCTTCAAGGTAAAGCTGTGGCAAAAAAACTTATTTCCGTTAATTTATAGCCTGGGAATCACTAGTTTCGTCACGTTCTATTTTCGTAGTACTCGTATAAGTTTTTTTGGCTGAGTTTGAACAGTTTAGTAAGGTAACTTTCATTATCATCATCATCATCAGGTCTTTCCCGAGACATTGCCCGACACTCTTGTGATATCGTCGCTTCTTTGAGCTTGAGGATAGCCAGGGAGATGGTTGGCAGCCTGAAACCGGCTCTGGAGGTTTTTAGACGACCGACCCAATTAAAAATTTTAAAATCATTTACAAATAATGTTTTTTGTATCATGATGTGGAAAAAATGCATTTTCTATAAAAGTATATTATTATGAATTTAAAAAATATATATATATATATTTATCATTTAATAACAAACTTTGTAAATCTTAATCAATGTCTCTCAGTAATAAAACTTCTAATCTACTGTTACTAATGATATTTCGCAATCTATTTTTTCCCAACCTTACATAGTTATTTTTTTCTAGACTTGGTTTATTGCAGGGTGTAATAAATGTTAGTGCTTATTCAGCGTCATTTATTAATTACTGACTGGTGTAGATGAATTCTAATAGTTTAAAATGAAAACCAAAATCGAACCCATCGGCCTATCGCGACTTTTCTCATTGTCTCGCCGAGCCTATTCGCCCTTGAAGGCATACGTATTTGATGATTGTATGAAATGTTTCACCAGTCGACGAGCTTTATGAAAAAATGTGTGAATGTAAGTAAGCAGTTAAAATTTGCACTTCAAAATTGTTGTTTTATCCTCTACCTGCGCAAGGAAACCGGTAATAACGGAAAAGTTAGTTGTCGTCATGTCTTCTCGGTGGAAAATGGCGTGACTGCGAAATAAGTGAGTTAATTAGTATATTCGCAATTTCTCGGCGAACGACTCGACTCGCAGCCGTCACATATATTAATAGAAGAAGCTCTCGCGTGTCATATTGGGTGCAGTTTGCGCCTGCGGGCTCCGACCGATGACCGCTCGCTGTCTCAACATTCGATTTTCAAACCGTGCCGCGCATACGAAAACAAACCGAGTCCGTGAATGGACGACGTAGGTAGGTACGAGGGACCGGGTGGGTACCTATCCGCGCGCACAATAAACTCCTTTGAGATTTATACCAGCGAATAAGTACCTACCTACGTAGATTCTTTGACTGCGGCAATTTAAATTTGGAAAGAACTACGGACAAGCGATAAAAGTGCTTCGAATTTCAAGATTGTGAATATTTGAATGATTCTAAACTCGAGGGAATTCGGTTTATCTATGGCCATTCCGATTCTAGATACTCGGTAACTTCAAGTCAATTTCTAAGTATTATTCCTAGATACCATGGAGTCATTTTTTCGCGAATAGGATAAGTCTTCTTGTTCTCTATCTGATTTACTTTTTGACCAATATTACATATAATTTTTGGAGCACTATATGCGTAAAATGTGTTTCATATATGAGAAATAAAGAAAGTAATATAAGGCTATTCATTAGAGTTTGTATATAAACAGTGTTAATAAGAAGTTAGATAATTGATAAATGTATATATAAAATTAAACTGGCATATCTGATGAGCTTTATTAGCAGTCAATTCTTATTTTGAGAACTATGTTGGCGCACGGCTTAAAGGGAACATTGTTAATGACGCCAGGTTGAACTTGCAAATTGACAAAAAATTTAATCAAAAGGATTGAATGCTTTTAGGTTCGTTTTGGTTTATTCTCAAAAAAATCTAAAATCGTGTACTTTTTATCATCACCATCATAATTATTAACCACTTTCTATCCACTGGTGGATGAAGGCCTCTCCAAGTGTATTTTTTCTGTCTATTGTTATTTGCTGCCGCGTATTTATATGGAGTTTGACGATTTCGTCAATCGCGTTTTAGGGTGGTCTGTTGGCCTCTTACCGCTGGATGACTGCGTTCTGCTATTCTATTGTATGGACCACTCTTGCCCATTATCTTATTAAGTACTTGTTTATTTGTGTGATGCACAACGTCTATCCATGCCCCTTCGCGTTAATCTAACCTTGTATACAAAATAATTATCCTTTACTCCATAAAATACGTAAATGTCTGTCCAATTACAAGATATTTAGAAATTAATATGATTTCTGAATAACCTGTGAAGCATTTAGGAATCCAAAAACATATTCGAATCATGATCAAGTTAGATTTGGTTCAAACATTATCTTTTTATGAACTTTAAAAAGATAATTTAATCTTATCATTTAACCTAACTTTTTTCACCATTCTTCTATTGTATATTTTTTGAGGGGTCTGATTTTGCGGCACACGTCTCCCGTAAGCTGACCCAACTTTTAAATGAGGTTATGTGTGTTAACTCAGCCGCCGTTAATTTATCGAATCGGGTAACGTCTGCGGGCACTCATGTTCATAAATGCGCGGCGCACAGCGCATAATTTTACATGTTCTCACATTCCGCATTTCTCTGCGGAGCGTGTTGGAAATTTGATCAACAGATGGCACTAGCATTCCAAACAATGTCAATGGCGATAGTTGTCGTTCGCTTGATCGCTCCAACACGTGTGATCGGTTTACAAATAATAATTGACGCATGCGTTCTCACTCGACAAACATTCGGATTCACGTTTTTTTGTCGTCACTATATTGGATTGTACCGAGATGCAATAGATGGGGAATAGCGAAGAATATTGGTTCAGACTTTTCGTGTTTTACAATTTTATAACATTATTTTTATGACGTTAAAAAAAATTATTCATTGGAAAAAGGTTGCTTAGCATTATATTTTGTATGGGTAGGTACTGGGTATGTATGATTTTTTATTAAAATATCTAGGAAAGTTAAAAATTATTAAATTCACTAAATACTTTATCCTATATACCTCTACATGTGAATTTTTCTTCGAACATGTGAATTTCTAAAAAGTGTCAGCCAGTAAGGTTGACGTTTATAGGTACTGAATGAAATAATATATTATGTAGAGTGTATAGTCACTATATATATTATTTCACGCTCAGATAATCATATCCACCGTGTGACGTCACATCTCTCATATGTATCGGGCCAATACTAACAATATTAGTACATACTAGTTGTTGCTGTAAATACTTCGATAGCTAGTTCTGGGTTTTCTATAGGTAATGTTAAATACAGTAATTCAATCTATGCAAATTCAAACTACACAAACCTTTGTGAACCTGTGCTGGTAGATGCCGACGTCGCTCTCCTTGTAGTTTGATGGTCCTTAAATCTACTGGTCGGCCACCGAAAACCTTCTCACAACCGATAATCCAATAATATATAATACAAAATGTTTTTATTATCGCCGCCGTAAAAGTTCGTCCGAATCGCAAAAACTCTCTTCCCAGTAGCAGCTTCGCTTTTGTTTTCTGTTTTTAAATCTACACAAAAAGAACACACATATTCAAAATTTTATATCAGGCCTACCTATCGAAGTATAAAAGCGCGTAAACACTAGTGTCGAGTACCGACTTGTCGACTCAGAAGACGTGACGTCATACGGTAAAACGGTATAAACTGATCGTTTTTCAAATACGCATGTTTGAATGCCCGTAACTCTGCCACATTTCAAGATATCGAATTTTTTTTTCAGTTTCATAAATGAGATTTTTCGAAGAATTAAAAAAAAAATGACTCCACTACCTCATTCTGTTTGTGATTTAGTGATGCAGAGTGCAAGATGAAGTCCACGTCATACGCAGTACAGGCATTGATCAGGTCGAAAGTAGGAAAAGCATCTATCGCCTGCCGACCGAATATTAATCGATTTGGTGTGATTTTAAAATGAGAAGTACTACTCGCAGAAGTGTCACATGATTAGTTGGGTACGTTCGAGTCCTAGGCACGATTTTCCGCTGCACCGTATAAACAGCTTTATTGTTGTATGCGGCCCATGTGACCCAAGGGACACAATCGCGGGGCATCAGGGAATACATTATCTTCAATATTCTCGGTGCAACTCGGACGGAATACTAATACGGGCCATTCAACTCGACAACGCGGTAGAGAGACACTAGACGGACTCGATGATGAAGTTGGTCGAAGATATTAAAAGTTTACGTATGCAGATTGCATTCCCGTCCGTAGAAAATTAGAACCGATGACTGTTTTCAAATGCTATTTCAGTCAATTTATTAAAATGTCCTGTATTGTATTAACAATCATTCAAAATGATTTATGAATTCGCGGTTTTGATAACATTTTGCACGCGTGTCTACACGTTCATCTTTTCACGCCGCGTTGAGTCCTGATGTCTGAAGCTTTTGAATGGCGCAGGTAAGAACGTTGACCAAGATGAAGGATGTCATTGTCTGTGATAAAAAACGTGAATGACAATGGACAGGTCAGATTTTAAGACGCACAGATAATTGACGGACAAATAATATCCTTGAAAAGGTATCCACGATACAAAAAAAACTATATAGAGGATGCCCAGAGTCTCGATGTATGTACGGAATTATCAGAGCAGTGGAAGTTATATGGTAACGATTGGCACAGGATCAAAGAGAGGCTTTTATCCGAAAGTTGGGCCCTGTTGCCTTTTCCACTTCGTCAGTCCACCGTGTGAGGGGACCTTTCTCTTCCTCTTCGTCTTTCGACGTTGCCCACCACAACAAGCTTCTCCGAACTATCTTCCATTCACGTAAGATGCCTAAAAAATTGAAGGATTCATCTTAGGCAATGGTTTAGAGCCTGTCCTCGATGATCAGCTCCTGAAGAATGGAGACATTCGTTCGTCTCAATGTATGTGGTATGAGCTACAGTATGTGTCTCCAGCACCACTTCTCAAAGACATCAATATATATATATTGTTGTTGTATTGTGTATACGTATAGTAAGAATGGCAAATTTAGATTTTGTCTGTAGCGAGATTTTTTTAGTCAACGTTAATTTTTGGATTGATAAAATATTTATAATTATTACTATCTGAAAGTAAATCAGCAAACAGTATAGTTACCAGTGGATTATATTAAACATTTGTGACAATTGGAGGAATTATAAAATTATTTTTAAGTGCATTTAATAAAATAATCATTAAGTACAGACTGTCCGAGTTGAATGGGCAGCTACCGTTCGGGAACAGCTTTTTGCAACATACCGTGCTAAAGAGTAGCTTCACTACGCTTTGCAGTAGTACCAAACCAGTTCAAGATAGCGAGCTAAAACTTCTCAATTCTCTCGGCTGCGTTTCATTTTATTCTTCTTCTCTTTCGTGATCGTGGCCGCTATGAGAATAACGTCACCAGACAAAGAGTATAAAATGCTAAATTTTTCTGTCTTGGCTCACCACATTTGTCAACTTTCATACATCTTCGGTTATTGAAGCTTCTGGGCTACAATTATCTCTACATTCGGTCCTAATTTGATCATTCCTCACTCTATTGTTCATATATTTTCCACACTTCTCTCAACTGGCGATTGATGATGATGAGATCAGAAGAAATGTGTTCTTTCTAGAGACACTGCGGCGATAGAATCGAGAATGCGTTCCTGCTCGCAGTATTTCTGCTCGTTATTTCAGACACAAACAAAATATCCAATTCATTCTAATTTTCCTCACCATTTCAACGAGCAGGCAGCAACGGGCGCCAGCAAGACGTATTTTTAATGCCGAAATCTATTGTAATAACTGCCTCGTATTCTTATTACATCAATTTATTGACGTGACTTCGGCGACTTCTCGATCCTGTGCGATATATGCACCTAAGCGGCCGCATTCAGTCTACTTTCGTTCTTTTTACCAATTCTAGGCTTCATTTTCATACATTAGTGTTGGGACCAGAACTCCATTCTAGTTTTTTTAGTTTCAATTCAGATTAGTTATTTAGTATACTGTTTAGATTTCACTGTTAGATATAACGGATGAACTTGTCTCTTTTAGACACAGACTTCGGTCTAGTTAAAGAGAGTGAACATCTCTTACATTACGTACTTACCTATATCTATATTATTGCATTAGAAATGCTAAATAAATAAAATAAAATATTTGAAATACTTTCTATTAAATATTTTTATTAATTTATATTTTTCAGTGTTCTCGTGAGCAATGGGTGGGCGACCACTGCCCCATTGTAAAATAATTTTTTGCCCCACATCTGTCGCCCGCGCCCCTCCCGCCCGCCAGACCGTAAACAAACTTGACCCGGCGCGGAAAATTAAAAACGCATCAATTCTGCTCTTCCGATTTTAAATTCAAACTTGGAGCGGGCGGCCAGTGGAGGCTCGGGCCGCGGACGGCCGCCCGGGGCACCGAACCACACACGAAGTTTGCATTCATTTTAGTACATTTCTTTACATAAATGTTTTTTAAAAATGTACCACGTTAAAAACCCCTAGGCGAGTTTGTATTATTTTTTCATATTTGTCATTTTGTCGCACTTTTTGATATGTGGATATGCGACGTCTTTATTCTGAATTAAGAACTAGAAATTGTCCTATTGGGTGCCCATCTTATGGCACTATAGGTACCATTAATTTTGTTACCGATAAAGTGAACATATTTTTGTAAAATAAACCAGTGCTTGTCGTTAATGATCTTCCCAAATAAAATATAAATAATGGCAATCAATAATAACATATTTTGCATGTAAACTCATTAAGAATGACAGTAACAAATTACATTTTAAATTTATATAGAATAACTAGTAAATTCTGGTATTCAATAAAATAATTAATGAACATGTTCATAAGTCATAGGAAATCGACACTTAAATCACACACACACACACACACAGAAAATATATTATATAGGTGTGTATGAGTAGACACTTGTTCAACTGAAGCCTGCGCTTGTGGCTAGTTTTGACGTAGTATAATAAATGAGATAGTGTGGCAAATATATGTATATCGTTTGTTTAGATGAAAAAGCTAACATACATCTGAATAAAATCCTAATTGTCTATAAATGTCTATCTAATCAAATACATTTATATGAAGTTTAATATTAAAAAATAATAATAAAAAATATATATTTGAGAGAAAGGTTCTTTAAATAAAGTTAAACAAATGGATCGCCTCCGAGTGAATTTACAGATATTAGTACACAATTCTTCTTTTTCTTGTGCTCCATGCTTTTATTTTTATAAAATTAATTTATTACTCGATTGTAAGTGTTGATTAATTATGGTCTGACTTTAATTCGGTCTAATTTATATTTATTTAACTTTGCCCGGGGCAGCCGAAGGTCTCGAGCCATCCCTGCGCGAGCGGGCCGTTTTGACGCTTGCCGCCAATGCGCAGCGGTCGCCATTGACTCTCTCATTGCTGCCATTGACTCGCTCATGGCCGCCATTGACGAGCTGTCGCCGCCATTGAATTCCCTCATGAAACTGTGTTCAGTCAATGAATTGTTTGAAACGGAAATTTCCGTCCTATTCGACATCGTATCATAATAAATAGTGCAGTGAAAATAAACAGGGTTTTGTGAAGATTCTGACGTTATTATTTTTTTTATCATTTTATCGACTCGAGTTCCGAGCGGGGCTCGTTCGATTCGACCTTTGCGATATCATTTAATTTCGAATGTACATGAATGGACAATATTTGTTTATAGTTTAATGGTTTATTTACTATAATTAGTATTGAATGTAATTAAGAATTTCATCACTACATGCATTGGAGAATGCGTTATATTTTGTGGTCCATTAAAGACGCCGACATTTCTTCACAATTGTCAACATAGTGTTGTGCAATCGTAAATAAATATACCATTTTAATTTCTTGACATAGTTTTATGTGAGACGCGCGAGACAGAATAAAACAAATGAAGACATTCGCAGTAGGACTAATTGTACAAGACGTAGTTCGTCGAATAACAAAGCTGAAATGGTAATGGGCTTGGTATCTTAACCGAAAGATTGATAATCGTTGGAAATGAAGTATAATATGCTGAATTCGAACTTGAAACCGAATCATAAGTCGTGTAAAAGAGAAATATTGCAGGAAACAGCTGGATATGAAGGATAAAGATAGTAGTTAAAAAGGAATATTTAAAAAAAAAATTATACCGCATATTTTTGGACACAAGTTCACGAATCACATAGAAAGTATTAATGCTTGATGCTTTTGAAATGTGGTGTTGGAGGCGTACGTTGAAGATATATAATTATTTTAAAACACCCATTTCATGGTACCCCTCTATGATAAACAATTTAGCGAAAGATATGTTTCTTAAGAGTTGAGGATAGACGAAGCGAAATAATGGAGACCTAGTTTTAGAAAAGTTGAAAAAGGAAAGTAATTGACAACAGTACCTACAATATAAAATCAATTTTATAGAAAAATATGGTTGTTGCAACCGGGATTCGAACCTGGATCTCTTCCTAACCGAGGAACATGCATTAATCGATTATGTTATACCAACACGGTGCACTGACGACAAATTTTCGAACTTATAAGTTACACATATATTATATATCATTTTTTTTTTTTAAATTTTTTATTAATATTATAAATATAATACAATTTCAATATTCAGTGGATGTGTATATAAGTATGAGAGTAAGACTCGTGTATAGAGAAGGAGTATATTCGAGTTAATTTATGTTTCAGTTAGTCTGTGTACATATTTTTTTACTTCAGTTACAAATTTATGATAGTCCGTAATTTTTCTAATTGTGATGGGGAGATTGTTAAAAAATTTGATACCTTGATAAATATATTGATTTTGAGTTGCGGTACATTTTAGTTTTGGGATATCAATTTGGTCTCCATATCTTGTAGATCGGAATTCGCTTCTAAAATTTAATTGATTTTTAATTTTGAAAATTGGAATTATTGATTTTTTTTTGTATATGTCTATTATATAATATAATAGATTGTATAATATCATTGGTAACGGCATAACCTAAATGTACGCCACTGTTTATGAGCAAGGATGTAAGGAAAGACTATTGTATAGAGTTGTATTTCTGTTTTATACCATATATTGTACATGATATATCACAAGAGTACTGTTTAGCGTATCGCGACCCGGACATAATAGACGTATTGTAATAATGCACACATTACGTGTAACAGTCAACGAATGCAATAATGTTTATGAGTAGCAATTAAGGCGATAGTAAGGAACTGCTTCGAGTCGTGCAACGTTTACTATCACTTCCTTATCGCGAATGCATTGAGTAATTTGACCCAGATGTTTTTAAATAAAATATATCACACTAATATCTTGCACCGTGCCTTAGGTCAAAGTGTGTCGCTCTGTTGGCTCGCTCCGGCGATTTCATGTAAGTGTTCATAAATGGTGAAATTATTTATTATTATGATTATTTTTTACTGGCTCTCTCCCTCGCACCTCTCGCGACCTGGACAGGGTGAATTTCTGCCGGACTGTGACCGAGTTCTGCGACTGCAACACGCGAATGTGATGTCTACCCTCCACTTTTGGGGGTGTATGGTTTATATAGCTTCTTTCTGGCTGCCTTCTGAATTTAATGTGACAACGAGTTTCACGTCTAATTGTACAGGTGTGGCTCTGGTACGATGATACCGGAGCCGACGAATCGAAACGAGAGTAAACAACTCTCAAAACGATTCGGGATAGGATGCAAATAAATAAATAAATAAATATTATGATGAGAATATCTTCCAAATGGTATTTATTACATTTGCGTCAATCACCTGTCTATCAAATCCGAAATTGCAATCTCACACACTAGAATATTGCCACGTTGTTGTTACGAACGAGGGTACTAGTTCCAAAGTCAGCGAGCTCCATTACAATAAAAAATTTCTAACTTTTATAATAGTTATCTTCTTATATAGCTATTACGCATTCTTTTTGATGTAAATTGGTCATTCGAAATTTGTGTTTGTTGCAAAATCAGTCCCTTTTTTGTCCAGGCGTAACACTCTACTTTCACACATGCCTCATACTTCACATCACTTTATTTACTGCGACTCGGAAAAGCTCTACAGTAGACTAGCTAAACGATTGCTTCAAGTTATTCAGCCATGATGTTCTTCGTCTTTTGGGGCCACAATTTTCAGCAAACTTTCACTGCACCATACTACAAAATCTGATGCTTATCTAGTTGTCTCGTTATATATTGACGTTTACAAATGTTTATTGTTTTAGATATGTACTTATTTCTATGTATAATATTTATTGGTTTTTACTGCCATATTTATACTATTATACATTTTGATGATATTTTTATGTACCCCCACTATTCAAGATGATTTTTATTCAGCGGTGCACAACATTAATATTGTTTAAAAAAATTTGTTATAAAATTTTTATTTTGTGTGTACTTATGTCATATATGAAAAATATCTCAATTATCAGACTTATTATACTGTTAAAAGATTTACAGATTTAACTTCCTCTTCAACGACTTCTTAGGACTCGGAAATCCATGATCAGAGTTACTACAGTAAAAGTTCCATTGGAAACACAAACATTTCGGACATTGGAGAAACAATTTTTCCCCATCAGCTTCATCTGTTTTTACGATGTTTATCGAATACATCATTTGGTTATATTCGGTATGGAGCCGGGGCCCTATATCTCCACCAACTAATTCAGTGGTAAATATAAGATGTAGACCCATCAGAATTTCTTACAAATCGGTATTTGTCACTTGAGGAAAAGAAAAAAAAAATGATTACGACAATTTTTATTAATTTATTAACGGCCCTTATGGGCTTTTACATAATGGGTTTGGTATAAAAAATACAAAAAAACGCATGAGCAGCTACACAAGTAGCATGGAATATATATATAAAAATTGAATAGAAAAATTAAAATTTAAAAATAAGCAAAACGAACAATAAAAACAAAAGTTCAAGACAGAAACAACAATAAAAATTTAGGTTTGACACAGAATGGCCGAGTATCAAAATCAGTTAAGTCAAAATCTTTGACTCAGAACAGCATCAAAAACATTACTCTTATATTTAAACATTGAATATCGGAATATTTCGACAAGACCCAAGCCTGTGTAGTCTTTGTGTGGGTGCATTCCTATAAAAATTAGTATATGATGAATTTACATGGAACTGTACCGACGATCTGGTACTCCGCGCAGGAACGTGGTATACAATCAGTTCAGTTAAATTAAGGGCGTCCAGTATGCTCTTAACTATTTTAAATAATAATAATAAATCACTTAAAGTTTTTCTACACGACAAATTAGTTAAATTAAGAGTGCTCATTAGAAAATCATAATTCGATTGTTATAATATAATGTTATATAATAATGTAATAATAAACCTTAAAAAATTATACTGAAGATAGGTTGTTATTAGTTTGTTATTTTGAGAATTCTTTTACAGATCTACATCTCAAGTTCTTCTCGTGTTCAGAGACGATAAATCACATTTTGACTACAGGCCGTTCAAACACTTCTCGGTCTTATCTAATTACTGTTCCCCAAGGAACAAAATAAAGCTATTTTTGTGTGTCTCATGATTGATTCAAATAGTCTTCGGTCGACTACACCATCCGCATCTGCTCGGATCCAGACGTCAGTCGGCAACACGAGTGCGCAGACATCACAATAATAATCGAGAGAAACTCTTCAAGTATCGAGATATTTGTTTGTATAATTAATTATTGTATACTACTCGGAGAGCGCGTCTGTCAATGCTCCTCTCGGCAGCCGATGAACTGGCATTTTGTGGGAATTTTTAGGTATCGTATATTTTGCGCACGGTCCTATATAGTAAATACACAAAATTTGGTGTAGATCGGTCAAAAAATGTGTGCACGGTAACACGTGCCATTGTCAAGGTGTTGCCTTGAAAAGTTAGTCAACTGTGGGAGATTTATATCTCGTGCGAACAAGTTCGTTTTTACCGTAACCCTTTGAGACAACGCCTTGACAAAATGGTACGTGTAACCGTGCCAAAACTTTGTTTCTTCCAGGAAACCATCTGCAAAAAACGCGATCTAACCTAGAATAGACGCCAGTTCCATACATTAGTTCTCGCGGAAAGCCTAAATTAAACATATACACTATATATAGAGAGAGAGACCTATGTACTATATACCCGGTGTGACACGGAATTCAGATATAGTAATTATTTAAAATATTGATTTAGGGGAGGGGGTGTTTTTGTTTTGCAGAGGCCTATAGTATTTAATAAAGAAGTATGCAAAATTTGATCTAAGCAGGCGAGGGTGAGATGTCTGGGGAAGTGAGATAGGATATTTATATATCATCGAGGGGAGGGAGAAGGTAGAGGGTGACTATTTTACGCAGGGTCTTAATGAGTAATTATTTCAAATTTGCTTTAGATCGATCAAAGCATTGTATAGAAAACAGTCAGACATTCACATTCAGGTTTATATTATTATTTTTCTGTAAGACGGGTGAGATAGAGGTATTAAAAGGAAAAATTGCAAGATGCGTAATGAAAATATGCGAGTGGTTGGCACAAAATAGACTTACATTAAATCCATCCAAAACAGAACTATTGTGGACAGCAACACCTAGAAGGCAAAACTTAATACAGGAATCTGCAGTTAAGTTGTTGGGCGTGCACATTGATTCAGATCTTTCAATGAATACACAAATCAGCGCTATACTAATTATGGAAATTATTATTATTATATGCGAGTATACAAATCTAGGTAAAGTAATAAAACAAATAAATACGAAAATTCATAAGAGAATCCATTGCACCGACGAGAAAGTGTTAAACAAAGTCTCTTTAAGTTTTTACCATTTTTGGTGTATGTATGAAACGCCTAGGAATTTTCCACAAAGCCTTGTTACCTTGTACGAAATATATGCAATCTTTATGTATTGTACTTTATCGTCTTTTTGTGTGGAAAACATGGGCGGCGGAAAGAAATTGAAGTGTCTCTGAAGTGTATTATCTTATGTTTGCAGTGAATATGCAAACAATTCGGCCGGAATGACAAAATGTCACAGATAAATCGATAGGCGTATACGACCAGGCTGTACTGTCGGAATTTGAAGAAGCATGTACGAATATTCAAAGCAAAAATTTCATATATAATGATTATAGTTATTATAAGTTACACATATATTTATATTTTTTATTTATTATCTTTGTTTTATTAACCACTGAATTGAGTTTAAATACATCTACCGGTTTCGAAAAATACCATTTTCTTCTTCAGGATGTCATAACTAACTAAAAACACATATCATTGTTTCTTCACCAGAATCTATTTTAAAAAAATAACAATTAATTAAAAAATAAATTTGGTACCTAACTCAAATTGTTGCTTAATACAAATTTAGTCGAATAATTACACATATATTTAGTTATATTTTATTTCAAGAGATGCGGTCCCTCTCAGCGACAGGTGTAAATGAAATTTAGCTGTCATTTTTTACACCTGGTTCTGCTGATTAGATCGAAGCTGAGACATCTTGATGGTGTAGTGGTGTGACGTGCTCAATGGCCCACATTCACGAATGAGATTTTCGACAAGAGACAATTTTTTAGATACGGATTTTGCTCCCTAGAGATTCGCTGTTTCGCGCATTACTTCGAGCACTTCAAGTGAT
Source organism: Eubasilissa regina (assembly GCA_022840565.1). NCBI lineage: Eukaryota > Metazoa > Arthropoda > Insecta > Trichoptera > Phryganeidae > Eubasilissa > Eubasilissa regina. The sequence goes on along the minus strand of JAINEB010000029.1, from coordinate 6,365,739 downwards.
TTTGAATTTCTTCAGCACCAGTTAATACTGAATAAATATTGTAATTTAACCCCTTATGTTAATATTAATGTTTAATATTGTACGTTAACTTGCTAGTATAAATAATTGTAGGGATCTATGGTGGTTTTCGTGACGTTTGTGTCAAATCTCGCCATCAGATCAAATGACGTTTGCACTGGTTTTTGTTTATCTACAAATATGCGTGTACAAGGTATTAAGATGTATCTCAAATCTCTGAGATTCTCTCATTCCGTAGACACGGACCTTAAATGTGGTAATCTTGAAGAGAGATACCGCAGTGATGGCTATAAATCCTGCAGGTAGCTAAGAATCATCCTGAATCGTGATGACGATGTTCAGAAGATGGCATTGAAACGAATACGTTTGTTGGAATAAAGCCTTATAATATTTTGTATATCGTTATTAGAAATCAAAATCTAACAAGAGGCTTAATTATTCTAAGTACTGGCTCTTGTGTATGAATGCTAATGAAACTCGAAATAAACTAAATTGAGAATATTAATTAAATATTGAATTATTGAAGAAAATGTAGTTCTACCAACGATAGCTTTACTATCGGTGATTTGAAATATTTATGATTATTAACATAAAATATGTTTATTCAGCGCTATATAAAATTTTATAACATTTTTTATATAAAATATTACCGTGTGTTTTATTTTCACCTTTACCGGTACCGGGATCGATACCAGGTGCCTCTGAAATTTTTTTGAAATCAAAAATAGGCGCCGAGTATCGATCCCACTACCTTTCCTCTTATGCTGTCAAATTGTCACACAAGTATACTTCTGATTTTTTAATGTTAGAATTTTATGCATTGATTTACATTTTGATATTATTATATATTATTTATACGTCATATTTTATCATTAAATTTTATTTTATAATGCTTATTTTCACGTTAAATTTGTATCCGTCGGTATTGTAGTGATTCTTATTCCTACCTGTCACGCGGGAAACTAAGGTTCGGTTTTCCGCCGGGGAGGTTTTTATTTCAATTTTATTTATTTGACTGAATTTGTGAATATTTTGTCGAACAAGAAAAATATATTTTATGCAGGGGTGGTTTGAGACATGGAAAGTATTTTTTTTTAAATTTAAGTGGTACGTAAATTAATATATATCGATGTCGCGTGTCGTTATGTACACGTCTTAATAAAATATAATCGAAATTGTTTTTGTAACTTTATTCTCAATATTCAAATAAATATGTTCTCTTCATCGTGGTCGTGTTCCTAGCACCCCGGTCGCATAACTCCTCGCTTCTATAAATATTATCCCAAACATTTCTCATACCGTCGAGGGCCTATATATGTATATTTTCGTTCGCCATACACCCCACTTCCTCTCCGTAAGTGCACTTGAACTAAACGGTCCAGCCTCTTCAAGAGCATCATCGATATCGGTATGCAGATGAAAATATTCGATCGATTTAAACCTAAAAATTCTCTTTTACGCCGTTCTATGTCGTTGTACCGTCAAAACTTTAAAGTTTTTAAAAAAAAAAATAATAATTGTCTTTGAATGGATGGATGTGTAAAAATATTTCAAACATTGTAAAATTCATCTTTCTTTCATCACGTGCTTGGCCATTTGAAGAACTTTCTTACGTGCACCGTATTAAAAGTAATTATTATTAATACGTATTAAAAAATAAAAATATTGTCGTCATCTGTATCATCATGATCAGCCGTTTTCAAACCCCTGCTGAATGAAAGCCTCCCCAAGTGAAGGCCTCCCTACTTTTTTCTGTCCATTGTTATTTGCTGCTACACGTTTCCTCACAATATGATGATTTAATCAGTTCTGAGGGTTTTAGTACGTTTTCTTGATTCCCTTCATGTACCTCTGGATGACTGCATTCATGTAATTATTAAACATATTAAATTAAAAATCAATTTTTATTTATTTTCTTTTTTCGCACTTATAATCATACACAACTGCAGACGGTATTTTATTAATTTAATCGTATTACTGGAAGTTTGTGGAGTTGAATTAATTTTGTTATGTTTTCATATTGATTTCATGACTAAGTCATATTATATGTGTTCGATATTTGGAAACTTCACGAAGCCTTCAAACTTTATCCATTTTGAGATCGTATTTTTATTAATTTATTATTGTTCGTTAAAACAAAACTTTATACTGCCGAAATTGTTCTTTTAAGAAAGCATTATTCAAATAACTTTGATAGAATTCGCAAAATATATTACATACATATATTAGATCCATAGATCACGTAACAATAACCAAAAAAATATTTAAATATCAAACGCAAACATGACACTTTCAAAATTATGGATAAATAGGATCCACAGATTAGCCTGTAATGTTATATCATAACAACACGTTTATGATCATAAATAATCTGCTTAGATTTTATTGTTTAACGTTTTCATCATACTTAAAAAAAAAAAAAAAAAAAATTAATACCTTGAAATACCTCACGAAGGTAGCATTAATTATACAGATTTATAATTAAAATATGTAATGTCGATCTATATTTCTATTCTCTACAATCTTGAATCATTTGACTGATGTAAACCAAATTTTACATAGTTAATCTTTAGGACACTGCGGAAAACATAGGCACCTTTTCCTACCCCTGATCATCGCTCCCCCTCCGATCATCTCACCCACCCTCTACCTGGACCAAATAAATATCACCGTTATTTATTTAAAATTACCAGTGAGATGTACGATGACCGACCTTATATTTATATACAAGATCATCAATGATATGATAGACTGCCCCAGATTGTTGGTCTGCTTGACTTTTATGCACCATTGAGGTCATCGAGACACAATTCATTGTTTTATTACAGTGGTAATGTCAGAACCCATATATTAGCTAACTCCGCAGTCTCCAGATAACATTGTTTGGGGAATGAATATGCGGAGGTAGTGGACATTTTTGCTGTAAATTTAACTCTTTATAGGACTATATTATTACAATTTTATGTGTCTCAACTCAATAGTGACAGATAAATTGCTTTTCTTCACACTTTTTATTTATTTTAAATTTTGATTATGTAAAAACATGTTGATATTATATAATTTTTTTCTTTGTGTATTGCACTTCTGGTGAAATTTTATATTATTTAAAAAAATTATGTTAATGCCTGAATAGGGCGTGTATAATAATAATAAATAAATAACTAAATCGTGAAGTATTGCGGACAACGCCGGTACCGCCAGTACTTTATAGATAAATACCAACGTTGCAAAAAATAAATTTCCGGACGACGGCACATGTATATGTGTGTGTGTGTGTGTGTGTGTGTGTGTGGGTACGTGATGTGAACTCGTTGAGACGATAAACAAGTCAATAAGTATATGTACACACATTTCATCTGTTGAGACGCTAAGAGGAAAAAAGGGACAGCGAAGTATGTAGGCTAACTATATTTTTATCAGAAATGCAAACAATACTTATTTCTTTTCTTTGCCCATCACCCGTATCCATTTTACTTCTATTCTTCATCTGTTCTACATCTTTAACGGTAGACTTAGTAAGAACTCAACCGAAACATTAACATTAATTAACACCTAAACGTGCCCACATACTATTTTTATGTTCCTTCCTCGGGAGGTCTTAAAATCACGACTCGGTACTTGTAAATAATTCGTTTATTGGAATGTAATAAATGCACAAATTTATAAGGTAGCGTGTTTACGGAGATGTATTGAAACGGATAGACTTTGAGTTCTTTCTCGTTCGGATGTCAGATACGATCTAGTCTCTGAAGGCCTGTGTTACGGTTTAAAAAGGTATTTCTCGAAGATAGTTTAAATCCGGGTAAACCAAGAAATAAATTATAATCGTTTCAGTACACATCCATTTACAGAAAGTATAAATAATAAAATAAGACTAAACCCTTAAAATAATAGTTGGAACACATGTCTCTCTGCAAATCGAAAAAGGTTGAGGTTGACCATAAAATAAGGATGTGGCCTCGAAGGTAGGTAGGTAGGTAAGGTAGATACATAACACTATGGTATACTATAAAATGATGTCGATGACTTTGGATATTGATACGGCTCAGTAGAATAAAGATTGCACTGTACCTCTTTATAAATAATCGTTTTTTTAATCCGTTATTTAAAGCGTTATTTAAACTGAATATTCATAATTCACAATAACAATTTAAATATCACTAATTTATATGCATGTATGTCAACACTTTTCTATTTCCAAGTACCATATTGAAATTAGAAATTTGCCTGAAACACAAATTACTAACTCAAGTATGCCATAAATCGCAAGTACGAATAATAATAGGCACAAACAATTTAAACGTTATAAACTACCACGTATAGCACCTACATCAATACAGACTGACTTTGCATTTAAGATCATGGAACCATGGAAACAATATTACAAATCACTAAATGAATTTTATTATATTTTGATGTTAAGTGGTCAATAAAACAAAGTTAACAATTAGAAATAATGAATTTTAACCACAAAGTTGATTTTGCTAATCTTAAAAATATTTTTTGATATTGTTGATGCGTGTATGAGAGGCTCGGTTTAGACTTCCCGCAGGTATTCGCAAACGTGTCCCACGTATGCAATACAACAATAGCTTATTTATAATTGTATTTAGGGTGAATTTATTAGTTTCGCATTTAATAATTACTTCAAAAAATGTTTTTTTTTTTTTAATTTAATGGCGTTGATCCCTATACCCGCCGCACGTATTATATGAAGTGTTTTATCTCAAGTTATTTAAAGTTTTCTATATCCGCCCACAGCCCACTAATGTGCGAGGGCGTCACTGCTGCTAGGTGGAATTCCTCTATGTTACGAGACGGTTCAAGAAAGGGTCCCATTCAGGGAAGATATCATCTAAAAACTATACGGCTAACACTGCCATCCTTCATAATATACAAAAAAAATCTTTTATTATTATTTAATTTTTCAACAGCAGTGCAAGCTTAAATTGGATAAACGTGAAAAATCGTAATGACGTCTCATATCAATAATTAGTAATATTTCTTAAAAATTATATGAGATGTTTTATTTATCAGTATAATTTTTACGTATTTTTTTGACATATTTAAAATCGTATGTTTCATATTAAAAGATTTATTTTTTCTTTTCATTTTCAGTCATCTTGCTCATGAAGTCGTCAATTGTTGTAGCTTCTAACAAGGCCGTTCTCCAATATTTAGTCTACCTGATTTTGCCAGTTTTTTTGCGGATGTCTTCTGTCCCTATTGCACTCAATACTAGCTTCATATGTTTTATTTAGCATTCTCTCCCACTCGTGCGTTACACATGTTCAAATGTTTTCAGCGAATTATTTATAAATTTCATCGACTGTACTACAAATAGATCTTCATTCTTTCCTAATTTGTTCAATCTTTACTATATAGTTTATAGATTTTTCACATATTTTCACCGTATTTAGTATAGTTTCATTCTTATTTTGGCAACTCCAGGTTTCACTTTTATACATTAGTGTTGGGACCAACACCATTATACTCGGTTAGTTTTGTTTCGGATGACATATTCGGATATTCCTATATGATAAGTACGTTCGGATCACTATTTATTTTATTTCTCGCAGTCCTTCTCGATATCATTTTAAATCTTGCTGTCTCTTGACCGTGTATACTTATCAAATACACAAACTTTCGATGTATTAATATATCGTTTAGTATTCAAAGTATACATTGTGACGCGTTGCGAAAATTAAAGATTTTGGATCCGTCGGATCGGCGCCATCTGAAAAGTACACCTACATGATGAATATTATGTTCCAGGCCGATGTTGTTTTAGAATAACTAGGAAATGTAACACAATATTTTAATTTGGTGCTTATTTATCGATTATCTGATTTATTGAAATTATATACGGAATATGATATCGGCCAAGTGGCCGCCTCTGGCGGCGGCACAAATACGTGCTCTTTTAACTATATATTTCGTAACATTCTAGCCCACTTCGCGTCTTATTTCAGCAATTTTATTTCGAATATTGTCCTGTAGCATCAGAATTATCCTTTCTTTCCTTTCAAGTACCCGCCAAGGAGGCCAGTTGATATCACCATTTTTTGTCATTATGCGGCCAGCAAAAATTTCTCGCTAAATTTGACGCGTAGGTCATGCTGTGTGTGAGGTGGTACTATGGTGTTGAAACCACATGTGTCGTAGGCCACCAATAAGTTTTCCAACATATGACTATAGCGATCACCATTAATGGTTACAGTATTGCCATTATTATTTAGATAAAATATTTTAATAACTTCAACACGTTGTTGAGGCGATAGATACTCTATAATAAATTGTAATCAACTACTCTATATGACTTATCAAATGCAAACTGACAATTGTCAGCTAAACCAAAATGGCAGCTAAACAAAATCGGGCTGGAACATAATATTCACACTGTAAAAACTAACGTAATTGTTACTAAGTCGGTAAACGCTTTACACTGAAAGGAACGTAAGGTTTTGCTTTACTTGGTTAGAGACGGCTCTGGTCAGTTAAATTCAATTTTGGTTCATCTTCATCCATTCAGGATAGCCAATTTAAAATGTTTAAAATTTAATTTGTGTGTTTTTTTTTGTTACAGGTATGTTCACAGCGGATACATTCACGGTAAACTTGAATCGAATACTATCGACCATATTACGATTGAGGTATTTATGAATCACTTCTTTGGTCGTACCCCTCGACGTGTTGTATCGACCACTTTCGCTTAATGTACGTATACATAGATATGTCTCTTAAGTGTTGAGATGAAAGGGATAATTTATTTGCTGTCCAAATCTAATGACCATTGCCTCTGTGGAGAGTCTGTTCATTATGTGATTCTATATTTTATATACACCACTACACTACATCTAATCAACATATATACGTTTCTTGGGGAGGAAAGCCTGAGCATAGCACGAGTGATGACATGTCAAATTTGGTTCATTGAGGTTACATCTCGTAACTAGTTATTAATCTTATGGAAGATTCTATTATTATTTATCAAATACACCACGAGTTCAAATAATTATAGTACCTACGCATTATTGACTTAGATTGGGTTTTGCCATAGGTACCATAAATAAAAATTAATTCGTAGCACACAAAGATTAAATTTTAAGAAAAAAAAGAAGATATTAAAATTTCTAACTAAACATTATGTTATTTAATTTAAGATATATTCGTATTTTACTTTTAATCCTTTTAGAAAGCATGACAAGTTTGCTAGTTCTGTAGTGAGTAAATAACCTATAAATTTATTTAAAATCTGAATCAATCAATATTAAATACTTTATAACTTTTCCAAATTTTCCAATCATCTCATTGTATTAATAATTAATTGATTATAATACAATTATTTTATTTCAATAAATAAAGAAAAAATATATTTATATTATATATTTTAATATTAGAAAATATAATACATTTTAGAATTATCAGTAGGATCTATTTCTAGGAGAACACGAATTATAACGAATAGTTATAATTTTTCAGAACATAGGTCTGTGATATTTTAAATATGAATTAAATATATTAATTAGAAAGATATACATATATAATCAATTTTATCTAAAAATATTGTTGCTGTAAAAATAAGGTAGATGGCTCTTTCAAATAATGGAACTATTAAATGTATTAATATCAAGAAGGTAACATGTAGGTTCGAAAATTTATCGCTAAAAATATTGTCGCTGTAGCATAGTTGGATAATGCACCTTCCCCGGTTAGGAAAGAAATTCAGGTTCGAATCCCGGTAGCGCAGCAGCAATATTTTTCGATGAAATTGATTTTATATGTATATCTTTCCAATTAATATATTTAATTCATATTTATTTTTTTCTTTTTAAACTAGCATTATTTAATGTAAAGCCTCTCTGCTTTTTTTATGTTATTATATTTATATTAAAAAATAAAAATACTTCATTCTATTTTGGTCATATTTTGACCTTAATATAATGACCTTAGTTCACCATCCTGGTCGTTTCCTCTCATACACTCATATCTGCCTCAGAGACCCAATTTAAAATTCATTGCATACAAATTGATTCATGTTCCATTAAATCAAATATATCGCGAAGGTACGCGTATTTATGGTGGTTTGATGGACGCAGATCACTTTATGGCTCCTCGTCTAATGGTTCGGGCGAAACTTTATGCAGCGAACATGTTTTGAATATCCGACCATGGTGATGCGTCGCTCTGCTAGATGTATGTCAGAAGATAAGCTTGTTAAACAATGCAACATCGGTTGTTTGTGGAGTCTCGTCGATATGCAATCTGCGATCCTTATATCATATCCTGCGTATGTACTGTAGCACACTTCTTTTTCTTCTTTTGACCTCCTCATGGTGGATTACCATGACCGCAATTACTGCATATTTTATCAATTTTACAATGAACCCCCAAAATTTACATGGACAATGATTAAAGATAGTGAAGAAGTGACATTTTTAGAAAATTGATAAAAAAACCTCAAAATATAGTTAAGAGGGAAAAAAAAACACAAAGTTCTGTGCAAGATCCGAATACTCTGTGTCTGTGATGCTAGATGATGGATGCATATTTAGAAGGTTTACCATCTAAATTAAAGTCTAAAATTATCCATCTATCTAAATTTAACCATTTTTTTTTTGCATTTAGTCTGTCTGATATTAGAAATATTACGCAACACACATAATAATAAACTAGGTGAAAATGTATACTTAATGAATATTAATGTGGAAGGGTAATACGTCAGACCGTTATACATTATTTATCAATGTAAATAATGAACCTAATAAATGTATTATTATTATGAAAAAAGTTCACTCATTTATTTATTTAATTATTAATCCAGAAGTAATGTACATTAGTGACGAGCTCAACATCACGAACCGTGAGTCAAGCACTGATATTTTAGAGTCGCACTCGCTCTCGGTGATTGAATATCTGAGAATATCGTGAATCGTAAACCTTTTTTTTTATTATTTATATTTGGTTGTACCGTGATTCGCGATGCATGTGCATATGAGACGAAAATAATGACATTATAATTCGTGATCAGCGCCATCTAGTAGATTCTTCCAAAACGTTATACGCATTTGACCCGAAAAATAAGTTTTCATTCTCTTTGTGATGATATTAAATTAGATATATATTAATTGTTATGCTAGAATATGATTTTTATGCAAATGGTGTTTGAATAATATAAATAGATACGCTCAAAATTGTCTTTTTATTTCGTGTATTGTGATATCGTGCGGCGCATGCGCGCGAGTAATGAAACTGTAATCACAGTCACAGTTTTCAATCACTGATATTATCGAATACCAATCACAATCACACTAGTGAGTCAAGAATAGCATTTTTTCTCAATACTAATGTACGTGTATGAATTCCTTCCGTCCGCCCGCGTCGTATAGCATGATAAAACAAACATAATATATTGACAGCTTTCCGTTTCGCTTGGCAACATAACATAAACAAGTTCTAACATTAAGGAGAATACATTCTTATTGTGAAGTTGTAATTATTCAGAACATAGAACATAGAAGTTTAAATTGTCCATGTGTCTAAAATTTAATAAAAATGAATTGATAATTATGGCGTCTGCACTCGGTTTACTCAAAGGTATTTGAGATTCCGTAAAAACAATGTAGATTGCTTTTAAATAATGGAACGACAGATGTATTAATTTGAAAAAGTGTAACATATAGGTTCGAAAATTTGTCATGAAAAATACTGACGCTGTAACACAATTGGTAGTGTACTTCCCCGGATTGGAAATAAAGATCCAGGTTCGAATCCCGGTAGCGCAATTTTATACGCGTATATTTATAATTAATACATTAAATTAGTATTTAAGATCTAACACTTGAAACTGTGCAATTTTCGTGATTTTTGTTTTTTTTAATAATAGGTTATAAAAGGCGTCGAGCGTAAATAGAGATAAACGTACCACATTTCGGAATGTACAGTTAAATAAATATTCAAATAAAAATCACAATTTAAACCGAAGAGCAGTGTTTTGATATTAATTATAAGAGTACGCACAGTGTAATAAAACCATTTAGAATTATAGGATTCAAATGGGTAGGCGTATTACGTTAATAAACATAAATCATTAATTATTTCCTCTCGTTCCAGCCTGCCGTTTCGACACTCCCGGGTATGATCGAGCTTTCGCCATTTTAATTACTTCGTTTAATTATTTTGTTTATTGCGCGCACAAGGAAGCTTTTCATTATGAATAAGTCAGTTTGTACACTCGCCCACGCGCAGCCGCCGTTTAACGTTTAGCCATAAAACAAAAAATAAAAAAAATACGCACGGGCGTTGCATAATCGGACACAGGCGTCGGGACTGTTTAGAGATTCGAATTTCGAATGCTGCTATCTAAATGAAATCCACAGATTTGTGAAAGAATGCGCGTTGAGTGATTTACGCACATTCAAAAATAGAATGGGATAGTTTAGCATTTCCAATGCGCGCGGTGCGTTGTTTTTCATGAAAAATAATACAAATTCTCATCTGTTTTTCTATGGAAATTCATATTAGTACAACGAAAACACGGCGGTCTTTTAATACACTTTTTCCGAAAGCTTTCATCCTATACGTTAGAAGTAAATACAGCGGGTGTCAGTTTAAGCTTACTCGTACATGACAGGTTTGACAATATAAATTATCGATTTTAGTATAGTATTTATTTCAGTGTTATAATCATTTTCTTTTTAAATAAATAGTATTTAATAATGCCGGGGAATAAAAGTGTGGTGAATGTAATATAAATACAGCGGGTGTCAGTTTAAGCTTACTCGTACTTGTCAAGTTTGACAATAAAAATTATCGATTTTAGTATTGTAGAATTTTTGTGTTATAATCATTAAAAAATATATATATTTAATAATGCCGGGGGATGGAGTGTGATGACCATATGACCGTATGACCATATTACCCTTATGACCATATGACCCTTCAGGGTCCTAGAGTGTAACTGAGTATAATTCGGAACTCATGACGTACAATGTATAATATGTAATTGTATCTCGGCTAGACGTTGTCGACTATGAAAGGGGGGTGGGGGAAAATTTTCTGTATTTTGCGCAAGGTTTCAAAGAATAGCGCCGCAAAATTTCGTTTAGATCGGTCAAAGCGTATATTATTAATATTATTTTTTAAATTTTAAATACTTTTTTTGTCTTCATATTAAACATTATAGTTGTATCGTTCGCATTCAAACATTATAATACAGAGAATTTAATATCTAAAGATAACCAAATAAGAGTTATCCTTTCTGCTCTTTTATCTGTCAATATTTAATTATGATTATAAGAACGACCATTGTTGTTTCTATCGCTAATCGCTAATGGTGTTGGATATTAATGTCACCGTTTCTGTTTCTGATACGAGTCGTTGTTTGTGCGCAGTCGTGATGCGCATAATGCGCAGAACAGGCGGCGCACTCGCTTATGTCATTCATGTTACATTGGTAGATCTAACGCGCTCGTATTCTGACGAAAGTTATTGAAAAATATCCGGTTTATTAAGGCGTTAATCACGCCTGATTAAGACGTTTTCGAAAATCCGTGATGCATTTTGCATCACGTTTTTTCACATTTTATCTCGTTCATACTACTACATTGTGGGTATGACAATTATTATTTATTTATTTTTAACTGGATACAACCGTCAATAACCGAAAATTAATAATTTTTATATTCTTAATTTATTAAAAATTATAGATATCTCATAAAGACGAAGTTATATATATTATATTAAATGGGAACATATGAAATTATGGGTATCACAATTCCACCCATTAATCAACCTCCATATCTATCAAATTTTTGGAAGTTGTATATATGTTACCATGTATGAACAGTTCGAGTATTAGCTACAACTTCACTGTATGCGTCTATGGTCTGAAATTTGATTTTCATTTCCCTAAACAGCGCGGACGTCACTAATGAGAATATGAAGGTTGATTAAGTGGAATGGTGAACGTTATATTGTGTAAAGTGATCACTTAAGCCAGCCGAAGACAGGTCGTAAGCCCTGTAATTATTACTTCCATATTTTCCCATATAATATAATATAAATAGCTTCGTCTCTATGAGATATCTATAATTTGTTTAAATTTATTTAAACAAATTATAGATTTATTTAACAAATTATAGATTAGTTTATTTAAATTGATATAATTACCTACTCATACCATTGTTTATCAATTTCTCCCTGTGTATATTTTATCAGTTGAAAAGTATTCAAGTGACTATTCACGTTGTGTGTCGTCGATCAACGATGTTATACTTTAAACATTATTTTCAAAGCTTCTAAGTCTGCTTTTATTTAAAATTATCATTTGGATATATTGTTGTTCTATAATTTCGTTGCTAGGCGAGAATGAAGTAGCAAATAACAAGAAATAGTCGATCAATGCTAATAAAATAAAGACTATTTCTGGTTTCAATTTTTTATTGCAACTGGCTGCATTCTTGAGACGATTTCAATTATCGATCTATACGGGAAGGTCAGAGTGCTAGTTTGTCCATGGCAATACTCTCGTAACTGCGTAACATGAATATAATATAACTTTGTTATATTCAATTTTGTAAATAAAATATGAATACGCCGTAGTTACACATTTTTTTAATGAAGCGGAAACTAAATTTTACTTTTTGGTGTTGTGTATATTTGGTGTTAGGTATATGTGGTGTCGTCGCTAAGACTTAGAAGATTACGAGCCCTCTTATGAGCTTGACATCGTCGAGTACATCAAGATCGGACTCCGATGGGCTAGCACCTGACGTTGCATAAACTAGAAGGAGATTTTTTTAAAATATCCACGTTAATCCGTTCGGTCTAACTTAGATATTTTCGGAGGCTGGAGGAATTTCCTTGAGGCATCCAGGTCTGAAATGTCATGATGCCATGATATTTTGGTGAAAATACGTACCTCATTCGATGCTCTGTCGGCTACGTTAGTTTTCAAATATTTTATAATTAATTTTTTTTTACATTAAAAATGATTAACGTGATTCAGCTGCCTAGGTAAAAGTATACTTTACAAACCATTATTTTTATTTTACGCGATTGTTTTATCAGAATTACAATGATCTTCCTGCGCGCCGAGTCATTTTATTGGTTCAATTGTCGCTGATTATTTGTTGTCAATACGGGCAGTGGTGACTAATGGTGTATGGTCAAGGGTCCAGATCCATAAACAATATTCTGGCTCAGAAGAGGATTGGGTTTTCGTGTAGACACAGGACGCGCCGCAGAATTTTAACAATGATTCACGGCTTCGTGGATTTTTCTTTTCTCCCTCATCCTTCCACCGCCACTCATACTTTACCTTTGTCTTCCGCATCCAGCTGCTTCCTGCAATACTTTTTAGTCATCGGTCCAGCACCCTGGGGGCCGTCGTTTGCTTTGGATTCAGGTACATAGCCTTTATTCTTACATCTTTTTCCATCCAGTTATCCTTCCTTCGACTTAGAAATCATCATCATCATCATCATTTTTCTTGGTTAGTTGACGGACCATCGTCCACATTTCTTCTACAATGATTTTTTCATTTATTATTTTAACCCACTTCTGAGATAGTCCTTTCTAAAACTCACCATAATACTAAATCGTTGAAAACGAATAAGATTATAAATAACACTTCAATTAATATGTATATTTTACATTAGACGGTTTGCAGCTGGTCACCAGTATTCCCTGAAAGCAGGTCATGAGGTGTTGCCGCGCATCATTCTGACAAAGTAAATAAGCATTAAAACTTTTTCCCAAATTTATCCGAAAGATTTATGACACTTCATTAAAAATAATTGTTAGTATTAATACGAACGATCATGACCCTAGATCATAATATTTGGTACTTGCATCATTATGTGGCATCCGAGTATTGGGGAATAATTTTAGAGGTTCGATACCTCATATGGTCTATTGTTTATATTATTTAATGTTTCTTGTTTGGTAAATGAAACTTTCGTCTGTTTCGTTTGTACGTTTTTGATCGAACCATACGGAGACCTTTCTAATGCATACATCGAGCATTGGTATGAGGGCGTGGTGTGTAGGTGTGTGATGATCCACATATAACCGAACTGATAAAAAAATATGAATTCCTAGAAATTTCTAGAGCTGATACGGCAGGGGCCGGGGCGGAGTCGCCAGGGGCGGGGGAGGGGTGAAGACGGTCGAGGGTTGAAAAACGAAAGCTTCAAGGTAGTCAGGTCCGAGCGGGCGGGGAGTCGGCTTCAGGGGGGCGAAGAGGTCGTATGGGTGTCGGTCGGTCGGTTGGAAGCTTTGCGCGGGGAGCGGGGAGGAGATGAGTTTACGCGGCCGCGAGAATTGTTAGAGTTTATCTAATGTGAAAGTGATAATCGATTAACTTACGACGGTCGCGAAAGTGTTGGCGGACAATTTATTCGATCCGGATATTATCGCGGGAGACGTGTGTTAGTGCCCAGAAGGACGTCGGCAGCGAGGACCTGATCGAATCTTGATGAGTTTCTTTTGCATGCCTTTGTTGACTACCATACTATTTTACCGCATTTTTAATATATGTTTTGATTCTTTATGATTGCTCAAAATTATAATTGAACGATAACCACTTTGGTTGCTGCAGAGCTCGGTCTTGAATAATATAAATTGGTGTAATCATGGAGAAACAAAGTATCAATGTGTATTTTAACCATTTGTTATATTATATACTGCACGATTAATCCACAAAAGGAACTAACAAGCTACTACCATTGTCGAATGACTTCGGCGATTTTACACACAACAAAATGAGGAGCTGCCTTTATTTATCTATGTATTACTTCCTTCGGCCAGAGAGCTGAACTGAATATTCTGATATGTAAGCCTGCTTGGAGGATTTCGAACGTGAGCGAAAGGGTTTAGGTCGACCTTCAGGGCGTCTGGTACCTATGGTGAAGTATAGTTTGGCACTGATATATGGGCGAGTCGCGTTGATTTCGAGACCTATCGCTGAGAGAATTTAGATCCGCCACTATGCCTTGTCGTCACCTACAAGAGGCTACAGGCTAAGGTGACGATTCCGCGGCGGTTTCGGTTCTCTCAACATACGTTATGTGCGCCACAAACTGTATGTAGCTTACGAGCGTATCAGGTGGGTTCCTGTAGGATTTTCCGAACACCCCGTACCTCAGTATAGTCGAGGAGGATGATAGTAGGATCTCTAGAGGTTAATACCCCGAGACAGTGTTCCTGAAATGTGCTACAATTAAGCCGCCACGTCGGCAATCCACACACATACACACGCACCAGCATGCAGTAATAATAATCCTAACTATTTGTTCCTGGCCTTATTCGAGATGCATTGTTCGAGACACCGAGGATCATCCTGCAGATAAATTAAACTATTCTTCTGACACCATTGTTACATGACCTACGTGTTCAGACGCACCCAAGGAATTAAGGGAATTTCCTGATAATCGTACTGTCATGTCACAATCATCACAATTAATTACCTTCAGTGGTGGGCGCGGCCCGGATTGGCCACTTTCCTACCGATACTGAATAGCTGTCACAATCATCACAATTCATTACCTTCAGTGGTGGACGCGGCCCGGATTGGCCACTTTCCTACCGATACTGAACAGCAACGTATTGGAGATACAAGGACCTCGGCCATGCATCTTGAATGAGTCATAACAAATGATATTGTTCACTTAGACATTGGCCGAATCAAAACTTTGGATTATCATCATCATCATCTTTAAACTTTTGAACGCGTTGGGTGACCAGGGTTCGGGGTTGGAAATTTGTCGTCTCAGACGTACAGATTTCCAATTTGGGGTTTTGTAAGGGGAGCCGAACGATCGCCACAGACTGGTGTCTGGGGAACTTATCATGTAACCACGGAACATATTTGTCAAGCGAGGCAGGCACTTAGCATGTCGCATGTCGTTTCACATGTCCACATAATTTATGAACAGCTAGGCGACACCACGAAGCGGCCACAGTCACGAGTACGAGTCTACGACAAGGTTGGTGTCATACGTATAATTTCACCCTCACTTTACATTTTAGCTCCGAATAATGCGTACAAATGTATAATTTCTTCCACGCTCTTACATTCTAACTCTGCATAACACGTACATAATTAATGCTATAACGGGCGCGCTCGAATATCATACCGCTTGACGGGAAGTTTCTGTTACTTAGTCGTATACCATAAGATAATCGGTATATTTATTTTAATAATTGCTCTATAGGTATTTTAACGGCTATAATATTTGGATATTTGTAAACTTTGGATATTTGATAATTGAAAACGCGGGTTAAAAGAACTAGGATCATTACGGACATAACATGGGGAATATTCTTAACCGCTAGAACGATCACGTTGGCCAAATTTAGATACTAAGCGAATAGACTAGCATTAAGCGTAAAAATTAGTATTAAGTAAGGTAGAAAGATAGATCTCCACACTGGCGACCGGGAGAGCTCGCACGCAGGAGAATACCGAATCCATAACAGAGGCGTGTCTTGCGAGCAGGACGCCCGCACAGGGAAATTGAAGATTCCGCATTAAATTAGAAATAGTAATATTTAGTTAGACATAGGGAAATACGGAACTGCCACAGGTGGTGCCGGCGACCAGGAGAATTATTATTTAATATATAATTATATATAAATAGGCTTAGAAAAGGCGAAATCACCTCATTGGTGCTCGCGACCAGGAGACCTAGAGTTTTATTATTTATAATAAACCTAATAATATTTAAATATAAGCCTAGAAATATCGAATTCATTTCAGTGGTGCCTTGGACCAGGAGTTATATTATTTATTATAAATTAATATTAGAAAATATCGGAAATCACTACAGGTGTAACGAATTGAATTTTTGTTATGTGCAAATTGAATTCCTTGACACTTTCAGCGTTCAAGTGCATTCCATGCAGTCCGGAAATCCAGGTCATTCTGAAGTGTAATACAGTCTGAAACACAGTTTTGTGGGCGGGTTATGGTCTGTAAAATGGAAAGTAGTTCCACACCTGGATGAGACGATGGTTCTGAAAAAGAGCAAAAAATTGCTCTCTCTCTGAAGATACTGAAAGATTTGATAGTCGGCTTTATTGGGATCCATGGAGGTGCAACAATTTAACTAAATAAATACAATCTTTAAACGACTATTATAGGCCGGACCGAATTAGACTTCAATAATTCAGTGTTACCGTGGTGGTAAATCTTAGCATAAATGTAGTGTACTACAGCGCCAGTCCTAATTCGGCTGCGCCAGTTGTAGTGTCCCTTGGTGCTTGCTATATAGGGATACAGATTCTGTCTTGGAAATCGGTGAATAATCTAGACGTGAATGATACACGTGACAATATGATATTTACTGATTACGGAGAGCGTGATCACGGCGTAACCCCTCCATATATCTTTCTCGCTCGCACGCAGACATAGTCATCATTTCGTGTGAGCCCTGATACACGTCAAACCTTAGACACCACAATAAACCTCTGATCTGGACTCCTCCAGGCCACAAGAATAAAATGCTGGCTTAAGTGACTGCCGATGAAGGGACCGATGATATGTCATCATCATTATTGGCACTACAACTGGTGGGTTTTGGCTTCTTCCAGATTTTCAAATATGACTTTAAGGTCATTATCGTCGTTCCGTCTTAGTTTAGTTCCTCTCAAATTTCTGCTGGTATGTTGGACCTTTACGTTCTGTATTCATCAGTGGATCAATCACCAAAGTCATTCCGTTTTTATAAACTTTGAGGTGTTCAGCTCATTATTGTAGCGCTTTCGCCAAAAGGTACGCCTCAAATTTTAATTTTTGAAAAACGTCGAAAGTACGTTCGATTTTCTTAGTTGACCTTCTTACTCAAACGAATATAGTAAGCAAGCTATTCAAATGATATATAGCTTACTTTATTATTTTATCAATAGTTAATTATTTGGTTATTAATTAAATGTATTAGTACAACTATTCAATCTAATATCGATAAACTATCAATTCGGAAGGACACCATTGTCGTTTATTAATGTGTTTTTGTCTTATATTATGTATTGTTCCTCCCTATATTTTTCACAGCAGCTGACAAAAGGGCGTATTTTTGGCATTTTCGACTCCCTTTCTTTTCCCTTCATCGAACTGTCACATTTTGTTAAACATTCCCCTTCTTTCCCCTCTTTTTCTTGGTCGTATTGAGTACCGGTAGCTTCTACCCGCAATCGTGGACATTTTCCCCGATGTATATTTTGTATAACGTTCAATTTTTATAATGTATTGATTTTTGGATGATGCTACTGAAATCTGAAAACTTCTGCACTAAGAAGAAAATCGATCTGTAAATAAATATAATTTTTGGTAAAACCTAGCACTTTATTACATACTTAATTTTAACTACTATGCCTACATAATATAATATCTGTTGATATATCTATATACTTACCATGTTTACATGTGTGTGGTACCATTCGTAGTCTAGACGGTACACATAAATATGTAATCAAATTGATTTGGATTCCAATTGAGAATCGATCAAAATTGATCGTCCATCATTATTTCAATCTTTCATTTAACAGTAGAAAAAATTCAATCTTTATATACAGAGTGATTCAGTATGTAAATGTAAAGTCTCGTGTTGCGTTTCTCACTGGGGCAACATGCAATTGGCAATAAGAAATCTCAATTCTCGCAAGAAATATGATATTAGAAAATAATAATCTTTTTATATATTTCAAGTAGGTATTATAATCGAACATTTTTGTCATTTTTGATTAATAGAATAACTATCTAATTAACTTACCAGTAATATGATATAAGAGTACCACACTCTTATATCCTGGCTATCACCTCATTTACATTCTCGCACATGCTCGTCAATTGATAAGGCTTTTAAAATACCATTTTTCAGTAGTAGTTTACCTGGACATCCACTATTTCTGGTGCCATATATAATATATACTCACGTCATACAATTTCTTACATTATTAAGAGAACACAGTCTTATTGTGAAGTTGTAATTATTCGGAACATATATTTGTCGCTAAAAATATTGTCGCTGTTGCATAGTTGGATAATGCACCTTTCCCGGTTAGGAAAGAGATCCAGGTTCGAATCCCGATGGCGCAATAACAATATTTTTCTATAAGATTGATTTTATATGTATATCTTTCTAATTAATATATTTACTTCTTACATCTTGACATCATTCATTCGTTCCACATGACCAAACCTCCTAAGCACTGTGAGTCTTTACTTGCAAAATATAGGTAAGGTGGCGTCTTCCGTGTGAGTTAAAAAATCTGAATTAATCCTAAAATACGAGTAGTTACGAGAGTTTGTCAGTTCTCCGTTGAGTTACATACACCCTGTATGCGTCTAGTGCATCAACTACGTTTCGCTCTAAAAATACTTGAATGCGAGTGCGTCCGAGAATTCGATGTTGGCTCATGACAGGATGCAATCCATCTCTTCAAGTAAACTGACAGGCTGCTCCGTACGTGGAAAGCTCCCGATTTGAATTCATATTTTTACATCCTTAATTGAAGAGTGACTTTTCTAAAACTTCAGAATGTTCCAAATAATTTTAGCGATTTTTTTTAGAATTCTTCTTTCTTTCTTTGTGTTAGTATTGACATAATGTCGCTTCAATCAGATGAGACGTGACTCGTAATACACCTCGCACGTCGCCGTCACATTTGACTTGAAAGTTTCTCCAGCCAGATGCAATGCATCCATCTATTTCTTCCAGGTCTCCTTCATCCTAAAGTTTTACCCAGGATAGTGCCCTTTTTGTGCTGTCATATTGACACAAAATGTGACAGAAGAATAGGAAGAATCTTTTGTTTACTACCGTAGATAGAGCTCACCGTGGTTGGATGTATGATTGTATCGCTCACCGTGTATCGTTGTATGATTGACGAGATACGTAACATGTATCCCGTAGTGATGAGCTGAAAATCACGAAACGTGAGTCAATCACTGATATCTTTAAGTCACACTCACTATCAGTGATTGACTATCTGGGAATATCATGATTCATTTTATTAATATTTGATTGTGAACCGTGATTCGGCACACATGCATATGAAACTAAAATATTCATGATGAAATGACGTTATAATTTGTGATAAACGCTATCAAGTAGACGTTTTTACGCATTTGACCCGAAATGCTGAGAATTTGACTCCGAAAAATAAGCTAATATTTTTTAAGGGTTTTCTTTATCTTTGTGATGATATTAAATTATATATAAGTATATTTATTAAATATGCGAGAATATGTTTTGTACGCAAATGAAGTTAGTAATAATATAAGTAAATATACGTTCAAAATTATGTTTTTTTTATTTCGTGTATTGTGATATCGTGCGGCGCACGTGTATTAGTGATGAAACTGTGATCGCAGTCACAGTTTTCAATCACTGATATTATCGAATACCAATCACAATCACACCAGTCAAAAGTCACAGAGACGCATGATTGACGGGATACATAATATTTATTTATATATATATATTGACATATATATTTTTGTTCTAACAGAGGTGGATACATAAGACATTACTCATAGATTATTGTGTGGGATGGAGTAGACTTCACCTCTGATACTGAAGTCTGTGTTAAAGTAGTCAGTTTTTTTTCGTGCTTTTGTGGTGTTATTTATCGACAGGAATAAAAAGAGAATTACAAATATGTATAAAAAAGTAAAAATAAAATAAAAATATATGTAGTGGGAGTGTTTTAGGACTAGTGAATTATTAGTGAAGGTATTGTATAAATTATATTAGAATGTTGGATATCCATGCTTCTGATTCATTTCTACCTGATTGAATCTTATATTGGGTCCATATTTGTGTAATCTTATTGGAATTATATTTCCAGTTGGTACTGAATGTGTTGTATAGTTTCGGAGCTAAGAACATGTAGAATCTTTGATAAAATGTCGTTTGTTGCTCTCGGAACTGGTGTGTAGATGTTCGTTGTTTGTCTTGTGTTGTGTCCATGATTTATTGCTTGAGGAGAGTTGTTGTTAGTATGGAAATATTGAACGAGTCTCAACATAAAGATTTGTTTTATATCTAGGACATTATACTCTTTATATGTATTCAGCAATATATTTCGAAGGCATCTACTTTACACTTGTCACTATTACAAACGGTTCAAGTCTCTGCTGCATATACATTACATAATGAATAAAAATACAAGAATTTGAACCAACATAGTTTTGGTTGCTTTTTTCAAGACACTGTTTTTTGACATTTTCTTGAGTTGGTTTGTAGCGACTTTAGTTAGTTGGATGCATCTTGGAATTTTCTGCCCACTGTCACCAGTATTTATGATCAGCGCGCCCAATAAATTACCTCGCATTTTTTAGACTTACTGTAGTTAAAATGTATTCCTTGTTGGGTCTCAACGCCAGCTCTTATTTTAGTCTGGAAGGAAGCGAATAGAATCTTTGTCTTCATCTTCATCCCCTTATTTTAGAAGGATCGGGGATCCAAAGGCTCGTCAAAGCGCTTCCATCTTTCCCTGTCTTGAGCCGCTTCTGCATTAGTTCTCAGTCAAGGTCTCTTACAAACTTTGTGATGTTTGTCCCATCTTAGTTTGGGGCGATCCACTGGCTACCTCCTCTCTGGAGTTGTCAAGCAGATACGTTTTGAATATTCATTCTTCTGGCATTCGCAAGTCATGTCCAAGCCACCTTAATTTCAATCTATATGCAAAAGTAGGGGGGCTCCATGCCGAGGATCTCCCTTATGCCGGTACTCCTCCCCTTCTTCCTCTTAGGTAAATCGTTTCGGCAGCCTAGCGTTTGATTATTATAATTATGCACACTGGAAGTCTCTAATAACCTATTTTTACCACTACTTCTTCTTCTATTAATACCCAGACTCTCTGGAGTTTCCGATGTACTCCTTCTTCATAAAAAATAACAACCTTAACAGAACTAAATGTGCCTCGTTGTTTGACTTTCTTCTCAATGTTACAAGCAAGTTAACACGATTTGATTCAGATATATTGCTTCGTAATTCAACCTTGAAGTCGTCTAACATAGACCAGCGAAACGTTTTGTAATTGATTCTGTGTCATTTTTAGATTTCCATTTTTTTAATAAAAAATCCCACATCTTCGCGTGATTTTCTATTGGTACTATATCCATTTCTTTTAAATTCACAAAATTTTACTAATCCATATGCTCCTTTATTTTTTTTACTAAATATTTATATAGTGCCATTAAAAAATTTGGTAGTGGCGCGACTGATGACAATTTATTTTTTTATTGGCCATTTGATTGGATTTATGCGAAGTACAAATGCTAAAGAGGAATGGATAAAGGAAGGACGTGGCCTGAAGGAGAATATTAGTAATGAAAAAAAGTGGTTTAATGAATCTGTAAGATATATTAAAAAATATAATAAACTGGAGTTAGCACATCGACGAACTGAAGAGACATGAAAGCTCCATCAGCGCGATCTCAGTCAATTAGCGCAAGAAACAGGAACGACGCAAACCATGCCTTCTCGTTGGCCTAGATTTCTTTCATCTGGAGACACTTCTTCTTTTTCCATCCAATTTGATGACTCGGTTCAAAATAATGAAAATATTACTAATTATTAAATATACATTCGTATTATCTATGCAGTACATAACACTGTATCTGTTCTCTTTAAAATTCTACACCAATCTATATCAAATTTTGTATAGTTATTATTTAGAACCCTGCACGAAACAGGTCTAGGTCACACCACTCGCACCACTGACATAAATGTGTATTGTATTGAACAGCATCCAAAATTTGTTCAGTTGCACTCTAGGATCCTGATGGAAATACAATCATTTCACCCTACTTCCCCGGATATCTCACCTTACTTTTTTTATACATTGAATTCAGATATTTAGAACCTGCGCAAAATAAAGGCATCTCTTTCTCTCTAAATCTCTATTTTAAATTATAACTTAATCTGAATCTCAGTCATCGCCGGGTACTTACAGTTCAGTTAGTGTGTTTATTTTCTTTCCTCCTTCATGTCAGTATTGACGTATAGTGGCTTCAATCTGATGTAATGTACCTCCGTCCTCCGTCACAACTTCCAGTCCTCTCCAGCTAAATGAAGCGTATCTATTCATCGCTGTGTCACCTTTCTAGGTCTTCTTCGGTCCATGGTTGTGGCCAGGATGCTCTCCTTTTTTAGGTTGTCACTTTGACTCATAATGTGGTCGAAGAATTGGAAGAACTTCAGTTTACAGTTGTAGAGAGGGCTGTGGTTGGATTTGTTGCAGGATCGAGACATTCGTGCGTCGTGATGTCTAATTATATAGCAATTAATTGCAATTAAATACTCGTAGTTTGTTGTGTGGGATGGAGTAGACTCCACCACTGATATATACAGCATTGTCCTGGCTACTTTGCTACACTGCAGTCTGTGTTAAAGTAGTCAGTTTTTTTCGTGCTATTGTGGTTTAATTCGTGCTGTTGTGGTTAGATTCGACAGGAATAAAAATAAAAATAGAGAAAAAATAAACGAAAAGAAAATGGGAGTGTTGTAGAACTAGTGAATTATTAGTGTAGGGACTGTATAATGATTATGTTAGAATGTTGGATAGCGATGCTTCTGATTGATCTCTACCCATATTGGGTCCATATTTGTGTAATCTTATTGGAAGTGAACGATTTCCAGTTGGTGCTGAGTGTGTTGTGCAGTTTCGGAGCTAAGAACGCGTAGAATCTTTGATAAAATGTCGTTGTTGCTCTCGGAACTGGCGTGCACATGTTCGTTGTATCTATGATTTATTGCTTGGAGTGAGTTATTGTTTACATGGAAATATTGGACTAGTTTCAACATATAGATTTGTCTTACGTCTAGGGCATTGTACTCTTTAAATATAAAATCTGATAGATATCTAAAGGGACGACCATTTATTACCTTAAGAATTGTCTTTTGTGCTCTTTTAGCCGACTTTAATATTGTTTTTGCTGCTCCACCCCAAATTAAAATAGAATAATTAATTAAGGAGTAGCAGAGTGCAAAGTACACCTATCTTAAAGATTTGTAGTCAATTATAGATCGTATTCCTTTAAAAAAGTAAATTAGTTTTCTTATGTGATTAGCTAGGCTCGATATATGTTCTTTCCAGTTAAGATGATCATCGATCAGTAATGAGGAAGCCGTATTCTTGTTTGTTTTGCAATCATGTACGATGAGTGTAAGATTTTGATGTGGCAATCCTCCATTCCAGAAATACATTTCGAAGGTGTCTGCGTATTTTACACTTGTCGCTATTACGGACTGTCCAAGTCTCCGCTTGCATACATGAAAATTGGAAAGACAAGATTGTGAACCAAGCAATGTTAGTTGCTTGTTTGATGTCTTTAGCTAGTTGTATGCGTCTTCGAATTTCGTGTTCGTGATCAGCGCGTCCAAAGAAATTGTCTCTTGAACTATCTCAATTAATCGAAAATTTATTGTAATGATTAGTATGATCCACAACAAATCAATTTTACTCTAATATACATATATACACTACGTCATTGGACATACTAAGTTAGTATTACCATACTCATTTAATCTCAGTTTGAATGTATGACTTGATCGTCAAAATAAATTGCACATTTTACGACCTTGGGCTGATGCATTTTATTATGCATTTACGCACACAGCCACCGGCCTCCAAACCGGTCTTTCCTGACTTTTGTGTCACCCTCGACCTTTTTTATTTTGTTCTCGCATTCCGTAACATATTTCGTACAGAATTTAAGATTGAATTTAATTGAGCGGACAGAACCAGTTTTGTGTCATTATGCAAGTTGAAGAATAGATATTGAGAAGCGGGGTTTCGTCGTCCGCGCTCGACCAGACAATCAGGTTCTTCCAGGAGTAGGCACTGATTAAATAATCTGTAAATACCTCCTCCAAACATCACCCATGATACTAATTCATCTATTAGCGAGGCGTAATTTACACTCAAACATGAAACATAATGTATACTAAGTATATAGCCTTAACAGAAAATTACTGAACACATTGTAGTGAATATATATCCGTGATGATTGCTGTGCGGCAACGGCCAGTGTTTCCGTAATTACCTGTGTTTCTATGATGAAAAAAAAATATTTTCGAAAAAAGAGAAATGTCTTACCACAATACAACTTGACTTAACTAATTCACGCAAAGAAACACTCAATCAGACATAGCCTTAGAATGATTTAAATGAAAATTTAATGTACCGTTCCGGCGGTTACATATGTCCGCCAAGTTTTGTATCCAAAGGACGCCGCCAAGTGATTATACGGATTGTTGTCGTTTCGGTGTTTTTTCTTACTGGAAATACAGAGTGGCGTAATATAATTAAAGGTTGTGCGTATTGTTCACAAATTTAAAGCATATTTTCGTTGTGATAGATATTGAAAATATGTGACTTTAAAATTATATAAATATAAAAGAAAGCTTTGAGTAGCGCTGGATAACAAGTGGACCGGAATTCCAGCATCCAGATCTTATCTGCGGTGCAAATTAAAATTACATCTCGCAATTATTATTGCTGCTTGGTATTATTGTATTGTCGGGGAGCACATTCATAACACATTACATTCTGCGCGACTCGGACCACGATAATGTGCCGAGTCATGAAAGTGCCTAATCAGAATGTTCGAAATTTTTGTTAGAAACGATGTAAGGCCAACGCAGCAATCGTCTAGTGTTCGCGCTATTTAAAATGTACAATTAAATGATAAATTCTCATTTTATTATGGCCAAGATATCATTCTTCAGAACATATCGTTCATATTCGAACATATCAAAAATTACAAAGTCTGGTGAGTAGAATGCACGATGCATGAAAGGAAAGTGACCTTATTATGAATGTCAATAAGTCGATAGTAATGGAATTTGAGAAGGAGTAAAGCAAGATACCGTGCTAAATACTTGCAGGTAATGAATGTTCGGAACAAGTAGATGAGTTTGTGTATTTGGGAAGTAAGTTTGATAGAAGCGGAAAGGCTGAGAAAGATATCGAAAGGAGGGTGACTGCAGGGAATAAAATGAACGGTGCATTGAATGGAATTATATCTAACGGGAGCTTATCAACCGAGGTCAGACTAGCGGTATACCATGGAGTCCTGGTACCGACACTGATGTATGGAAATGAGGCTTGAAATCCTCACTAACAAAATATCTGGAGAATTTAAACGAAAAATTGATGAGCACGGACATCTTCCAAGAAGAAAAGATAGACTGAGACTGCCATTCAGGAAGAAGGTTAAATCTCAGAAATCGATAATGTACAGTAGTACTATGAAGATTTTTAATGAAATGCCAGAAGACATAAAGAAAGGAGAAGAAACTACTTAGATTCAAAATAAAACTAAGCAGATATGTGAAAGATAAGTTCTAGTAAAAATAAACGATTTTGGTTTTGTTTGCATTAGAGCATATATAAAAATACTTATATTTAAAAAAAATTTGTTATCTTTGTTTTAAACAAAGATAATAAATAAAAAATATGAATTTTAAC
Source organism: Eubasilissa regina (assembly GCA_022840565.1). NCBI lineage: Eukaryota > Metazoa > Arthropoda > Insecta > Trichoptera > Phryganeidae > Eubasilissa > Eubasilissa regina. The sequence continues at coordinate 6,339,237 of JAINEB010000029.1, read as the reverse complement.
CACAAAGTTAATATTGCTAATTTTAAAATTAAAAATACTTATGTATGCACTAAATTAATAATAAATAATCGGCGAGCTTGTATGAGAAGATGTATGAATGTGGATGAGGCAAGAATTGTGTGTAGTGACTTTTCTCTCTGCCCACCCCTACCCTACCTTAAGTTATCATCAATGTGTGTCTCTCTACAGTTAGATATAGGCTTTCCCCGAGGATCGCCAATCATTTTTGATTTGATCTGTTGTCTGCCGCTCTTTTGATGTCGTCACACCATCGAGCTTAAAAACGGCCAATTCTTCTACCAGTGCCAGGTGTCCATTGCAGCACCTTGCTTACTCACTATCCGTCATCTCTTTGACAAATACCTACTAGGTACTTTGAAAAGAATGTGTCAAAAATAATACAAATTTGAATATGTCTGGCGTCGGCTAGCATAAACAATGACTTCGGATAAAATAATGCAGTGCTAGTTCTAGTTTAGATTAATACTAAACGTAAAATTATAAACGAAAGAAAGCTGCGGCCGACGTTTATAGTAGGCAATTTATGAGGATTTACTGACTGCAACTGGTCGGTTTTACTCAAGGAATTAGGCACTCAAAACGATTGGATGACACAAGTACGCGTTTTTTTATAGTTGATTCTGTCCATTGGAAATTGAGTACAATATGCTGTTGATTTAAATATTTAATGAACGCAATAACCGGTGCTTTCTGGTATGTCACTGATAAGAGTAAGAAATGATACCGTACTAATGAGAATAAATAAAGACAATACTTTGGATGTATCATGGAACGTCCTGAAACTTGAGACTCCAACTTTTATACAAGGAAAAATTCATTCTGATCTCTTTGCCAGGACCTCGTCGTCCATTGGCTTAAAAACCTCCGAGAAGGTTCGGCCTTAATCTCTCTTCGAGCAGCTGTAAACAAAGCCCGAATAGCCAGAAGTAAGAAGAATCGAAAGAAGGGAGACTGCAGGGAATAAAATGAACGGTGGCTTTAAATGGAATTATATCTAACGGGAATTTGTCAATCGAAGCAAGACTAGCGGTGCACAATGGAGTCCTGGTACAGACATTGATGTATGGAAGTGAAGCCTGGAGCTGGTAAAAGAGGAACGAAAGTAGACTGAATTCAGTGGAAATGAGATCATTTAGGCGTATATGTGGCAAATCTATCTATGACAGAGTAAAGAATAAAGAAATAAGAAAATAATGTAAAGTTGATGTTAGTATAGTGAGTAAGAAAGGATCACTTAGGTGATTTGGTCATATGGAACGGATGAATGAGGAAAGAATGGTAAGACGTGAGTGTTGATGGCATCAGAAACAGAGGACGTCCGCGGAATACTTGGCGCGACCAAGTAAACCAGATAATGGAGGATGGTTCTATTAGAAGCCTCAACAATTGGCGAGCTTGTATGAGAAGATGTATGAATGTGGCGAATGTGGTGGAAACGGCGTGATGGTAAGTAAGTAAGTTATGTTAATAATATACTTTCTGAATTAACGCAAATCTCCTTTACCAATGTTTAATTATATTTTCAGATATAATTGTAGGTGCAAAACTTAGCCGAATAATATAATTAAAAATTAACTGTGTTGTTGAGTTCGAAGAATTTCCTCAATTTGATAATCGTATAATTATAAGATTTTCATTACAACTTTCTTCTCTGGCGCCCGGCTGCACCAACAACACAACGAACCATGACAAAAAAAATATATGTTGCCCCGTTATGTAATTGTAAATGTAAATCCATATACTTATATGGTAATGCTTAAGCTTAATTTGTGAAAAGGATTTACCTTTGAACAATTTCCATTGTTCCCTTGATTGTCTCGATTATAATATTTCGGCTTAGTTGTTATTGTAGTTGTTGTTGTTGTTGTTGTTGTTGGTATTCAGGTCCCTTCATTTTGTTTATGTAGAGGCAGTCTCAAAAATACCGCGCTGCGCCTCCGATTTTATAAAAAAAAAAATGTTCTCTGTCAGACGTGCGTAATTGTGCGCGTGGCGAATGTCGCTTTATAAATTAGCGTGCGAAGCAGGCGCGGTCGCTTCGTACAAGCTTTGTACTTTTTGTTTCTAGCCGAAAACATAGTGGATTCTATCATTCGTTCCGTATCCACAAAGATTGAAAGTACTCGACATTCAGTTCTGCCTGTCAAGGTCTTCGAATACTGTATACGCATTCGTTAACAGCATCCGACGTACAAAAACGACTTTAATGCTTATGCGTATGAAAGCGAGAGGATTTTTTTTTTTTTTTAAATAGAGATGCGTACACGGAATACATGTCACATCAATATTCTTACTATTTTCAAACTAAGCTAAATGCTTGTGCTATGAAAATAGGACTAACTTGCTGGTGTCCTGGAACGAGGCGCGAACCCCCGACCACTAGATCACTACACAAACAAGCTACTCAAATTATTTGTTGGTTTATTATTTTGAGAGATTTGTTTGCGTGACGTATTTTTGACAGTTTGGCTCGAATACTTGAAGCCGAATTATTGTAACAGATTTTAAATGGTGCACGGCAGTTAGACTATTTAAGTGACTCTAAATTTCAAGCGTCGGTGTGAGTCAAGGAGACCTGAATTTGAAATAACAAACAGTCAAAGTGCTTTTCTCATCTCTGACTCTCGTACTCCAATTTGTCCTGGATTTATTTTCTGATGATATGTCCACATTTTTAAACTTTGTCCTCTGCCAAATCTTTCCATCCACCGATACATTCGATTTATTTCATTTTCGACTATCACATCTGATGATGTACAATAGATCTCTCTTGACGGGCCTCACAATTCGTCAGCTGGGGTCATGACACAGTCAGGTTTTTTTGACGCTTGTACCGGCGTAAAATGATGTAATTCGGTCATTCAGTGGGTTGTCACAGAATGTGGACGTAAATTAATATATTATTTACGTTCCCATGAAAAGTTGCGACACGTTTTCCGATGCTTAACTCTGGAAGATGTATTATGCTCGTGACTCGAGATTTGTGAACGCGCACGACATTCATAAATAAAATTTGAAAACACGAACGAGCGCATCCATCTTGGAGATTACGAGCCTTTGTTTAATATTTGAAGTATTTATCTAAAAATTTAATTTGTTATGTCATCGTTCGAGCATATCATTATATGTAGGCACGCATAGTCAGAGCTGGAAACGGAAAATTCAACGCACCGGATCAGGTGATATTATCCAAAATGTTATACTTATTTTTTTATTAAAATGTATAAACTCTTACTTATGCTTTACGTCACGCCTTTTCACAGCGCCACAATCTTCTGTCCTGACACACATTTTTTGTCTCATTAACATTCGTATATCTTCTCAACTTACATCACAATACTACTGATTATGCACATGCGTTGCATTGTTTGCTGATTGACTCCTTTTTGCCATTCCAGAGGATCGATTTATGACTCGAATGGGTTGTATCGCACAGAATTGTGAGGTCGCAGCAGAAGCGCCATATAATTGATATGATAGGACACGTGTCGGTAATTTAAAAATGTAATCATCGGCGTGGTGCCAAAAAACCCATGGGATAGATTTCAAGGAAAGAAAGACTATTTATTACTCTTAGTAAAACGTCACAGCGGAGGCCTGTTACTGAGTAGATACTTGCAAATATGACTGCATGTATTGTTATGTATCTGAATAAAAACGGGGTATTCTGCAACTTGACGTCGGATATTAAAGTTTTTATGGTGATTTAATCCGGTTTAGAAAATGCGATGCTTAGATACAGAAAGACAGCAGAAATAACGAGCTCGATAAAGTAACGATATCGCGTAAGGAAAATGTCGATAAAAATTGTCACGTGCAAGATGAGAACTAACGCAAACTAGACATGCAGCCGCGCCATCACTCTAGTACATAAATAATACTGTTACGAATTGAGAATTTAGTCTGGGATCGATACATTGCAATTAAAATGTAATTTCAGGTTATTAACACATTCCTGTGCAATTACGAGTACATATACCTTTTAATAAATACTTCGATACTTTAACGAACAGCCTATGATATATGTCTGCAGATAGAATATAGTCCGAGCGCATTATCTAATGTTTTGTTACGTGCGTGACGTTTGGATTGCTCACATTAATGATATTACGAAGTCTGGAATAAGGCCGCAGGTACCTCCACTTCTACGAAGAACTGGAAGTATGTACTTCTTCGAACCTAGTTCCAGTTCTTTTTTCAAGTCTCTCATTTACCGATATGTTCTGGCTCCTCTTGGGGCGCTTCACGGGAACCACAAGGGTTGGGGCAACGGGATGTAGGAAGAGTAATAGGGATTTGGTATATCACCTGGATTTTTTTCCTGTAGTCACAGATCCTGAACTTCAGGAATCTTCTTCGATGATCAGCACGAAGCACTGCGATACGCAATAGCGGTTTCGGCACGCACACGCGAGTAACCGAATACACTAGCAATAAGTAACTTTACAAAAACTTCAAGTTAGTGACGAGCACATAGCAGGACATCCACTCTCCTTGACATTTCAAAAGTCATAATTGATACACAGAAAAAGTCGTGCTCTGAGGTATAGAGTATAGGGTGGAGGAGGGGGTAGCAGATAAGTATGGTAAACATAATGGAGCATTCACACGTGCATGGCCATCGGCGATCTGTGAATCTGTCATAAATACCGAACAAGCGTCTCACGGATCATCCCTTATACAATTCCTCCATATTTCTCCTTTAAACATCTTAAATTCACAGCTTCGATTTGCTTATGACATTGTTGTGTTTGCGGAAACGGCTAAGATATTACAAGCAATTATCTCTCAAGAAAACTCCGCTTGTAAAGGAGTTCAAGGCGACAATAATAAGCCAGTAAAACCTTCTACCGAAGAGTTGACACAAAGCAAATTGAATACGTCATCGAGCTCATTTTACCTTGGTTAAGTTACAAGGACGTACAGTTGTTAGAAGTCAAGAGGCGAATAAGACTCGGCTTTGTAAGCTTTGGAAATTTCAAAATTGCCTTCAAATCAAACATTCCACGTCACTTCAAGAAGAAAACTTTTCATACAGGGATGAAATATGGACGTTCAGGATGCCATGATAACAATATTCAACTTAGCCCAAAGAGCCATGTAGAGATACTCGTTGGGAATTTGGTTATGCGAAAAGACAAATGAGAGTAGCCAAACCGAAGTCGAAAACGTAAGTAGAGAGCGGAGTATCTGATAATTCGCAACAGAGACGCTTGGAAGGAGGGATGGAATATTAATATACTGGAAATAGTTCTAAAACAGCTCTCTTCCACAGCATGGACCCTCAATCGGATTAGTTTGCGTGTAGGTACTCGTACATGCGTAGGTTTTGATTTTTAGTATTTCGATCAGTCATCGATGTCAAGCTGTGAGATGAAATTGATCATTACGTAGTTTGGTATTAGCCCTGACCCTCTGCAGCCTTCCGAGTAGGTGCAGCCGGTCCATTCATGCTTTCTTCTTATATGGAGTCGGTTCCCATGCCGCGGAGGTAAATCTCGCTCGCTGAACCGGTTTATGGGCTGACGCGAGCTATACCGGTACACCGGGTGGGTACCTCCACCTACCGCAGAGCCTGAATCGAATTTTGTGATGCTCTAATGTTTTTTTTTTCATTGTACAATACACAATATGTATAATATGGCTATACCGTGTCGTGCGCATCTAATTCATTCAAAATTATCGTTTTTTTTTTTGCAAAAATAATATTGTTTAATATGTTACTTCGTATTTGGTATTTGTCATTACAGATGAAAATATTATTGATTACTGAACGTCTATACAAGTCATAGTAAATAATTTCTCAGATATATTATCTATTAAAATTATATTAGAAGTGAAGTGGTTTACAAAGTTCGAACTTCACTTTTGTGTTCTGTGTACAGTTCCGTGTATATCTGACGTTTCAGGGTCCATCATCAGGGCTGATGTGATGTATGACTGTTGGTGTTGTGCTGAGGGCTTTCAATACCGTGTCGAAAGCAGGGTGTGTCGTTTTAGGTACTTTATTAGAAAGTCACCTGGAGGGGGGGATCCACCTTTTCCCGGGACCGGTTTAGAAGCTAGGGTCTCCTTGTCGGTCCCACTCATCAAAACTAATAAAAATAAGCGACTTTAATTCAATTACATATTTAAGTATATGCAAAACGAAAAAAAGAGAAGAAATTCAATATGGTTATTAACAATTAAGATTTTAAAATTTAGACCTTTCAGTGTCCCTTAACTTCTATATTTATCCATGAAAAATCATATACCTAACATAAATCTATAGAACATAAGTTTCACATACAGATGGAAAATTAACGTGCAGTAGTTCAAGGCAGACACTCAGGGATCCATTCATCAAAAAATACTCCCAATAGAGGACAGTGGACGAGACACAAAATGGATTAAGTCACATTTACACGGACAGACTAATGGAGTTGCAAAACACGAGATATGGAGAGTGAGAGGTAGGCGCGTAAGTGGAGTCCCACCAAAGGAGCTCCAACGAGTCACCCATACCCGAATATATCCCTTATATAAAACAAGATTCGTGCCATTAGGTCTGCATTCCTGGATGTCTAAATTCAGTCAACGTTTTTAAGTACTGACTTGCAATACCGTGTCGAAAATAGGTGTTGTGGAAAACGAGTAACCGAGTAGTAACGAATTTCGAACTTCCCTTTTAAAAATCTGTGGTATTCGAATTCTTGATACACGTTGGTAAAAAAAACAATATAATTGATTGTTATCAGGATTGTGGGATGTGGGCTTTAATGGAGTGAAGTGTTTGTAACAATACCATAGAAATCTCGTCATCATCAGCAGGGTCTTCCCATGATGTTTATATGTTTTTGATAAACTTGCTAGCGCCAGTCGGGAGGAAGTATCCCCAAATGAACTGAAAGAAACTACTTCCTGCTAACCAATATAATAACACAGACGAGCTGCGTGAACTTGAAACATTCCTAATAATGTATGTATGTATAATACAAAACATCTGTTCTATACAAAACTTTTAAAATTAGAATGCCTTGAAACAAATGAAGCATTTTTAAACGTCAAAGCTTTTTCTTTGTTTCGAATTTCTCCCATTCTTCACGTTTGTGTTGCCAGCTACTGGATTTGAATAGTTTGCGTGGCACGGAACTATTTTTCATGACACAGTTCCTTTTATTGTTGGTCATATTTCATGCTCGCCGACGGATTATTAATGTGGATATATCAATTAAAAATTTTACAACATTGTCGTGGGAACTATTTTAAGAGATTTCTAATTCGTATTTAAAAAGTATATTTTTTCTACTATCTTTTTCTAACACACGACACGCAATGAAAATATACATAAAATAAATACTAATTAAATGTATTCATTAGAAAGATATACCATTAATATAAAATCAATTTTATCGAAAAATATTGTTGTTGCTACCGGGATTCGAACCTGGATCTCTTTCCAATCCGGGGAATATGCTACAGCAGACAGTATTTTTGACGACAAATTTTCATTATTTGAAAGACATCTACTTTGTTTTTACGGAATCTCAAATACATTTGAGTAAGCCGATAGCAAACGCCAGAATTAACAACGCATTTTTATTCAATTTTGGGCACATTGATACAACTTATATATTATTAAGGAGAACACATTCTCATTGTAAACTTATAATTATTCAGAACATAGGTCTGTGTTATTTGTAATACATATTTAATGTATTAATTAGAAAGTTATGTCAATTATATAAAAATGCACTTCTACAGTATCTTTCAACTTATTGATAGTGTAATCTAAGTCTATGCCTAGTTGGTGCACACCACTGCACAATGACGTCGCCCAAGCAATAAAGTCGCCCAAGTCGAATCACTGAGAAACGACAAGTAAAACCAGGAGTTTCAGACAAAAGTGTAAAGGAAAATAAATGATTATTGAGGAGTACACATTCTTATCGTGAAGTTGTAATTATTCAGAACAGGTCTGTGATGTTTTTAATTCAAATTAAATGTATTAATTAGAAAGGTATAATAGTAATAATAATGGAACGATAGTTAATTAATTTAATTAAGTTAATTTGAAAAGTTTAACATATGGATTCGAAAATTTATCGTCACAAGTACTGTCTGCCGTAACATAGTTGGTTAATGCACCTTTCCCAGATTGGAAAGATATCCAGGTTGAAATCCCGGTGGCGCAACAACGATATTTTTCGATAAAATTGAGTATATCTTTATAATTAATACATTTAATTTGTATTTAAAATATCACAGACCTACGTTCTGAATAATTACAACTTCACAATAAGAATGTGTTCTCCTTAATAATATATAAAATATTACAGGTTATACAGTTGTATGTAACATACTTGGTCCACAATATTTAATGGGTGAATACCTGGCTAAATTATGAGTCGATAATGTTCAAAGAGTATGAACAAATTCTGTAGCATTAAGAAAAATATTTTTGTATGAGATTTTTACAAAATCATGTCAAGTTTTAAGTGCGCTTTAATAAATATTTGAGAAATTGACTCATTCATCATGTATCAATAGATGATTCGAATATTTTTTTTATTGTATTCAATATATAATTTGAAATCAATAAAATATTTCAATTAATTCATTTATATACATTTTTAAAATGCTCATATCTCCGACATGGTAGAGTTTATGTACGTGCAGCTTGAACATTTTAGACTCGTATATTAAATAAAATTTGAAACGGATAAAGATTTTATATGTACATTCATAACTCCGTTAATATTGGACCTAGACAAAAATTTAAAAACGAATTCACATAGATGAAATTTAACTGTTTATTGCGACCGGAAGGGGATTAAATATCACGTCCTACTGATTGTCACGCCCTAAAGAACGCTTACGCTATTAAAAATAAAGGAATTACACATTCTCCTGGAACGAGATTAATAAAAATGTGTCTAGTTTAGTGACGAAACAGAAACGGACGGCGGAAGGTGAAGATTTCCAATTCAAAGTGCAAGAATGGAATGCCGATGATTCTAAATTTAAATATTCGAGCGTCGCGGAAGAAATAGATCGCGCCCCATCTTTTCGGGCCGTGACCGCGTAAGCCACAATCTCTATTCTTTCTCGGGCATTTCACTATCATCAAACGGGGACATGTTCGCTCAGATGGCGCCACCGTCGCAAGTTCCCTAGAAAGACTTTGTGTTTCTATATTGATTGGTGACAGTCAGATCCCTCACGTTTTTTGTTGTTGTTTCTAGTTGACGCTCGATCACACGGCCACCACCACCTCTCCCGGAGAGAGACAGAGACAGAGACAGCGGACAGCCAACCCAAGGACAACAAGGTGGATGACTATGAGGCTGATGCGGCGTACGACGAAGACGAGTTCCTCAACGATGGTGATGGTGACGGTGAACATTATTATTTAAATTTGAAACTTTCGAGGCATGTGATGTTTTCTTATGATGGAGTTCTGGTACCGAAACTTGTACATAAGAGTGAAACCTGGAATTGAAAAAAGTGGGACGAAAGTAGACTGAATGCGGTGGAAATTATTGATGCTATATTAACCGTGATTGTAAGATTTATGTTCGATTGTAACTGATTATTTTTAATTCGGTGAGAAATCACTGGTACACTGGAAACTAGACCTCGACAGTTAAATATTGTCTGAACAAGTAGTTGGGATGTAGGAAGGGTGGAAGGAATTTAAGAAAGGGACAGGAATGGAGAAACAGGGGAGCTAGGATCAACTGGAACCAGGAAGAAACACGACCCATCTGAGATTTGCTCCTTTCGGTATCTGAATTTTTTCTTTTTCTGTTGGAGCCACAGAAATTCTGGCTTCAAGAAACTACACTTCGGTGATAGCGCGAAGTGGGACGCACTATACACAATATGAAGATGAAAGCACTAATCAGTTCGCACGGTAGCGAGAAACCGATTACATACTATCAACCCCACGCACCAGGATGATACTTCACAAGCCAACAATTCGTTTTCACACGATAGGAAGAACTTGACGGCAGTCAACGCAATGATAAACTAGTACTGACAAACTTCAACTTCAACTGGTCCAAAAGCATAGATAACAAAACCACAGAAAATGGTCGTGTTCTGGGTATAGTGGAGGGGGTAATAGGTAGGTTTAATATTTAGCTCATCACCAGTGGAAATGTATGATCCAGTGAAAAATGAACAAATCAGGAGCGATGTAGATTTGTCAGATAAAATTAAAAAAGGTTCACTTACATAGAAGATGTGAAATATATGAGTTGAGTGATGAAGGTCTTTGCCTTTCAAATGAAATGCTCCAAATAATGATGATCGAGTTTGCGTGTGATAAAATAAGAGAAAACTCTAATTCTATTGTTGAATGTTTCAAAAAATTCAAAAATTATCTTCTGTGTGCAGTTTTTTGAGCTAATCTGGCCGTGTCTATCTAAACTTTCTGGCCACCGTTTCGGATCCCGTTGCAGGGTCCATCGTCAGGACTGATGTGATGTTGATAGACCCTGAAATGGGATCCGAAGGTCGCGGAAACATAAAGACATTTTCAATATTTTTATCTTATATCTCGATAACGGAGCATTTAGACCAAATTTTTATTTAAACATTCTTGTTCAAATTTATATGTTACAACTAAATTCAAAGTGTTGCACGATTCGTTTAGAACATCCTGTATATTATTACAACTTAACTTGATTAGTAAAAATATGCACGATCGAATTATTTGCGAAATCATTACTAGAGATCTTTTTTTTTTTTTTTGATGTTTGTATTTTTTTAAAGGTAGTAAAATACTCTACTATAAAACTTACTCGCTTCTTAAATGGGTTGGACAATTTTAACCGTCGGTCTGATTTGTGTCTTGCAGATGATGGAGATGACGACGAAGACGACGGCGATGATGACCTGGAGTCTACGGACGAAGTTGGACCGTCCATCGTCAACTCCAAATCCACCAATTTTACTGTCCCCATGGGAGGCACCGTGTGGCTGCCCTGTGACGTCACCAACGGAGGTGTGTCATTATTTATTTGTTCGATCGCTATTTTCAATATCACTAATGAAAATTTTGGACAAGGAACAAAATATTAATTGGGCCTAGGAAAGCAGGCCAAAATTATAAATATATAATATTGTTATTTTTTAAGCGATATTGGTCAGTTTAACTAAACCCTTTTTAAACCAAGCAAAACTATCCATTCTTTTCTATACCTACTCAGGTGTGTATTCGTATGTGAATTTCACGTCATCCGACCATGTTTCAATTAAGCTGAGACCTCAATAGGCCCCTATTTACTTTGAAATTATATTAAATATTGAATCTTATACATCAAAAATTTGCAAGTTATATTGTTAATTATTAAATTGAGATATTTATGAGTAAATATAAATTGAGATATATATTAGTCGTATGTATAATGTATAATTGCATGGACTAACAATATTATTGTGAATAAAACCAACTTGAAAGACAGTTAACACACTCAAATTAATTCGTTTAAAAAAATCGATGTAATTCATCGCTATCTGAACGAAACTACAATAAAAGCAATAATTTTGGTCGTACGGTATTATTTACGGTATTTATATTTTAAAAAATCAACATCGATGCCAAAAGTAAACACTACGTGTTTTCGTACAGCCGGTTTCCTGTTTTTTCTGGTCGAACGTTAGAGCTACGTTCGCAAAATAGCCGTTTTTACTTGGACCAGCAACGCGAATTTGATTGAAATATTTATCAGGCATCGCTCGTTAATTTTTACCGTCAAAAATAAGCCATTAGATCACGGAATCTGTTCAGAGGCGGCTGGCTCATTGTTAATTTTAACACACGATCACGATTCGGCCATGACGTCCGCTGCCAAGTTTCCCGCCGTTTTATCTGTCATTTTGGCCGCCATTTTTATTCCGACGTTCAGGGTTACCAGATAATATTTTTTTCCCGAGAATGGGGAGTAAATAAACATGCGTTGTAATGTTTATTTGATTTGATTTATTTATTTACATTAAATACATACGTAAAACATTACATAATTATATCAATCAGATAACATCTCTGAATGATGATTGCATTGCCCCACTAGACAAGCCTGTTTTGGAGCACGTTGGAATTTATTTATTAAAGTATAAAAAGCAGTATAATAATATAAATTATAGGACAGATATCAATTATGTACAATACTAAAAATACAGTATGTACTCAGATATGTCGACCAAAGAACGCAAACTAGTGCGTTACATGCATATCCAACGATATCGGATTTTCGTACATCTCGTCATCAAATACACATACATATATAAACACAACATCAGGCTTACATACACACACGTTCATTCATAAACCAATTGTCATTCCAAACCACGTAATGCAGTTACAAAGAGTTAGGGCCGGTTGTGTGATCGGTAGTAACCTTTTACTATAGTAAATAGAAGTTACTAAAGTAAAAACTTTTGCGAAAACGGGTTGTTTGATCGTTAGTAAAAACATATTTACTTCTCGAAAGTACATTCCGTAGTAAATTCATTTTACTCTGCGATATCCGATAATAAAAACGAGAATCGATAGTTAAATATGGCTGTTCCAAAAGTCATCGGACTCATTAATACTTTGAATGTTCCAGTATATGACAATTAATTATTCAATATCCCGTTATTTTAGTGATGAGAGTTCGTCTGATGATAATCTCGTTGTTTAATATATATTTTTACACATAATACGAACAACGAAAGTGACATATCGAAGGCCAAGATAAAAAAATCCATAGATTATGCATAAAATAAAGCATATTTCGTGATTATTTGTCACACCTATAGTCATCTCCATCTATGCTTTGAGAATAGTATAATTGATGTATCAACAACCCGCAAAGAATTTTTACTACGGGTGTTAGTAAAAAGTTACTACTGATCACACAATAGGCGGTTATATAATATTATAAAAGACAATAGTTTAATTTCAGCGCTGTAAGATTTTTTTTGTTCAGTACCTTATTATTTTTTTTGTTTACCTTACTGTTTGAAGTTTGTTTGTTGTTAAAAGCCTTACTGTTTGTGTGTTTGTTCAAGTTTTAATGAATATTGACATTTATTAATCTCTTAAGCAATCAGTATTTGATACCACCATTCAAAGCACAAAAAGTTTATAATGAGTACAAGTTTCCCACGTTTATTACGTATCATCAGAAGCGCTAAAACCCAGGGCGAGTCTTGCTGCCGGCAGGATTTGTTTCCATTTCTTTCCGTGGTTCTTCTTCCAGTTGATCATTCCAAGAGCAGGACATCGAGCCTTCACTTCGGCCTTGCGGATCACTGAACACAATCTTCTTTTCGATTTTCTGACCTTTCATGCCATGCATGTCATTTACGGAGTTGTAAATTCTACGCGGAATTGTTTTTCATAGATGTCTTTCAGAGTTCTTTCATTGTCTTTTATCAGTGTCCAAGTTTACGACGCGTATAAGAGAACAAGTTGTATGATAGTAAACAACAAAAGTAATGTATTTATTATTCTTACAGTTGTGTATTTTTTGATAGACTATTTTATTTATATGTACTTATTTACAATTACTCCATTACCACATAAAAAAGGCAAATGCCACACTCTTCTAACAAGTAATTTTCGCCTTTTTAATTTTTGTTTATTGAGTTCTAATATTTAGTATTCCTGATCATAGGTGGATTATATTTCTGGCGCCATCAATATTCACGCCATCTTCGTTACCTTACTCATTTTCAAATCAATATTGATTCCCTCTTACTTTGTTAATTCTACCATAAACAGATTTAATACATACTTGTCTAGGTGAGCTCATTTCTACTGCATTCGATCTACTCACATTATTCTTTTATCCGCTTCAGGATACAGTTACTTCCACACTGTTGGTAGTAGAACTCTTCAAGTTTTTATTTTAAATCCCTGTTAAAGTCTTACCGAAGGCCCTGCTCATTTATATTATTATTATTATCTCTAACTATGATTAACGCTCCGTTGAGTTACACATAACTCCTTTTAGCGTTGGATGTGATCTGTGATTGTCAGGTGGATACCGTGGAATCGTCCAATTATTCAGTCCCGCTTTCAAATGTTACCCTGTCGCTTGGCGAATGCCCAGAATTTTTCGAAACGTTCCAAATGATTCACAGACCGATCTTCCGAATTTCCGATGCAGTGAATGTGTGGCATAATGCAGCTCTTTTGCATGTGATGTCATCCTTACGCAATACTGGGGTATTCTGTTATATCACATGGCAACATTTCGTCGTTACACACACATTCAATTTGATACACTAAAATTAGTAGGAGTATGCGATGGGGTAAAATCTATTTTATCGAAATTAATTCAAAATTATAATAATTTTAAAAAAATAAGTAAATTTTTGTATTTATTTAATTGATAACAATAGTTAATAGTAAATATTATTGCGATACGTTTGATCATTTATTCAATAAAATTACGTAAATTTACTTAAGGGTAATTTTTTAATTATATTCTACCCAACTAACCTAACTGCCTCTAATCTCAATTCATTCGATGTTTAAATATTCAGCATAATAAAGTAATCGGACAAGGCAATGCATGAGTAAAAGGTACTTACAGTCGTATCACACAGTTTATTAAGTAAAGTTACAATTTTTTATTTTGAAACATGACTAGATTAAGGTTTATATCTATTCCATGGCGCATCTTTCGCCATGGCATACATGTAAGGCTGGGAATCATTTTGTCGTAAACGATTATTTCCCAATACTTAGCCCGCTAAATATATATAATAATTTTGACATTAGTTCACTGTTCGACTTTAAAGATGGGTGAGAATCCTACGAGTATTAGTAATCTATGTATTATGTATCGATAAACTTAAGTTGTAGATATTATTTTATTCTCAGTGAAAACTTCTACAATACATCGAAAAAGGAAGTATCTCTTAAAATATTAACGTAAGAGGCTTTTGCCCAGTTGTATTAGATATAATTTTCACAACCTACGAAATTAATAAAAACAAAAAACACCTTATTTATGACAGAAAATTGACAAAATATAATCGAATCATTATTTATATTAGGTGATGTTTAGCGTTTTCCTACGTCCAGAATAGTCCAGTTCATAGATCGGTAGTTAGTTATCCGACTCTGTCCATTGCCAAACTTTGCAGCTGTAAATCTACTGTGTCTACTGTTGGTTTAATGATCGGATCCCAGAGACTCGTCGCAGATAACGAGCTCATTTAAAACGATACGACTCGATAAAATTTTAGAATTTTAACTATGTATAGTTTTAACTGCGCCCGTTTAAATGCATCGTAAACTCTGATATCCGTTTTCCCTTCCGTTTGTTTTCGTAACATCATCATTATACTAAGAAAATGATTCTCGCTGTTTGGACCTCGGTCACACATTTAATAACGTAAGTCGTACGCGCGCATACTTCGAACAAAAAATATCTATAGTCGTCTGATACTTGTCACTCGACTGAATATGAAAAAATATTCCTCTCTGGACGTTCTATTTTTCAAATGAATCGATTGAAGTTTGTGTATTGCGAAAGTACCTACTTTCCATATATTCAATAACAATGTTATTACTTCAAACAGAAATAAGTAGACGGAATACGTGTCATGTCAATATTTTTACTTTTGATTGATTGCGTTATGAAAATTGGACTAACTTGCTGATCTCCCGGGACGAAGTTCGAACCCCGACCACTAGATCAATAGACGAGTGTCTTAACCATAAGCAAGTCATTCTATATCACATACAAATTCTGTGTGATACATTTTGAGAAACACACATTCTGTGTGAATTTGAATATTTGTTTTTTTTTCCTATCATTATTGACGGGCACTCATCAGCGGTGCGCTGCCGATACGTTAACAAGGGGCTCGCTTAATCTCAGAGCTATTTGTGGTGTTCCGGGGAATTTTTTTTATCATACTTATACAATTATACGCAATAATTATTAAAGCAATCGAATGTTACTTAATTTACTTATATTATGTAACAATTCGCAATATACCGTAAAATAATTAACCTTCCAGCGGGCGCGCTGTCACAAAATATATGACAAATGCGCCTTATCGCCTCCCCCATTTTTACCACTTAGTCGCAAGCATCGAGCTCCGAGCTATTCGAGGGTCAGTGTCTCTCTAAACTACAGACGTACCGGGTGTGCTTAGAAGTTTTTGTTATTCATTGATATTTGGATATAATGAATATTGGCGGCATAAATGGTCAAATTTTATACAAATTTGCCTATCCAGGAAAGGCTCCAAAGACGAAAAAAACGCTTAGGTCTCTTTTATTATGCACCCGAAATAAATGTATTTTAGAAGAAATTTCGAAAGACAACAAAGTCTTATGTTTCATAATACATTTAAGAAATTTCAGTTAGGTACTGATTTGATCTGAGAATATTGTTTTATCTTAATTTAACAAGGGGCTCGCCGGCCTAAATCAAATTTAACAAGGGGCTCGCACGAGCCCTTCCGAACTCCCTCCAGCCCACCCCATGCACTCATGTAATTTATATAAAATTGAATATAATTTAATATGTTTGTGTGTTTTCTATATAAATTTACACCCTTTGATCGATCTAAACCAAATTTTGCAGAGTTGCTCTTTAGGATCCTATGTGTGTTTGGAATACCACCCTGACGGGATATGTTAGTACATGCTATATACTAGCTTATTAAGAAAATAAATAAAATGATTAAAAACTTTTTGTTTCTGGTAAATTTCCAAGTCGATTTTAAAGATTTAATAATATATTCATATATATAATATGTAGAATTTATTAATAAATAAAATACTACGCTAGGTTCACAAATAATCGGTTCGTAAATAATCTGCAAAATTATCAATTAATTAACTTTTTTGTATTAAATTTTACTGTTTAAATGAATATATTTAACTGAATTAATTAATCATAATATGCGAGTTATAGATAAATAAATTAAATCTTTTAATAGTTAATCCAGGCTCTGTAAAAATCCTTTTGTTGTTGTCAATGAGCTCACAATGAGCTTAGCGATGTCCGTGAAGCTCGTTTGTTGGGATTAGGCGGATTTTTAAACATATGCTAGCGACACTATCTGACAGTTTCATGGAACGCGACGTCATATTCGCTCCTCGGCTCATATTTTTTTGACAAAAACATGCATTAGTTAATTAATTCATTTATAATTTATTTTATAAATACAAATAAACTTTTAATTAATCTAATTTGACTGAAATACAATTCAATTTTCGTGGTTTGGTATATCTCTGTAAGAGAGAAATGACGTGCGTAGAGAGGGAAATCATTTACTTTATATATGTTATTCTTATTTATACAATTTGTGGTTATGTGATAGGCCGGTATTAAATACTTTTGGAAAATGGTAGTTTTATGCTAGGCTGGTATTATATTTTGGAAAATTTATAGTATTTTTTATTCAATTTTGATGTTATGCAAATTTTGTATAGGTAGTCACGCAAATATTGTTCTAGAATGTTAATCAAAAATAGATGTTATTTGTTAATTTTAAATATTTAAATAATATCAAATCAAGAAACTGAAACGCGCAAACATTTTACGAGTTTTGTACTATCATTCTTCGACATATATTCCGAGGCTAAAGAGTTTTATCCTAGATTAATGAACTGATGACACGTTTAAGTATTATTCAAGTTGAGCAATATCCGGTGTTGGCGAGTTGGCGCTCAATCGGCTGACCATCCCTATTAGTCAATCCAAAAATTGTCCCAAAGGATTTTTTTTTGTATATATATTATTAGTCAGTTGTGATTGGATATTAATTAGCTTTTTGTTGTCAATTCAGTTGGCAATCGAAAAACAATCATTAAACCGTACTCGTACTAATTGTACCTGCAGTTTGCTGAAATAACTAAATGAAACGATTGTATTTTCCAGAAAATGATGTCATCATTTGGAAGAAGGGCGACCAGTCCTTGTACCAAGGCGACATGAGGGTCACCACAGATGTCAGGATCTTCAAGTAAGTCTTAAATCCATCTATCAAATACACATAAAACTAATGCCAACAATCGTCATTACTGTGAAAATTACTTTTAACATAAATAATGGCTGGCATCATGTTGAAATCTTTTGATGTTTAATTTGTTGCTAGATTAGATGTCATATTAATCATGAAGATTGTGTGCTTTTGCCAGTGTATAAGGGGTGAAATGAAATAATGTACAAATCAATAAAATGTATATCGTTTTATTTTTTGTATAAAATTGAAAAAAGTACAATAAGACCACCGTTAAATATATTCTATGCAGGGTTGATAAGCATGTCCGATATATTCATCATCATTTTCGTCCCCTTATTCTAGGAGGGTCGGGGGGGTCAAAGTCTCAACAAGGCTCCTCCATCTTCCTCTTTCTTGTGTCGCTTTGGTATTTGTTCCTGTTTATCTCAGCTTAGTCTGGGGTGACCCCCCCCCTCCCCTCCCCCCTGGGCCGCCATCCCTCCGGAATCGCCAATATGATATTGATAGTCATATCTCTGGCATTGGCAAGACATGTACAAGCCATCTTAATTATGATCTTTATATTTTTATATGTAGAAGTAGGGACTCCATTCTGGGGGTTTGCGTTATCTTGGTACTTTTCACTAACTTCAATAATGATACTACTTCTGTATTATTTATTCCCTGTATTAGATACGAGGATAATCCAACAAGTAAAGATCTTTTGCACACAGTTGCTATGGTGTGCCTTCTTCTAACAATCAAAATTGAAAAAAATATATCATAATTTTTTAAACAAAAAATGTGGTTTATCATACTGCAACCTAACGTAACCAATTAACGATTATCTTTATGATTATGCTCACTTACCGTATATTGTTTTATGATTATGTTTACTAAGATTGTTTTTATGATTATGCTTTCTTACCATAAATACTTTTAATTTTACTTACCATATATTACCATATTACTTATCATATATACTGTTTTTATGATTATGCTTACTGACCATATATTGTTTTATGATTATGTTTACTAAGATTGTTTACATTATTATGCTTACATACCATATATACTTTTACTTTTATTAACCATATTATTGTTTTATGATTATGTTTACTTAAATTGTTATTATGATTATGCTTACTTATACTGATTTTATGATTATGTTTACTTACTTTATTTTATGAATACTTGTTTATATTTGTTTACAAGTCCATGTACAAAAAAGCAAGGAAAAAATAAAAAACCAATTAACAAATATAAATACTGAATCAGACATGATCTCAAAATTATTTAAATACGTAATCTTCCGTTCCGGCAATAATACAATAATTATATATAGGAATGAGACTGGTGACAGTCTGTATTATCTAATAATATGATTGCGCTTTGTCATTATTGGATCTGTATAAGTTAGAGTCAATGGCAAATACCAAAGTAGCCTATAAAAATACCAAAATAGTCTTTAAAAAATCCGCTAGATGGCAAAACATAAAGCAAAAATGAAAATGAATATATTAATTTTAATTTTTTACAATTTTTTTGCATTGTGCAATAGATGTCACTGATTAAGATATAGTATTCACTTAAGATTTTAATTTAATTTATTTTTATGAGTATCATTTTAGTAATATTTTGTTTACACTACATGGTGCATTGTTAAAGCAATTTAATAAGACATTGAAATATTGATTCTACAAAAACCTGACACCACTGACCTATTGGCCACAAAGCGTCCACAATAGCAACCCGCAAGCCCGATAGCTAATGCATCAATGTGTTTGCCTAAATTACAGATACAACAACTATACCATTAGTGTGTCCGGTCTGCGCGCGTCTGACTACGGCACCTACACGTGCACCGTGATCGACACCCAGTCCCGCACCGTGCTGACCCACATGGTGACCGCACCTCAGCCAGCTAGGGTGGTGAAGATGCTGCCCGAGGGTCGCGACCGCCTCGTGATCGAAGGCCGCCCGCTGCGCGTGGAGTGCAAGGCCACCGGCGACCCGGAGCCCAACATTACGTGGAGCCGGAGGGTAATAACATGCATTTCATTATCAATGGAAAGACGTTAATGACTCCTCATCATCAGGTATATGGTGCTGACCTGTTCAGATAGAAGGGCCGAGACGTGGAAGGACGGAGGATGTTAATGAGAATATGTACAGTAAGAATATGTACAGAATATGTACAGTAAGAATATGTACAGTAACTTTTAAGAAATGTGACGATATTAATTCTTTTTTAAAAATTTGACAGCTTTTAAGTTATTCATTATCAATCCTTAAAAAGGTACCGAATGGAGAAGTTTTAGATTATGGCTATCGAAAGAATGATTAGTTTCAATTAGTTGATTTGGAAATACTGAGAAGTTATTTTTTTAAATTATTTTTTTAAACTACAGCGATGTTCTTTTATTCTCATATTTAGGTTTCTCACGGATTATTTTGAGACACCTGATGATGAGATGGACTGTATCCCTTGAAACTACAGCAGTGAAAAAAGTTGAACTCAACGTGTGTACAGTACAACATTCAGTTTATTGAAAAAAGATTAATATAGAAAATAGTCTGTTGCTTTTTCCACTCGGTCGGTTTAACAGACGGGCATTCTCTTCCTCCCTGTCCTTCGACATGACATCCACATGAAGCTTCTCCAAGATTTTCTTATCGCAAGACGTATAAAAAATCAGAGGACTTGCTTCGGTAAATGGTTGAGAGTCTATTGCTGATCTGCAGATTGTGCGTCTTGTAGTCCACAGTATGCGTAGCGTGTGTCACCACCACTATATCTCAAAGGCATCAATGTATGTTCTTTCTCTTGCCTTTAGAGTCCACGATTTCGTACCATAAAGATATATTGAATGCACCTGACACCGCACACAACTCTTTTCATTATCGTCAATTTGAAAAAACCTCATAACGATAATAATTTTTGATGACTTTACAGGGACAACGTCTGACCAAGGATGATGTGGAGATTGGGCATCAGTATGTCTTCATCAAGAACGTGAAGAGGCACGACTCCGGCATGTACCAGTGTTTGGTTTCCAACGGTGTGGGCCAGCCGGCTCATGGTGCTGTTGACATCAAAGTACTCCGTAAGCTCAATTTATATATAATAATAATAAAAATAAAAATTATTTTTTGATTCATAGTACAGTACAGTGTGTTATTATATTGTTATAATCAGATAACATAACAGCAAAGTAAGAAATATATTTGGGTACCCTGCCTGGCACACTAGTATTTTACTGTATTATAGCAGACAGTACCTTTGCAGTATAGTAATAAACAAAGTGTAGTGTTCGATGTACAAATAAATATATATAAAGAGTAAATCAAGATGCGATTGGATAGCATATAAATACATTGTAAAACTTAAAGTAAGTAATTGCATTATTCAATGTAGAAAAATATATAAATATATATATATAGAATAAAACAAGATGCAATTAGATAGCATATATATACAATGTAAAACTTAAAGTATATATATGTACCGCACTTTTTGATTATCGGGACTTTAGGGGATGGTTGAGATATTTCACATTTAAAGATGTTCTAACAAATTAAATACTTAATTTTAAACATTTACTTAAAGGACTTTTAAAAAAATTAAGAGATATAAAAAACAAATCATTGTGAAATGCTTAGATATGTAAAAACTCCTTCGTAGTACGAGGCGCACTGCAGAGTAGTTCGCATCTTAATAATAATAATATTATACTTTTTGTAATTCTAACAATACAATACATACAGCAGAATTAATTGACAATTCATTTTTATTGAATTTTGGAAACATTAATACAACTTATATATTTTTAAAAAGAACACAAGTTGCAATTTTACAGAACTGATGTGTGAATTTAATATTGTGTATGCATTAATAATTTATGTTATTTTTCCAGATGCTCCCGAAGTGCACGTCAAGAAATCAGTTGTCAACACAGACGAAGGATATGAAGCGCAGATGCTTTGCACTGTTAAAAGTGAACCAAGGTGAGTGCAATTATCATACTGCTGACTATTTAACCACATCGGTGTCTTAGCTACGTAAACCTTGTGTGTGTCAGTGCATTCTGTAAATTGCAACTGGGAAATTAATGTGATTATTAATATAATGCTTTGGAAAATAACTTGTTAAAGTATTTGAATAATGCCGACAGGAATATACTTATTTAATGTTAAGTACGAATATATTACACTCTCAATTTTCCGGGAGTGATAGGAAAAAAATTAACCACGATAAAGAAACCAAACCTGGATAAACTTGTCAGAAAAAGTTTCAAAACTAAGACAACTCAAAAAGTTATTTTTCAGCAGACATAAAAATAAAAACATTTTTCTCCATTTTTTGTTACTAAAGTTATAAAAGTAAATAACATTTTAAAGTCATAAATGTATTCTAAAATTATATTATTCGAGAATTAGGGCTAAGTTTGTTGCGCATATGATAGAGTATCCGAATACAATAATAACTCAAAATTCTTGTTTTTTTGAGTTGTCTTAGTTTTGATCTAGGCGTATGGTATAAAAAATATAAAGACTGTCAATGACAAATATAAATATAACAATGATTATATATTTTATGTATTCACACATTAAAAATGGTTATAGAATTTAATAAAATAAAGTAACATATTGAATTTTTCCAGAGCTACCATCATGTGGGAAAGGAACGGAGATGTCCTGAAAGACTCGCATCACCATCACATCGCTTTAGACAAGGACGGCCACCACTCCACTCTGAGAATCTTAAAAGTTACGCCTAATGACTTTGGCAAATACGAGTGCAAGGTATAATTTATTATTAGGATAATTATTTACAAACAAATACATTACGGTCGTTACAACGACGAATACATATTTAAGCTAGTACCTGTAAACTTACATTTTATGATTTTTTAGAAATTCGCATCTTTAAAATGTTACAATGCACGCATGTTTATTAAATGAAAATGAAAATATGTCCTTGAAAAGAACTTATTTTTTAATTCAGTACCTACACGATGCCTATCTAAAAATTTGATTTGATAAAATAACACATATTGTACCTACCTAAAGAAACCATTTTCTAACATATGAAATCTTAAAATGTCTAAATTAAATGTAATCAATTTTTATTCCTTCCTTCCCTCCCAATGAACTATGCATATAACATGCGCGCGTGCTTACCAATTATGGTGTTTTCACTTGATTTTTTAAAAATATTTTGTCGATAAAGTGTTATTCGTATTCTTTACTTAATAGCATTGTTTTTATTTAATTCTGCTACACTTTGTAAAACTACTTTCACGGGCAACACTCTTTCTCTCACCATCTTCGATATTAAAGTTCAAATGTTTATTTAATTCTGCTACACTTTGTAAAACTACTTTCATGGGCAACACTCTTTCTCTCACCATCTTCGATATTAAAGTTCAAATGTTTATTTAATTCTGCTACACTTTGTAAAACTACTTTCATGGGCAACACTCTTTCTCTCACCATCTTCGATATTAAAGTTCAAATGTTTATTTAATTCTGCTACACTTTGTAAAACTACTTTCATGGGCAACACTCTTTCTCTCACCATCTTCGATATTAAAGTTCAAATGTTTATTTAATTCTGCTACACTTTGTAAAACTACTTTCATGGGCAACACTCTTTCTCTCACCATCTTCGATATTAAAGTTCAAATGTTTATTTAATTCTGCTACACTTTGTAAAACTACTTTCATGGGCAACACTCTTTCTCTCACCATCTTCGATATTAAAGTTCAAATGTTTATTTAATTCTGCTACACTTTGTAAAACTACTTTCATGGGCAACACTCTTTCTCTCACCATCTTCGATATTAAAGTTCAAATGTTTATTTAATTCTGCTACACTTTGTAAAACTACTTTCATGGGCAACACTCTTTCTCTCACCATCTTCGATATTAAAGTTCAAATGTTTATTTAATTCTGCTACACTTTGTAAAACTACTTTCATGGGCAACACTCTTTCTCTCACCATCTTCGATATTAAAGTTCAAATGTTTATTTAATTCTGCTACACTTTGTAAAACTACTTTCATGGGCAACACTCTTTCTCTCACCATCTTCGATATTAAAGTTCAAATGTTTATTTAATTCTGCTACACTTTGTAAAACTACTTTCATGGGCAACACTCTTTCTCTCACCATCTTCGATATTAAAGTTCAAATGTTTATTTAATTCTGCTACACTTTGTAAAACTACTTTCATGGGCAACACTCTTTCTCTCACCATCTTCGATATTAAAGTTCAAATGTTTATTTAATTCTGCTACACTTTGTAAAACTACTTTCATGGGCAACACTCTTTCTCTCACCATCTTCGATATTAAAGTTCAAATGTTTATTTAATTCTGCTACACTTTGTAAAACTACTTTCATGGGCAACACTCTTTCTCTCACCATCTTCGATATTAAAGTTCAAATGTTTATTTAATTCTGCTACACTTTGTAAAACTACTTTCATGGGCAACACTCTTTCTCTCACCATCTTCGATATTAAAGTTCAAATGTTTATTTAATTCTGCTACACTTTGTAAAACTACTTTCATGGGCAACACTCTTTCTCTCACCATCTTCGATATTAAAGTTCAAATGTTTATTTAATTCTGCTACACTTTGTAAAACTACTTTCATGGGCAACACTCTTTCTCTCACCATCTTCGATATTAAAGTTCAAATGTTTATTTAATTCTGCTACACTTTGTAAAACTACTTTCATGGGCAACACTCTTTCTCTCACCATCTTCGATATTAAAGTTCAAATGTTTATTTAATTCTGCTACACTTTGTAAAACTACTTTCACGGGCAACACTCTTTCTCTCACCATCTTCGATATTAAAGTTCAAATGTTTATTTAATTCTGCTACACTTTGTAAAACTACTTTCACGGGCAACACTCTTTCTCTCACCATCTTCGATATTAAAGTTCAAATGTTTATTTAATTCTGCTACACTTTGTAAAACTACTTTCACGGGCAACACTCTTTCTCTCACCATCTTCGATATTAAAGTTCAAATGTTTATTTTATTCTGCTACACTTTGTAAAACTACTTTCATGGGCAACACTCTTTCTCTCACCATCTTCGATATTAAAGTTCAAATGTTTATTTAATTCTGCTACACTTTGTAAAACTACTTTCATGGGCAACACTCTTTCTCTCACCATCTTCGATATTAAAGTTCAAATGTTTATTTAATTCTGCTACACTTTGTAAAACTACTTTCACGGGCAACACTCTTTCTCTCACCATCTTCGATATTAAAGTTCAAATGTTTATTTAATTCTGCTACACTTTGTAAAACTACTTTCACGGGCAACACTCTTTCTCTCACCATCTTCGATATTAAAGTTCAAATGTTTATTTTATTCTGCTACACTTTGTAAAACTACTTTCACGGGCAACACTCTTTCTCTCACCATCTTCGATATTAAAGTTCAAATGTTTATTTTATTCTGCTACACTTTGTAAAACTACTTTCATGGGCAACACTCTTTCTCTCACCATCTTCGATATTAAAGTTCAAATGTTTATTTAATTCTGCTACACTTTGTAAAACTACTTTCATGGGCAACACTCTTTCTCTCACCATCTTCGATATTAAAGTTCAAATGTTTATTTAATTCTGCTACACTTTGTAAAACTACTTTCACGGGCAACACTCTTTCTCTCACCATCTTCGATATTAAAGTTCAAATGTTTATTTAATTCTGCTACACTTTGTAAAACTACTTTCACGGGCAACACTCTTTCTCTCACCATCTTCGATATTAAAGTTCAAATGTTTATTTTATTCTGCTACACTTTGTAAAACTACTTTCATGGGCAACACTCTTTCTCTCACCATCTTCGATATTAAAGTTCAAATGTTTATTTAATTCTGCTACACTTTGTAAAACTACTTTCATGGGCAACACTCTTTCTCTCACCATCTTCGATATTAAAGTTCAAATGTTTATTTAATTCTGCTACACTTTGTAAAACTACTTTCACGGGCAACACTCTTTCTCTCACCATCTTCGATATTAAAGTTCAAATGTTTATTTTATTCTGCTACACTTTGTAAAACTACTTTCATGGGCAACACTCTTTCTCTCACCATCTTCGATATTAAAGTTCAAATGTTTATTTAATTCTGCTACACTTTGTAAAACTACTTTCATGGGCAACACTCTTTCTCTCACCATCTTCGATATTAAAGTTCAAATGTTTATTTAATTCTGCTACACTTTGTAAAACTACTTTCACGGGCAACACTCTTTCTCTCACCATCTTCGATATTAAAGTTCAAATGTTTATTTTATTCTGCTACACTTTGTAAAACTACTTTCATGGGCAACACTCTTTCTCTCACCATCTTCGATATTAAAGTTCAAATGTTTATTTAATTCTGCTACACTTTGTAAAACTACTTTCATGGGCAACACTCTTTCTCTCACCATCTTCGATATTAAAGTTCAAATGTTTATTTAATTCTGCTACACTTTGTAAAACTACTTTCACGGGCAACACTCTTTCTCTCACCATCTTCGATATTAAAGTTCAAATGTTTATTTAATTCTGCTACACTTTGTAAAACTACTTTCACGGGCAACACTCTTTCTCTCACCATCTTCGATATTAAAGTTCAAATGTTTATTTTATTCTGCTACACTTTGTAAAACTACTTTCATGGGCAACACTCTTTCTCTCACCATCTTCGATATTAAAGTTCAAATGTTTATTTAATTCTGCTACACTTTGTAAAACTACTTTCATGGGCAACACTCTTTCTCTCACCATCTTCGATATTAAAGTTCAAATGTTTATTTAATTCTGCTACACTTTGTAAAACTACTTTCACGGGCAACACTCTTTCTCTCACCATCTTCGATATTAAAGTTCAAATGTTTATTTTATTCTGCTACACTTTGTAAAACTACTTTCATGGGCAACACTCTTTCTCTCACCATCTTCGATATTAAAGTTCAAATGTTTATTTAATTCTGCTACACTTTGTAAAACTACTTTCATGGGCAACACTCTTTCTCTCACCATCTTCGATATTAAAGTTCAAATGTTTATTATTGAAATTTTTTACACATATTTTTTATTTTAAGGCCAACAATGAGTATGGAGAAGGAGAAGGCCACGTGAATTTGGTGCGTCAGCCGGGAAGGGCACTGTGGATTACCGGATCTCAGGAGCAGTCCGACTCTAGCCCCGTGCTCGAGTGGGCTGTAGAGTCCGTGCAGCCCATCACAGACGTGGAGCTCAGATATTACAAAGTAGATGAGGTAAGGTCACAATAAATATTGTGATATAGATCGATGGTTTCCAATATTTTTGACATCACAGCACACTATTCGAATTATACAATTTTTGCAGCACTCTCATAAATATTTATGTATTTTTCAAACTTTTAAATAACGTGTCTTGCATATTTCACTTGAAAAAAATAACTAGATGCAATTCTTTGGAATAAAAGTTTTTCATAATAGAATGATGTATAATATAAAAACCAAACAAACATATGAAAATTGTTGACAGAAATGTATCAGTTTATTTTATTAAAACATTATTTGAATTAGTTTTCTCAGTAGAATGAATTAAATTTTACCACATACTATGTATCTATAAAGTTTCTTCACCTTAACTCACCTTCTTGATGATTTTTTATTCAGAGTCAACCTGAGAGGTTGGCCAATGAGGAAGACTGGATCATCGTCAGGCCGGAAATCACAGAACCCGAGGGCAACATGTACACGCTCAAACACGCCCTGCATGGCCTCAGACCGGGCAAGTATGCAGCGAGACTGCGTGCGAAGAATACGCACGGCTGGAGCGATCTGTCCGAACAACACATGTTCGACGGAGGTATAGAATTTTACATCTTAACTTTTTGTAGTAATGTCACATCATCATTATTTATTTAGTTTGTGTATTTTTTCATAAATAAAAGCGTGCCTCACAATGTCCGGAAAGAAGAAATATTTTTGATTGTGTGATAGGTCTCCTTTATTTTATGTACTAAAATATTATTTATATAATTGAGATCCAATCATTTTAACAAGATCTTTTTCACAATGTGTATTTAAAGGATTTTAAATTATATAATGTATTGCATTGTCTAATAAGTCCATCCAGTGTTGTTCAATTATTTATTATAAAATCCAATTTTTAAACAAAAATAACATTTCAATTATTGATGTATTCTCCATTATTATTCAGGACTTCGTCCCATCTTTCAATCAATTTGCCGATGCCTTTTCTATAAACATCAGCTGGTCTGGTATCAAAATAATTATTGAGTCAATTTCTGAGATCACCGTCGTTGTTGAACATAATGCCACGCATTTAATTGCAGAGTGACCGAATAAGGTGATTTTATGACTTCGAGACTGTAGGGTGGATGCAGCAGAATATCCCAGATGACCATTTGACCAGTTGAGCCGCGTGTGTCAAAAATGTTTTTGTTTAATTTTTCTCAACTTGACACTCAATTATTTATGCTTAAAAATTAAGAAAAACTATAAGATACAGGAAAACGGCTACACTGAAGTTTTAGAGTAGATAAAATGCTATTGAATAGTATGTCATTTTTTGTCACAAAAAACAAAATAACGGGAAAATAGTATTTAAAAAGAAACGCAAAGACTTATTAAATGACCCAATACTTATATATGTAATGAACATCAATGTCTACAAAAATGAAAAAGGTTTAGTTTTATTTTCAAATGTTATTTTAATTTAATTTAATTTTATTTTTAATTTTTGTTTCTTTTGTTTTTACTTATTTTTAGTTTTTGTTGTATTTTTGTTTCTTCAGATTACGAGACCAATGAAGTTGTAGGCAATGAGAGATTAGAAGAAGGTAATAATTGATGTATTTTGTTTCATAATGATAATTATAAATTAAGTTTTTTACGTGGCTAATCCAATCAAGACAATATACATTTCATGGTGATTTGAATTAAAGCGTATTGATGAAGATTTTTGGGGAATGAAATGATGAAGTGTTTAATGTGTAGATATGTAAATGGAAAATAAGATAGGTTATGAGATATCAGAATGTTATGTGTGAGTATCCGAGCGCCCCCAAGTAAATTATACCGGACACTTACCTGTTTGTGTATATTATAATGCGGGGTGTGCGAATGTATGGCCAGAGCAGGATGAATAATGAAAAACTACTTATAATAGATCAATGTTTATTGATGTTGAAACACAGTTACAGGTATAGGTATAAGCAGTAGATGTTAATGAACTTATCTAGAAGGCTACTATGAGAAAAGTGAGGTGCTAGGGTCGGTTCCCTGGACGGCTGTGGGGGTGTTGTATTGTCTGTTTTTCGGTTGGTGCTGACGCAAATTAAAAGTTGATAAAGGTTCCATTTTGGACCTAGGTGTTTACTAGGTGCTTTCAGGTTGTGGAGGCGATAGACCTCCACAAATAAAATTTTGGACTTTTCCTCCAACATGATATAACTTATGAGCTATTATTTAATTTAATTGTGATTTATCTATATTATCAAATCACATAATCGGAATATATATACATACACGTCTTTTACTCAATATGTTTCCAGCATGCACCTAATTAATATATATTAAGCTTGAGCAACTTCTTTTAATTTGGTTAAACTCGTACATAGATTGTTTATTTGCTCATATGTAATGCCATTTGTTGATATTGGCTTTAAAGCGTTGGTTTAAAATCAATTTGGCATTACCACATATACTAAAATTGTTTACATGGTATCAAAACTTTTTTCTTTTGGTATTAATTCACACAAAGAATGCATGCTAGGTGTATAGATTAGTAGACTATATTTAATTCTTAAAACTAAAATATCTCTTATTATTGTATATTATTCTTCAATTTCCAAATATTTTAATGTTTTTGGAGTCAAACTGAATTGACCAGTCAATATAAATACAAATACATATACATACATAAATCGTGCGGATCGCAAAAAGGTTTTGATTCCAGCTTATGTCTTAATAATGGTTTAAATAACGATTTTATCATCACTAATTGTAATTCCTGCTAGATAGATACCTTATTGCTCCTTTTTTCAAGTCTTATCACTCTGTTTGATGAAGTTGCTACCGTGCATCTAATTTATTTGCTATTTACACTTGTTGATGAGAGGAACTGTACTTCTAAAAACTATGCATGTGATCAAAATGATATTCAATTGTGTGTGCTGTACAAAATTTGGTTTATTTAAAGAATTAAAATAATCACAGTGCGCCACATAGTAATTGCCATGTCAATTAATTAAACATTTTACTATTTCAGCTCCAATGGCCGAGGTGGGTTCCAGTGCCACAAACAATAGAATTTCAACAGTGGCAACATTGCTTTTGTCTATGCTTACCTACAACCTAGTCAGGATTATTTAAACAACATCAATGAAGCGATTAGACTTATTTCTTTCTTAATGTGAATTGACACAAAATGATGACGTCCAATTTATGCAGTTCACTTGTGAAATTTTCTTCTGTGTATATTTTAATGTGTTGTATGTTCTCAGTTATGCAGTAGAACTTTTCAGACGTGCTTTACCTTTACTTGTTTTTAATTCAGAATTCTCCGAATTATTAAATCAACGGATTCTTAGAAGATCGTAAACGCAATTGTATAAATAAATTCAGAAGAGATGAAGCCTTAAATAAACTTTATATACATTACGGAAGTGACCTTAACTGACAATGTGCAGAATAACATTATACTTGCGTTAGAAATTTCTGTATTCCAAATTCTGTATAAATTATTTTTTAACCCAGTAAAACTTCTTTAATTCTGAGCCAAGGTTGGTTTGATTGGAATTTAACATTTTATTTTTGCCAAATTACTTTTCAATTATTTGACTTACATGCATTTGGTCTAGAATAATGTAAGTATGTTAATCAAATATTGTAAATCTATACAAGATACTTGGTAACAGTTACCGTACAAATATTAAAACATCTAATGAAACTCTACGCACGTGGGTTTGAATTAACAAAGTTTTACTGATAAATGAAAATGTTTTTTGGGATGTGAAAATTACGAAAACGGGTCAGAACAGATCTTATAGTTTAATTCAAAAGAAAATCATTAAAATAGTTCTATTAGAATCATAAACAAATATGCTTATTACTTTTAGAATGCATTTCGCAGACTATGATTATTACAGTCAAGTGATATATTATGTTGTCATTATCGTCAAAAAACGTTAATAAATATTAAATTATGTCATAGATACACTGGTGTTGAACATCTTTATATCTCGACTTAATTGTTTTCTATTAAATATGAACACAAATGATTTTTACATGATTACTGTGATTGATATCATGTACATGCTTTAAAATATTTTAATACAGGAGGTTGGCTAAACCAAAATTGTAAGATTTAAAATTGTATTATGAATCCAAAAATAACATGTTTCTTCATTTTTGTATTTCCTATTCGTTTTGGATGACTTGCTGACTGAAGTTTTACCATACAACTTTAATGTTTCCAGTAATATTTCCATTTTGATTAAAAATTTTAATTTACATTTAATTATAATTGAATTACATAGTGGTAATTCATACATGTACTTAAATACATAATATGTTTGTTTTATCATAAACATGTTGTTTTAATGTTACAAAGTTCTAAAGCGAAACAAAACTATTTGAATTATTTGCAACATTTTATTCTGAAACATAACTCTTTTCTCCGAGTTATGGGACACGATATATCATTGACTGTAACTAATCTTTGTTACATTTTCTCGAATCTGACTTCCAATAATTGGTCTTATTCTCTATACTCTTTAGATGTTAATAGATAGAAATAACAGCTATTTTTTTTAAGTTTCGCCCAATCAAATGTATTCTTTATTTATTTTTAATTTTAAAGTGTATTATATTAATTTTAATATTATGTTTTAGATTTAATGTTAATTACCAACTTAATTCAAGAGAATAATATTTTGCAATTATTATTATGAACACTGCGAGCTTGTAAAAACAAACCATAGGTTATTTAAATACAGTAGAGGTTCGTTAATTTCCAAACACGGTTATTCCAATTAGGATGTTAAAAGTCATTAGAAAATAATTAATATGTAAAGATGAATGTTCTGACTTTCTTTTTTGATCAATTAATTATTGATTGATAAGACTTTTAATGTGCAATGATTGCTAAGACATTATCCAATCTTAGTATGATTCATCAGTCATCAAAGCCTAAGTAAAATTCTATTAAACTGAAGATTTCTTAATCTCAATTGTCCAGATTAGCGCGACTCTACTGTATACTCAAATCCACAACTTTACAAAAGAAAAGTTTTGTGAAACTTCAGACAAGTTTGGTTTAGATAATATTAGGAATCAAAAATATTATAATACATGAATACCATGTCCACCTAGATATTTCAAACCATGCACTGGAAGCACCCAAAACTGCTCATCAAAAATGTACATCCATTTAGTAACAGGTGCTACTCTTACTGCTTGCATGAGCAGGCTGCCAAAGATTTATAGATCGGCCCAATGATCAAAGGATTCTGTTTTAGCTCTGGTATTACTCCTTCTACTCGTTTCGGTGAGAAAGTTAATCGCACTATTCTACACCAATTTATTTGTAATGTTTTCTTACACCTGTTTGGTGCTGTTAATTTTGCTGGTGCTATTTCAAGATTAGAAAACACATATATTATATATGATAGTATGATATAATAAAAATTCTGTTCACTTCACATTAACACTAGACATTTCATAAATAAATTCATATATGACTAATAATAAAAATTCTTACCGAATGAAGTGTAGGTGTATATACTGCAACTATGTGTTTGGCGGTATCTTTTTGTGTGCTTTGCTTTGCGAAGGGAGAAAATTTTATTGAATAATTTTGCATTTTTCCATAACATTGGAGACGGCACTCTCATTAACCTATTTACGGGATGGATTGCATCAAGATTATGAAAGCATCACTATGCATGTAACAGTGACCTTTATCCTCATAGTGAATAAGACTGTTTTCATATCAATCATATCACGTCAATCTAAGCGTATGGGCAAATTATCACAGTGAAAATCAACATTGCAATAAAATAATTTGAAATAGTTATTAGATAGATATGAAATACATAGGTCAGCAAATTTCCATCAGTTTGGGCATCATTATTTTTGAAACTATTCAAGCGAAATACAGTGCACTCAGTGCATAAATATTCTGGATAAAGCCCACTGTCACGTGGAGTGAGGATCACTAACTAAAAATGACTTAGAATTTAGTATAAATATTTGTGTTGTTCTTATATTTTTATAATAACTTTATTTAATTCTACATTCTTCGTAATCCTATGATTAAAATATTAGTTGTATAGTTATACCAAAGTCAGGACATAAGATATTTTTATCTAAACTTTTCCACAAATCAAATGAATCGGTAATCCCTGAGGTGGATAGAAGTGTCAACTTGTGACAGTACTGAACAATTCTATTATTTTTATTTTGTAAGAATCTTCGTTATTTTGCTATTTTTTTTATAATGTTCAGTTGAGATGCAAATGTAAACAATAAATAGTTTAACATTTTATCATTAATAAATTGCTTTAATTTGTTAAAAAAACAAAAACAACTTTCTCTGAGGCATTTTTATAACACATGAAATTTTGTAAAATTTGTTTCTGCAGAGAACCTTAGTAACAACAAAAAATATGATAGTATTTATAAATCCGTAATTTGCATGACTTATTAGAAACAATTTGTGATGGAATTAAACAAATTCAGATCTATGTTTAATATTATTTTACATGATAACATAAAAATAAATTTGTCAAAAAGCTTCCTACCATTGCAACGTTACCTTCGATAATGTTATTTAATTTCTTACTTGCAGCAGATCCATTTTGATTAGCGATGTATATCTTCTGAAATGTTAAAAACATTTAGCAGGAATTAGTGGACTGCTTGAAACTAGAAAAAATGTGTATTAAACTTGTTACACACATTTTAACCTTTATTTATAAGTATTATACAACATTGAAAATATTAATTTAATATTTTGAGAATATTTTTCTGTGTATGGTTTTCATTATCAATATTAAATTTCATTGTAAAAACAGATGCTCCAATTTTATTTGTGTATAACATTATTTATTGTTACTTATTATGATTGATGTCTCTGAACTTAAGGAATTGTGTGTTTTGTAGATAAAAATTGACATACTTTTTTCTAGGATGTTTCTGTTAGTCAGGATTAATTATTTTATGTTGTAATTTCAAAGTAAGTTACGACTGTCACCATATTTGAATATTTGTTTAAATCATGTTTGATAGTAAAAATGTTTATTTTAATGTTGATAGCATTTTCCCCACAATTTACAGTTTTTATGGCTCACACATTTAGTGAGCAGTTGAATAGCAAGGTTTTCTTCCCTTTCATAAGAATATAATCATCTCTTTTTCACATAGTATCTTGACTTAAATTAAAATATACCTTGACCCAAGTATAATGAACATTATGCCCATATATAAATCAACTGTTGGTTTGCAGCAAGGTTAATTTTTTTAACACTTCGCCAATATCTCGAAGCGATATACATATATCAAACATTGGATCTTCATACGCTATATTACCCTGTCTGTAGTTTGTAAGGGAGAGTAAAGGCTATACTGGAACTGTTCTGCACTTGTAATTTTAATCAGAGATTTTATTTTGAAAAGTCATCATACAAAATGGTACTGGTTTGATCATTTTAGAATATTATATTTTTCTCAGTCACTGATTCAAGTCAAATTTAACAAGGACCCCCTTACCTCACACGCCTTGAATCCTCCAGTTTGCCCTTGCATAAATCAATTTGTCAGATTTTTTGATAAGGACTTTCAGCGAGTTTCAGAGACGCAACCACAATAATTAACATAATATTTCAGAGAATATAATATCTGATTTAACTTTTTAAAGATTTGTATGTATTTACAATTTCTTGAAATGTTTCTGTTTGATATTTCTATGAAAAAATGGAATTAGAAGAACGTTATCATGAAGAGATATGTTATTGCATAATCTATCCGAGCGCATTTATTTCAGAAAAACAATGAAACATATCTCAACAACAACAACCTCATTAATCTTCTAGATGTCATGTGAGTTTACAAGATGAAGATACAGTAAACTGTTCATAGAAAGGAATTCAATATGTATCCACATTTAAAACAAATTGTAATGAATCAGTAATAGGTGCCTTTTAAATAAAGTTATCTTCATACACTTACTTATTTGGGAGCAGTTTTATATAAAATAAAATGAATTTTTGAGAAAAATAGTGTATTTTGTATAAAAATATGTTATTTTCTAATATATAAATATTGTAAATAGAACAATTTGGCATCCAATTTACATTATTTCTTATTTTGAGCACAATCGAATATACATTACGACAGTAAAACAGTACGATACTAACTTAATTTTTGACTATAAAAATATTTTGTGAAACAAGTGAACACATTGTAAGTATAAAGGACGAATGTCACGGTACATTCTGTATCTTAAAAATACGGCTGATTAGTTATTGATTTTATCTGCACGTTAATTTATTCCACACAAGAATTGGATATTTTAAATTATTGCTTTAACATTTATAGATGAATTCTCGCTGTTTGTTGAACATGTTTACACATAATAATTAATAAAATTGTAAAATACTATTGCTTTTAATATTATAATAAATATTAAAAAAAAAAAGATTTTTTATTTGTTTTTTATCATTTATTTAAAATTACAGATGGCGACATTACATACAATTTGTCAAATCTTGCCGGTGGCGATATTGGAAGTAAAAGCCCTGTTACTGTTGTTAGACTGCATTTGAATTGAATAAACTGCGCATAACTGTAATTTTTGGGAAATAAATCAAAATTAATTATGTACCAAAAAGAATATTATTGTACAAGGGCCATTTTTAAAGTTAGAATCGTTTTTTTTTCGTAAAGTCATAACAATTTATTAATAAATATGAAAATATGCCTTAAATTACTTTTCAATATAATTTCCGTTGATATCCAAGCATTTTTGAGAATTGCGTTGTAAATCAATGGAATTGAAATTATTTCATGTTGTATTTAGGTGTATTCTATCTCAAAATTAATAAATTTCTTGGCTTTAATTTTTGGCAGTTTTACACCTCTAACCTTACCTTTGATTACAAAATGCAGCGGGTATTCAATGTTATCTCTTCATCCCATCCATCTGTTCTGTAGATTTTCATAAAAATAGACCCTCACATCATGATGGTAATGGGGAGGTGCTGGAAATAAAACTCCTCATCAAATAAAAAAATTTTAACGGGTTCGCCGCAAAATATAATGGATGCCCAATTTTGTAATTCCTGTCACAAATGTATACAATTTTTAGATCACCTGTGTTACTCAAAAATACTGGAAAAATTAACCATTTTAACCCTTCCGTATCCGTGCAATAACACAGGTCTGCCACTCTATATAGATCGATACTTGCCACCCAACTATATGATAACATGATTAAAACTAGTCAAAACATTTAAAATATCATTTCTCATTTAAAATACCTAAAAATTACACATTCCTCACAGTAACACGAGTTATTAGACATTATGGTTGCCTACGGGTATTTTCTATCACAGGATGCTGAGGGTTAACAGGACATTATTTCGAGCATTCAATTTAGGTAAAATATTATATATCTTTGTACTGTTGTAATCCGCTTGTGACAATCCTTCTTGATCTTGTCTTTCTTGATTTTCAGAATAGAAAAAAATCAGAGGGGGCCAGACTGACTGGGCAGGTACTCCCATATTCAATTTTTTGATAAAAAAAAATTTCTTCGTAACAATGGCTGTGTATACTAGAGCATTGTCTACATGCAACATCCAGCATTGGTTCGCAAACAATTCAGGCCGGACACCTCTCACACACCCGTTACATTAGCTCCAGATAGAATGCTGCATTAATGGTTTAAATTCAAAAGTTAGCAATTGTGCATCTCGATGCATAATTACCCTATTAAAAAAAAGAATTAACATGCTCTTGAACTTATAGTCCACATTGTTAATCATATATGTGTTAAATCTGTTCTCTGTACAAAATGCAATAGACAATTTTTAAATACATTAATTTCTCAAGAGACGTACATAACTAAGTATAATATAATACAACAAATTTTACAACATGTATGTTAGCATGTATCTATATGCGTACTATCAATGGCGTAACTATGCAGTGTATTGGGGCCCAAAAAGTTTGCACCCTGCACATCCATGTGACATCAATATTTTTTCCCAGCGTTACTATGGACAGATAATGCTTAATATACATACGTAACAGCAAGAAATGGAATTGTAAAATTTAAAAAATCATTTCTTACGTATGTTACGAAATTGTGTAAAAACATTATCAATGTATATCGTACCAGTACCCCACTAATATGTAGGGTTAAAGACCAAGCCACCGACGTAAAGTGAAAATTACTTTAAAACAAAGAAAGTATTTTTTAAATTGCAAGTGCATATAAATGCATAAGAACACTAATTTTTTTTTCATGAAAGTGAAAATTACATGAGACAATACACTAATTTTGTTC
The DNA here is from genome assembly GCA_022840565.1 of Eubasilissa regina. NCBI lineage: Eukaryota > Metazoa > Arthropoda > Insecta > Trichoptera > Phryganeidae > Eubasilissa > Eubasilissa regina. Next base: position 6,301,650 of record JAINEB010000029.1, on the reverse strand, counting down.
TTACAATTTAATAAATAAATCACATTCGTATATTTTAAATACAATACATATTTAGGGCCCTTTTCTATTCTGCATTGGAATCCAATCTTTGTAATTACGCCACTGCGTACTACTACCAAATAAGCATTTTGATTTTAGGTACTGTATACAGTGTACTGACGTCAGCATATTATTCCAAAGTTCTGGACGATCTGCTCCCATCACACGTAGTTCTGTTTTATCAAAGATTCATCATTATAATCTTCATTGACATTATTCATATCCCCGATATAACAAGATGGACGACTGCCTTCGTTAAAATATATCTGGTCAAACTGATAATTCTCTAAAGCGTCATTCATTGGCTGCAAACACTTGCACTTCCACGGATGTCCCTGGAGATACACTTTCTAATCGCTATAACCTGCAGATGCTTCTAACAATTGCAGGGAGAGGAACGTCAGTCTGTTGCAGAACAATATCAATTGTTCCAGATTCCCCAGACGTATAACTTCGGGAGTTTTTCTACATCATATAAAGGATAGCATAGAGTTCAAAGACTCATCATCATGACATTCAGACTCAAAAGAGTAGATCACATTATTTAACTTTCGATACAGTGTTCCAGTTATATAAATAGATATAATAAAACAAACTGTATGTGTGTTTGTTCTTCAGAGTACTTGGTAAATACAATACACAATCAGAAATACAGTAGATAGCTATTTACCCAATGTATTGAAATTTGTGTGCTGATTTTAGTATAGTGAACAGTATTAAAAAAATGTCATTTAGCCGATTTGGTATTGTGGAACGAATGAATGAGAGGATGGTGAGAAAGATATATGAAGGGTAGATGGCATCAGAAATAGAGGATATCTGCAAAAGCTCTGAAATGACCCATGTAAAACAGATACTGGAACAATCCTGTTAGAAGACATTCCTCGATATGATAAATTTTCAATATTTGCAATTACAATATGTTCTCTAATCGGTTATGCGGTTGACTCACTACATCCTTCACTCGATGGTGGTTGAAAGAATCCAGAGAAGTTTTTGAAATTCATTAATTATAAATTAAATAAGTGATGGTATTCGAGAAGGAGGAAAGCAAGACACCGTGCAAAATACTTGTAGGTAATGAATGTTTGGAACAAGTAGATGAGTTTGTATATTTGGGAAGTATGTTTGATAGAAACGGAAAGGCCGAGAATGAAATCGAAAGGAGGGTGACTGCAGGAAATAAAGTGAACGGCGCTTTGAATGGAATTATATCTAACGGGAATTTGTCAACCGAGGCAAGATTAGCGGTGCATAATCGAATCCTGGTACCGACACTGGTGTATGGAAGTGAGGCCTGGAGTTGCCAGAAAAGGAGCGAAAGTAGACTGAATGCAGTGGAAATGAGATTACTTAGGCGTATATATGGTAAACCTATTTATAACAGTAAAAAATGAAGAAATAAGGAACAATGTAAAACTGATGTTAGTATAGTGAGTAAGATTAAGAAAGGATCACTTAGGTAGTTTGGTCATATGGAACGGATGAATGAGGAGAGAATGATAAGAAAGATATATGACACAAGTGTTGATGGCACCAGAAATAGAGGATGTCCGCGGAAGACTTGGCACGATCAGGTACACCATATAATGGAGGATAGTTCTGTTAGAAGCCTCAACAATCGGCGAGCTTGTATGAGAAGATATATGAATGTGGATGAGGCGAGAATTGTGTGTCAGAACGGAAGAGTGTGGGGCTCAATCTTCTCTGCCTACCCCCGCGGAGAAACAGCGTGACAATAAGTAGTAATGATATATCATTTTCGTTTTGTTCTATTCACTTTTAATAATTTCCAATTTGTTTTGTATTACTTTTTTTTAAATTAATAATTTTGATTATGAAAAAGATGTAGATATATATAATTTAAATTTTTGTATTGGCGCTTCTGATGTGATTCTCTATTATGTGAAAAAAAAAAGTTAATTATTAAGGAGAACACATTCTTATTGTGAAGCTGTAATTATTCAACAACAATGTTTAGATAAAATTGATTTTAGATGTATATCTTTCTAATTAATACATTTAATTTGTATTTTAAATATGTTAATGCTTGAATAGGGCATGTAGAACAAATAAGTAAATAAAACAATTAGAATTATTTCTATCGCCTTAAAAATCCATCTAATCTCCACTTCCGCAATCCATCACTGCCTGACAAGACAACATTTTCCAGACAGATTAACATTTAAAAATTGACGAGGTATTTTTATACAGCATTGGTCTGAGAAATTACCATTTTATTAACCAAAAAGGTGTCTCCTGGTTCTTGTGTTCAATATTACAGGTTCAACTCCATCTGCCAAAAGGATAGGTATGAACAACACAGGAATCAAAGTTGAACCTACTCGGTTACACATTTAATCACTAAAGTTACAAAGGCTATCAAGTTTAAAAGATTCTTTGCAATGTGCGTCACGGTCCTCCGGATCTACAGTGAGCGCTCAAGCTATGTATGGATTGGACAAGTGCAGGGAGGCAATAGTCTCACTGACTAGTGCACTTTGCGCCCTCCGTGGGTTAACTTAACTTAAGTTAACTTCCGTGGAAAATAGACCCTTTGGTGTACACTGCACCTCTAATCATATCAAGTTGATTAAATAAATTTTTTTAAATGTGAAATTTGATTGATACTTACCTAAGAGTAAGTCAATAAGTGCCCTTCTCCAAATTAAAGTAGTTATTTCTAAGCGTACAAATCTAAATTAATAAATGGCTGGTGTTGACAAATAAATTTTCTGAACATCTATCAATGTGGTATTCCACAATTTCTGTTGAATTTCTCAAGATTGAGAGATAATCTCCTTGACAACTCTTCAGGTTTCATGGTGTTCAAAAAGGTGGATTGCTCCTTGCACTGCATATCCTACATTAACACATTTTCAATCACAATGAGTATCACCAAGCTTTCATTCCCTCGTCCTGTAACATTTAAAAAATATTATATAATACAATTCTAATTATGATTTCAAACAGTTGAACAATCGTCATATTAGTACTTTTGCAGCCATTTAATTCACACATCTTCTCCCAGTATCTTATTGCACATGGTTAGCTTACAATACAAATCACACTTATATATAAGATAATTGTAATCGACAGTCGTAACTTTATACCTTCAATCTAGTTTATTGTAATTGAAAAAAAGGTGAATTTGTTTGTGCCTGTATCTGAATACCTATGGGTGTCAAGGAAAAGCGGTTCATAGGGAACATAAATTTAGGAGGATCAACACACGAAAGCACTTCAACCTTGAAGTATTTGGGGATCAGCACAATGGATAAAAAAAGACAAGGCAGAAGAACTCGTCACAAAATTGAGGAGTACAGTAAAGGCAGATGGAAAAATAACAACAAAATTATAAAATTGATACTAATTTATTATATTATCCTATTTGTAGGGTGACAATCAATTTCGCAGATATATCGCTTTGTGGTATAACTTCGACACAAGATTGGAGTGAAAGTAGTATGGAGCCGCAATGTTCAAAAAACATAATTATTCTTATATATCATGAATTTTCCAACATGGTAAGATTTTATCAATCTTATTTTACTATCACTGAATTTCACCTGAAACTTTTGAATAAATGACAAGATCTCTCAGAAATACAAGAACTCTCCTTGTAAAACATATAATTTGTAACTTTATTTTTTCACCAGCTTCTTTTAAAGCATATTAATAATTTTTCATTAAAATTGAATAGCTTTTGACATATCCGTTAATTTTTTTATAAACCAATTAATAAAAATTGCTACCCAAAGCAATATAAAAATATTTCTTAAGAGGTAAAATAATTATACAGTATAAATAAAGCATTACTACTATAGTATATAAAAGATTTTATTAGAAAAGCAAATATGTCAATGATTTACTTGTCACCCTGTACAGTTATGAAATGTGATTTTTTAGTTGATGTATAGTTAAGCTTACCTAGTTAACTTAAAAAGTAAAAAAAAGAAGATAAATCAAAATCTTTTACAATTTCATGAAAAATAATTATATAGTTATTATGAACTTTGAAAATCTAAATATATGTATGACCCACACAATAAACTGTTAAACAAAAATGAAGTTTTGACAAATATGCTTGAAACATTTGACAGGTGTTGTTCATAAATACATTCAGAAACTCCAACACGCCTTAAATTCATAGTACTAAATACATAGTAGCCTAAGGACACATAATCATAGAATGATTCTGGCTGGAATCATGAAAATATATACATACGTACCGATCTCTCCTACGTAACCAACAAATTTGTCATTTTTAGTTGTTCCAGTATAATGGGGACTTAAAAAAATGTAATTCTCTTATAGTATAAGCTTCCCCCGCTATGTTAGTATTCTAGGAACATATCTGCACTAGCTGGCATTGTGTTGAGTCAAGATTTGCGGAAGATATGTCCCGGGTTGTGGTAAACAGGTGATTGATTCTTCCACCATCACAATGCATCTGCCTAAGCCGTGTTGAGTGTTCTGTAGTTCTTGTGCCAAAAACAGCATGATTTTGTGCTTTACACTCCCAATCACGCTCCGCGCATCATTTTTGTTACAATCAAATAAAAAACTGACAGAAGCACTAAAAGGCGTCAAAAGTCGATGAGTTTAAAAACTGATTTAAAGAATGGAAAAAAGTTTCATAAGTTTATTGCATCAAACTGAGAGTACTTTAAATATGAAAAAATAAATACACAATTTTTCTGTAAAAAAAATTATGTTTTTTTAAGTCCCCCCCTAGTATTTCATGTGTAGATATTTGATATATTTTTAGAGGTAGCGATTTTTTCACATATATTATTTTAAATAAAATGTCTTAATTGAATACAATATATAAAAAAATGACTAGTTAAAATACTAGAACAATTAAAAATGATATTTATTAGTCACAGTACATTACATAGGATGGGTAAAATGTGACTTACCAACTCAAAATTGAATTATCCATGAATCCAAAACAAGTTAAAAACACATTAAAAACAAAAAAAAAAAAGATAAAAAGAGTATACTTATGTCCGTTGTCAGCGTGTTCAGAAAACTATACAAAGTAATTCAGTTCTTGCAAGAAACTGATGCAAAAAAGTATCAGCATAAAATAGTCAATGAGTTACGTTCCGGGTCTCCCTAAAAATAAATATACGTGTAATATTGCCATATTTAAAGCTTGGAAATGAATACACAATTCAATCACCACATGTATAAAACGTGTGAAATAAGAAAATTAAATTCAATCAAATAAAATGTTTTCAATGCAGCTTCTGGTCGATGATCATTTCCTTTTAGAAGAAACATGTACAGTTGGCATATTGAGATATTCTATTTCTCTACATGTTGAGATATTCTATTTCTTTCTTTACTGGAGAATTTCAGAATAAGAGCTAAGGATGCCATTATGCTATTGTTTCGTGTTAATACCTTACTCCCAGTTGCGGTTATAACATAAGCGGCGTTATCATAAATTGAACCATCGCAACCGAGGTTACCTGTATTATTTGCTTAAAGTCCAAATACTATCAAATCTGAAAACCAGTAATTGCATTTAGTTTATAGATTAAATAACAAGGATTCTGAACAAGATGGCACATTATAAAATGGGTGTTGCGCTAAAGTAAAATCAAGTTTTCATTATATCTAAAAGCATGACTGGAATTATGCAAATATTTCGGCAACCAATTATCACACAAAATATTAATTAATTTATATCCCAATATGTATCCTTTATTAGGCAACAAACATGAAGTACAACAGACAAATATGTAAGTTACTGAAAATAATAATTATTAAAAATAGCATTTTAATAAAATTCTTAAAATTAAAATAATTTTTGCAATAATAATTCCCTGAATTATTTTGTTCTTATTATTTTTAGCATCATTAATTAATTTGCGAAGATCTATTTGGACATTTTCAAAGTATTCAACAAAATATTTTTATCGGTAGTTCCATTATTTCTATTTTTGAAGTCTAGGTTCCGGTGTTCACCGGAATTTCACTATTGAATCATTAGTAAAAATTTCTATTACATTTGTAATTTGAAATGTATGTTGTATGTAATGTAAAATTAAAACATATAGACGACCAACCCAATATCTGAAAAAACACTGAATATTTATCTATATTATCTCAATTTTTAATTATAAAATAGTATATACATATATGTATTCAGAAATCATAAAACATAAGAATAGTCTGACAAGCACAAGTGTGCAAAGTCAAAAAATAGAACAGTTTCTTCATAATTATGATAAAAAAATGTAATAGATCTGAAATTAACTAATATTAATAACATGTTTAAGCAATGGAAAATTAAATAAGTAACTGAGGCAGTGTTGGTGTAAAGAATGGCGGTGACACCACTAGTATTGACGCCTCATCTGGACATTTATATTTGTCATGTATGCCGAGCAGTTATGAAACTACATACTTAAATATTAATACAAATTTAATGAAAATACAATACAATATTTTGAACTTGTAAACGACATTATTTATTTTGAAACAATAAAAACTTTAAGAGATACATATTAGTAAAACAACAATTTTCTTATAAATAAAATAGATTTCGTTAGCCTTCCATCTAACAGGCGATGCGTACAAAACTTATTACGAACATACTTACATACCACAATTGAAATGTGTTTTGAATAGTAAAATATTAATATGCAAAATTTTGTATGAGCTATTCCCGGATTTAGTTGAACAGTTTTATAATTGGTCACTTAACAATTATAATTTGAAGGAAAATTCTAATTGTCATGAATTGCAGCCTTGAAAAAACACGCTAACCGTTCTTAATTTATTATTGTTATTAATAATTTTTATATTTTTAAATCTATTAACATTTGAAATCACTTGGAATTTTAGTTCACTTTAGAAAGTTTGAATTTAGTGTTTGAAATTTTTGTGAAAATGGATAGTATGTATTCATCTGTGGTTCACGATTTTTTTTTTTAACAAAGGTTATACACAGAAACAAATCTCTGATGAGTTATCAGAAACCTTTCTGGAGTATAAACCCATAATATGCAATGGTTAAAAAATAGATAGTGGAGTTTAAATGCAGATGGCAAGATGTTGAAGACGACCGTCTCATTGGAGTTGTGAGCTTAGTTTTGCAGATCGATGAATTACTGTTAATTAGATAGCAGGCGTTCTAAAAATCTCATGATAGTGTGTGCAATTCATCTTAACTTCAGGATTTCATTTGTAGAATTTTTCTACATCTTTACAGAGCAGGAGTTGCAATAGTCAAGCTGCATGCCGCTGCAATTCATGAGCAATCAGACTTCCATATCTTCACATACAATTTGACTCAAAGGACGCAATTTGATATTGTAAAGCTTTTAAAAAACTGAGGTATCAACTTTGAAACATCGTTGGGGAAAAAGGTTGAATGAGATTGTGTATATTAAAAAGTAAAAAATTTTCTAACCTAGTCTACGTTTTTTTGAGGCTACATATTGTTCAATCTACCCTAGTAGACAATTCACATGGGTTGTCAAGAAATCAAATAGGTACCAAAAAAGTTGTACGCAACCAACTGTGATTTATAAAAATTCCAATAACAATAATAAAATAAAAATGGATTCAGTCATTCTGTAATATTTGACCTACTACAAACCATTTCAAACCGCCCATTATTGACAATTTATTCAGTGTTTTATGGTCAAGGCCACCATTTCTGGGTCCAGGCAAAATATCATGTGTCGATTAATTGGAGAAGGCAGTGTAGGTGAAAGGATAATATCTGTACTCATTTTATTTCTCTGTACCTGCATATGGATGCCAGATTTAAAGGCGATCCTTGTACATATACAGATTACTTTTACTCCAGTTTTATGGCTCATACAAATATTAATATTTCTAACAAACTCTTTGACCTTCCCAAGAAGGAATTCTACCTGACTTGGCAGCTGGCAACCCTACCGTGCAGTACGCCACAATAGAATGTGAGAAGTGACAAGTTAGGATAAGCTATCATCATTCATTTATAATCTGAAGAGCTTCCGATTCCAACAAACAAATCCAAGATTTCAATGTTTTAAATTAATATTTTCCACAGTTGAGTAGTTAAAAATTAGCAATGAAAAAATGTATTTTAATGACAATATAAAATATTTTTTTTGTAGTGGAAAGATTTTGATTAGTATCGCTAGCACTAATTTGTTTGGCTTTATCAGCATAATTAATAAATTAATCAACTTATTTCATTGACAAGAAACCAATAATTTCTTCCCTCCACCAACATTTGATGAGGTCAGTTTTCACCTAGTATAACGAAAACTTTAACAAATTTTTATAAAAGTGTAGTTAAATTATAGATACACATTCCAAAGTTTTTAACAATAATAAAATATTTTGAACTTATTTTTTGTATTCTAAAAGTTTATTGAATTTTAGAGAATTTAAAAAAATTAAATTGGGTCTCAACAATGATGGATAAATGGCAATAAGAGGGTTTATTCAATTTCAAATCAATGCAAATTAAATTTGTTTTGACAGACGTTCTTGCCACACTGTGGAGTGTTTTCAGCGAGGTAAAGGTTTTACAATTTGTGATTTCTGTGTGCGACATTCGTCATTTCCCTAAAACTAGAGAGTTGAATCATACAACACTGCATTAAATGTGTAGGTAGATCTCACTTATAGATAATCTATAATTTTATTTTTCTCTTTAAAAATGTGCTTTATTCTCTGGCAAACCAATGACAGTCTGGATATTTCATTAAAGTTTTTCCTTAATATTACGTCCATATTAATAGTAATAGTTTATTTCAGAAATAAATATTTTGAATACGGGATATTTGATTCAGTACAATTTATTTTCCCTTTTCTTAATTTTTAGATTATATTCTACAAAAAAAAAATGAAGTAAACTTCATGAGAAACCATGACCAATCTTTCAACTGCAGTTTCCTTAACATCAAGTCATTGCTTGAGTGCTTTTGATTAATCACCCCGTAGTTATCAAGTTATTATAGTCAACAATCTTGTAGTGAAATGAATGTCAGCCTTTCAACAGGGATAAAAAGATGTTCAGTTTACATTGATAGGTCTTTTAGGAGGGCGATGTATAAAGTACACAATGTTGCTTGGACCAAATGGATACCTATAATTTTTTTTTCATTATTCATAAAAAAACTAGACTACAGAATTGGAATCCATCATAATATGGAGCCCATATTCCGTAAGAAAAACTTAAAAGATTAGCAACTAACGAGCAGTGCCCCGACAGTCGGCTAAACCTTGTGACACTGTTTGTGCGCATCGAGCACAATCTGGCTTGTGGCCGTGAAGCTGCACCGGTCACACTCCAGGGTGTCCGCGCCCGTCGCATGCGTAGCCCGGTGCTTCTTGAAATATGCCAGGCGTGTGCACTTATAACCGCAGTCCAGACACTCGTACGGTTTCTCACGCACGTGTATACGTTTGTGCATCACGAGATATCCCGGCCTCGAGCTTGTGTATGAACACTGATCGCAAGAGAATGTTTTACCTCCGGAGTCGTCAACCTGTTCGTCAAACTCTTGACTCTCCGGATTAGTGTCGATCTTTTCGACCGCCTCGGCAGGTTTGGCTCCCGAATCGAATCCATCTTGAACGTACATGAATTCTTTGTATCCAGAATGTATCTTCTTGTGGTTGTTGAGCTGCTCGAGTTCGCGACACGTGAATTTACACTCCTCACACGAGAAGAACTTGTCATCATTATGGATCGGTTTGTGATACTTGAGGTGTTCAGGGTTTTTGGTAGTAAAAGTGCATTGATCGCAGGAATAGGTCTGGCGGTTGCCCGGCACCGCAATAACGGCCGGGGGCGGGCGAGGGGAGGGGCCGGGACCCCCGCGGTGAGCCCCTGCACTCTCAGCTGCACGCTTGGCCTTACAACGTTTGTGGTGGCGTTCCAGGAAACTCATGTCAGTGAAGACAGTGTCGCAAAAGCCGCATGGATACCTGTTAACTGATACAAAAAGCAGTTAATAAATCTAATTAAAAAAAATGTTTACAACTCTTTGCATAGTTCTTAAAAGAACAAGACACTATATAATGGTAGGAATTTACGTAATTTAAAAGCGAAGCATTTGAATTTGCACAGAACAAATTCTATCAGAACCTAATTACGTAATGTCACAACAATCAATCGCTTAAGGATAATCCTATTTATATTTTTACAGTTTGATATTTCGAGGTATTTTATGTACATTGCATACTCTTTCAAGACAACATTAACAATAACAATTCATTTATTTACTTAAGAAGAAAACTATTTATAAAAAATATTTATGTAATTTCTTAAGTCAGATGTTCAGACAAAACCGATGTAGTGATGGAATTTTAATATTATTTCAAACATATTAATTTTTCCATATAACAAAATTTTAACTACGTGCAGTTCTTGATTTACGAATATTGGCTTTAACAAACATCACAATTGTAACGCATAAAGTTGTTGAACAGGGTAATCAAATGGAACTTGAACTTGACTCGGCTGATGTAAAAGAGTTGCTGGACTTGTATTCTGAGGAAATGACAACTGATGAGTTATAGATATAGAAGCAAATTTAAAGTACGTGAAAAACAAAATCGCTGCAACTTTTGAGGTAATTTCTGAGAGATTGGCAATGGTGAAGACCAGGATTCGACTATGGAGAGAATTGTGAAGGTGAAAAAAGGTGTTTATGATTCACATACATGTTATGAGATTTTTAATGAAAAAATAAATAAATACAAATTAAATTTAGTTGCATTTTCAGAACTATATTCTGAAAATGCAACTTCAAAACAAAAAATGTGTTCACCTTAAATAAAAAAGAAACTAATTGTGCAGTCTTCCATCAAGTTATATTTTAAGAGTGGACGAACCAGCTGCAGTCATTTCATCATAAGTCAATCAAATTATTTGCTTTGAGTGCGCAAAGTGACACGCACATGAAAATAACTGTAATGTCTCGTGACGTCAGCTATTAATAGGCTGCGCCGGTGTTAAATATACTTCAGCTGTCCTAGATTGACCGGCTGAAGCACATAATCTCGGATTGCAGGTTGATGATTGAAACTCCTTTGTAGGTGACAATTAGGTACAAAGATTTATTCCGATAAATACACAATATAATATTTACAGTACGTACCTACAATATACAAACTCTACTAAATTACGATGGAGTAGAAAGAGTCCTCGTCCACACGGCGGCTCGCTTAACCGCTCGCTCATACACACACACATAAACAACTCACGTACATCACAATAACAAACATTGATGAAAATTTAAACAAATAGAAGTTGAATGTACAATATATAATTTGTTTATGTTTTTAATTCAAATTAACTATTGCTATGCACCTCTTGTATTCACTAAGAATTTTTTCAGCTTATTTTATGTTTGTAGCAGATCATTATAATGAAACGTACACTCAATAATAATAATAACTCAAGTGAGGTAAATAACTAAACAAAGGACGACCTGTTTAGTTGTTAAAGTAAACAAGGAGTGGTATCCTATCCTCTCTGCTTATCTCTGAGGAGAAATGGCAGAGACGGTAAGTTAGTTAATAATTTTGAATGATGACCTTCAGGAACTAGGAAAACAACAAATATTCAATCTTAAACTTACTGGTGGGTGGAGGCTGGTACTTAGGCGTGCGATTATTATTCTGCACTCGAGGCGGAGCTTCAACTGTGGCCAGTGGGTCCGTTTCCCCGCCCGCGGGGGCGGCTGGGGGAGTCGGAACAGGCAAGCGCGTTCGGTCCTGCACCGCTGCACGGCTGCGCTGCGGCGTAGTCATCTTGCGGGCACGTTTGGGTGGAGGACGAGCAGGTTCGAATGGCGGATCATCTGGGTCTTCATCAGAGGTGTGCTTGTCCACAGGAGTAAAATCAAACTCAATGGGGATCTCCTCCACCACCTGCAAGATGATGTATGACAAGTATCATTAAATGTAGTCAATCAACGAATGTACATTGCAAATTTACCAGACAATGAGACACATGTGAACATATTATTGATGACATGTTTTCAGACACATATTATTGTAAATAAAAAAAGACTTAAAAGGTATTAACATACAAAAATGTATTAAATGGCTGGTCTGGGGTGGTGCCGTCATATAACATTTTATACATCGGAGATCAAAAGAATTCAATATCTTTGATATCTACTATGTCTTGCAAATGACACACATTTTTCTACATTTTATATTATACACTTCATAAATATGGTCAGCCACTACTAGAATGATTGTTTAACCTTTAAATATATATATATATATATATATATATATATATATAGTCACGGTTAGATCACACCAGGTAAATTGTTAGGCACAACCGGAAAAAAAACATAAGACAGGGAGAGTAAAAATATACTTTAGAATGACTTTGAACACACTACAAAAGTTTTGACAATCTCGCATCAGCAACACATTATCAGACAAATTGATTAAATATTATTTTGAAGTAGGTACCTACAGTACCTACTTCAAAAAATACATGCTCAAATTTCAATCACATTAGGTGCAAAATAGATAATAATATGATGTTGTAAAATCCAGAAATTATTCAAATTTTGATTTTTATGTATTTAAATAACTAATTGAAATCTAATTGAAAAATATATCTTCAGAATAAAAAAAGGTCACTTATCCACCTAATTATGCCACACTTCACTCTAATGTTATATATCAGCTTCCTTATGAATTAAATATATTAATTAGAAAGATATACATATAAAATCAATTTTATTGAAAAATATTGTTGTTGCGCCACCGGGATTTGAACCTGGATCGCTTTCCAAATCGGGGAAGGTGCATTATTATTCTCCTGATAATAAAGTTGTATCAATGTGCCCAAAATTTAATAAAAATGAATTGATAATTCTGGCATCTGCTGTCAGATTACTCAAAGGTATTTGAGATTCTGTAAAAATAAGGTAGATGGCTCTTTTAAATAGTGGAACGATTAAATGTATTAATATCAAAAAGGTAACATATAGGTTTGAAAATTTATCGCTAAAAATATTGTCGCTGTAGAATAGTTGGATAATACACCTTCCCTGGTTTGTAAAGAGATCCAAGTTCGAATCCCGGTGGCGCAACAACAATATTTTTTTGATAAAATTGATTTTATATGAATATCTTTCTAATTAATATATTTAATTCATATTTAAAATATCACAGACCTATGTTATGAATAATTACAACTTCACAATAAGAATGTGTTCTCCTAATAAGTGTACTTTTTAAATTTACCAACAATTGTTTAGCTGTAGGCTAATCTGACATCACCAGTCCGTGAATTAATATTTTGTATGACATGTTAGCTCAGTGTGTGAGCAATGTACACTTGTACCATAATATAACTGATCAAAGTAAAATTCAATATTTCATAAATCATAAATAATGGACTTTTTACCTGAAATAATTTAAGAGGCTTATTTTTACTAGCAGTTTTCCTTCCTTTGGATCTTTTCAGAGGAAGCGAATCTTCATCAATTTCCTCTTTTTCGTTTTCAGCATCATCTAATTCGGGTTCCGTGCCACTAGAAATGCAACTCATCAATAATAAGATATATCATAAAACAGGTGAATATTCGTGAATACAGCAATTGGCTAGAAGTTTTGTACAAGACAACCGCATCTAAGAACACACATCCACTCAATCTTTTATTATATGATACACCACAATGATATATAATGGAAATATATTCAATTGATTTTATAAAATTAACATAAATAAACATAGATTTCAATTGTGTTGAATATTTTTTAAGAACCAATATTATTTACATAAAAATAAACACTTCAACACTGGCACTCTTAATCTTTACACACACAATAAAATGCAGACTTGTTTTTTGACATGGGTTGTGTTTTTTAAGTGCCTTATAAACCACTAAGTCATGTAAAATTCATGAGCCACTAAAACTATTCTACAACATTGTTGAATATAAATTATTTATTCACTTGTACTATGGTTGTATTTTCACAATATTATTCTTTCAAGCAGAAAGATAACTAAATAATGTACTTTTTCACGAAATTCCACAAAATTTTCAAAACTTCCACGAAAATTCTAAACGCTTCTTCAAAAAAATCTAACTTTACAAAGTTAAAATTGAAACTTTACAGTAAGTCAATCTGGACAGCTAAAAAGGTTTACTTAACTAATTTATAACATGATACACTTGGATGTTTTGTTCGAACCTAAATATATTTCCCTTAGTAACTTTTAAATATTAATGAATATATATTATTAATCCCGCATTTAAAATCTGTCTGCGTAGTACAAAAACAATTGAAAGTAGTGAAAAGTAATATATTTTGAAAATAGAATACCTGTTATGTTCCATCGTGTCAATGTATTTCTTGTTTCTTGCAACTTTGTTATGTGGCTGTCAAATTTGAATGAGGTATATTGTGTTATTTGAAGCGCAGGCACATTCAGGTACGAAGAGTGTGGAAAAAATATCGATTTTGTTCACAAATAATAAAAGATGCGATAATGAGCAAAATCACCCACGGAAATCACATTTGACAGAAAATCCGAAGCCGCACATAGCCATAAAAAACTAACTCTATACGAACAAGCTGTCGTTTAAATTCCTACATATGAGTAAAAAAGAAAGTATCGTATTCATGTAAATAAAAATCAACGCTCTGCTCCTTTTACTAGGAATTTTTACTAGTTACGGAACTTTATTCATGAGGATATTTTTTTAATATCAGTGATGCCGTATTAGAAAAATACGAAATATCGGGATTAAAAAAATATATATACAGGCGCGTTTATGGTCACAGTAGTATACAATAATATTTATTTAGCGATGCCAAAACCTTTTATTAATGCGCTTTATTATTTATAACCTTCTGAATACTCCAAAAGAAACCAATTAGATTTTACTTGGAAATAAATATATTTTTTATATATTATGTTTACAACACGCTTGGGTAAAATTAATATGAAATTAACAATTTATTTTAAATCTGAGGAATATAGGGTGTCCAGCGGAAAATTTTCAAGTTTAATATTAAATAAAATAAAAAACTAGAATGTTATTCTCATATTTTATTTATACAAAATTGAGTTTAACGATGCTTATTTTACGTTTTATAAACAATATCATCTAAATGGCGTCCATTTCTCTCAAGACACTTGCAATCGGACTCTTAAATTTACGAATTAATTGAGAGCAAAGTGTTGGTTCAATGGCAGCAACTTCACGGCGGATATTTTCTGTAGGGCCTGAATTATTTGAGGATTATTGCTGTAAACTCTCAACTTAAGGTATCCCCACAAAAAAAGCACCTATATATTTCAATACAATATGTAGATATAAAACATTATATAACCTTGTTTCGATTATGATAACCGTCAATTTTACAGAAAATAGTAAGTATTATGGTACTAAAAAAATATGTATTTGAATGGTTTTTTTCATCACAAGTAAAAAAATATCTTAGTTTGTATCAATAGCTGAACGTGTGACCAATAGCACAATCAGGTCAGGGCTAAATAGAAAAAAATGAATAAGTCAGTGAAAGAGCATAATCGATTCTAAAAATGAAATAAAACTGGATTTTATTATTAATATTTACAATTTTTTTTAAAATCAATTTGCATTAAAAATATTTTTATCCGTCCGACCCCAACAAAAATTTGATACTTTTTTGCACCAGGGTAATGAAGAAATTGTATCCTTGGAATAATAAGGTATCATCTAATATTTTATCCAAAACTAATTTTTTTGTAATATTATTTTCTTTTTTAAACCGTAAAACATGTAAATTTTAAAAGTATTTTTGAATATATATAACAAGAAAAAAAAGTTATATTTTAATAACACTTATAATATATTTAAGAACTGTTGATTTGAATACGAATTGAGTGTATGAGTAATATTATATAATTGTCTGAAATCAAGAATTAGCTTACTTTATGTAGTGACAATTTTGTAAAAATACTAAATCTCATAGACGATGAATCAAACTCCCCTAAAGAAATGAAAAATGAATATTAAATTTTTTGAAGGTCAGATTTTTGTCTTTTAAAGTCACGAAATGTCTTCTATTCAAGAAAACGAATTGATTATTATGCGAATAATTGATAGCATCCAGGTCTAGTGCAATACAATACATATTCTCATTTTGTGTAATGGTTTTTAACTTGTAAAATTATTTAGTGAACACCTGACGCGAAAACTTTATGATAAATTCTGCTGTCGATATAATTTCGGTAATAATAAGCACTGTCTTGTAAATTGAGTTTCCAGCAATTTTGAATAGTCAGGTACACCTAAATGTATTATAAGTTAATATAAATAAACATTGGAAGGTACTGTTTGCGCTAGCGTTTGTTAGTTTTTCATATTGCATTGTTTTGAATTGTCTTTCTGAAGTTAGGTTAAGCATTTGAGATTAAAAGAAACTGAATATAATCAATGAATTAAAAGTCATTAAAACCTAAAAGAAAATTCGATTTCTGTCAATCCGGAATTAGGAAAAATAGTTTCCCCAAATTTATTGGTCTATCGCTTCCGGTCCAGAGATACTTCAATATTTTCGATGAATTAAAGGACAAAAGGAAAACAAACTTACTGGCAGCACTGCATCTGTCATTGACAGCGGTTTCCATTCTATGGATTTCTGTTTAATTATTTTTTATTTACGTGAAATCAAGGTCTGCAGTTAGAATAAATCGTATAATTAGTCATGGATAACTATTATTGATGCATTGCTAGTGGTGTGTATATTTGAAATTCTCAATAAGAGGTTAATTGAAATTAACTTATCATTTTAAATATTTGAGGCTAAAGGTTTTACACAGAGTGCAGTGATTGTTGATTTGACCGATCGATATTTCATCGTCATCATAATATTATTATACACATATATCCGCTTCCATGATATTGTAAGCTTTATTTTGCAATTTTCCTCTGTTAAGATGTTAATACGTGAGTAGGAACTAATAAGAAATATGCATATAATTTATAGAATTGCTTTCAGGACAATTATTTAATAATACATGACTTATAAATTTATTAAAATGTTAATGATATCATTGCGAGTGAACTTATGGCAAAGGATGATTAAAATCTGACAACATAGTTGAAATCACCATCTGTACCAAGATTTGCCAGAAGACTACATAAATAATTTAGGATTGAACTGAGCGTAAGAAATTGTCACTAAGATGGCTTGGGCACGCAGACAAAGTGTCAAACAAATGGATCAGAGCAAATGTCAGACAAATAGATTTTTAGATGTTAAAAGATGTGGTGGAAAACGTAATAACTTGGTAGGCAATTTCAGGATCTTTAAGAACTGATAAGTATGTATAGAAGATGTATGAAAGTGTCTCAATGCAGCTTCTTACTGTACCTGTAAAAGTGAGCGTGGATAATTTAGTACAAATATTTTGTTTCAAAGTTCTCTTTTGTTTTTGTGTAAATTACATAGTAACAATAATAATAATTACAATTGACAGTTTACTCTCTCTAGCTTGTTGGAGCTTGGGAAATTATGATAACATAGTAGGGTACTTTCACATAATTCTTTTATTTTATTAAAATATTGAAATATTCAGAAAAAAGTGGGCAAATTGAGTGAAATATCTATTTTCATTTGCATATTATTTGAAATATAAAACTACAATGTAAGAATTTTTAATGACAAAAAAATCATATTTTCAAATTTACAGATAGGTATCAAATTAAATTATTATTGAACACATGAAAAGTAGGTATCTACCTAGGTCAGGTTAGCTAAGCTCTGTTAAGTTGAGTTATTTATTTAATAGAATGAAACGACCAGAGCAATGTATATGCAGTAAAGTGATAAAAGTTCCAGATGATTATGGAATTGTTTTATTTGAAATGCGTGCATATAGCTTTGGATCGCAGACAATTATTAAAAGTGTGACGTATAAATGGCGAGAATTATATTTATATAGATTATCATGTTAAAAATTTTAAATGTCTTTAATATTTAAAAAAAAATTTAATAATGGTTTTATATTTTTTTACAGTTTGAATTGACTACATCCATAGTCAGCAAAGAACCAAAGAAGACCAATAAGGCTGTATAATGCAAACGCCACCGAGTAAGTAACTATTTTTATTAAACATTAAACACACAGCAGCCAGCATCAGGTACTCGGGGTAGGATACAAAATCCATATCATAATTATTTTATATGTATAATATTAAATCCGTGTATGAATTTAAATTTGTGATGAGTGGAGGATTGGAAGAGAGAAAATGTCTATTCAAATCTTAAAGATCCGGAGTCTGGAACTCTTAAGAAGAAACATAAATGTTGGTAAATTATTTTATGACCATTATCCCGCTTCATCATCACTTGATGCAACTTAATTTTAAAAAGATTTCAGTGTCTAGCAAATATGAAAAAAATATTGTAAAACTATTGGTACAGAATTGACGGAGAGTGCATATTCACATATTACACAAGAAAAACTGTGCGATTTTTTCATGGCAGGTATAAAGGGGGATGAAAAATAGTTGCATTCTTTTGATTTAGCACCCACCATACATTGACTTCATAAGTTATCCATATACAGGCAGATTATATATTCATATAGGCAAATAGTTTCGATTTACAATTATATCACTTATATTTTGTTGTTTGTTATCTGTTAAAACATCTAAATATGCATTTTTTTGCATATATGATGCAATCATAAGCGGTCATTTTTACATATGAAAAGCATTGTATTAAATATTGAATGTGTAAATTTTATTATAACGATACTCCACGAACATAAATTAAGTTGAACAAATTCTAAGAGAATACTAGGTATGTATAGTAATAGTTAATTAATTTAAATTAAAAATAAACAAAATTATATTCTATGTATGTTTCATACATATATTGTAAATTCAACTTTTATTTATGTTACTTTCCGCACCCGAGGTAGATGGTTGGACTTCCGATGAAACATTTGAGACTCGTTCATTCACTTTTTTAAAATATGACTTGATGAAAGACTGCACATTTAGTTTCTTTTTTCATTATAAATCTCATTATAACATGTCAGTGAATCATAAATGCCTTTTTTCACTTTATTCGAGTCCTGTTCTTCAAACATTGCCAATCCCTCAAAAGTTAACTTGAAAGCTTCAGTCATTTTCTGCATTATAAATGTTATTGAACGTGAAATTTCAAGTTATTTTTATACTTCGGTGTTTAAATTTGCTACTATTTTTATTTACTCAATTCCTCAGAATGAGTCCCAACAACTCTTTTACATTAGTCGAGTCAAGTTCGGGATCCATTTAATTATTCAGTTCAATAATTTCTGCAGTCACAGATTCTAATGGCTCCTCAAAATCACTTTCTCACAAATTGAGGACGCAAATTTTTCTACTCACATTTTCACTTTGTGCACTATGTAAATAAAAGAATCCTAAAATTGTAATGTTCGTTATATTTACTCTTTAGTATTCGACTCGTAAATTGAACATTTGTAAATCGAATACTACAAATTTTTAAATACTGCTCTATATTTGCTTTTTAAGTGTGGATTTTTCCTAGAGATGTCTGGCTCTAAATAAAAAAAAAATCATTGTTTAAAGTATGTATCTTTGCAGGATACTCAAGAGTGGGATCCAACTCTAGGACGATTCAAAGAAAACGAATCAACGAATTGTGGAACAAGCTAGCCTTGGCCAAAATAAAGTTGGTGCAGCTGCAGGAGAAGTATTTGAGGAAAGAACACTCGATGAAGAGGAAAGAGAACGCCCTGGTGATGGAACTTCAGAAACTGCAGCTGGAGCAGCGACGAGAGATTCACAAAATGAAAATGGACTTTTTGAAAGAAGAGAGTCGACTGCAAGTGCAGCTTTTGAAATTAGAAATAGAAAAATTAGAAAAAACGCAATGTAAATAGTTAATAAATATGATTTTAAATTTAATGGTGATTTTATTTGTAAAATATTTATTGAAGTCAACTGGATGCTGTCTCCTGGGATCTGGTATGTACATAAAGATGGTTATCTAGAAAGCAAAGACCATTTAACATTATTATAAAGTTAAGGAAGTATTTTATTATTAAATTTTATATATTTTTAAATATAAACATAAACATCTATTTCTTCACATAAGCAAGATTCACCATAACATCTGCAATTCGTTATCTCTTCAAAAATGTTTTTAACACAGGAACACTTTTAATGAATCCTAAGCCTCCAAAACTGTATTCCGTATTAAAGATTCATAAGAGTGATATTCCAATAAGACCTGTGGTTTCGTATTGTAGTGCTCCAACGTTTAAATTATGTTCTTTTATTACTAAAACTATAAATAGAGTTAATATTTTTAATCCAAAATATACTATAAAAAATTCGTTGCAATTAGTGGATATGTTAAAGGACATGGATCTTCCCAACAATGTTAAACTTGTTTCTTTTGATATTGTTAATTTGTTTACTAATGTACCTATTAATGAAAGTAAAATTTTAATTTTTGATTTACTAAATTCATCTAATTTACCTAATAATTTGGTAAAAGATCTATGTCGTTTATTAAATCTTTGTATGAACCAAAATTATTTTCAATTCAATAATATAATATGTAATCAAACAGAAGGTCTTCCTGTGGGAGCACCCACAAGTCCATTAATAGCAGATATTTTTGTAGACAATTTGGAGAAAAAAATTTTTGATTGTGATTCTTCTTTGTTAAATAATGTTTTGTTATGGAAAAGGTATGTGGATGATGTATTGTGTATTTGGTCGGGTTCACAACGTCAACTACATTTCTAAATTTAATTAATTCGTTTAATAATAAAATACAATTTACATTAGAAATGGAAAATAATTCTACCCTAAATTTTTTGGATCTAACATTGATTAAAAATAATAATAAAATTGAGTTCAAAATTTTTAGAAAACCAACTTTTACAGATACTATCATACACAATGAATCTAATGATCCATTATCACATAAACATTCAGGGTTCCACTCCATGATACATCGTTTAGTCAATATTCCTATGTCAACATCCAATTTCAATATTGAATTGAATACAATTAAAAAAATAGCAGTTAATAATTGATATAATACATGTTTGATAGACACTATTTTAAAAAATAAATTAAAAGAATATAATAATCAGTTTTTATATAAATCACAGATAAAACATAGGGATAATAATGATAATTGGCGTAGGATTTTATACATAAATAACTTTTCGAAATAAATATCTAAACACCTACCAGGAGACATTAGACCAGCATTTTACACAAATAATAGTATAGGAAATTTACTCATAAATTCTAAAGACAAAGATGATAAATTTAACAATTCTGGCATCTATAAACTTAGTTGCAAGGATTGTGCTGCATTTTATATTGGTAAAACGGGTAGAAATTTTAATATAAGAGTAAAGGAGCATTTGAGATGTTTGAACAATAGTGGGTTTTCAGAATTTGCTAATCATTTGATAGAAAATAGTCATGGTTTTGATAAAAAATTGGGATTGTCAATTTTGCATATAAACGGAGTAGGTCACAAATTAAATCATTTGGAATCGTTGGAGATAAATAAAGCATGTAAAAGTAATCAGAAAATTCTAAACAGCCAACTAAATTTAACTACGAGTCCTATTCTAAAATTTTTTCCTAAAAATTATTCGACTAAATTTGTATTGAGCAGTAATTTGAGTTAGTTACTAAATTTAAATTTATTGTTTTAAATAATTGTTTTTTAAAAAATTTAAAAATAGATTCTGGTGAAGAAACAATACTATATTTTTAGTTATGACATCCTGAAGAAGGAAAAGTGTTTTCCGAAACCGGTAGATGTTTTTTAAACTCAATTGTGGTTAATAAAACTAAGATAATAAATAAAAAATATTGTATATTTCGATGATCTTTTGTGTTAGAAAGCTAATATTAGATAAGTACCTTTATGAGTTGTGGTTTGTGATTTACATATTTATTTTATGATTATTTCTGCAGATTACGATTTGTAAGATAAGAAAGACCATATACACTTACCCCAAAAATAATACACTGTGGGGGAAGTGCAACTACTAAGTAGATATACTTACCTATATTTTTGTATGGAAACTTTTCAACTGGTGATGTGCAGAGACAATTTAATTTTAAAATGCATTTTTTTAAAATCACCTTTGTTTATCAACCCTTATTTAATTGTTGTTATTTGCAAATATGAATATTATAAGTTATAATAAATCATTTTTATTAGATTTTTCAGAAGAAATGGTTTTAAAATGTTTGTAGTAAACAAAACATTTTTTTATTTAATTATCATTTTGATTGTAATTCTAACATTAGTAGTACTCGTAAGTATGTCGCACTTCCCCATCAGGACAGTTTTATTGGATTTTTTTGATACTCATCAATCACCCCTCATTAAGGATCAAATTCATAGTGCCATTAAGCAGATTAGCAAATATGTTTTCTTTATTTTAACAATTTATCAATTTTCATTAAATGATTTCAATATCAGCTATCCTAAAAGGTTACATTCCGATTTTTAAAGACTTAAATTAGAAATTGGTTAATGATTCTTGTATCAAAGTTTCAGAGTCATAGCATCATCTTATGAGGTTTGAGAACAGTTCAAAGTTTATGTCGATGATTTATATGTAGCATTTACCTCGACTTATCCTAAATAAAATTTAAGTATTGAAAATAGATGGTTCTAGAAGCTCTGTGAAATTTTTAAATGGTTCTTGAGGGTTCTTGAAGTTGTAATTTTCTATTCATGCAACACATGATAAATATCAGTTCATCATTTTCATCATTGGTTGTTGGTCTAAAGTTTCTACAAGGCATTTCTAACTTTCCCTGTCTTATGCTGTTTCAGTATTTGACAACCAATCAAGGATTCCAATTTAGTCTGAGGCGACCCACCACCACCTAGTATTGCCAAGAACCAAGACCACCAAGACCATCTGGTATTACCAAGAAGGTACGACTTGGTAATCGTTTCCTGGAATTCGCAAGTCGTGTCCAAGCCATACCTTCTGAAATTTTTCTATTAGTAAAAGTAGCACTCGGTCCATTAATGTATAATATGTCATTATGCACCGAGGAAGAGTTCATAACCTCAACATTGTAGTTGTGAGATAAATCGTACGTCGTTGACCAAAATATATAATATTATTTCCATTTTATGTTTTATAAATATATTGTCCATGCTGTTTATGGTATGATGAGAAAACATTTTCTTACATTATATGTATAATGACTTGGATATATCCTAAACTAATATGTTTAGGGCGAGCATGCAAATAAATATAATGCTTAATTCATTTATTTATTATATATTTAGTTTGTGTCCTCCCTCAAAAACATATACTAAAACAAGTGACCAGATGAATTTATCATTCTCGTTACTTTGATGACTATATATTTTATTCAGTACCTACCCATTACCTTACATTTTGATACTTTTTTAGAAATTTGCGTGTTCAGAAATTAAAATATGTTGTTTCATGTCCCAGTAGGTAGGTAATGTGAAAAGTTATTGCGAATTTAGTACCTACACGGTACCTATCTAAAAATTGTAATTAAGAAAAAATACTTACTATGTACCTACCTATACAAAGTACAATGTTTAGCAATGGTTTTCTAAGAAATGAAATTCTAAATTGTTAAAAATATTTGTAATGAAATTTTATTCCTTAGTTTCTTCCTAGTGAACTGTACACACAACACGCATAAATACAGGTTGATTTTTTAGTCATGGTACTGTACAGTCGGCCACTGACGAATCATTGTGAGTATAATTTTTTTAGTATTACAATATAAAAGTACATACATTTGTTTAATGTTTAATTATTTTACTAGACTGCCTGCAGCTCCAACACGGGAGCAAATACGTTAAAAGACTATGAAGAGTAAGAACAAAAAAAGAGAAGAAGATGAAGAAAATTTTTCAAAATAGGAGGGTCATAAAAACTGGTTTTCCATATAAAAAAGAACGAAGATATAAAGATGACGATATGGTAAAAAACGACTTAATTAGACTCTGTATACTTTTGTCAATCTCTAGAAGTTTTTAAAACATAAATAGTGCCTAAACTCACAGAGAAAATCATAATGTATCCACGGGATATCTCTTTAATTCAAATAATAAACAATGCGCCTGTGAAATCACCAAAGCTAGATGATATATAAATTGCATGAAAAAGGCGCCAGCCATATAATCATAAAAAAAAGCATTTAAAATATGAAATTTTAATGATGAAAGTTTAAAATCACAAGAATAAATTACAGTCTCTTATGATGCATTCACAGAATCATTAAATTTATAAATTGGTTATAAATTCGTTGAGAAAAACTCAAAAACACAAAATTTCACCAAATCAGGCTTCAGAAAAAAATTAGAAGAAGAAGAATTTAAAAAAAGTATGTAACGGTACTGTCTAACGTTGGTAATTGCCAAAAAGTTTTAAAATAATTTTTGCTCTTAAATTCGCAGAGTAATAAGCAAAAAAAGAAAAATTATACTAATTAAAAAGTATATTATTTCAAAAAATTAGCAATCCAAAAGAGTTGTAACAAATAGAGGAGAAGAAGAAGAATTAAAAGAAAAGGTTGTAAAGACACAGTAAATCTTTAGACGTCTGTGGAAAATGTCAGAATGCAGACAGCACGCAGGCTCGCTGAGTAATTAGCATTTTTGAGTGCCATGACCAAAAATTAGACCCGTATCGGATATTTACGATGAGTACTAGAACTAGTAAGTTTAAGTCGAGACTCGATTCGCCATATAAATAATACAAATTACAATAAAGTTACAAAATAATATTTACGTTAAAATGTAAAAGAAATAAAGACGATGAAATGTATAATAATTCCTGTTTTTTTCCGCTAAATATTTCATCAGAACAGTAGTTTAAGCATTTCCATTTGATCTAATAATAAACTGCACCGAGGGCTGCGTGAAGTTTGGTCGCAATATATCATGTCATGGCTTTGGGGTTGCGTATTATAATTATGAATTCTCCCTTCGTGATTGCTGCTTACTGTAGAATGAAGGATGATTAAAATAACCTGCGTTGAGAATCGCACGGCACATAAAACGCAGCATCGATTGGTTTTATGCGCCCTGCGGCACGCGCGTGCGGCTGCCTCTGGTTAATAGGTTGCGATCTGAGGACGTATTTTATCTCGAATTTAGCGATTTTTTTTGTGATGAATTGAAGGTGATTTGAAGAGGCGGTGACTGGCTCAGGAAACCTACTTACATGATGTAGTAAAATTGGTAGTTACCAGGGACGGGCCGCCAATATATTAATAAGGCGTCGGGTTAGTTTTTTATAATTTTTACAGCATCTGGAAGTAATAATAAAAAAAGGGCATTACTGACTTCTGGATAATTAGTTGTGAGTCTTTTATTATATGCATCTACAATAAATGAAATACTTAACTATAAACGTCCACATACCAGGTGGTACTGGTTTGATCTGAGAATATTTGGGGGTTAGGCCGGTGGTTAAATGAAAGAGTGAGTGATTGGCGTGTTGGTCTTTATTGAGTCGGATATAATAACGAAGACAGATGAGAATGAAAGAAATGAGTGAGCGCAGAAGATGCAGAAGGTGTGCGTGAATTTTGAAGTGGAGCGGCGGTCTAGCTCGGCGCGCGTGGTCTAGCAAGATCGCCGCTGCGGAGCGATGAAACGATGAGGAATCAGGCCAGACCAGTAGCGGTAGCCGGCAGCGGTAAGTCGCTAGCGTCGATACCGGCTGAGATGGCAGTGGATATGAAATCTGATCCCTACAAATATATTTTTGTTAATTTAACAAGGAGCTCGCTCGATCCCACCTATCCTCGAACCCCCTCCAGCCCGCACCATATGGACTAATAACCTAGGTCCAAAATTAAATACATTTGATTCCACACGTCTCGTAACATTTCTGTTAGGTACGCACATAGTTAAGTAATATATTAGAAAAATAGTGGTTGTTGACTTGCTTTGATGAGGATTTCTCCCATTGCGCCATTCATAAAAATTGAAGGTCGGTATGTACTTTGTTATTAGAATTTTATTAATGCAAATTTATTTAAAAAAATAAGTTAGAAATGCATTTATTTCACATATCTTACAATTTTTGTGAATATGCGGATGACGAAATCGTTACTTATACGAGGTTATTAAAAAATTCCAGTTCTTGTAAATTTACCAACCTCATGGTCATGAGGAAGGTGCCTCATTACCCCATGTGTTAATCCTAGTTAAAATAAAGAGGATTACTGGTTTGCCTATTGCCTCAAGTGTCGGACCGGCCCTGGATAATATGATTATGAATTTGCGTCATAACCTCACATAACGGTCCTGGACATGGTGATGAAGTTTGAGCAGAGTAAACATTTCACAATCCGTTTACGTTTTGCGATGATCTAGGATGATCGTATCTACCATAATAATCAAATTAAAAAAATAGTGTGACCAGTACATGGTTTTCTCTACAAAATTACGATAAATGAATTTTGTAGTGCTGGGTTCTTCTTTAAATTAAATTAATTTATAATGACAGTGAATTTTGATTTTGTATCTATAGTTAACTTGGAGTAATCCCATAGTAGAGGGCATTTCCCAGGACCGCTTTAGAAGCAAGTGCTTCCTTGTCGGTCCCATTTATCAAATCTAATAAAAATAGGCGACTTTAATTCAATTGCATAAAACGAAAAAGGAGAAGAAATTCAATGTGGTCATTAGCAATTAAGATTTAAAATTTAGACCCTCCAGCGTCTCCTAAGTACTGTCTTTATTCATAAAAAATCATATAACATAAATCCATAGAACATAGTTTTACATACAGAAGAAAAGATAATGTAGAATTAAGGTGCAGTAGTTCAAGGCAGACACTCAGGGATCCATTCATCAAAAACACTCGCAAAAGAGGGACAGTGGACGAGTCACAAAATTGATTAAGTCACACTTACACGGACAGACTAGCGGAGTTACAAAACAAGAGGTGTGGAGAGCGAGAGGTGGAATCCCACCGGCCTAACTACCCACCTAAAGAACTCTAACGAGTCACCTATACCCGAATAAATAATCCCTTATATCAAACAAGATTCGTCAAAAACAAGATGGGGTAATCCCATAAATAAAAATTTCGGATTCGAGTCCTGGAAGTAACTTTTTTGATGGATAGATTTGTTCTAAACAACAACTCTCGACAACTCTCGGCTTTCGTAATCCCCGTGTACACACCATATCTCAGAGATTCACCGTCTTACGCCTCACTACACGTTCATCGTACGTCAAACGTCATTGTCGTTTGTCAGTTGGGTGATTTTGAATCTTCACAGCAGCAGTTAAAACGAAATAAATGTTTGTAATTTAAAGCTACATGATAATGTTTAATAAATTATGTCTAACTTTCAGAATAGATGTTAGTATACACAGTTTGAATTTTTATCTTATACGGTATTGAGATGTATCTCATTTAAATCTCTGAGATTATTTCATCGTCTTATTCGGTAGACACGGCCTTTGGGTACTTCTTTATGAATTGTTAAACGTGCTGTTTCCTAAAAATGCTCACTTAATCCTGATAAAAAAATAATATAATATAATAATTTTTTTTTTTTGATTTGTTTGAAAACAATACTTTTACGATAAGCTATGCTTTAATTAAAATGGCGAAAGTACAAGGGTTCCTGCCTACCCGCTGTTGATTTACGACGCCACAACAATGCACGGCGGTTATCATAATTTATTAGTCTAAATATATTATTATTTTTTGTGCGATCGGCGCAGAGATCCAATATGTTTATTTACTGAATAAATTTCGTATTAATTTAACCCTGCCGAGGAGTTAAAAGGGTAATAATTGGGATACGGAGTAATATCCTCTAAAATTTTTTTACATCGTACCCTAGAACGGGTTGGCGGTACGTGGAAGGTCCAATTTATCAACACATACAATAAAGACTAGCAAAAATAATTGAGCTGTTATCCACCACGTGGCTGACGAGTATATGAGCGGTGTTAAAAAATTTCCCAGTATGTGGTTTTTATTCATTAACGCTACGTCTAGTTTAATTTATTTGATATGAAGAAGTAGACTTTTTTTTTCCATTAACATAAGGTACATACTTTACTTTAACAATTACTTTGTATTTATTTCCACCCTTACTTAACATTTAATTAGAATTATTTAATTAAATCTTCGTTTTTTCTTTTTAGTTCAAATTTTTAACAATTTAAATAGATTGCTTTAATCATAATGTTTGCATAAGCAGCTATTATATCGAAAAAGTACTATCAGCTATGATTCAGTAAAATACTAGTGTAGAAAGTAAGCTAAACCGATTGTGTAATGAAAATAGGATTAACTTGGTGACCTTCTGGAATGAGGCACGAACACCCGACCACTAGATCACTAGTCTTAACCACTGTACCAACAAACACGTCATATTTCTTTAAATTTTTTGGATAAATTTACAAATGTCTCCATGGCTGTTCAACTTGTTTATGGATAAATGTGTGAAAGAACTGGAATGTATGAATGTAGGAGCAAAAATGAGCGATTTGATTGTATGCTGTTTATTGTACGCCGATGATGCAGTACTAATGGCGAATAATGAACAAGAACTACAGAATCTGGTAGGAAGAATGCACGATGTATGCAAGGAAAGCGACCTCGTGATGAATGTTAACAAGCCGAAAGTGATGGTATTCGAGAAGGAGGAAAGCAAGATACCGTACTAAATATTGCAGGTAATGAATGTTTGGAACAAGTAGATGAGTTTGCGTATTTGGGAACTATGTTTGATAGAAACGGAAAGGCTGAGAATGATATCGAAAGGAGGGTGACTGCAGGAAATAAAGTGAACGGCGCTTTGAATAGAATTATATCTAACGCGAATTTGTCAACCGAGGCAAGACTAGCGGTGCACAATGGAATCTGATGTATGGAAGTGAGGCCTAGAGCTGGCAGAAAAGGAACGAAAGAAGACTGAATGCAGTGGAAATGAGATCACATAGGCGTATATGTGGCAAATATATTTATGACACAGTAAAGAATGAAGAAATACGGAAAGAATGTAAAGCTGATGTTAGTATAGTGAGTAAGATTAAGAAAGGATCACTTAGGTGGTTTGGTCATATGAAACGGATGAATGAGGAGAGAATGGTAAGAAAGATATATGACGCAAGTGTTAATGGCGCCAGAAATAGAGGTCGTCCGCAGAAGACTTGGCACGACCAGGTAAACCAGTTAATGGAGGATGGTTCTATTAGAAGCCTCAACAATCGGCGAGTTTGTATGAGAAGATGTATGAATGTGGATGAGGCGAGAATTATTTGTCAGGACAGAAGAGTGTGGCGCGGGGAAACGGCGTGATGGTAAGTAAGTAGTTACTTGATTTAAACTACGATACCGGAATACAAACACATATACTCGTAAAATACAATATAATAGTAATGTAGCAGGCAGGGCATCGAATGAAGTGTAATGTAACGCTCTCTGTCAAATCAAAAATGATTATTATTATTCATTAGTATTTTCTAAAAGCAATAAACCATTGCGGTGATATTTGATTTTAAAGGACATATAATATTTTACCGGGCAAGTCTTCCACGGTTCCGGAAGTGTTAAGCTCACTGCCGACACATTTTAACAAACAACTTAATTCGAGACTGCCATTATTATTTGTTAATGCATAATGATAGAGTTTGGCTCTTATTTGCATTGCATTATCAGAATCCACAGGGTGTTTATTATTTTTATAATATGATTTATTAAAACATTTTTTAACTTTTTTCCATTATTTAATTACCATTACTAGTTTCAGCCTGTCATGGCCATCTTCAGACTGGTACATTTTTCTCTTAAGCTAGGATATTTATACAATTCAATATAAGGTTATTTATTTATTTATTAGATGACATATATATTTTTGTTCTAACAGAGGTGAATATATTATAACGTAAGACACAATTAATACTAGTAGTTTATTGTATGGGATGGAGTAGACTTCATCTCTGATATATACAGCGTTGTCCTGGCTACTTTGCTAGACTGAAGTCTGTGTTAAAGTAGCCAGTTTTTTTTTCGTGCTGTTATGGTGTTATTTAAATCATCGACAGAAATAAAAAAATAAAAAATATGTAGTAGGAGTGTTGTAGGACTAGTGAATTATTAGTGCAGGTATTGTATAAATTATGATAGAATGTTGGATAGCCATGCTTCTGATTTATCTCTATCTGATTGGATCTATGTAATTTGAAAGTTAATATGATTCTAATGTTGGGATTTTCCTTTATGTGTTAAGTACTATTACAGATATGGTATTTAATGATTTTATATTGAGTGCTTCTATTAAATTTATGAATATGCTTTTGAGGGTAACATGTGTATTGTACAGATTTCATTATTTTCATGGGAAGTCAAAAGTATTTACATATTAGTAAGAATTTAGGTAGTTAATTATGTGTCTTCTACATATAGCAAGTTTACTTTATTATTACATTATAATTGTATTTAATGGAGATTGAGCGCTCGATTATAATTTTTTATTCATAATGAATTTTATTAGTTAGGCGGCTAATTTCTAATGACTCTAGTCTATCTAGTTTTTTTTTTACCTTTATTACAGACGTGTAGGATTTTAAAATCTCTATCTTTATCGAAGGAGTATTGATTATCTAGAAGGTGCACAGCATCGTTCGATAATTCTCCTTTGTTATTTATTGACCCAGTTGGTGAAGTGTTCTTTTCTTCGGGTTGTTTCTGATCTTCCCGTTTATCCCACATAATACGAAGGGAAGATTGTACACTTAACTTGATAAATCCCAGAATTATCTAGGATTTCCCTTTTGTCTTTATTATTAATAAGGATTTTGCCTAATGAATTCACATTGTAAAACGCTGTTTGACATTTATCACTTTTAAACATTATTGATATTTTAGTTGATAGATCACCAATATATGGGATTTTAGTCCATTGTTTGTTAGTTTTGTTCTTATCTTTGATTGTTATTAAGGTGAGTATTTTGTTATTTTTCTTAATTAGATTGTCTATCAGTTGATTATAATATCCATTATTATATGCAATTAATTTTATTATATTCAGTAAAATTAGCACCAACTTCCAAATTATATAGACTCACTGAAAATCACCCCTTTATTGAACTGTATAAATATCCTAGCTTAAGAGAAAATTGTATCAATCTGAAGATGGTCGCGACAGGCCAAAACTAGTAATGGTCATTAAATAATAAATAGCGGAAAAATTTAAAAAATATTTTAATAAATCATTAAAATGGAATTCCACCATGAATTAAAAGTACCAAAATTAGAAATAATTTGTATAATAATATATTAATTGAACAGACATACTGAGAACAAGAATACAATTATAATGGCTATAATAATTCAAACGTGGTTCAGAACATCTAAAACATGTATTTTAAAATAAGAAACTTCATTGATATACATCGTCGTTTGTCACAATAGGATCTGGAGTCGATTGATCTAATTTGGGGCCTAGGTACTAGGTGCAATCTTTATTTTGTCTCGTTTTATCTACATCCCATAACGCAAATCATACTTTTTTCCAAATTAATTCGTTATATTATCATTATCACACAGATTTTAATCCTCATCCCATCTTCCCTTTCCTCTCTCCCGTTCTCTTTAGAAGAATTTCACTTGTTTTTTCTTTCATTAATCTTTTATATTTCTTTCTTACTCTTAATTTTCCTATTCTTTATTAGAGTTTTAAGATGGAAATCACTTTTTGGTTTTCTGATTCTCTTTAATATATACTTTATTTATTCGATATATATTAAAGAGTTTCAAACATTAATTACCTACAAGTATATAACGTGCAAAATACTTGACGTGTAATAAATGTTTGGAACAAGTAGATAAATTAGTGTATTTGGGAAGTATGTTTTACAGAAACGGAAAGACTAAGAAACACATCGAAAGGAGGTTGACTGCAGGGAATAAAGTGAACGGCGCTTTGAACGGAATTATAGCTAATGAGAACTTGTCGACCGAGGCCAGACTAGTGGTTCACAATGGAGTTCTGGTACCGACACTGAAGTGAGGCCTGGAGCTGGCGAAGAGAAACGAACGTACACTGAGTGCAGTGGATATGAGATCACTTAGTCGAATATGTGGCAGATCCGTTTATGACAGAACAAAGAATGAAGAAATTAGGAAAGAATGTAAAGGTAATCTTAGTATAGTGAGTAAGATTGAGAAAGGATCACTTAAGTAGTTTGATCATATGGAACGGATGAATGATGAGAGAATTGACTTGAATGAGAATTGAATTGAATGAGAATTGAATTGAGAATGACGTTGATGGCATCAGAAGTAGAGGACGTCTGCGGAAGACTTGGCATGACAAAGTAAACCAGATACTGGAGGATGGTTAGAAGCCTCAATAATCGACGAGCTTGTATGAATGTGGATGAGGCGAGACTTGTGTATCAGGACAAAAGCGGGGATACGGCGTGATGGTAAGTAAGTTGTAATCTAGAGAAAACATGTAAGTGATTGTGAAATTTTTTTGGTTACATTATTTTTTTCTTTTGTTTTATTTATTAATGAAAAGCTGTATATTTTCTAAATAAAATGAAATTCGGAAGCTGCCGAAATACAACAATTTGCGTGGTACGTTAGCAACCAGTCACTCATCGAATGTAACAATTTGACTGTCACATTAATCAGTTTCAATCGTATACACGATTCTATGATTTTTACATAATTATACATAATTTCACACATAATTTCCTCGTGTTAGTTCGTCAGTCCGTTCATGTTGCATAGCAACATTAAACAACAAGACCTGCTGTTAATTATAATAATATGCGGTTATAGAGTCAAATAATGCAGAAAGTATTGTTACCGAATCGTATCCTCAAAACAACAAGGTATTTTACATCAAACTGAATTACTAAGCTTCAAAGACTTAAAACATTAATTTGGGGAAATTTTTACAAAAAAATTTTATATATATTTTAGAGTAGATAATAATATAAACTGAATTCGAATTTCAGGCTCGTTATTTTCTTTGTACATATTAAAATCAACAGTTAATGTTCTAAAAAATATAATTCCTTCTAAAATATGACTTTGTTTTCTTGTTATCTCCCAAACTTCTAGGAAATTAGCATGTTTGTAACATTGTTTAAAAAATATATATATTGCTCTAAGGTTACGAAATATATTGTAAGAAGTTGAACTTTTAAAGAAGTGGATCTGGCCCCCCTTGCCTTGAGACAAAGAGCCTCCAAAATACATGAACTAGGAATAGCAACGCAGATATAGAGACTATGTTTTAGGTTAAACTATCAATAAGGACAGATATGTAGCCTAGAGTTCCCGAACCGACCCGAAAAAACTAGACGGTAGTCGAGCACAATGCTGTAGTTTTTAATTATTTCATTTTTCTTGCAGTTGGGGGGCAGGCTACGCCAGGGTGACACAGCGTAGAGTACGGCCAATGTAAGTTTGCGTACGAGATGTACTCTATCAAAATTAAGAATGCGGCATATTGTACGTTTTCACGGTTCTGGCGATAAACCATACGATGCCTTAGGAGGCGACGCGGCTCGCAACCCGGCCTCTGGCGTTGCGTAATGAGATGATGGATGGCACAATTACTCCTCCAGCATTACCGCACGCCTCTGAGAAACACAACAGCACGATGGTAAATAAAAGTACGCCCGTGTCATAATACAGAACACATGTTCGCCCAGCGTGAGGTTTGAGTTACAAGAAGGAACACAATAAAAGTCACAGGGCGATACATAAACGGTCTGATTTATGAGGTACCCCGGCTCTGGACGCCAACACGAGCGCACAGCCACACTTCTCTTTGTTATAAAGCTCGAAGAATTGATATCACTATAGTCACAATGAATCCAAAATGGGCACTTCTCATTTTGCAATTGCGAGAACTACCGCACGACAGTGACTAAATATATTAATAACATTACTGTAGTAACATATTAATTTAAATAATATGCTTACAAGGCTAGTTAGTACATGCGTCTGAAACATACGTAGGGTGGACCGGGGCAATTGTAAAAAAATGCGTTTTGCAATTTTTGCATCGTTGCTGTAATATATATTGTAGAAGTAAAGACCTGCGTCCTTCCCTTTCACCGGCTAGTCAGTGAAGAGCACAAGATCCGCAGGTTCTTTTACTTTAGCAACACATACCCCTACCTTATTTTTGTTACATTCTGTCTTCATCTTAAACTGGGAAAAATTTATAAGTAACACCTGGAGGCGATAAATAAAAAGATTTTATTCATTAGAAAAAAGCCATGTGATCAGAAAAGTACAAGTACAAAATAAATAAAATGAAATACAATTCACTTGACAAATTCTCATCTCGTCGGGACGTCCTTCATGTAGGTGACAACGAGATGTTAAAATTCATGGATCCCATCTCCTTGGTTCCTCAGCATCCAGGCTGACCCGATCGGATTCGTAAGCGGAATTTGTTGAAGATGATCACATCATAATGAAAAATGTCGCCTGCAGTGAGGCGACAAACTCAAAGGAAATATCCAAAGGCCAGAAACCAAAGGAAAACATCTTGTTTCCTGTAAAGATTATTTACCATGCGATTAGATTAAGAAGTTAATAGTAAATTATGCACTAGTGATTGAATAATATAAAATATTTACCCTCTGGTTATAGTGGATCGCACACAGCTACATTTTAGTACCCTGATCACGGGTTATTCAACCATCTAAATCTGAAAGCTTTCTCAATGATTTTGAAAACAAACCATAAATGCAGCCGTTTTTATAATCTTAGAAACAGAATGAGATACCAACTTAAGGGCAACTATTTGTGAATTTCAAGGTGCTTGACAACAAAATAAGTAACGGGGCAATTTCGTACGTGACTCCAATTTATAATGTCACAATAATAATAATTAATTTTCTCAATACTGGACAATTTAGTTGTGATCATATTCTCATTTCTCTAATTATAATAGTGTTTACGCTTCTTGTTACTTCGATTGGCACCAATGGGAATCCTGGTTTATAATAATGTACGTGTGTGTGAGAGTATTGCCGCCCTTTTTTCGGAGAACTAAAAATACGGTAACTGACAGGCGTCATTCTTATTACATTTTGGGCTTCGACCAGTCCAGCGTTGTAAATAAACTAACAGTGCGCGCTTCGGTTGGTCGAAATCTAAAGAAGACAACCCAGCTAAAAGAACTACAACATCGACCCAGAAAAACAGCAAAAGTAAAAAGGTTAGTGCAGTTCATATATCATATGTGCGCTTATTGTTAATCGGGAACCTGGGAACCAGCTATCAAAGGCATTTACATAAACAAATAGAAATAAAACTATAAGCTTAAAAATGCATCGAGGGAAATGATACAACTGACCCTGACCCCTGGTAATTACAGGTCGTAAACCCTGTAATGCCCAAGACTTCCATACTTTCTCATATAAAAATAATAGCTTCGTCTCTGTGAGACATCTTAATCTTGATGACAATCCCCCAGAGGATAAAACCCAGTAATTAGTTCCTACAAAGATTTGGACATACTCAAAATATTGTAAAATTTTATATATTTAGGGGTAAATAATTTCAATAGCCTCCCTACACAAATTAAAGAAATAAAAGAGTTTAGAAAGAAACTAAATGAACATTTCAAAAACACATAATTGGAAAATAAACAATATTACGGAACACTTCAGAAGCACACAAATGGACAATGAATAGAATATGTAAGATATTATATAAAATAAGCGAAAGAAAAACCATATAATTTAAAAAATGTAAAATACTTAAGCGTCGTTATAAAAAATTGTAAAAATGTCAAACAAATAAAAAAAAAAAAATTAATCTGATCGATTTTGAGTAGCTTGTTGGTGTAGTGGTCAAGACGTTGGCCTCGTGATCTAGTGGTCGGGGGTTCGCGCCTCGTTCCAGGACACCAGCAAGTTAGTCCTATTTTCATAGCACAAGCATTTAGCTTAGTTTGAAAATAGTAAGAATATTGATGTGACATGTATTCCGTGTACGCATCTCTATTTTTTTAAAAAAAAAAAAAAGAAATAGTTGCAAATATTCCTTTTTCAAATGCAATCGTCCATGTCCCGCCAAGTCCTGTGAACGCTGTAAACTACTGGAGACAAGTTCGTACATGTCAAATGCGCCTCCTGACGGCGTGTAATAAATGTACATACTATATAGTTTACGATTTTTTTGCATTGATACTACTCAACTACTGCCCCCCGTTACAATTGACCCCGGACTACCCTAATGACTAAGAAGAATGAATGTGCACAGAACATTCTTATTAGTCAAGGAAAATTTTGAGATATATCTTTGAGTCGGTTTTAGAAAATGAATTTTGGCGTAGGCGCTGCAACAATAAGCTTTATATCATACTTTAATATTCTTCGGCTATCTCTCATTGATGATAACGTCTGTCACGGTTAATTTGTTACGAGTCCTCGCGTAGTTGAAGAGCTCTATCCTCGAATTGCACACCTTTCCACGCAGTTCAAGTGCACACGTTGGGCAGGGGGTTTCTAAAAGAACGGATCTTCTTCCAATTTCTTTCTCTTTTTTAAATGAGATAAGTGTCTTAAGGTTTGGTAGGAAGACTCTGGTGGTAGGGCAACGTGAAGAATATGAACGAACTGATGGAGAAGATCACCGACGCCGTTGCTGAACAAAAAGCAACAGGACATAAGTTTTGAATAGCTAAACTAAGGTGGGGTTATATGTATATCGTAACAGAGTATTGATGCCGTATAGTGTTAAAATTAGTAACCGGGCAAGGTTATCATTTAAAATTAGTTAAAAATACGGTATCCACAAAAAATACGTACGGAATGTCAGAATTTTGAAAATTAGGAAAGTTTAGTCGAATGCATTTGTTGGTTTTTTTATTGTCAGAAATATATAACTACTTACTTACTTACACTATAAATGCTTTGCATTAAAAATAAGTATTCCTAAAAGCATTACATATATGTATTTTCCTATTAGCTATTTTTTCTCTGTACATAATTTTATTTTTGTCACATATATTTACATGGCGACGGAAAATATAAAATATATATCGCAAAAAAACTATGCACATAAAAATTTGAGCTCTGTGTGTGTTGTGTATTCTATTTCCTATGAGTTTACCAGCAATATGTTTTTTTTAATATTCAAACAATATGCATGTTTTTGAAATGGGCTATTTATTACACACACTAACACAATTGTTCTTTTTAAATGAAAACTGGTTTACCAATGTTCTCAAAGTCATATCTGTATTAGAAAGAGAGAGACTGCCTGTAGTTGAGATTCATGGAGGAAAATTCTTGAGAAGGCTATTCCTGACAATAAATACACAGGGGATTAGAATAATGGGGAGCTTTCTTTTGCTTAGGCTC
Organism: Eubasilissa regina; assembly: GCA_022840565.1. Taxonomy (NCBI): domain Eukaryota; kingdom Metazoa; phylum Arthropoda; class Insecta; order Trichoptera; family Phryganeidae; genus Eubasilissa; species Eubasilissa regina. Next base: position 6,264,219 of record JAINEB010000029.1, on the reverse strand, counting down.
TAATGAGTAAATCTTATCAGATAGAATCCGGAAGAATGGCTGTATTTGTCTCAGGGTTCTAGAGCGCAAATGAGCAAAATTTGGAACGGGTTTAATGCCATTCAACTATTTTATATCGATGGAGAAGGATGTGGAAGGCTAGGGGAAGATAATGATAAAGTAGACATACGAATAAAATAATATATTTAAAGTAACGAAGTTAAGTTATTTAATATATTTATTGATTATCTCTGGGTGAAACTTCTGACTTGCGAGTTTTTGGAATGTCACTAGAGTGACTCTGTCTATGGATTATTTACTTATTTATTGCATAAACATCGATTGGAATGGAAACATGAATGATGAGAAAAGAGGAAAGGAACACGGCGGTGCTACGTATCCCGTGGAATGTGATATGCACAATTTTAAAATGTTAGTGTTAAAATGCCAGAAAGGATCCATTGCGCATGTTGCCAGAAATAACGACGAAAGTCTCGAATAAGTCGTTATCATTGACAATTGAGGGAAGGTCTTATTAGATTGATAGATTAACTAAAGGAATTAACAAGGTCCTCTTTAAACTCTTCCATTAACATGGCTCACGACTAAGAGGAATGGATACCAGTGGCGTAACTACGTCAATGTGGTGGACCTGGGCCCACCTTAGGTAAAGGCTCAAAACGTGTATTATTTTCGACATATACAGAAATACCCCGCTACTGTTAATTAAACAACCAGAGCGTCGTAGCAAAGCGGAAATCACCGTAATGCAAAGGTATTTTCACTTGCGAAGTGTACGCAAATGATCAAAAACTTTTAATGTTTTTTTTAATGGTAGTGTGAGTATTATTGGGGACAAAATATCATTGTTTAGCTTACAATTTAATGGATTAAATCATGTAGTGGGCACGTATTATTCTTATACCTATATAATTTACAATATTTAAAACACATTGACGCCCAAAGGCGTTATTCCATTTTGTTTTGGTTTTATACAGATCAGAATACCACGACGTCCAGCACTGAGCGCACGAAAAAAAAGAAAAATTACGTAACTAGACGAGCAACTTGCTTTTCGATACTTTTCTCCATTTTGGTTTCATTTAAACTCGCGGAAAGTTGTGCTGGGCGGAACTGAAACGAGAGTAACAACTCCTATAGTAGTTTTGGAAAAGGGTGCTTGTTTTTCGGATAATTACCACGTGCTATAGTTCCTCTTCCTATTGGAATCGATTAAAAAGCTACGTTACGTGTTATTTTACACAAAAAAGTTGACAGATGTTGTAAATTATATCCAGCTGTTAAGTGGAGCTAGGTTTTGGGGCGTGCTGTCTAGTATCTCTTTCAAATATTGACTTGGACTGTTTTGGAAAAAAAGCTATTAATCGTGATGTATACCCAATGAGCGCCGATGTAACGAGAATATGGCTATACCGGGTGAGAAGAATGTACACTATAATATAAAACTAACACGTTCATAATGAGTACCTTGTATACAAATGTTAATATTACAGTCATGGCGAGCAAATAATTAAACATCTGTCCAAGATTTATGTTTCTGACCATTGCATCGTCCCACCTTTAGCCGGGGTACCAAAATCCCAAAATAATCATTAAGAAATAGTCGTCGTGCTCATTATTATCAGCCTGTGTCTCACCAGTTTTCCATGTCTCATAAACACTTCTATCAGTGCGAGGTCTCCAACCAAATTCACTCACTCGATCTCTCAGAGATACTTCCAGCGGTGGGCTGCCAATACGTCAAAAAGGGGCTCGCTTAATTTCAGAGCTATTTGCGGTGTTCCGGTGAAGGGGCGGATTTTTTTACACTTATCACATGACATAAACAACCCATAAATAACCAGGAAATTACGCAACCACTATCTCGTGTTAAAAATTAAACAAAACTTTTGCACAAAGATTCCATTTGTTTCTAGCACCAAAAATATACAACAGTCCAAATGCAAACGTGAAAAATTGCAACCATAGTCTTGCATATTTTTCACGAAAAGTGCAGTTCTGACTCCACAAAATGGGGAGAAATTACGCTCAAGAACTTTTAAAGGTACAAACATGAGATTAAAACTGTTACAACAGTATATTGAATTACTTAATTGCATCTTGTTTAGCCTTTATATATATTTATTATATATATTATTTTTATACATTGAACATTGCACTTACTTTAAGTTTTACGTTATAATTATGTGTTATCTAATTGTGTCTTGTTTTACTCTTTACATATATATTATTTATACATTAAACAATGCAGTTAATTTAAGTTTTACAATGTATTCATCTAATCTAATGACATCTTGTTTAACCCTTTATATATACATTTTTGTACATTGAAGATTGCACCTTGTTTTCTATTATACCGGAAAAACTTTATTTGCTATAATACAGTGTGCTACTAGTGTAGCAGGCAGGGTACTCAAATATACGTCTTATTTTATTGAAATGTTTATCCGATTATTAATAACACATTGCACTATGAATCAAATAAAATATTATTATGTTGTGTAACAATTTGCAATATACCGTAAAATAATTAATATCAATAGCTGAAAAATGTACTTAGATTGCATGGTCATATCTTAGATTGTAAGAGTGAAGAGTTCCAAGATTGACGCAGAAATAGGTACTACTCTTTTCGCTCTAATTCCATGTTTCAAAACAGAACACTGGATTGGAACTGAAGTTCTCACCAGCCCAACCCTGGATACTTCGAACATAGCCTTTTCCATTGCCCTCTGGGAAACTTTTGCCACCTCTTTGAATATAAGTATTAGGAACACGTCGGTACTACTGGCCAACAGTGTTTGTGTACACGGATGTGACTGATCTCTCGGATATGTATCTAACTAAATAACTTACTTACGTAGGCAAAGATGATACAGAGTCACACTCTTCTGACGCACAATTCTCGCCTAACCCATATTTATACATCATCTTATACAAGCTCGTCGATTATTGAGGCTTCTAACAACACACTCGGTCGTGCCAAATCTTTCGTGGACGTCCTCCATTTCTGGTGACAACAAGACTTGCGTCATATATTTTTCTTACTATTCTCTCCGCATTCATCCGTTCCATAGGTCTTTTTAAAATCTTATTCACCATGCAAAGATGAGCTATGATCAGGTATCAGCCTCCGCGATCACTTGTCCTAAATACAATCCTGTATGCAAGTTTCGGGATGAGTCTCGGAACGTGCACAGATGATCTTTAGAATATGTATACAGGGATGAAATTTTGGAACATCAACGAAAACAGTCCTGATGATGGACACTATAATAATAACAATTATTTATAACAATAATTATTTATTTATTTGATTCTTATAACAGTGTGTTATATTATAATCAGATAAACATTTCAGAAAAGTAAGAAATATATTTGAGTACCCTGCCTACTACACTTGTATTTTACTGTATTGTAGCTGACAGTGTTCTTCCGGTAGAGTAGTAAACAAAGTGCAATGATTAATGTACAAAAATATACATATAAACAGTTAAATAAGACGTCATTAGATTAGATATATACTTTGTAGAACTTATCGTAAATGCATTGTTCAATGTATAAGATGTAATATATGGTATATGTAGAGTAAAATATAATTACAACGTAAAACTTAAAGTAAGTCGAATGTTTAGTGTATAAAAAAAAAGAATTATATGTATATATATATAAATTATATATATTATGTGTATATATATATACATATATATATATAGAGTAAAACAACATGCAATTAGGTAATTCAATATACTGTTGTAGCAGTTTTATTCTCAAGTTTGGATTTTGAAAAGTTCTAGGGCGTAATTTCTCCTCATTTTGTGGACCCAGAACTGCACTTTTCGTGAAAAATATGCAAGACTATGTTTACAATTTTTCACGTTTGCATTTAGACTGTTGTATATTTTTGGTGCTAGAAACAAATGGAATCTTTGTGCAAATGTTTTGTTTAGCTTTGGGATAAGATAGTGACAGTCTGTGTCCTTGTTAAGTGATGGTCAGCAATGGGATCAGAAACGCGAGCAAGGTTGGATACACACTGCAGAATATAAATAAAATTAATTGAGGTAAAGAATTGGCTAGTTCCGGGATCTAGAGGAATGGTCCCTAGGCCCGGGACAGTGCTGGACCTTAAGTGTAAGTTCTGTACAAAGTGCAGTGTGGTGAAAAGTGAACGGTATTTGTACCTAAGTGTATGCTCAATATTCTGACATATTGTAAGTAATATATTTTAACTTTTCTATGTGTAAAATGTTGAATTCAATTTGTAGTTTACTTCCCAAACGTGGTAGATTTACGCATTCATGTGAATGATCTGTCACACTCGCAGCGGGCTGTGTAGGCACCAGATTTATAGGTCTCTCTGGGTTATTGTTTTTGTTATAATCGAGAAGTATAGTCGGGTGCTCTGCAGCGAGACCGGGAGGTGGCCGGGGAATGCGGTCACTCGGAGTGGCGTGTTCGACGCTTGAAAAACAATGGTGCAGGAAGCAGCAGACGACAGGTGACAAGCTGAAGAGTTATTATTTATTCAAAAATGAATTTTGTACGACGAAAACTTGTACGACAGAATATTTACGTGAGAGAAAATTTATACGAAATGAGACAAACCATCTCGTATATTGTGGTAAATTAGGGAAGTATTACCATATACCTTAGGTGTTCTATCCTTTATTTACACTATTTACAGTAATTATTAATTACTCTATTCAATAATAGACTAGTTACTAAGGAAGATCCGTGATGGAAGGGACCCGTTCCCCAGAGAGAGCCTCTTATAATGTTTTACTCCCACCACTCATCTACTCACTCTCCTGACACACACACATATGCATACATACAAAGTGACAGTTTTTACATATATCAGTAACATAAAGAACATACAATAAATTCAATCTTTCATGTACGATCTTACTGCTAAATAATCTCTGGGAATTGAATCTGCTACAAAAATTATAGTGAATACAAATTGAATGAAAATTTCTTTTTCTGTATATCTTTCTAGTTGATTAATTTAATCTATATTAAAATTACCGCAGAATAATGTTCTGAAATTCCAATAATAATGTGTTTTCATGAAAATAAGTGAGGCCTGGAGCTGGCAGAAGAGGAATGAAAGTAGACTGAATGCAGTGGAAGTGAGATCACTTAGGCGCATATGTGGCAAATCTATTTATGAATGAATGGAGGAAAATAATGTTAAGCTGATGTTAGCATTAGTTAGTAGTATAGTAAGATTAAGAAAGGATCATTTAGGTGGTTTGGTCATATGGAATGGATGAATGAGAAGAGAATAGTAAGAAACATATATGACGCAAGTGTTGATGGCACCAGACATAGAGGACGTCCGCGGAAGACTTGTCACGACCAGGTAAACCGGATAATGGAGGATGCATCAATCGGCGAGCTTGTATGAGAAGATGTATGAATGTGGATGAGGCGAGAATTGCGTGTCAGGACAGAGGAGTGTGACGCTCTGAATGGCGTGATGGTAAGAAAGTAAGTAGAGTACGTATTGTTCTATAAAGTACGCCGACTAACTGTTTACACCATAAAAATCTATTTTTTCAAGATGTAAATTTCTAAATGAAGTTATGACAGAAAAATTTAAAAAATATATATATACCTACCCTGTAGATACTTAATTTTACAATTTTTTACTTTTTCTTTAGGCCTAGTTTTGAAACAAGATAGCGGATCAAATTGGCTAACGAGCCTATATACTTATATATATATATATATATATATATATATATATATATATATATATATATACATCTTGAAAAAATAGATTTTTATGGTGTAAACAGTTAGTCGGCGTACTTTATACAACAATACGTACTCTACTTACTTTCTTACCATCACGCCGTTTCTCCGCGGGGATAGGCAGAGAAGTTTTTTTTTTAATATATACTTTTTTTAATATATACAAACTTTTTTAAATTAGCCTTGTGAGTATATATATATATATGCTCACAAGGTTAATTTAAAAAAGTTTGATCGAAATCTGATTATAACTAAGGGAGTTATCGTGTCCACAGAATCGGCTATATATCATTTACATCATATTTATATTATCTATCTGTCTCCATATGGCCGCACAGTGCGTGTCCTACTTTGAAAATAATTGTTCGTCAATGTAATGTATCATACATATACATTTCATAAGATCACATGAGTTATGTTATTAAATCAATGCATGATGTATTTTAAATAGTACATATCTTAAGGCCCATGTCCGCGGAAGGAGACACGATGAGATAATCTCAGAGAGTTACCTCAATGTCATGTACACGTGTTGAGGTTTTGATATTAAGATAAACTCATAGATCAACTTGAGATGGGTAGAGAGAGACATAAACTCAAACCAGTGTACGCGACGTTCAATCAAAATCACCATAGATCCCTACAACCATTCATTCTGTAAGTTATACACGATTTATTAAACATTAACATTAATATTTATTTATTTATTCTTAATATAGTAACGTAATCAAGATAAAAATCGTTCCTTTTTAGTACAGTTTATCTTTCACATATTTGTTTAGTTTTACTTTGAATCTATGTAGTTTCTCCTCCTTTCTTATGTCTTCTGGCACTTCCTTAAAAAACTTTAGACTTCTTACTGAATGGTAGTCTCAGTTTATCATTTCCTCTTGTATGATGTTCGAGCTCATGTTGATTTGTATCAACTTTTCTTATAAATTCTGCGGATATTTTCTTACTGAGGATATGGTGTAAATTATAAATATTTTTTTTTATTTTGCGTCTTCGTTAACTGCTGATGAGGACAATGTAGGACAGTAAAAGTAGATGACAGTGTCATTTAAAACCATCATAGATCCCTACAACTATCTATTCTGGAAAGCTAACATAAGTCATTAAATATAAGACATTTAATTAATCATTTATTTTTTACTGCTGTTGGGAAGATTTAAAATCACTCCACTGACGAATGACAACGACGAGCGTGAAGTAAAGCGCGAGGAGGTGAATCTCTGAGACACGGTGTGTACACGAGAACTACAAAAGCTGAAAGATTGTCTCATAAGAATTTTATGAGAGCAAGATCCGTATCTCAGATCTCTTAAAAATCTCATTCGTGGACGAGGGCCATTACGTACACTTGCATATAATTATAGTTAGATTTTTGGTTATGACTCTTACCGATACACGTCAATGTGTGCGTGAGCGCTATCTGAGCAAGAAAGAGACCGAATTATATGACCAATGCAACAACGTCACTTGACGTCAGTTGACGCATCTGTTGTGTAGATCACGCGCAGTGTGTTATTAGTAATTGATAATAATTACTATTAAACCATTTTTAAAACTTTTCGAAATTTTTTGGTGGTTATCCATTATATTAATATAATAAAATATTTAAACAAAAATGTATTAGTCATTATTGTTATTAATATGTGATTAATATTATTTCATAATCTCTCCACAAAATAAATAAACATTAAACAAATCTTTGTGCTATTGTATCGTAATAATAAAAAATATTATACTAGCAACAGATTCGTCAGTGGCCGACTGTACAGTACCGCGAGTAAAAAATCGATCTGTAAGTAACTATGCCGTCTGTGCTGCCGACACTGTCACCCAATTGTTTATGCGTATCGGTGTAATCTATCTATATTATTAAAATACACATTGTTGTCATGTTCATTGTGTAATTATAGGTGTAATGTTGTACGCTTTGTCTGTTGCGGTGTCGGCTATACCGCGGGGCGGTGGCTTACTGCGCGCTGTGGATATAAAAATTAACAAAAAATAAGTAAGCCGACGTTTAATAATGACGTAGGGGCCGGGCAATTAGTCAAAAGGTCCCGAATAATGGCCCCCGGCCCCGAGTCGGCGGGGGTCTGATTAAACAAAGGGGCCGGCCCACGAAAGAATTCCACCGAATAACCTTTACACACGTTTCACAGCATTAACAAACTACCGGTGATTTTGGTACACACGGTGTTCCGAAAATCAGAAAATCAATATTAACAATTGCTTCGGGCCGTTAGCTAAATGTTGATTTTTAATAAATATTTAATTTATGAATACATAGATTAATTTTACTCTCAGAAAAATAGATATAAAGTGATATACATATGTATTTCATGAAAGTCAAATTTGCGTTTGATACCGTAAAGCCGTATACCCACAACACTCGCATGTTCTAAAATTACTACATGTCACACATCTACATTACACACAATTTTACACATCCCGGCAGATTAGTAAAAAAAATCTTTTAGAATTCAGTGTCACACAGTACCTACCCAAAAAGTTGAATTAAAAAAATAATACATTTTCTAAATGTAATAAAAAAATCATTCCTTCCTTCTTTCCCAGTGAATTATGCACATAACACAAACATACACGTGATGTTTATACACATTCATGTGAGTGGTTATTATACTCGCTCGATTTTTTAATTACTTTAACGATTTGTTTGCCCCTGGAGATCCGAGACTGATAATAAATGTCCGGTAAATTTAAAACCAAAAATTAAACATTTAATGTTGGCCCCATAAAAATACACCATTAATTTAATGTATAATTTTAACAAAAGTTACCAGTTAACCCTTTCCAAACAATGCAGTTAACACAGGTCTACCGCTCTAGTCAAACCTGTAATATTTCAGTAAATACACCCAAGGTGCAATCATATTGTAGTTAAATTAAAGAAAAATATTCACGCTTAGAAATGAAAAATCAAGAATGTAAGGCGAATTTCACAAAAATAATTATCTTTCAATTCATTTCGTTATAAAATTAATACGTTGACAAAAATACCATTTGTGTGAAGACAGAAAGAAATATTTATTTCACAATGAAAATAATAACAAACATATTAATATAATGATGTCTCTTTCTCACTAATTAAGGAGAGATAAATAAAAAGGAAGGTTGTATTATATAATGCAACCTCCTATGTAGGACTTGATGCATGCTCAGAATTATATCTATAGTAAATTTATGGCGTTAACCATTTTTTCACATTTCAAAGACAAATTTCTTACTGTTACACGAGTTGACAGCATGGCTGCATACGACTATTATATATCACAGTATGGTAAAGGTTAATAAAATATGGCATATTTGAACAAGTTTTTATCAATTTATTATATATTTTATATATGTTTATTATATGTTTTTGAAAGTTGGATCCTCATTGAAGCTGTGTTGAAGAAGCTTGAAACGTTTGAAATGCGGGTAGAC